>OU911057.1:14360000-15560000 GCA_918358695.1 Melinaea menophilus ssp. n. AW-2005 | reverse complement strand
CTGTTAAATGGTAATTACGTTATTAGAAATAAAATACCTTTTCATTTGTTTATTTTATTTTTAATCATTCAAAAAATTCAATAAATGAAGCATTATTAGCTTCCTATCTTGAAATTTCATCTTATTATTATAGTCTGTTATACTAGTGTATTTATTTATTTAACGTATATAGGTATGTAGTTTTAGCACTAGCTCACCGCCATGCTTAAAGTAGTTTAACAAATGTTTAATTTAATTAACTTACATTATATTCCTTATTATTTCTTTGGTTGTATATGTTTTTTTATATCTGATAAAAAATTTACGGACGATGTAGATCCACGGCGTGAAACATATCTCTGATTAAACTAATTGTGCACGATGCCTTTATTTTTTGTTGTTTCCGAGAGAACATCGTCATCTTTATTAAACTTAGGAGTATTATTGCCAGATTGTATATTTATTTGAAATCCTACATGTTTCCCATGTACACATAATGTTATCCTTTCAAGTGAAACAACTTGCATTTCGAAAAGTCATAGTCTCTTTATCATTTTGCCAAACAACTTGGTGAACTACAAGAGTCTCTCCCTTAAGAGTTTTCAAGTTATTAGGAATCGATTCTACTCCGTCTTCTCTATTCTCTATTAATCTCTTTCTCATTAATCTCTGTATTAATCTCTTTCTCAGTAATAGCTAAATTTATCACATTTTTGATCGTTCTTCTGCAACAATGTGACGAATGTAGAGAAATTGTTAACATCCGTTCCATATTTCACAAGAACATCAGCAGTTCTCTTAAGGACAGCACCTACACCGTCCGATGCACCCTCTCCATGTCCTGACTCCGTGTAATTCCAAGTTATTTTAGAGATTTGATGATAATCTTCGTGTATTTTTGTAATGTATTTGTATTTTTGTAATGTAATTTGTCAAACATATTATTGTTCCTATACTGTGAAGAAGGGGAGTCGGATTGAAAATGTAAAGTGTCAATGAACGGATTTTGTTTAAGTGTGTGATAAATAAGTGGTACAAGGTGAGCCCAAATTGCAGCCGCATCATGTCTCAAGCATTCGCTAACGGTACAAACTGAAAATGGTTGAGCTGCACTCCTTTGAAAATCAAAGGTATAACAAACAGCTGTGTGTGAATTATGGCTTCGTTAACTGATAGGTTATCTCGTTGTTTTTTCATCGTATAATATTGTATGTGTATTTTGCAGCAACGTTTCATAAAATAATTGAAACTATTTTACAATAAATTGATTAAGGCTAGTAGTTTAACAATCGAATAATCCTTCTTTGTTATTATTGTTGCTTTGGAACATTTCTTAGTTATATTTTCTCTGGAACGCATAGACTTGAAAAATAATGGATTCTTCGTTGTTAAATTCATTGTAATGTATTACTTAATAAGAATATTGCAAATTATTATTATCCAAAACTTTGGATTTTCTTTTTCAAACGTTATCTTGTTTGTGTAATTTAATTATTTCAAAGAACATTCGTCATTTCAATGAACATTCTTCGCTTCCTAACTATTAGTCTATTTTTAGTCTACTTTCAAGAAGTGGATCGTTTGGAGTATCTGCATTTGTAACATTTTCAATACTGTATAGTTTTACGTTAATAACTTCTGATAATGTAGGCATCTTACTTCTCTCTTCTTTCTTGTTTTGCCGATACTTTTTAGCCGCTTCACGCCAGTTCTTCCCTTGGATCCTTTGCTCTCTCGGAGATTTATCAGCAATCCTTACGATTTGATTTATTTCTTTTCTTTTCTTCTCGTATCTTTTCGTTCTGGATCAGCCATTTTTAGCAATTTTTTTAACTCTTTCGAACCTTAGATTATCAATTTTCCGCTTGCCCATTTTTGATCTAAAAAAACAAATAAAGATCCATCATTTAAAGAATCTTTAAAAATTGCAAAGATCATGACCATTTACAATATGTCATTACTTTTTCATGGAAATAAACGGAAATGAAGCGAATCGGGATGTCGGGTATGTATAATATTGATTGAATTTTCTAAAATCAAAAGATTTTGAACGAAGTAATTGCGCGGATGATAACTGCATAAGATGCTATAACTCATAAAATTTTACATGTATAGTAAAACTGTGTACTTACTTTTTTAATCAAACGGAAATGATGGTGATTCTAGTGATATCTAAATTTTTCACTCTATTTTTAGAAATATTTTTGCAAACAAACGTGAAACCGAGACTGCGTTACTTCAGGACTGAAGAAAGTAACAGAGAGCACGTGTTTAACTGCTCCCTTTCTCCTTTTCTCAGGAAATTCGTTATAAATCCTTATTTTGACGTTCTTAAAATGGTGGTGACGATTTTTTGGTCGTTTGGTCGTTGGTCGTTTGGTCGTTGGACGAAAAAAAAAACTACAAAGATTCTGTTGATTTTAAAATTCTGATTTCTTTATAGAATCATTTTGTGATGTCATTATTTAAATACTACATAATCAAACTCGGGTATGCATTCGTATTTCCTAAAAAATAAAACGATTATTAAGGAATCCGAAGAAAATATGCTAACTAACGGTAATGATGTTTAATGCGATTTTTTGATGATTTCTGTTCAAAAATTATATTGGATATTTATTAATATCATAGTACATCAAGAGAGCAACTTGTAGTATAAATTCATAATATTTTTGGAATTATCAAAAGCCGTATAGACTTTTACGACTTCGACGAATTAAATTAACATGATTTTCTGTAATCACCCTACATTATTATTACAGAAAATATATTAAGTTAAATTAAAATGTAACGAATTTTATAGTCTATTGTAATGACATTGATTGTTATGAAATTGATTCTTGACAGTTCCCTCCACAATTTTGTCCAAAGCGTTCAAATATCATATTTAAAAAAAAAAAAGTTTAATTTAACCTTCAAACAAATTAATTTTTACACATTAAATTTAATTATATTTAAAAAAAAACAGTTTTATAGTCATTGTATATAAATAAATAATATAAATAAAAGTATATATATTTTGCAAAATGATTTGCAAACCATTAAGTTAATGTTCAAAAACTATAGTTTTACTATAGTAAATAGCATTAACTAGTTTTCGAACATGTAATATTACTCTGACAGTTCGAACAGCTGTGAATGCGATTATCGATTAATTAAAACTTAACTATCGAATTATTTCAGTGTCTAAAAATCTTGATGTTTTAAAAACTAAGAGATATTGTACTATATGTTTAAGTTTTAAACAAAATGCCTGTGGACCAAATACAGTACTCAGAGCGATACAATGACGATGTTTATGAGTACAGGTAAGGACCGTATTTATTCATAATTTTTAATTTAACATACGTTTGACAAGGTGAATACATTTTATAAAATTAAATAAAACAGTACCAATTAAATAATACAGAAACAAATAAAAAACCTCCTTTTCAGACACGTAATCCTTCCACCTGACATAGCCAGATTAGTACCTAAATCTCATTTAATGACGGAGACAGAGTGGCGCAACCTCGGTGTGCAACAGAGTCCGGGCTGGTTGCACTTCATGGTACATAACCCTGAACCCCACGTCCTATTGTTCAGAAGACCTAGAACTGACATTCCGGCTCTCATTAACGGCCTCGATGCTACCTCCACTTCAACCGTAAAAGTATGACTAAAACTGTCTAGAAATATTTATTGAGGCCACAATATTGTTGCTGGTGATGTTTTATTACATAACCCATACCCAGGTAACCCATAGCTTATGAATACTAAATATTTTAGAATGTTAAGATTTATAACTATGTAGATTTAATTATGATTAATTAAAAAAGTGCATTTGTTAATACACTTCGAGAGAGAAATGTAAAAGATTTGAATCTTCAATTTTAACCAATTTAAGGAGACATGTGTTCCTTTGGTTGTGAATCGATATATTCATAGTTTCTTTGCCTGTTATTGGTATTTTTAGATATTTTACATATAATCTGACATTATAGAAGTGGTTCAGGAGTTTTATAACATATGATTAGTTACTTTCAGTTTGTTCACTTTTATTACAACTAAAATAGGTGCTAAAAATATTGTGGCCTTGGACTGAATTGTATGAAAATGCTTAATACATATTGTATGAAAACAAAGTATATTTATGTAATGTAGTTATTTAAAGACTATGGAAGCTTAACACTGCTGTTAATAAACATTTTTAACCAATATGCTATATTTTTTACCCTTTTCCATCAAGCCCTATTATGCTCCAGAACAATTATTTATGTCAAACATTGTCCTGCTAATCAATTCAGAAGTTATTTAATGATTTTTATTCTATGTTGGGTTTCATTAAGATAATTTCTTCCTTAACATACACGGGCAAAAAAACAGTTAATAAAACTATTATGAAATGAAAATTGATTTAAACAATTACAAATAAATTTTTAAATATTTAAATACATAACCAAAAATATAATTAATATTGACTTGATATTGGAGTAATTATTAAGTTTTCTTGCAGATGCCCTCATTTGTCACCTAGCTGCACTCATAGGTTAGGCGGAGTTAAAATAGCTGGATCTACAGCTTTAATGGGTAAAGGCAGTTACGATTTAAAGATTTCTTTATGGGCCTAGTATTTATTTGAAGTGATCGCAACTGGGAGTCCAACTTCTAAATTTCTAGGTTTACTGTAAGATATTTGACCCAGATATGTGTACTTTTACGAATTGGATGGGTATGTTGTTGATCAACATTGGTGATGTATAACGTTTGGTTATAAATATTATAGCTTATTTATGTTTTATTGCCGTTCCCAAGCTGTGAACAGCATTTCAACGACAATTCCAAGATCCCTCTTGTACATCAGTGATATGTTGCATATTGCAATATGTATATGTTATATTGTTATGCGGATGACAGCACTGGGGATGCAGTATATTTCGGCCGCGCAGGGCTGTCTCGGGAAAACGAAGGGAGCCGAAATAAACTTGTGTCTTCTTTAGAGACCTGGAACTGCTCGAATTTTCTTCAAGCGAATTTTCTACCGCGGTGATTAGCCATACTGGGAGATAACATAATGTGTAATTTGACTAGTTTACTTAAAACGTTTCTTGGCAGTTGTCGTAAAGCTTACACACAAGAGTACACAAAGAGACACAAGGTGATCTACTAAAGTAATGTCTCGTCTAGACAGCGACAACCCGAAGCTCATTTTAGAAAGGAGTAAAATGCAATTTAAACTTATTTAATACCTTATTTAACCCTTGTTGTTGTTGTTGTTGCTTGTTGGAGTCGCTCCGCTCGTCATATGCTAAGGAATCGAATCTACAATCTTTGGTGCACTGGTCAGGGTGACTGAACCAGTAACTACTCTGCATTATTTTAATAAAAAACAATGTGTTTATTAACAGCTTTTAACCTCTGTTTTATTAAACACAAGCTAGACTTAAATTAAATATTAAATTTTACCGGTTAATGTAATATAATTCTATTTTGAATACTGTCTCAGTGTATCCTGAAGTGGTATCGTTATATATTCTTGTTATATTATATTGTTTTGAATTCTGTTTTGTCTACAGCTGTTGTGATATTTTGGGGTAAAATAAAACAATTCGTACTATGCAGAATGTTTATTTGGATTTAACTTCTAAAACATCATGAACACAGTAAAATATACAAATAAATGCGGAAGTAGTATATTTTTATATAATTTTGCCAATACGATTAAAAACAAAAAAAAAACTTGCCCTAAACATTAAACAAATACAATAAAATTATTAACAATATATTAGTGTAGATTTAATTATATTTTTCGTTTGTTAAGTAATAAATTGTGCTTTTCGTATTCTTAAAATCTATATTAGCCAAATAAAAGATAAAAGATAACCGCAATATAACAAGTTGCCACAATAAAATACCGGTAACTGAATTAAAACGGTATTAGTCAAGATATTAGGACACCGCGAGCTGTCAGATGACAGTCGTGTCGCGTCAATAGTGACAATTATTATGCCGCCAATACCAAAAGGGCAAAAAAACATGATATGGTAAAATGGAAGTACTTAAGTTAGCGTTCAACAGTTTACTTAACATTCGTATAAAAGTCTCTCCAATATAATCTTATCTAAGGTAGGCGTCATCTTAAAAGTAGACACGTTACAAATACTCGAAGGGGTCGTGAACTGCCCGTTCGTAACTAGGAAGAAGGGTAGCCATTGTAATAGTGAAAAAGATTGGTTACATTTATAATCTCTACGAAGTTACTATTTCAGACCACGATAACGGAAAGTGACTTACGAGTAGAAACTGGATTATTCATATTATCTAACGATACATTTGATAACTCGATATATGTAACACATCAATAACATGTCGATACTCGCTCGGCTACATCTAAAACTACAGCAAAACCGATTAACGAATTCATTAACTACGGCCACGTCGCGCGTCGTGCGTGGCATAATATTGTACGTTGGAAACGGGACGTAACGGGACGTCATCTAACAACAATACACTTTCCACTAGAACGAAGGCCCTCTCGAATCGTTGGCTGGATTTTCACCGGTTCGCGTAATGTCAACGTAGGGTATATTAAAGCTACCGTTGTGATATATTTAAAGCTTTAGCCCTTAAAAGCCCTAAAACGATTATCATCGAAAAATGTATTTCGAAATTCGTTGAATATGTATTACGCTTCCTCATCGTGACATTTTATACACGTGTCAGACGTACAGCAAACTATGATATGAACATTTACAAGAAGTGATATGACAGTATGGAGATTGTACTAACAGATATGTACTTAAATAATTAATAAAAACTTTTTATAAAGTATTGAAAAATTTGGTACCATTTAATATGTAAATATATAAATGCTGGTTACACTGTCTTTTCGTCGATTGGCGCTCTGGCAGCAGCGTCGCGTCACCGGTGTCGAAAAGGGAAGAGAAAATAAAGGTCGGGACTCAATCACGATACGTACTGCAACAAAGGCATGCCCTTATCTATACAATAAGCGTTGCATACGAATATCGTCTCGAAACCGTAGCTCAATTGTTCGGCCGGAGGCCGATCAATCGGTCTTCGATACTTAGTATTTGACTAAACGCCGAGTCAACGGTTGTAAGTGGATTAGCTAGGTTGTACGGACAGGCATAGCGTGCAGATTAGTGACGAGTCGGAAGTTAGTGTACCGTCGGTAAGTGGGGAGCGCGAGTACGTTATGTAAGCGTCTTCGGTGATTCAACAGTGTTGCCAGAGCGGAAGGCGGTTTTACTTCACGTTATACGAAGCACCATAGAGAGAGAAACCTAATTATCTTTTTCTTTTTCTTCCGGTTTCCCGTTAGTGTACTGAGGAGGAAGGTTGGAAGGCTGGTGGGTGTCCTCCGTCATTACTGACACTAGTTCTTCGACGGCTTTCCCGAGGTCATCTGGAAAATAAAACATTCATTGGAACAAATAATAATACATTTATCATTGTTAGAGACTAACCTTTCGCCTAATATATTTTTTGTTATATTATATTTCGTACAAAAGTAAGCATTAATATGGTATTATAATCTAGTTTTCATTACCTCAAGGTATACGTCCTGGTGGCGTGGGTGGCGTTAACAAGAATATATATTATTATTTTGGATAAGTGAAAAACTATATTTAAAATATAAATAAGCAATTTGTCTATTAAACATTTTTACGTTGGATTTAACGGAGAACACTAAATGCATGCAAAAAATTATAATTATAAGAACATGCAAAATATAATATAAATCACACATAAAAAATAATAATGACATCAATGCATCAATGCAACTCATCAACAGAATACAACACATAATCAAACACGGCGCTGAAAGTGAAGCGAAAACAAAACTGAGGACATTCCTACTGACACGCTTGAGTGCGGACGGCTCAGCATCGGTACCGTGGTATGAGTGAGTGAGTGAGTGAGTCAGTGGAGACTCAGCAGTATTTGGAAGGATTTTACATTTTATTGTATATAACAGATTTCTATTTGTATTTATTAATAATTTTTAATACACAATACGCGGACGAAGTTGACTACTTTAAAATAGAAGTACTTTTAAGTACCAAAGTGGGTTAAGTGGTACGGAATGTTGAGCGATCCCTAGGGTCTGACCTGCGCAGTGCATGAGCGAGTGCACGGCGTGCGGCGGCGGCGGGGGGCGCTCCGGGTCGCGGTCGCGCTCACGACCCGCTGCGGCACGACACGACAACGACACGTCAGTACGACAAGACAGAATGAGACGAGAACGACATTGACGAGACAGATTCGACTATAACTCGTCAGACTCGTGTCACAGATTGTTGTTTACAATAATATAATCATTACTATATCTGTTTTTCCCGCGGCGGTTGATGTTTAGCGTGTGTAAGAAGGAAAATTAAAGTATACTGACTGTTATCGTGGTAGAGCCCGTTGGTGAGTTTGGCGGGCGAGTCCGTTGCGAGCTGCGAGGCGGTGACGGAGCGCGTCTGCAGCGTGCCGGAGGCGCCGGCGCGCGTTCCCGGGGAGCCCTGGCCGCCCGGGGAGCCCTGCGTGCCCGGCTGGGTGCCATTAGCATTTATTGACTTTTTGTACTTAACTATTTTTTTTATTGGGTCGATCTTTTCATAGGTTTTTAGCAATAATCTCTCACAAAATGTATTATTACTGTGGTTACAATGTCAACTTTTAAAAAAACAAACAATAGGTTCTGGATTTGGGATAGTTCCTGACCTCATCGAGCAGGCGCCGCAGTCGCTGTAGCTGTGCCTCCAACTGCCGGTTGTGTTCCTCCAGGATGTGCATGCGCGCCTCCAGGCGACCCTTGTGCTGTCGCAACAAACGCGCTTCCGCCATCATATCCTATTTTATTTGGATAAATAAACTATTGATCATTTATTTTAACACTATCTTAATAATGGATACATGACGCTGTGGAATAACTTTATCTGTGTGATGATATCGAATGTTAATAGATTTTCTTATTTACAAGGCATGTATGTATCCTTAAATACTAATTTGAAATACATTAACTTTTAATGTTATATATGCATAAATAGTGTGTCAGCAAGCGGCGAGTCGTCATTTTTGTAGAAAATGTATGAATTAGAAGCAGATTGAATTTATAAGTAAACATATTTATCGAGTCTACGGCAGGGTTGTAAAACTTTAAAATGATCCCTGACCTGGTCGACGGGGGCGTTCCTGTTGTCTCCGGCGATCTCTTCGGGTGTGCTTCCGGGAGTCTGCTTTGCTTTCAGTCGCTCGTACTCCGCTTGCAGACTGGCATTCTCTTCTTCCAGCTCTCTGAAGTTAAATGATTTCAGGGTTACATTGGATGGTATTTTAGATAAAATGTTGTTTTAAGTTTGTTTATTATATAGACCCGTAAAATAATGAAAAGAACCATATTTTTATCGTACCGTATCATGGCCTCCAGCTCGTGTCGCTGTTCCCGCTGTATGCCCGACACCACGTGCTCGGGCGAGCGCGGCGCCTCCGACCCGCTCAGGGACAGGCAGTACTGCGCTATCAGAGCGTGCTCCTCGTCACTGGAAATGAAGTGGAAACTATGAGGACTGTGGAATATTTATACGGTTGTAATAAGGTCGTATCAAAGTATGTGATGTAAAATTTGAATTGACACCAAACGTTGAGAGTTTATCTTATATTGAAGGATAAAAAATAAAATGTGTATATTTGTGTGTGTTTATGCGTGTATGTGTGTGTGTGTATACCTGTCGGGTGTGTCCGCTGCGCGTGCCCCCAGCTCGACCTGTGCGAGTCGTGTGGCGTACAGTTCCAGCCTGGAGTGCATATCGTCTGCGCTGGAGCCGTGCTGCGGGGAGGGTGCGGGGGATTCCAACGCATCACCTGATCAAATAAACAGATTTGTACGTTCATAATATATATAAAAGTCAACGTAAACAAAAGTCTACATAAAAATTATAATATTTTTAGTCTTGCCGATAGTTCATAGATCAGAATAGGTCAGCGCTACATTCAGTTTTATATTTATAAGCTATAATAGCTTATATTCTCAATATGTTCTAAAACATACAATTGCAAAATCTGCGTCCAATGGATGTTGTGGTCGAATTGTTCATTTATTCTAAGAGGTGGAACTGCGACCCTGACCTAGTATATGATCTAATAAATAGTACATGTAATTCGAGCTGATATATTATGTCACCTTCGAGAACGGTCTGTACGGGCAGATACCCGACTCTGGGATGTTTCTTGAAATATCTGGCAGACTTGAATTTATTTCGAAGAGCTCTGGTGAAGTCGCGGACGTCTTCTCCCGATGTTGTCTAAACAAAATAAATATATTAGTAACTTATTAACTTGAACAGAAGGAAAGATAAGGTAAAATAAGAAATGGAGTGCAGATTATACACTTACGGCGGTGCAGTACTCCTGCATGGGATGGGTGAGTTTATGATTCTTAGCTTTGCGGCCGTTGAAGAAACATTTCTGACACATGTCAAAGTTGAAGCATTTCAGGCATCGGTACCTGTAAGTTGCATTTAGAGGATTAGGAAAGATTACACAAAATACAAATACCTAGAAACGTACAACTCCTGGTCCTATCAGTGTAAAGTTATGACAACTTGGCATAAGTGTGTTAAACAAAACCGCTCCTTGGTACACTGGGAAATAGGTCTCAAAAATAAAGCGACCAAAATAATCTAATTCAGTAATCATCCAAATTTAACGCAATCAAAAACAACTAAAAAGTGGTCAAAATTAACCGGGAAAACAAAACGCAACAAAGTGCAGTAAACCCACCGGAAGCCGACGATGGGGTAGTCCTTGCAGATGTTACACTTGGCCTGGTGGCGGGCGGGCTCGGCGGCGGCCAGGCGCTGCAGCACGGGCAGCCACACCATGGACTGCGGCTCGCGCTGCAGCCACTGCAAAAAGTGGAACGCCTCGATGTGCTGCAGCTGGCCCTCCGCGTCGCGCTCCTCCTTCTCCTTCTCCTTCTCCTCCTTATCCGGCTTTTCCTTGTCAACTGAAATATATATAATTTTTATTGTTATGTGTGTGTCTCGATAAGGCAATAGAGTAATTCGTGTCTCCGGTAAGATTATTCGCTTCGATACTGACTGGACTTCCGGTCAAGCGTGCCCTTGTTGTTGTCCCTCACGGAGGCCTGTTCGAAGCAACTTCTAACGGATGGCTCGATGTTGGAACCGCCGAATGCTGCCACTTCACCTAGCTGCCTTGGTATCTGTAAGAAATATAATACATATTCATATTTTTTGTCCTTGCATTAGTATTGAAAAAGAAGAGGTAAAACTAATCGCATCATCATTTACCTGAATGCAATCGTGCAGTAAAAGTCCTAGTTTTCTTTGGTCAGCGCGACAAGACGGGTCGGCGATTAAACGGAATAAGTACCTGGTAACAGTGTTATCAAAATTGAGAAAAACCACCTAGAACTGAAAATTACTACTTACTTATAATATAAGATACGTAAGATGTTGATACCATAATTGAAATATCGCTCTCGATATACCTATATTTTTCTTCCAGGTGTCCTTTACAGAGCAAGACCAGCCCGACCTTGAAGCTCAACACTCTGATCTGACCCGTCCTCTGACTGTCGTACACGTTGAGCAACCAGTTGATAGACAGATCCAGACAGAGAGGCACGTTTACTAGACTTGGATTCTCCGCCGCGATCACCTGTTGAGGGTTTTGGGAAATATTAGATTTTTTTTTACAGAGAAACGTAAACTAACTTTAGAATAAGAACTCAGCGTACCTCGTACAGGGACGTGAGTACCGTGATCATATCGGGTATGTCGATGAGTCGGTCGTTCTGTGCGCGCAGGCCGTGCGTGTCGAAAGCTTCCAACGCTGCCGGCAGCTGCAGCATGTGCACTGGAGGAGGAAGAGGGGAAAATATTATTAATAATTCCTCTTCTCAAAATGTACTCAGTCAGATGGTACATATATAGATACATAATATTAGTCGGATGGATATAGTTCGTTATTGAAGTGAAATTTAATATTAGTGTTAACTTAGTAGTCCGAGTGAGTTCTAGTTATAGTTGCGGTTGTCGCGCTGACGAGTTTATCGAGCTTACAGACAATGTGCATTGATGACCAACATTACTTATATATTGAAATATGTTGTTATTTCCGCAATTTGATGATAATGGAAAATTAACGTTGTAACAGTAACTCTTATTTGTCTGCCTGATTAAGAAAATAATAAAAACTATTGCTTGATTTCAAACAATTAAAAAAAATTTAGTAGATTTCAGTAACGTATATCAAAAAAAAAAGAAATCAAAGAAATTAGTACAAGTTTTACTCACTGCAAAGTGCTTTCTGCACTGTTCTCAGTTTGAGGGCTGTCCTGTACGCCGAGAAGCGAACCTCATTGAGGTCTGCCAGCGAGTTCATCAGCTCGATCATCTTCGGATGGTCCCAGTGAGTCGTTTCCAGTTCGTGACTGTTGATTTTGAATATTAATTATTAACTTAAAGTCGTTTTGTATAAATTGTAAACCTTGTTACTGTTTATATTTATGAAAATATTGACGTTACAAATTTGGATTTAGCGTTGGATAATTACGGATAAAATCAATATCGTACATTGTGGGAACCATTGTAAACTCACTTAATATAGTAGGGTACATTAGCTGGTGTGACCGCACGCTCCCAGGGCGGTCGCACGGAGCCGGCAAGGAAACCCTGCGCAGCCCCGGCGCCTCCATCCCGCGCGACACCCGCAAGCTGTCGAGCACGCTCTTCACCGCCAGCGCTCAGGGCTGACACCCTGGGGAAGAACATAAGTACTTATTACCAGACAGAGAATATGTTAAGATGTGGACAATATTTCATGAGATAAGCCTTACATGCTCTGTGGGTGAGACTCCGATGGAAGAGGTAAGATCAAGCAACATTTTTGAAAGCAGGAATGATGCAATGTAGATAAGAGTAAAGTAAGAGAAACATATTATTAATAATTCCGTGGTCAATATCGATTATAAAGGTTTAAAACCATACTCGAATCTATTATTATACTTACAGTTAGGTTTCAACGCCGGAGATGGATGTTATTAAATTAAACGTACCTCGTATTCAAGTCGTCCAATCTCGAAATCAAATGTTCCGGCAGCTGGATGTTATCTCTGGTCATAGCCTGCACCTGGGCTCTCAACTCATCCACGAGTCTCTTGAGCGGCGGCAGCTGCGCGCGCGCCCGGGACACCGCGTCGAGCTGGGCGCGCGCGTCGCGTGCGTCCCCGGGGGCGCGCCACGACGCACGCGCCGCCTCCGCCGTCTGCACGCGGGAGGACAACTCGTCCAGCGACGTTGTGAACGTACGGACACGCTGAAAGATAACACGAGATAAATAGTATACGAGAGTTATGACCGACTGACGCAACATTTGGATAACACATTTATGAATTTTTACGTTCAAAAGACCAGCGGCACCACGTGACGAATATAATAAAGTAAGGAATTTAGCAAACTTCCTGTATCAAATATAACTCTGTCATGTTTGCTTTGGGCTCGCGAGATGTTTTTTTTTTTGTAGTTTCGCATATCCATCTTTAGCGGCGGTAAACATTTATTATTTATATGTATTATATATTAATTACTTAACTCTATATTCTATAGCCTAAACTAGGTTTCTACTTACTTAGCAACATTAATAATAATCATGAAATAAATTTAGTTATATTGGACATCGCCAGAGACAAGAAATAACTCAGAAAATAAGCGATTCCGTAAATAGTTGATTACTTTAATTATTAATACAAATGTCAGAATTTCTGTCCTTGTAAGAGAACACGCCGCCTTGAGGAGCGCGTCGAGTTACCAAGGCCCCTTGTTCTGTCGCAATGCGAGTCAAGTTTATTCCTGAGATCATTTATCTAAAAGTTTTATTACTAATATTTTATTATTTAATATTTTTTTTTTTTTATTATTTATGGAATAGGAGGGCAAACGAGCTGGCGGGTCACAGATGATTTGTGATCACCGCCGCCCATGAACTCTTGCAACATCCGAGGATTTACAGGAGCGTTGCCGGCCTTGAAGGTGGGAGTAAACGCCTTTTTTGAAGGTACCCATTTCGTAGCGATCTGGAAATACCGCCGAAGGGAGTTCGTTCCACATTCGAGTGGTATGAGGAAAAAATGTACTTGAGAACCGCACAGTGGTGGATCGCCACGCATCCAGGTGGTAGGGATGGTATTGGAGGCGATGGCGCGCTGTGCGGTGATGAAATTCGGCGGTAGGCATCAGCTCTTCGGAACACTCCCCGTGGTAAATGCGGTAGAAGACGCACAGAGATGCAACGTCTCTAAGCAATGATAAAGAGTCCAGCCGTTCACAGAGCACCGGGTCCCCGACAATCCGAACGGCTCTCCGTTGTTCGCGGTCAAATGGTAGAAGCTGATATTGGGGTGATCCGGACCAGAGATGAGAACAGTACTTCATGTGTGGCCGGACTTGCGCTTTGTAGAGCGCCAGTCTTTGGCCAGGATTGAAGTACTGCCTTGCTCTATTGATCACGCCCAATTTCATCGAGGCCAATTTGGCCTTGCTCTCCAGATGACCACGAAACCGACAGTCACTCGAAATGTCGAGACCCAGTATTCTGATACTTGGCGAGGCAATAAGGGGAGTGCTCTCGAAGAGCGGTAAAATAATTATTCACTTTACGTTAACGTTTGTAGAATATTTAATTAACATTTCGGTGATGTTGAGTAACACCGGACGGATGATATCCGGTCTGCTGTTTTAGGGAGGTTGATTAAAAAGTTATAAATCAGGATAAAGCCTTATAACTGTTAGCGAGTGTACTCGTGTTGGAACAAAAAATAATAAGCAACACAATATCGACACTATAGCGTCAGAGCCGACCTCTTCACAGATAAAAAAAGTGAAAAGCTATTAATTATATGCATCAGTTAATTCGGATCCACGGAACTATTATTATTATGACTCTTATGTTGTATTAAGCACATGTAATGTATAAGTACTGGCTTCCATCCTCATCCCTCCAACCGTCCTCACGCCGGCTCTCACGGGGCCATTAGAGTGGTAAGCGACGCACTCTCCACGTTCTGCGATACCTTAACAACCAGAGATCCTTTATAACTGGAACGACCAACTGTATTGTATATTAAATTATTTATTTTGCAGTATTACTTACGATAATATAATTTTACTTTTATGTTCATTTATTCTGATATTTAATCTAAGTCTCAATATTTTTTAATTTAATTTATTATACAACTAGGTATTGTGCATTATAATCCGTATAACATTTTTTATTTATTAAATGAAAATGTTTTTAGTTAAACTTTAAATGAGGTCGTATTTTTGTGGACAAAAGTGAGTGTCAATATAAACAAGTGTCAGTTGCTAAAAGTACCTTAAAAAATATATTGCCATCTTGTTCATCTATTTCCAGTGTTTCGCCGAGTTCCCAATCCCATCTAGTGATAATATATCATTGTGATCTTAAAATTCATGAACGTGACGCGATTACGTGCACGAACACACACACGAGTATCTTTGCCGTAGTTGTAAGGTTCCTTTTGCATCCAAATCACGATTCCACAAACTTTTAGGGAAATCCAGTGTTCCCACATCATCCGTCAGGACGACACCGCATTGTGGATTCAATCACAATTAATGTTTAAGGTTTATTTACATTGTGACGCTTTTCTATTTAGATAATATTAAAATATATTAATATCTTTTAACAATAAAAGTGATATATTCCCGGAATCCTTTGCTTCCACAAACAAACAGTCTATTGTTAATAATTATAAGATTGTGTAAATTTAATAGAAATAGTTTGATATACTATTTGTCACGTGGGTCTTTCGTTTACCTAATTGTAAATGAAGAAATATTATTTATTCTTAAATAATAATTAAGATGCGATCTCTTCGCAGAATATGCGGAGTCAGTCTAGCTGATCGAATCTGCAATGTAGAGATCCACAGAATGGCAGGTACTAGCGAAGATGTCACGGTGAGAATGAAGAAGAACGTGCTCAGGTGGTTTGGGCACGTCCAACGAATGAGTGATGAAAGAATAGTAAAAAAGATTTATATAGGAAAAGTGAGCGGTAAGAGAGACAGGGGGAGGCCTCGAGTGACCTTCGAAAACACAATATCTATGATACTGGAGGAAGGTCACGTAAAAAGCACGAGGATCCCCCGAAGGACATGTGTGAAGAGGTTGATGTCTGTGGCCGAGGCGAAAGAGGTATGCAAGGACCGTAGCGTTTGGCGCTCCGTCGTCTCTGGCTACTCCGCAAGGGATATGGCGTGAAGCTAAATAATAAATAATAATAATAATAATAATGAAGTATATAATATGAATTATTTATGTTTATTTATTTATCTATGTATCAAATTTTTACATAAGCTATAAGTTATGTACATGGGACAGCTTATCTCTTAGAGAAGATCTCTTTCCGCTAATCCTCATTTATAGAAAAATGCCCATTAAGTATTTTGGAATCTCGTTCCTTTTCTCTTTGAATCTTTAAACCGGTGGGCGATGTTCATAATTTATCAGATGTAAACAAAGAGAAATACCTTACATTTATTAAATGAAAACATATAATCTATTATTATTATGTTGCAGCGAAACAATTTACTGTAAGTACGAGGGTGTAACCGCCTGTCCTGTAATTAAGACATGGACTGACAGCAGTTAATTAAATAATTACGAGCTTACCAATTGATCAGAGGGTCGATGAACACGAACTGTCCCTAATTAAGGGCTTAAATCTTACAATTACAAAACAGTGCCCATAGCACTGTCTGCACTCAGGCACAAACACCGCCCGTCTACTTAATAATACACAAATAGGAATAGTTGGTTGTAATAAAATATAATTTTCTAATAACAGAAAAAACATCGTAACTAACAAAAATAACAAATTCATATCTTTATCATGAATTAACTTTTTTGTATCATGTACATACATATCATATATATGTATGTATATATATATATATATATCGATATGTATGTATATATATATATATATATACATCATTATACACCAGGATTGGTAAAAGTGGTGAGAAAACGGAAAGCTCGCAATTAAAGTACGTGAAGTTGTATTTTCTCCTCTAATGATGTTCAGTTACTCTCAATCATTGAGCACAGTAAGCTATAGTCATTCACGTGGCTTTACTCTGTACTCTGTACGTATATCATAAAAGGCATTAATATAAAAACTTAATAACAATAGATGACGATAAAAAATATGTAATCAATACAATGACTTTTGTAATTGTTATTTCTATGAGGTATAAAGTTTTTTAAGCACGTGTTAAATGGTGTTAACTGTAAAGTAATCTAAACGACCCTAAAGTAAATAAGATAACGCAAACACTCAACCGAACATAAAATGAAGTAGGTTGTATCAACTCGCTTCACGGAACTCTATTTTCGGTTCTGGAGATGAACCCGCGGATAGACCAACACACTGCGCCTATATCACCACTACATAGATAGTACTTTAGAGTTAATACGTTGAAAGTTTTATTAAATTTATTAATATCAATCATGACGAACAAACATCCGAAGTATACATTACTTATAGTCAATTATTATGTAAATATGTATAAAGATTGTTTGTCCGTGATTTTATATCTTCTAAATGATTTGATAATGCATATATATATATTTGCTTTTTCAGTATAGATAGAGAAGGCTTTAGTCAAGTCGCGAAAATAATACATAGACCAACAGTATGATTTATATTGATAACATATGTATATTGGTCAGGATAAAAAAAACACACTCGCACCCGGTAGATGGCGCTGTTTATACCAATATTAATTTGTAAATCTGTGGGTGGCAAATCTTTGTAGATAAGTATTTTTGCGACCAGAATTCAAATTCTGTCTCAAGAGAGAGAGGATCAAAGATTCATCAGAACTGGGAGAAAAGAGTCCGTCCTCAATTAAAATTATCTCATAACTCACTCTCTTATGAAGACTCAGTTATTCTTGAAGACATCACCAAAATTATCTTTCTTTAACACGGTTTAAGAAAGATATAATATTAACACTACTTAATTAACATTATCATCAAAGACCTATAGTTTAGTTAATAGTTTGTAATAATTGAATACCGGAGACGATCTTATAACTAATCTAATCTAATCTATATATGTAATTGTTGCAACTCAATAACACAACTGTCTAATGTGACAGGTCGGTAACTTGACACCAAAACAGACAGGAATCCATCTTTAAGTGGAGATATATATTGTGTATTAATTTAAACAATTCAGTTTGACTAACAGCAGTCAGTTATCATGTTTACCAACAGGTCCATATAACAAAAATCAATTAGTTTAATTAAGTTGGCCCAGATTGGTCGAATGTGCCAAATCATTGGTCCAGACTGGTTTTGGAGGTAACGTATAATACGTATTAGATATAGATAACATTTTACGTATAAATCCAGATATTCGTATCAAATTAGTAGCACTAACTCTTACTGTTTAATGATGTACAGACATGCTTTTTATGTGTGCGTGAGTTCACTGACCTTTGTGATTAACGTACACGGTACAGTTTACAGGAAAATAAATCTAACGTTTATTTAATTTAATTGATTAGCAATTATTCGTAGATCGTTAAGTAAAATTTATTCTATACGTACAAATACTACGGGAGGATAGAAAGCCATTATAAAGCTCTGCCACGTGCCGGGGTTTCTCAACTCTGTTACTAAGAGTCAATCGTCCATTGCCTAGATTAATATCAACCTACATATGAAACCCGATAAGCTATCGGCGATTACAAACAGACCGACGGCTGCGTCCATTACACAAACCACAATAAGAAACTCATTGCAGTATAAGTTGAAATTATGTAAATTTTATTCAAGAATAAACCTAGTAACCTTTTTTTTAAATTAAATTTCAATAAAATTTAAATTTTACAACAATAAAAAGAGAAATAAGTCTCTCAAGAGCACAGACAAGGTAAAAGTACAGATAAGGGTGTGGTACCGGGGTGTTCAACACCGGTCTGGCTCATCAGGACAGATCATCTCTTCAAACTGTATATGGCATAATGCTGACAAAGTACTAAATAAGGCACTCGCCACGGGGTTTCTGAGAAATATGCAATTAATTTAAAATGAAATAGACTGACAGCACGATTAGTCTTATCACTTGCAACGCGGAGGTCATTGACTTCACGGAACAATCTAATAATACGCTGCCTGTAAAATCTTTAAAATTCTCAATTCCCCGAACACCATAGGTGTTAGAACGTGTATCAAAAAGCAATTGCAATTCAAATCAGGTGTTTAGAGCCTAATAGTTATCTATTTTATTGCCGACCGTATATCGTTTGACATGAATTGCTGAGCCCATAATGATAATGCCATTATAAAATAGACGGTAAAGTAATATATGAAGAACCGGATATTTATAGCAATAAAAAATATTATCTAAATAAAAGTTTTATTACTTCTAGAAATTCAACTGAATATTATATTGGAAATACACCCGCCTGTTAAATGATTCTGGAAGCAACAGAAGTAACTGTAAATAAAATAACTTAACCAGTTACAAATTACGAGTTAGCTTCACAAAAGCTATTAGTTTTGTAGCTACCGCTGGATAGTCAAGCATATCAAAATGTCAACGGATACTAGTTTCGCTGTGTGGGCGTTTGTTGGTTTGCAGAAAGACAAATTGAAAAATATATTCCCAGAATAACAGGATTTAAATAATAACATTAAAATATATATATATATATTATATACAAAAAATAACGCTACTTCTATTTTCAAAAAAGACACGTTAACAAAACAATGTAACGTTCAACGAACGAGACAGTCCCTGTTCCCTTCGTTTCTTGCATCTCAAAGCAAATCCCTCCTGTGACTGGATTCGACTGGGATTATAAAGTATACTAACAAACTATGAGAAAGGAAATAATATAAATAAATCATAAATGGGCAATTTCATGTTACATTTCTGTATATAATATATGTATATAATATATATATCTCGGTTCCTAAATATAGTTTTTTATGACATATAATTTTTAATAAGTGTAACAGTCTAATACGATACGGTACCTTCTTTTGGGCTAATTAGTCAAAAACGCTGCCTCCTTTAAAGTATTTGCTATGGCGAGGGACCTTGTCAAAATAACATTTACCATAAGAAGAATTGAGAACCTGTCTAATACAAAGTTAAGCGAGTCCATAGTCCATACGTCTGGAGATAAGCAAAGTTACGATTATCTAACACCCTAATAGGACCTTTAGTATAATGCGTCCATATTTGGTCTATCCAGAAGATAACGAGAGGAACCGCACGCTTTATATCCAGGGCTATAAACTATGGCCGAGGCTGCTTTACGAGTGGCTTTGTGGCTAAATATTGCGCCCATTCCTTATATTTTTGGACATATTTCTTTTTGTTGAAGTGCAAATTTCAAGATTTCATTGTAATCCAAGAAATACATTATATATATATATATATATATATATATATATATATATATATATATATATAAATAACTTTGGTAGTGTGTTAACTTCGCCAAAAGAAGATCATAAATAATTTCTATTTGCAAAAAAAAAAACTGCATTCCTTAACCTCCCACAACCTGAGTCATGACTACGACAATAGATTGTAGTGTGAAACAATAACAGACCGTATTATTAAATACGCTAAAGTTCAATTTGGACCGTAGCGACACGAGATACAAATGACCCTTCGCAGTACCAGATGAGTAAAAATAAACTTTAAACATTAAAGTTAAGATTCATTTTAAAACGCTCAGCTGACGGTAGGAATAAGTCACTGCCTTTTATCAAAAATATGTTTTACTAATCATTAACTTGATGTGATTGTGATGACGCGTCTTTGGATTGGGGACTTCAGTAAATCTTCATTGAGCTGCTACTTTTTGAATGTAGCAAGATTTAATTTAATTTCTAAAAGACTTTACCGTTTGTTATCCATTTTTCACAGGTGGGATAAGTACTTTTTAACAAGGCTCCAGGCCATTCGTTACATTGTCTCGTAAGTCGTATCAAACCCCGCCATTCCACGAGTGTTTAGAGCCTCAATATATCGAGGCATATCTTTTAAGATCTGGATAGATTTCCCTATTTTTTCCGGACAGACCAAATACGGACGGAAATAAATATACATTTTCGCAGCAAGATAGAAAGATTTAATATTGTTTTCGTAGAATATTTTATTAATTGACACATTGAAAATGTATTTATCATTAATCATTAAATATATTTTAGTATAAATTTAAATTTAAATTTAGATGAATGTCCGTCGTGACACACAACATACATTTATTGTTGGCGGTGAACTAATTTCGATTGTCTACAACTCACGATACACAATCGAAAGGTCGATGTTATAATAGGGACCACATTCCTACAGAAAATGTACCTTTTTACTATTCTTATTTATCTAAATTCGTTCGTTTAATTCTAAATATTGTTGACAGAATTTTCTTAATCTGATGAGTGATTGAGAACATGAGGTCCGACATACAAACATACAAACTCTTCCTGATCAATGTAAGTGAAGATTAAAAGGTCAACAAAGTTTAAAAGTGGTAAAAATTTAAGTTAAGTTAGTGTTATTTATTAAAAGTTACACGTGTTTAATGATGATTCAAGTGGGAGAGAAGGAGTTAGAGATACAGTTTGTCTTAGTTGGCAGTGGGGGGTTTTATACTCTGAATACCAGGTCTTCCTGATGAAGTATACAATGATGATCAATCACCCTGCTCGGCGCGGTGACCCCACACCGACAGTTACTTTAGGATATGCTAATTACTTCATGTCTCTTAACTGTTCATTTAGAGGAAAATTTTATATTATTTATACATACGAATATAATTGAATATTAGGTGATTATATATGAGTGTATTTTATTGGTAGAGAAATATGGGAACGGTTTACTATTATTGAAAATATTATTATTAGGCCAATAGAGCCGCCTTTTTTATATTTTTTATGTATTGTTTTTTATACAATAAAAGTTATTGTTATTATTATTAAGTGACGTGTGTTGTCCGTGTATGAACCTCGCGTAATAAAGGACTGTTCCGTTCGAGACGGCGGTGTGTAACGAGCTTTATATAAATTGAAACGCGGACAGTCGATTTGTCATTGCTTTAAATTTTGTCTCAACGACGTGCACGGGACTTTCAACCTTATCAGATAAGGGATAAGGGCGATGGGAATTATATTATAATGTGATTAATGTAGCATGTCTGTCACGACTCACTGCGCATGCGTCATGTGGGATAGTTTGGACATGTCTTTGTCTCAAAAATAATATATTTCTAATGAATAAATTAAGAGTTCCTATTTTTTTATATATATTATATTATGTAACATATGATGATTTTTTGTAATGAAAATTACTATGAAAAGTTACATCAAAATCGGTTTAGACAATAAGACATTAAAACTCACAACAAAGTATTTAGAAAACTGGACATTTAGTTTCTTAAATGTCATCGTTGAGGGTAAAGCCGGGCGGTAATGCTAGTTATTAAACAAATAATAAAGTTTGGAGCACGGTGTTGTGTGAACTAATATTGGATGTTTGCGCGCTGCTTCCAGCCTTTCTTCGTAAATGTTTACTTTAATGGTATGACAGTTAAGTGAATATAAACGTTACTTTTAATAACAGGACAGTGTTATTGGCCTTTTAATATTTCTCTCTGTTATATATAAAAACGTATATCATTAAAATGTTAAAATAGCATCGAGAGAGACATTACATTACATCTAGACGCATTAGAATAGAAAAAAACTGTATAAAAAAGTATATACACACTAAAAATAAGATTAATAAAAAATTACCTTACTATAATATATTCCCCAAACAATAATTGAGTATAATAAATATAGTTCATGACTCGGACCAAGCGTCGCCGCAAAAGTAATTCGGAGAGTTACTGAAACACCGCGTGCAGCGCGCACGGATTAAATCAAAATGTTTGAACAACGCCATTTTTATAAAACATTTAAATGATTTATTTTTTTATTCATTTAACCAATGGAAGTAGTGCAACAAATTGTTAAATTGAAGTTAAGCCTATCCTATCAATATCTATCGTTGAGTTCGTGTATCAACACGTCAAAAGCGTTTTAATTTCAAAATAAATATGAAATTAATATTTACCAAGTCGGACAAGTTTCGAACCTGTGACCTCTGGGATAATATCTTGTCGTCTTGACAATTAAGTTTTATCTATTTAAAGTAATTCGACGTTTAAACGAATTAGAATTTAAAAAAACCATAGATTTAATTTAAAACTTCAATCTTCTCACTATCAGTCGCGCTGTGCACATGTGCTCGTCACCCGTGGGTGTGGAGCGTGATCTGCTCGGGTACCCCATTGTCTTTAACTATCCCTATCGCCTGTGACTTATCCCGTACACTTTTGAATACAAATAAAGGGAACGCAATTAGTGACCAACTCGCGGACTGTGTGTTTACGGAGGATTTTTCGTTTAACATCAATTCTAAGTAAGAACACGTTGTAAATTATAAACTTCAAAATTAACTAACAAGTAAGAGTATGATTTGCGACGTACGACCGTTATTTATATATATTATTATAAGTAAGTCGTTAAGGCATGTTTTATATTTCCTGTAGATTAAAAGACTAAGATTTGTGTAAATACATTCAAAAATTGTAAACTGTAAGGAGATTTTCGGTCGGTTAAGTGATAATTGTTCAAAGTCAAATTCGTGAGCAAAAATAAAAAAAAAATATTTTTTTTTTTTACAAAAGTATAAAGTTAAAAGAATATTAGTTAATATTATTATTAAGTTAAACCTCTGTAACCTTAACCATCTGTTAATTAAAATGTCAAAATCTCCTGTCGCATGATTTCGTTTCAATGTGCTTGCTTGTGCTCTAACAAACGTAAGGTGTCATTTACTCTCACACGCTGACGTCTCCAGAACCGGTCGAGGTACGCACTCGAATCTGATGTAACGGTAATGGTGTTAGCGAATAACATACACTTTTAATGACATGGATAGCATTGAGATAAAAAAAAAACAGGAATGAAATGTGGATGAAGTCAATTATCGCTAGATACATGTATTACATGTATGTACGTAGTTGTAGTAACGGATCTATGACAAGGAGGGTACCGCAGGTTACGACGCAGGAGCTCATCCGACAGGGTTATGTGAAATTCACTACAAGTGAAGTTAAATAAGTCTTCACGGTGCGCCTATTTCTTGGTTTAAAATTAAGACATTTATATCATTTATTGAAGAGAAAATTCGCGACTGAAACTAGCATTGTATGAACGGAGAAATGAGATCAGTTTCCAATTTCTAATTATTAACTATGAAGAGTTCGCCATTCTGTTCTACTAGGATGTGTGTACGTATCTATGTGTATATGTATACATTTGTTACATTGTATTGGAGGCTCCAGTTGTCAGCAGCAGTGAGGCTGATTCAAAGAACATGAGTTTGATTCTAACACGGTACAATTCTTTGTGTCATTCGTAGATTGTTGTACCGAATGATATGTTTGTAAACCTCCCGAAACATCATAAATCTTATTCTACTTTAATTAAAGAACAAACTAAATTAATATTATTATTTCGGGGGGGGGAGGGGGGGGGGGGTTCACATGATACATAATTATGAAGATAAGGAGAAGGAAATAATAAATAACTCACGAAATACATGTATAATAAATGTTGATCTTGATCTTAATAACCTGTTACCAAAACTGAATTGGTTCGCGAGCTTTTGCACGTGAATAAATCAACGAGCATATTACACACACACACACACACACACACACGGGTCGCTCGTGTCCGGCTGTCTGTGTCTGTATTTTAAATTTAATAAAGTTTTGTATGTTGCCTTATAAATATATTTTTATAACGACTCACTGGAGGTGCGCGGTGGACAAACTGAATCGTACTTTACTTATTTATCTGTTAATATTACATGTCTACCACATAATCATTGATGTATATATATTGTTTTTATTCCGTTGCGTCAGACGATCATCAGCTCTGCGACCATCCGACACTGACTGACATTAGCAGTGAAAATTAATGAATGTGCATCGTACATTATGTAAAATATTCGACTTTCAACATTTAATATTTATTGTGACTAATTTCTTAGTCCTTCGTCCGCGTAATTTAGATATTCAATTATTTATATAATATTGTAAACATACTTTATATTATAATTTGAAGGCATGTCTTATATATTCGCTCGGAGTAATGAAACCCGCGAACTCCGCGCCAACTACATATTTAATTAGGTATCTGTGAACTAATGTGTTGGGAGTGCCTGGAAGTTTGTAGGACTTGGTGCCTTTAAGATGTAAAGGAACAAGACTTGAACATTATTATATCATAGAATACTTAGTAGCATTGTTGGTCTCATATCTTAATTTTTTCCATGATTTCGAACATATTTTATTCTGGACTTGTGGCAGCCGTGGATATGTCTACTTAGTTCATCTAAAGTGTGGACCAAGTTTGAAAAGATGCCGAAGTTTTTACCTAAGCTGAGTGACTTTAATTGGGGGCGTGGCTCGCGCTTCATATGAATAAACAAACGCCAGTGTGAATATAAAAAAAACCTTCACACTCAGGAGTTCTATGACCGTGGGAACGATATTGGAAATTTGATAGGCGGATATGAGCAATATATATATTGAAATTGAGAATAAAAGTGAGTACCGAGAGGAGGCCGGTTTAGCGGACTCGGGCCTTGAGCCCCGGAGCTCTGTGGGCTCCTTATCCGTGTATGAGCCGCGCAGTTACCGTTTATTTTCAATTACATTACTTACCTGTGTGTTTACCTTCCTTGAGATTGTTTATTTTATGATAGTTAATTTATTAATATTACAAATTAGACTCAATCATGAAAGTGGAACACTAAACGTCGACTATTGTAAATGTTAACAATTACTTATTGGTATTTCTCTCGCTTATTATAAACTAATAATAATATCGACTATTGAACGATGAAAAGTCAATAAAACCTAATATACTTCATTTAATTCGCCGCAGTCGTATAAAAAGCGACCCAAATCTATATCTAGGATAATAAACTTTCATACAAAAAGTCTTAGCACTTTAAAAACATCATATGTTGATCATATTTTGTCGCGAATGTGACTCAAACCTACCGTCTCCTCTTCCTCCAGGGCCCTTATCAGCTCGTAGTACAACATTTCGGCCTTCTTGGATATCTCCACATCCTCTCCATAGCTGATGTCACACACGTCACTTTGTAGATGCATTGTCACGGTTCACTTACACCTCACGATGTTACTTCATTATTGATAACACTTAACTCACAAAAAATCGATACGTGTAAACGGTCTTTTTATTTTTTTAAGGATTTCAACGAGGACGATTGTGTAATACCGAAGGTTGTGTACATATATTCCTCTTATATTTCAACAAGTTCCCAAGAAGTGATATGTTAATATGCGCATTAAGAGATTACTGTAAGATAATACTTAAACCATATGGCACTGGAGTTACGAAATATGGCGCAAACATCGCACTTAATATCTGTAAGGAATAAACAAACATAAAAAGATAAACGTACATATAGCTTTCATACTTTTTTGAAGTATAAAAACTTAAATGTCCAGTTTTAATAAGTTTGCATCGACTTGTAACACTTAATACGAAAGTATCGAGAACAGTGTAGTACAGTCCTCCTTACTAGGAGGAAACCCTGTTTAATTTCATAATTCTAACGAGCATAATGTATCCAAACCTAAAAAGCTTTCCGAAAAGGTTCGAAAGGGGCAAAAGTACGTTGTTAATATTCAAGATTTAATTCTAAATACGAACAAAATAAGTACAAAACATCCAGATTCATCGCCGTCGGGAACTCGCACCGAAAATAAACTAATTCGTCACCGGCAACACTTCATTTAAGTTAGCGGAGACTGCTAAAGTATTTGTTAATTTATTTTATAATATCTCTATTTAGATATAATATTGTATATGGCAACATTGTTTTATTACTACTTATCTACCTACTTGGATATTCGACATTGGTCACGGGTTGCTCAAAAACAAAGGCTAGGTTTATTTAAATGATGAATTATTGTAAAACTAATTGGTTTAAAAGATATATTAATTATCCAAGTATGGTACGAGAGACGAAAGCATACGTCACTATTTTTTAAAATTTAACATTGAACTAAAAACAACTTTTTAAAAACGAAGCATTTAGGTAATAAAACCGAAAACGGACAAATATCGCGTTATATTTGTGCGGGAGTGTTGCCAAGATCTAAATTATTAAACTCTCTAAGATATTAAGGTCTTAAATCTAAACATAACTTAAATATAATGTTACAATAAAGTGTGAACGTCACGTACATACGGAGTTAGGGTTCAGAAACCACGTAGCCGTTGTGACGTCACTATTATTAAAAACATGCACCTATAGCTGTTGGTGTCGTCGCCCGTACGAGTATAAGCCTTAATTATTGTATATATATAACCTCTTTACGGTTACAAGATTATTGTAAAAGTCGAAACTAACTGCGTACGGTTACCGAGTAGCGTTAAACTCACGACTAAAACTCAAAAGGCATAAAAAACATGGACGGTGCTGTCTGGTTCGCCTAGGTTCCGTAAATAGCCTAGGGCTACATTTTATTGCGTTTTATTTCGAATCCAACCTCAAGTGTGTTTCACCTTTGCATGTCAATGTGAAGCTGTTTTTATTTATCTGTGGCTTGTCTGTTTTGGAGGGAATTGAGTTTGACATATGTCAAAAGTATTTCATACTTTACAAATGTTCTGCAGCAAATTTTTTTTAATATTTAATACTAATTTACGTTACAAAGGTGTAATTAGAATGAAAATGTAAAATTTATTAAAATTAACTGAACAATTAATTGCATAAGCGCAAATCGTATGAACACTTTCAGTTTGTGTACAATGCGGTGTTAGTTCAGCGAACTTTGGAGTGGTCGCTAATTTAGCCGGCGGTGGACACAGTTAATATAGTTTTCATCGCATTTCCTGGCGTCAATTGCTAAACAAGTTACGGCTCCACTTCCCTTTAACTGTTCGTTTTCAAAATGAAGTACAATTTAACATACTAAATTTAGATTTTTCTTAGTATTATTACGAACGTTTCGCTTGCTTTGATAAAAATAAAACGTGTTAAACCGTAATGCGAAAACAAGTTAATAAATGATAATATTTACTATGCCAGATACGCAGAATGCTACTAAAAAGCTCATTTATTGGCCATTTGTCCTTTCATTACGTAAATTTTACAGTCTATGGAGTAATTAATGATGGCGGTCGCGAGCTACCGTTTTATTCAAATCATAAAGTAGGGTTCACAATGAAAAAATAAATAAATATATAATAGACGATTTATTGTTTTAATTTTTTAATAATAATTATGAATATGAAAAACTTTAATTTATATTTAGAATACTATTTCTTAATAAGACTTTCGACTACAAGTTATTAAATTAAAAGTAAAAACACATACAGAACCCGCCATACAAAACAATGCAATACAAAATTGACCTATTTTTATTGCTTTCATTGCGCTAAAAATAACAATTAAGGGCGCGCGGGGTGGTCATTTAGGTTTTATTTTCACTCCGGCAACGCCATTACTTAAGGAAGATTAATAGGGTCTAAAGTGTTTTATATCAAGTGTGTGAAAGTTACATTTCATGATTAATAATTCACAAGCAATTTTATTAAAACCGTCGGCCGGCGGACGGTCTGAGTAGAAGTGACACCCTTCCTTCCAACGGAATCGAGATTTATGTAATTTATGTTTATTAATTAGAATATTTTATATTCGTATCACAGAAGATAATTCGACCCACTTGGCGCCGAGCGTATCGGAGTACCACGGCCCGAGGACACTCTTGTCTATATTAGAAAACATTTCAATGGGAATTTAGTTCAGTCAAAAGTGGACTAACCTTACATTTATTTGCAATATATCTTTACTAACAAGCTTCGGCTTGGCCATTGTAGCTGTACTTTTGCACTTTATACATATTTAATATGAATTATTAATAGGAACACAACGATCACATTGTACCTTCTGGGTCAGAAGGATGTTGCTGAAAGCCATTATTTTCGATTTCGTTCAACAAACGGGTTGTTCCAAGTAAACCGAGCAGAAAGTGAGTTTCATTTGAACACGGGTGAAAATAAATCGTCCGACATTTGAGACGTCTGCTCTGAATAAAGATGGCGGCGATTTGTATGCGGTCGGTGGCAACACAGGTTTTCGCGGGAAATCTGACAGCTCAACGTTATCTTAAGAGACATTCTTAATGCACGCCATTCTACACATATTTCTTAGTTCTTCGAATATTAATCGAAGTGGAATTCGTTGTTCTGGTTATGTTAATTTCGTGTCGATCGCGAGGTTTGTGACACTTTTATTTATTAATTACACGCGTAGTGAACGTTAAGTTTTAATTTTAACCCTTGAAGTAGTGCAAATTATACTTGTATGAAATAATAACAAATAAAGATCTGCAGTACACTATACACTAAATACGTAAATAGGAGCTATTTTGTTGGTAAATCGTAAACCTGGACAATAGCACTATTGTGAGGCCACTTTCACGCAACAACCAAAGCGCTCTGACTCACTACAACCGGTCCGGAACCCGGACAAATGTGAATTATTTACATAATCTACTAAGACTGCTCCATTAATAACATCAATTAATATAATAATTTGTGTGCTTATTTGTCTATTTAATTAATATTTATCTAAGTGTCCATGTCACTTGAGAAAGTCGAAAACAAATCATTGCAACGAATACAATTATATTATTGTAATAAAATTGATATTTCAAAAAATATTAACTAAATTAAGCAATATAATGAATATATAATAAAGTATTTTTAATCGGGATGTATTGCACAAATAAAGTATATCTTAATTGAGAAAAAAGCAAATAAATTGTACCAATAGTTTTATAATTATCGCGTTGATTTTGATAAACAGACAGACTGGTCGTATTACATAACATAACATAACATAACGAAAGGTAACATAACATAACGTAACGTTCAGATATTTATAAAATTAAAACCACTAATTCATAATTATTTAATAATTGTAAACCATTTTGTATTGCTGTTTAAATAAATATTAATGAAATGTATTACAACAATACAACATTATAATAAACTGAATGTTTCATATATTTTATGTGGGAATGATAAATATACTTTAAGTTAGTGTTCGCTACCCGTAGTGTAGATGACTCCCTCGATTAATCATAATAATTATATAATAATTATATATTATTTTATTTAACATAGTACACGTTTTTGTCTACAAAAATGTCACGGTGGTAATTTCAATGTCGTAGGTCAGTGTCTACTCGTATGACAGTCATGTTTAATGTTGCGGTATATATAATATGTCCGCTTTTCACACGCCTCACTCAAAAACTATTTACGTTCTAGTGAATTTTTCACTGTTGCAGATATTATTGATTGCTGACCGTCAAAATGGTAATCCGTTTAATTGTAAATTTACGTAATTGCAAAAAAATGTCTCCATTTTATCACAACACACGTCTAGTGATGAATAATCACGTTCAAACTCATTATGAAAGCCGATACGAGTGATAATATAGCAACAGATCCACGCAGTCCTCACGTACCACGACACTAACAACGAAATATAAATTAAATATTATGTACATATGTGGTGTAATTTACTTTCAGTATAATAATTAATTAATAATATATAATTCGCGGCGACAGCGCGCGTGCGTCCGGCAGATGACCGCCATTACACTGAGGTTGAATGCAAAAGCTACGCTGCGCGGGCGCATGTATTTACATAATCACTGCTTGGTCCTGGCGTGCGTGATCACAGTGCGGGGATGGCCTTTACATTTATTTAACGATAATTTGTTAATAGTCTGCGATGTTTATAATAAAGTATGTGTAAGTACTAATATATTTAATCAGTATTTTGTATTCATAAATAAAATTAACAATTCAACAATATCACATTCAAATCATTAATCTTATGAATATGGAGGTGTTAATACAATATACCATTCATCGACATCCTTTATATAAAATATAATTCAAAATAATTAATATATTTTATCGATAAACCATAAGTACATCACTGCAGTAGCCGAAGATATAGACTATAATTTCGGCAGAAATGCGCCAGATTTTTAATGGACTCTTAAATTGGAGCGTTTTTTAAAAGGGGGAGATAATGAGTTTGATGTATGCGATATACGTATATATGTATGTGTAGGTAACACGCACACATGCATACATACATACACGTGGGTTACAAGTGTCCATTGAATACAAAACAATTATAACTATTATATTTTATATTATAATTATTTTAAAGAGGCAATGCTTTTTTCTTCCTTTGTATAAGTGAGTACTTAAATTATTATATGTAAGTACCTATTCAGATGAACCATGTCATTATAACGGCGTATTTATCCCTTAAGGGATATTCTCAATAACATAATTGTACAACAATTTCTTTAAATAACGTTAACAATACGTAATTTTATTACACATCTTATAATTTTGAGTAATTTTTGGAGGAGTAATATTAAGTAAGAGTAGTATTTGTCTACGTTTCATAATACGTTTTCCGTACGTTTCATAATAGGACATTTCGCGGGTAGGTGCATAAGTGACTAGACGTGTCTTTATTTGCTCTTCAATTAAATTAAAAACTATATATATTATTAAATTATATTCAAAATTAAAATGTGTATGTAAAGTAACTACCTACCAGCTTCACTTATATACAATAATTGCTTCAATTTTCCTATCATTTGCACGAAATTATTTTCACATCAATCATTGGATTCACTAAAACAAACACAATGGATTCACTAAAACAAACAATGGCAGAATTAAGTGAAGTTTTTAATTCTCGTATGAATGACTTTCAACGGGATCTGAAAGCAGCGACTCCTGCAGCAAGTCCGTCTTCAAACATAAATTCACAGTTCCAGTCTTTCAGAACATTTGTGATGTCGGCTCTGGAGAGCCTCCAGCTTCAAATTAATATACTCTCAAGACATCACGATGAGCTTGAGATGAGGTCCCGCAGAAAAATTCTACTCATCCATGGTATTACTGAAGATAAGAGTGAGGATACTGTTGCCAAAGTTTTGAAAGTCTGTTCTGAAAAACTGAGGCTTCCAGATATATCTCATTGTGATATTAGTCGCTGTCACCGCCTCGGGTCTTCAAATAGCAAAAAAACCAGGGCCATTCTAGTGAGGTTTCATGAAACCAAGTCTAGAGACAAGTGCTGGTCTGTGAAAACATGTCTTAAAGGTACTGGGATAACATTTTCCGAGTTTCTTACGAAACCTAGACATGACGCATTTGTTTTGGCACGAAAACATTTTGGTGTTACGAATTGCTGGACAAGAGATGGCCATATTATAGTGTTGGGTAGTGATGGTGGGCGTCATCGTGTATCTAGTGTTTCTGAAGTGAACAATATACATAGTGCATGCAGCAATAACACCACGGATCCTCCATCGGAATGCGCAACGGTGGCATCAAAAGATCGCAGAGTTGTCCCTAATGTGAGGTCTAAACGTTTAACTAAGAAGTAGACATTTTGATATTTTGCTTTTTAAGTTTATCTTCACATTACTCCGAACTTTTCACATTTACCCTACACTTTGTTTACTTTTTGGAATTTAAATTGTATAAATTTATAAGTATTTATAAATTGTCATTGACATGTATAAAGACTGAAGTTGTCATCTGTCAGGTTTTGCGTTCGGATACTTATACTGCAATTTAATACTATTTTTATTTTATTTTTTTCTCTTTTATACCATTTTTTATAATATTTTATATTCTTATTATTAAGTTGTTGGGTTGCTTCCTGTTTTATAAAAAAATCCTATGTATATTTATTTTAGTACTACTAGCCTATAAGTTTTGTTTTTTTATTCCAAGCAATTATTGTTAATTCATATTCCTTATATTTAATTCGATCTCTTCCAGCTGGTGGGCATATACATTTACATTCTTTTTTGTTTTTTATTATTAATATATATTTTTTTTTATTTATTCATTTATTTTTAAATTTTCATTATTATATTATTATTTTATTGTTATATTTGTAACGTCATATTTATTTTATATTTATAAATATATATATATATTTTTAAATTGAATTGATTGTTAAAATGTCGGTTTCAGATGATAGTGACAGGTTTCTTTCCTTTTCTTCTGATGACTATTCCAGTGATGCTAGTTACCACAGTACAAATTTTCCTACACTTGATATTGCACTCGATAATATGTTTTCTGATCTTGGTAAAAATTTTAACGTAGTTCACTTGAACGCCCAAAGTATTCCGGCTCATTTCCCCGAAATGCTTGCGTCGTTTCAGTCAAGTAATATACACGCTATCCTCGTCTCAGAATCATGGCTAAAACCTTGTTTACCTACTGCTTCTTATTCACTGCCTGGATTCCGAGTTATTCGCAATGACCGCATCAGCAAAGGCGGAGGAGGAGTTGCAATTTATCTTCGAACTTACATTCCATTTACCGTGATAAGTTCCTCTTCCCAGCCTCCTTTACCTGATGCGGCCGAGCATTTAATTTTAGAAGTATCATTGTCCCATTCTAAAGTCCTTCTGGGTGTTTTTTATAGCCCTTCTCTACACATAGATTATTTTTCCTCCTTTGAAAGTATAATAGAAGACCTTTCTCCACTATACACCCACACCATTATAATGGGTGACTTTAACACATGTCTACTTAAGCGAGACAACCGAACTAATAAACTTTTGTCCCTGGTTGAAAGCTGTAATTTACACATTTTACCGCTTTCCGCTACCCATAGGTTACCTAATTGTGTCCCTTCTCTTCTCGATCTTATGATTATTTCATCTCCTGAATTTGTTTCCAATCACGGTCAATATGCCGCTGATGGTTTTTCTCACCATGACTTGATATACCTATCTTACATGTTACGTCCACCTAAAGCTAAAGCCAAATTACTTCTGCAGCGTAACTTTGCGGGAATGGATCTTAGCAACCTACGCGATGATGCATGCAAGGTTGATTGGTCTAATGTTTTTAATGCTGACACCATGGACTCCAAAGTAAACACTTTTAATACGTTGTTAACTCAACTGTTTGACATACATGCTCCGATAAAGCCTGTTAAAATAAAGCATCTCCCGGCGCCGTGGCTTACAGAGGATCTAAAATTGTTAATTATGAAGAAGTGTCAAGCAAAAACTGAATATAAGAAAAATAGATCTGACGCAAAACGTCGTAAGTATAAAAAAATAAGAAATCGCTGCAATACATTGTGTAGGGATGCACAACGACGCCATATCCATAAATCTGTCGATAACGGCGACACAGCACGTATATGGAAGTTTCTTCAATCTTTAGGAATCGGAAAAAAGCCAAATAAGCCCACTCTTAACAACATCGATCTTGAAAGTTTAAATACTTCATTCTCTGCATCTGACAATACTTTGGATAATATAACGAAGACTAATACCTTAAATTCTATCTCAACAATTCCGATTCCTGATTGCTCACCGTTTACTTTTAATCAATTTTCTGAATGTGATGTTAAGGGAAGCATACTGTCCATCTCGTCGAATGCCATTGGTAGCGATTGCATTAGTCGGAAAATGATTTTTCCCATAATTGACATTGTGACTCCTGTAATTACCCATATCCTTAACTACTCAATTTCAACTGGCGACTTTCCTACTTTATGGAAAGACGCCGACGTTATTCCCCTTCCTAAAAAACCCAATCCGTCCTCGTTTTCCGATTACCGACCGATCTCTATTTTATCACTTCTTTCTAAAGTCTTGGAAAAATTAGTATACATTCAATTAAACGCTTTTCTAAATAAAAACAACCTTTTTAATTCATTTCAATCTGGATTCCGCACTGGCCACAGTACCACATCTACCTTAATAAAAGTTACCGATGACATTCGAAAGGGAATGGATGGTAAACAACTGACAGTATTGATTTTGCTTGACTTTAGCAACGCTTTTAATAATGTTGACTTTGATATCATGCTGAATTTGTTAGCTTCTCTCAACATATCTCCATCAGTCATTGAATGGTTTCATAGTTACCTGCACGGACGCCGACAACGCATTCGGATTGACGAATCGTTTTCCTCTTGGAGGCAAGTAAGTTCCGGTGTTCCTCAGGGAGGCGTGTTGTCACCATTACTCTTTTCCATCTTCATCAATACAATTTCTCAAAATATTTCATCTCCCTATCACATGTATGCAGATGATTTACAAATCTACTCGCAATCTAGCTTGGGAGATTTGCCCTCTGCGATTGCGCGACTAAATGAAGATCTGAGATCAATCTTGAGCTGGAGTATTTCTTATGGAATAAAAATTAATACAACCAAATGCCAGGCTATAATTATTGGATCTCCAGGCATGATTGCTAAAGTTGATTGCTCAAATTTACCGCCAATCTCAATTAATCATGTTATTATACCCTACAGTAACAATGTCAGAAATCTCGGTCTACAATTAGACAACACTTTGTCTTGGTCTCACCACATTAAAGAGGTAAGTAAAAAATATTTTGCTGCTATGAGTTCAGTACGTCGTTTGCAAAATTTTCTTCCCATTCCCACCAAAGTTATGCTTGCACAATCTCTTCTTCTTTCTATTCTTGACTACGCCGACGCAAGTTATCCTGATCTCACCGAGGCACAACTTGATAAACTTGAGAGACTTCAAAACCTTAGCATTCGGTTCATATTTGGCTTGCGCAAGTATGACCATATCACTGAATTTCGATCCAAACTCAAGTGGTTACCAATCCGTCTTCGCCGGAATCTTCATATCCTTTCACTTCTGTACTGTGTGTTATTCAATCCAACTTCTCCGTATTATTTAAAAGAAAAAATCCTATTTCTGGGCACTCATAGTAAAGTTCTTAGGTCTTCTGATAACCTTACTCTCCGTTTACCTCCTCACTCTACTCGTTTCTATAAAAAGTCTTTTACTGTTCAAGCAATATTGCTCTGGAATGCGTTACCTGTAGTCATCAGACAAGCAAGGTCTTTGACTGCCTTTAAGAGGTTGGTTAAGGATTATTATCTCGGTCTCTGTTCGTCACTATAATGTAAATTATATGTAATTATATATTATCCTTTAACGTTTTTTTATATCTTTATATTATTCTATCTCTTATTTTTCCCCTGATTTTTCATGCACATATCAAATAGTCTATCTCCTGTGTTCATAATAGTATTATATATATTTTAATATGATTTATATATATTTATTGTATTATGTATTTTATTTATGTTATATTAATTTCTATATATGTGTATATTTTATTTATGTTTGTTTATGAAATTATGTATGTTAATATTATGCACCACTCTTCTGTATGCAACTCACCTTAAACTTAGATATAAGGTTGTCTGGAAGAGATCGCTACTTAGCGATAAGACCGCCTTATTGTATACCCCTACATACTTTAAATGTTTTATTGTTCCGATTGTTACTGTTATTTTACATTGTGGTTGCAATAAAGTATATTATTATTATTACGTCTATTAACATATGTTCATAATAACTATGTAATGGAGACACACCGTTAAGGTTTAATATAAAACCCCAGCGAGGACAAACAAGCAAATACTTACATCAGAACCAAAAACGCATCGCTACGGAAGATACATATACATATGGTAGGACGAGGGACTACCCTTGGCGTTTGAGGTTCAAGGATTTTTTTACATTTTTTAGGTGCAGATTAGAAAGCACTGTTACATTTATTTCCAACAGACCTACCTTCATTCACAGCATTGGGTGTTTGTTCAGCATTGTCAAGGTCATTGACCCCGCACACAGGATGCTAATAAATAGATCACGAACAATGCCTCAATGGCTCAGTGAGTAAGATCATAAGTTATGGGGTCGTAGGTTTGGTTTTAATATACTATTGATATACTCGTATATATAATAATAAAATTGAAGTGTCTGCTTGTAATTCCGAATTAACAGCTTATTGCTAAATGCATATAGATGTGGTACTTTTGAAACAAAATTTTGAATATTTTCTATGTCCGTCTGTTTGATCCGGCTAATCTATGGAACGGCTGGACCGATTTTAACAGGACTTTGACAAGCGGATAGCTGATGTTGTAAGGTGTAACTTAGTTTACTTTTATTATAGAAAACATATTCCACGCGAATGAAGTTGTGAGCACAGCTAGTATACAATAAAACTGACATATATATATATATATATTATATATATATATATATATATATATATATATATATATATATATATATATATATATATATATATATATATATTACATGTACGTGTATGTATGTGTATAAGTTTGTTTATTTATAAACTAAAAATGATATATGTATAGACAATGCAGAGGTGTATTCAGCGGCGGGGCGGTGCTGTGATTGCAGAATGTCAATTTGCATTTTCAATCCGTGTCCGCGGTGACCACGCCGTTAAATATTTTAATATTTTTATACATATAGTATTCATACAATTTTGAAACATATTAATGATACTAATATATATATACAAGATACTATAAGTCTATTTTAATTAATTGAGCGAAGCGAACGAAGTGAGCGGAGCGTTTTACTGGAGACTTTTTACATTCTTTGTCACGAATTGGCTCGAAAACTACTAAACGGAAAATTATGAAACTTTACAATCAAAAAGACACTTATTAGGTGATGGTTCTTATAAAAAAAAATGGAAAGATGTCCTCAAAAAAAAAAAAATTAATATCAGGTCAAAAAATTGATATCCCATTGATATGAATGGGAAACGATGAGTCAATACTCTGGGTTTGCTTCGCTCAATATACAAACGGCACCCAAGATTTCACGAGCGCAGCGAGTCGAAATTGAGGGTTTGTTGGCGCCCCTAGTACATATGTATGTATAAATATAATTATAATTTTAAATCTTAATTTTAAACGGCTGTTTGATAATAAATAAAAGTCTCTCAAAACTGTTAAATCATATCTGCAGTGTTCCAGTTTTTAATTTTGCTCGCTTTATGTAGTATTTTGGGAAGTTTTAGGTGTATTTGAGTTTCGTTTTATTACTCCCCGGTTTGTATTCGACTTTGCTATTTGTATAATCATTTTTTTTCATTTCCACTACTGGGTTTGTTAGTTTTGACTTTTCAACTTTGCTGTTTGTGTATTTGGCACAGTTTGGTGACCTGTGCGCTCGTCAGTTTCAATACTTAGGAAAATTTTCTTATTAAATATCGCAAAATATCTATACTTGGGATAACGTTTTAGTGAAGCTGTGTAACTTAAAAGCTTCACTTTCACGGTTCTGTTGCGCTTATTAAGTTTGCGAGCTCACTGTTGAGATGCATTTACTACCTCCTTTCGAACAACCTGATAGCAGAAAAAGCGATTTATATATAGTTTGATAGATTTTAGTACAGTAATTGTTGAAACAAAACAATTTTAAGTAGTAATAGTAGTGTAATATAAAATTATAAATTATCAATGTCGGCAATTCCCAAACACAACAGAACACCTCCACGACTGATAGGCGTGTAATGAAAAGTTTATCTAATACACGCTTATTACTATTTACAAAAGCGATATATGTATTTCTAACATACGTTACAAATGTACAACCTGACGTCCTATGAATATACAATTCTCATTCATTTAAATAACTCCATAACCGAAACTGTCATTATTTTGGTCAATATCTCCACACGGCACTGACACATTATTTATTCAGGTACGTCGAATTGACAGCGATTCTATAAGCGTAGCGTTTCATCTTAAAATATATTTATTTCTTCCGACACACACAATGCTGTGTTGCCTATTTCTATCATTCATATCATCCTTTAAGCCTAGATATGGTTATGAGCATAGAAAACATGAACTTATCGTATATTGTATGCAATAAATTCATTCTACTACAATACTACTAGTAGTTGAGTGCCTGTTTTATATATAATAATTATATAAATCAATGAAAACCGCCCGCAGTAGCGCGCCACACGTAATAATTGAATTAATACCGGCAATGTATTTGCGACCGGCAGACCGAATTATTATTTAATTTGTATAACAAATGAGTTGTTTGGATTCCAAAATCGTTTCACCATCATTTCATTTGGAGAACCGTATCATTGTTTAACACTTTTACAACAGTGCATTGATGTCACTGACCCGCGCCGTGTCCGCGGTGCACGGTGGGCACGGCGGCGCACGGCAGCGCACGGCGGATCATTAATATCATTAAATATAATTATTGAAAAATATAATTCTCAATATTAACTTTCACTAAATGTATTTGGAGAGATGAAACAGAATCATTTAATTGATTTTTGAGGTGTAACTTAAAGTATTTGTTAAGCAATTAACAAAAATATATATTGCTGCGTCTACAGAGTGTTTGGTGTGAATGTCTTTTATTTTAGTTATACATTACTTCCTTATATTAAATTTAAATATATGTATGTATTATCTATTAATAATTAAACCCTCGCATAATGAATTGATAACCGGTCAAAAGTATGAATATAATATTATTATAGGAACTTGAGTATTCCTCATCGCTAATAATTCCTCAACGACGCGACGTCGCCAACTCACAGAGAGACTGGATGAGGAGGAAAAATTAAATAAAACCTCCCCATAACGAGCCAAAGCCGTAGTTCGCTATTTAATTATGAATTTATGAGCAGCGGCGAAAATGCAAACCTAAGTAAGGTAACGTCACATTGTAGAGCGGGAGCGATCGGCGGTCGCGTTTTTTAAATATACTAAATTTAATATTCTATTTAACTAACTTTTTTTTAAGCTTTATTAAATAAGATAATAATAAATTATATGAATAATGAAAAAAATTTAATGAATTACAATTTAATATTTGTTGTTGATACAAATAAAAACCTATAATATTTTTAATCCGCCAACGCTTGTGTCCGTGAACAAAATGCCTGCACCGGCTCGTTTCTGGTTAATTAAGACAGCGTTCTGAGTGGCACTTACAGCGTACAGCGGACTAAATAAATAATGGACCTTTCCGGTACAGGATTTTGACAAAATCATGAATTTGATACTAGAATTCATATTATGTTGTTCGGAAGTTAAGACTTGTAATTGTTGATGGCAGACATACATTCAACTTACATTATTATAGTATATAATAGAGGAGACCATTTTAGAAGTATCTTTCATATTCTTGTATGTTTAGATTGTGTTTCTTTAATGAGGAAATGTTTAACTTAACATTCTCACTAAATATTACATTTTTCTTTCTAGGCTGAGATCTTTTTGGAAATTAATTTATCATTGACGAGAAAAAAAATATTTAATTAAACTTCAAATACCTTTTATATCACACTTTCAATACCTTGACTACCTTTTTTCACACATATAACCCGTCAAAGACAACACGTACACACACACACACACACACACACGCACGCACGCACGCACGCCCGCACGCCCGCCCGCACGCACGCACGCACGCACGCACGCACGCACGCACGCACGCACGCGCACACACACACACACACACACACACACACACACACACACACACACACACACACAATCTTAGTGCACAGTACTAATTAATATTAATTCTATTAATAATAGCAAATTAATCAGGTATAAATTACTACCACTGATGGTGATATATCACAGAGACGTTTATTGTCTCGAGAAAGTATCCCATAAATTAAAAACTTTATTGATGTCTGGTTCTAATAAATGCATTTATTTTAAACTATTTCGTTTAATAACTTTGTGATTTACACTTACAAAATTACTCATAATACTTTATGAAATTTTGATTTAATATATGATGTAAAAATACGATTGATATTTTATCCAACAGAGGGCGCTAAGAGACGAGACAAATAACATTTGTATAATGGTTTCATTTCAGAGATGTATTGTAAGAGTTTAAACAGTTTATAACTAAAGACAATAATAGTTTGCAATATAATAACAAATACCTATACTAGGTATAGGTGAAAAATGTCTCAAAAATCTTGAACAGATCCGAGTATGAATCCCTTTAGAGCGGCAATGGCGGGTCTGCACTTATTCACTTACAGATGACTTCAGTTCGATTGTCTAGTTCTAGATTAGCTATTTAGGTTACCTACATTCTATCTACGTCAATTATACTTCACTCTAATATATTTAACCGCGCTCGTGACTAACGTGAAAGATTAATTAATTAATTAATTAATCTTTCAAGTCAACTTAATGAGATTACTTTGAAATCTGTAATCTTATACCGAGTATACTTAAAAACAAATAGGACGTTTAAAAAAACAATATACATAGTTATAAGTCCGTTTTATCTCGTTTATGAATCGTATTTGGTGCGCGGGCGCCCTAAAGTGTGAAGACAGTTCAATTTATTAAGATTTGCATATAATTTATAAGATTCCGTCCTAAATCCTTTCCTAAACTACATCAATGTATGCCAGCGCATGCGCCGGCGCCGATGGACTCGTATATCTGTCAATTGCACTCTCATCGGTTCAAACCGGTTCCAACTGCTTCAAATGCCCGCTAAATCATTTATTGTTTGCGTCATGTTTTTTAGTTTAACGTGTAAAATATATTCGGTTCTGTTTTGATGAAAATCTTAAAAACATTTTAAATCTATCTCATAACATTAAGAATTCAATAAATTTATAAAAGGTATCATAATACAGTAATTAATTACAGTGAAAACTTTTTGGTTAAAATATTATTGAGAGTATTTTAAATATAAACGAGGGCTGTTATAAATGTAACTCCATTCATTAACACGAGGCGTCGGCGAGCGCGATGTCAACACCCAAAATATTAATTAGGGGATGAAAAACTATACGCTTCAATAACTCTGTGTTTTATATTATTGTATATTTAATTATTTTAATTATAATATTCAAGCGACGTTTTTTGAAGAGGAGTTTCACCAGCCTTATTTATTAATACGAGTTACACAGTTGCTGAAAACGCTTTGTGGGGTTAACTCCTTTAATTCTGCCTCAAATCTGTGGCTTCTTTGGTTTTAACATTGTTTTGAGGTGATTTAGTTACGCGGCAGCTTAGTGGTCGAGGGATTTATAAGAATGTCTCTTCCACTAAGACATCAAAAACAGTATGTTAACATGATAGACAATTAACATTTTAAATTAAATATATATTATTTCCAAAGTTGATCAAAATTCCTCTAATTTCTCCAAGGAACAGACGTTCAATATGACAATATAAACATCAATCCAATTAAAATTTAATAAAATACATCATCATGGACTCGAATCTACGACTCTGGGAATCCGTCTCGTCACTCTGTAAACTGAACCATCGTGTCCTTAGCTTTCTTGGTGATTTTAGGTATATATAGGTTATATAAAACAGTTGACAAGGAGCTCGTGGGATGTACAAAATACATACAATCCGTGTGTTAGTTGATCACGAGGCGACACTCCTCGTAATGCATGCGGGCTCACGCCGCGCCCGTCCACATTAATTCAACGACCGAGAGCTTCTGTACGAAAATGTTTACAGCGGGATAACTTAATGTTGTGTTTGCTGATTTTTTAATTGACCATTAATTATTTACCCAAACAAATGGGTAGTAGTAGTTTATATATTAAGAAGCTTTAATGAAGCTCGATGCTATTACGAATTATCGATAAATATATATTTTCTGAAGATAAATCGGTATTCAGCAGAACACTAACGAGCGTCCTAATAGTGTATCTTTAAGTGATGCTGAATCATGAATATGATATGCATAATGATAGATTGACATATAATCATAAATTATGTACAAAAATTACTGAATATTTAAATCCAATATTCATCAGGATGGTGACATTCTTGAAGCACTTACAAATATCGATAAGTACAAAGACTGTAATACTCCTTCAATACATGTCATATAAAGTATCAATAGAATAAAACTATATAATAAAATAGTATATACATTTTAATGGCAGTATAAAAAGCATAAATAAAGTTAACGAGACCTCGGCTGTGCAGCGGCGGGGCTCTCGGGCGGAGTGCGTTCGAGCGACGTCATAACGAACCAACATTGTTATCGACAAGTCCGCGGTATACTTTTATATCAGTTTTAATTATAATTCGAGTGGAGTTGAAATAAATTTAATATTATCATCCTAGTCGTCGGCCGCCCGCTACGCTCCCGTCATGGGGTTTGTCTTTATTACATGTAGTTGTTTTATTTGTACATAAAATATATATTTTTTTAATATTACTTGTATCTTTGGAGAATGTTTTACCTTATTTTAGAAATCTTTTAACATTCTGTAATTCGTAAAATAATTCTACATTTCTAAATTCGGTTTTCTAGATTTAATATTTAGTATGTATCGGTAGTTATTTCAAGCAACGATTAAAATATAATTGTTTAAAAATATTATGAAACTCGAACCTCCGACCTCTATCTATTCTGCGCCGGTTTCGTAACAACTGAGCAATGGTGTCACTGCTCCAGAGTTGTATATTCTATGTAATAAACGACCAAAACCGTTGACACCGACCTGGTACAGTTATAAGTGTAGTTGGGGACAACTTTATCAATTAATTTGAAAGTCATTTCAGTAAATATCAACCACGCTGGATAGTTAGATAATTGAAATAGTTTCAATTGAATTGTAAATTGATTGAAATAATGGTATCGATGATATATTACCGCATTATACAATTGGTTTTATATTTATAGATGTGTGTTAACAGAGGTGTATCAAACCGGAGCGGATTAAAACTAGACAATGGGGAGGCAATTATTCGAACATGGTGAACCATTGTGAGATGTAAAGTTGATGGAAGTGTCAGTACCTCTATTTGGAACCGGCGGTACGTTGGTACTGAATGTGGGTTGACACTTGATACATTTATACTTGGTGACGTCATTTAAAATTAATCACGCTGTGATTTAGGACACGATTTCGTACATACACAGATGTATAAGAATTAAGAGATAATAAAATTATAATGAAAATATTTAATATTTGATTATATATATTGCAATATGTCAGTTCATAGTTTTTTGTAGCCACTAAAGTATTAACAAAGGAGCCACATCCAGGGTCGTATGTCGGGCGAATGCATATCATTCGTCGAAGTATCCAGGTCAGGGCGTGCTCTGGACTCCGACGGGGATATTAATCGAGAGCAGCTTCCTGCTTAACACAGACTAATTAAACTTTAGTTTGATCTCATCTCGTCAAGGACACAATGTAGAAAGGCCCTGTGAGGACAGATCGGATAGTGGGACAATTTTAGACATTAATGTTAAATTTTATATATATAAAAATATTATACTTAATTTTACTAACATCTTTATAGTACTATTTATATATATATATATATATATATATATATATATATATATATATATATATATATATATATATATATATATATTAATTAAAGTAGGTATACTGTGGATTCATACGAACGTTTTAGTTGTAATTGCGAGAAGAAAATAATTTACTGTGATAAAATTTTACTATTTTAAAAGTATATAAAAATGAACTCTATTCCAATGCGAGGGAGTTCCAAACGGCGCGGCAATAGTACTCAAGTCCCGAGCCGGTGATGTATGCAAAATCTTCTTCCATTTGACTTAACCACAATGAGCGGGTTCGGATTCCGTTTGAGATAGACATTTCCTATTGTATTTCTTACGTGGTTTGTTTAGGTTTTACTGATAACGTGCAGCGAGCTGTTCGGTTGGAAGTAATTTGATTCCTCGTGTTGAACTCTTTTTTATCTTGTATCGAATTCACCTTAAGATCAACAAATGGATGCAAAATGCAATTAACACTTTCGCTGCCACCAGATTTTCATAAATTGAGCCCTGTGTGCAGTTTCAATTTTTCATATAAACGTTTGCATAAAGGCATTTAAATAAACGGAAAAATAGTAAAAAAAATGTTGAGCCAATTAAATACTATAAAAAATTGAATTTTAATTGCTCCGTACATGCTACGGCCCTGGGGTGAAACACGGGGTGAAACTTGCGTCTCCGTACACGCTACGGAGCTGGCAGTGAAAGTGTTAAGAGCGACTTAACTAACAGGCTTAAGTCTCATGTATTTAAACGTAATAATAAGTTTTATATTTTGTAAATGGATGCTCAAATATTTAATGATCACTTGTCTTATTGTTTATGTTTAAACAATATTAAATTATTAATAAGATGTCTACACAAACATAATCTTTGACCGATAAAGGAACTCAACGCGGGAACACGGTCCTTAATACATATTGTTTTATTGCTTTGACGGATTTCCGGTTAAATCTTTAATACATTGAATAAAAATTTATTACTTTTAATTAATTTTAAAAGTTATGTTACTTTTATTGTTAATAAAATAAGATCGGTTACATTTAAATGTTATTTAATTTTTACGATTTAAATTAAATTTATTTTGTTGTATGGTGCCCTCATTCTATTTCGGGAGCCCGCAACATTTTACGACAACAGTAAAAAGTTTATGTTTATTAGAAAATACTGTTTGATTTCAACGAATAAAAACTTTTTAGTGGAATTTTCTTTAAGCAATAAGAAAATATATATTTCAAACAACCTGTAGCGCCATCTAGGCTTTTTACATTCAATTAATTGACATAATTGGATCGAATGCGCGCGTAAATTCTAAAGCTCGAACATAGATGGCGTTTAAAACAAACATTCAAAATCCAAGTGCAGTCCCTGAATTAAATATTGGGAAAAGACCTAACGACGTAGACAACAGTTACTAACCTGTACGGCGTCATCCAGACAGCGTCCCCAGGCGTCGCTCCTGTCCACCAGGGAGTTCCACTTGTCGGCCAGCTTGGCCACCTCTCGTCTGATGGATCGCGCCAACTCCCGGGCCTGTTCCTCCGCGGAGCGATACCCGCGAGAATCGCCTTCCGACTCGCGACTCGCTGGATGTAACGAATTGGATATTAGAATTGTTTGTTAATTTACACAAAAAAGAAAACGGATACAGGAAAAAAAAACACAATTAGATGGGCTCTCTAACTCTTAATATGCGGCAATAATACTTACATACTCTCGGTATAAGATATCGATAATTAAACTTGTTTCAAATGAGCCAATAAATAAACTGAATCCAAGTGAATTCGAAAATACTCCGTAATTTAAAAACCCTCAGCGAGAAAGTTAATGTAAATATTTAGTTTTATTTGAAATACGGTGAGTTCAGTTGAGAAACGTTTGGAAAATTTATAAATTACAGCTGCTGGAGGGCGAGGCTCAAATTACAATGTACTTTTTTGCATTTAATCTTTCATAGAATTTCGGGCTTATTGAGGCTCAAATAAAAACAGATAAAAAAGTGTATAAACAGAAATAAGTACAAAAATTCTAATGTACGTTTCAAAGTCTTTCGTTGATTAAATTCGATTGAAATAAACAAAGTTATATAACATACAATCCTTGACATATTATTTATGTTAAAAGGCATAGATTGGAGCTGGAGTTAGTGAACCTAAAAAAGTATCAGAACTTTAACAGCAGTTTTAATATAAATTAAAGATTTAAGAAAATCTCGTACCACATAAAAAGCTTTCGCAGAACCTAATAAAACAGGTATTTTGATAATGAAGGTGAACGCCACATGTACGTACAGATTGCGGAGATTCATTTCGAAATACTTTGCATTTTTGGAAACATATTTGTTTTATTACGTAATCCGGTATGTGTGTAGGTGAAGTAATAAGTAACATATGAACATTTTAAACAGCTTCCTGCCCTCTTCGCGTCTTCTCAATGAAACGGTAGGACGGTACATACGTATCGGGATCCGAAATATATCTCCGGAAGAAACATTCCGCAGTTAGCAAGTATTCATTATTTTGTAAACCGAAAGAAATGAAGCGGGGATTTATTACAGTTCTAGTTGTAATTAAGATTCTGAAGCGGCTCAGCCGGTTCTATTGAAACCTGCTTTAATTAAAAGAGTACTCGCATTCAGAGCCGCCATTTTCGAGACTTCGTTACTTTTCTTCCACTATTTTTAACTTGCCATAAATTATTATTAATTTTTTAATAAACCCTCCCGGCGCCGGACGGAACTATTAAAATGTTACTTTGTGCTTTATTACATTTACTTCATAAGCTAATAATAAAAATAACAATTCTGGAATTTTCATCACCTATATTCGTCAATTTATCACATTCATTACAAACTTATAGGCTAAGTTACCCTTAATAATATCAGCTATCCAGTGAAAGTTTTGTTAAAATCCGTCCAGTCGTTTCAGGGATTAACCGGAGTAGACAGACAGAGTAAATTAAAAAAAAATGCAATTTTTATGTAACTTTCATATGCAGGTGAATGTTAACTTGGAATTACAAAATGACTCTTCAATTTTATTTGTATATATTTATAAAATCAACTCAGATTTTTCTATATCTTCAGATTTATATCCATACAATACATTGAGCAGTGCATTAGTTACATAATGTTATGATATCGGATGTATGTTCAGTAATTGAATTATCTATGCACATATTCAAACCACCGTTGTCAATATTGGCTAACGAACTGTGAGGCGTCTGATGAGTACCACGTACGTACATAATATACATAACTGACCGGTGATCGGTGGCTTTCTTATAATCTCATAAATTATAAATTAAGGACATGCAATGATATTGACAATCAGAGATAGTCAATTTAAGCAATAAAACATAGTCTAATATTTTAAAGCCGTGAAAAACCTCACAAGAATCCAAGATTCAGAATAACTGAAAAAGTAATTCAATGTTTATTTTACAATAATGTTTGACGGTAACTTAAATACAGAAAACTGTATACTCAGATCCGATATATGTTACGGATAAACAACAAATCCCAAATTCCTTGTATGTAAAAAGGGAATACCCAAAGTGGGGCAATTACTGTTGGCGATCGGTAATTGCGAGTCAGTGTTGATGGGAAACGATCACCTGCTGCAGTTTAATTAAATCCTGGATATCTGACCGGTAACTGCAGGTAATCACGGTAATCACAGTAATCACGGTAATCATTGTCAAGTTAACGGTGTCGTGTGACTTGTGGATTGTATGGTTATACAAAAATAAAAGAGGGAAATGATAACGATATATCTATTAGAGATACTGATTCCATAAATGTTTTAAGGCGGTGTACTCACGTTCCGTGTCGCTGGTGTCGGACAGCGGCGGCTCGTTGGCCACGTACTGTCTGCCGGACAGGAGGTTGCTCTCCACCACCGGACGCTTGTCCTCGAGCTGACGCCGAAACGCGCGGTGGTCGTCCTGAAGACAGAATATGTTTATGTAGTAATATATTAATATTGTCCCCTTTATAATAATGTGTATTAGCTACCTAACTCGCTAGGCGTTTTTAATATAAACTGTGTACATTATCGAGCAGGTACATCGTAACCCTTCTATTATCGGTATTCAATTAAGCGTGAAATAATAACTTTTATCAACATGAAAACACTCTCATTATTCATAATTTCCGCTCGCGCAGATTTATGGCGAGAGTGCGCTGCCCTTATCGTCGTTATCGTAAATTATACAATATTATACATTACATTATTATATAGTTTTACTATAACTTTGTATAATTTAGACTAAAATTATGTAACTTATAAAAATAAAATATATATAATAAAATATACATATATATATCGATTAATTTGAATGTATTTTTATATAATACCTTTAATACAATGTAAGTCACAAAAAAGTATGGCTTTACAAATATTTTATAAGTTTCATATTACGGTGAGACAAGGGTTGAGTGGGTGCAGAGGGCGACGGACGGCGATGGCCATCGGTGTTACATTACATTCGTTTTTAGTCTCACGAAAAAGAACTTGAATGCAAAAACCATTATTTAAGTATAAAAATATATTAAAAATGTTAAATAATAATAATATCAGCATAATCGCAACAGTGTTTGCTTCAGGCCGCCGTTCGCGGCTCGCGTAACACCAAAATGGCCGCGTAACATTGCCAACACGATTTAACGCATTGTTGTGGTTTGCTTAATTGTTTATTTTATTACACATTCGATAACTATTTTAATGTTATAATATTTTTAAAATTAGACTTATCATTAAAATAAATCCAGATGATTTGTATAAAAGCGAATATATATATATATATATATATATGTGTATATATATATATATATATATGTATAAAACTGAAGCGTCAACTGATGCTCTTCATTACTTACCTTACCTTCCTTACCTTACCTTCGTAACTTTCAAATATAAATATAATAAGAGAGCGATACCATATCTTATCACAACGAAAAAGTATCAGTCGCCTGTTAAAAATAAGCCAATACCGACCGAAGTCCATGGGAAGATTGATGAGAGTGGAAAAAGCCAAAACAAAAAAGTCGTTTGGACCGCTGCTTTTGGCGTTCCATTGTCTCTTGCTACGAATGGATCAATCACCTGTTGTTTTATCAAAGCATTGAGATCCCCGCGAGGTGGTGCGAGCGCATTCAGCTCCGTCTCCTTCCTGATGACCCACTCAGTCAGCTCACGCAGTGACAGCAGAAGAGCCGACCAATGCTCCGCGTTGCTCTCCAGACGATTTCTGTCAGTCAAACCAAATACACATTTATTATCGAGGCTTCAATTGGTATTGATGGATTGATGTCAATTTCTCGTCGGAATTGAGACACGGATGGAGGTAATAAATTTGTAATTAGTGACTTCTAAGGAGATCACTCCTCACTTATCTACTAATCCCTTTAAAATCTATTAATTTAATTAAGAAACACCTTTCCAATTTCTAATTAACAACAATTTCAAACAATTGAAAATTAGCAATGTTTCTCAAGAGTAAATTCGTTTCTTATAGATATACCATCTGAAAGATTTTCTTAAAAGTTGTAAAAATCCGTAATAAAGCTTTCTATTATAACCTTAAAACGCCGTATTTTAATACAAAATCTCGCCTCATATAAAATAAACTCCTAAAACCGTTAAACAACTTGAGACCAATAGAAACTTTACACTTAATCGTTGTTTTAAATCTTGGCAAAGAATTTTTCCTTAATTTCACTTCGTGTGTATAAGCGTACCCTCCCCCCTCGTTACCCTCGCAGGGGTAACGTTTCTGAGCTCGTCTGCGTCGCCTGGCCTGATATCAGTGTTACAATTGTTGGAAATTGGCCGACGCTCTACCTCTTAATATGTTAAGCTGCGTTTTTAGATAAAACTAGTGTCGGATAGTTATCGGTAGTTTTAAAACTTTTATCGATGATTTTAATATATTTCCATTAATATTTATATGTTATTAGAACAAACACCTATTTATTAATTGACTACATGCCATTTACTACACAGTTCTTTTAAAGACTCCACACCAATAAGCCAAAATGAATGAGACTCAAACGAACATCTAAAATATAATAATACATAATAGATAAGAGTTTCCAAGATATATATTTTAGACTATGTTGTAATCTTTATATAAACACAGTTACTTATCGATATATCGACAGTAGCACAACCCTTTCAATAGTATAAATCTCAACGTTTGCAAAGAATTGTATTCTACCACGAGATTTAAACTTTAAGGACAACTTGAATATGCAATTATAGTCTTTAATATGTCTTAATGCAATGGATTAAGGTTCCAAATCGCTCGTCTGAGAGGTTAAGTTTATGCAAAGACGTAATAATATTGTAGCTCGTATTTAGTTGAAGATAAGGGTTGCTTTTGAATGACAAAGACGATGATTTCCAAATGTTACATTTTATGTTACAGTTTATATTCTTTAAATTTGTTTTTATTATAATCTATTAGCGGTTATACCGAGTTTACTTTCGGTACTAAATAACTATTAATATATAAATACTCCAAAAGCAAAACAATACTTAATTTACTTACTTAATTAATGAAATATTCGCAATAATTAATGGCTGTCCGTACTAAGTTACGTATTATTTAATTCGAAACCTAAAACAAAAAGTTTCATACCGGATATAACACAACCCGCATGGGATCAAAGGCGACCGCGACCAACCAACCAACCAACCAACCACGGATCTCAGACAACGGGTACACTGCTGTGTTGTAGCAAATACTAAATTATACAAGATACATATTTAATACATTAACAGAGGCGTCCGGTAACTTTGATAATGACAGAACTCATCAAAGCTTACACTCCTAATATACAAATATTGTTATAGTACAGCTAAGAGTCATTCCTGTGTTTGATTCTCTTTGGAAGTATCAGTAAAATTAGAAGGACTTTTATTTCTTTTGACAAGTTATTTTGAAAAATTTTAAAGGTAATATCTAAAAGTTTTCACCAAAAATAGCAAAATATTTTAAGTATGTTTTTCAATAATATAACATTCCCACTTTTCATTATTTCCAAGCGAATTTACGAAAATAGTAGTCCTGTTTGTAGTCCAGACGGACGGAGCAGCGAGAAAAAGCTCGTATAATATAAATGCGGATGTCTGTCTGTTCATTTTACAGCTTATTATATTCGCCAAGATATCCATTACAATATATTTGTTTAAGAAATTTATACAAGTCAATATATCACAGTGTGAAATGCACTATTCTATGTGCCGCGTGTCCGCCGTCGGAGGGCAGTACCATATTCAAAATAGTAAAACATTTACGGCCACCCTTATTGTTAGTGTAATAAATACATACATACATAAGAGGGGAGGGGAGGAGGGAGGTAGGTAAAAGTCATAAAATTCAGCAATAAAACCGCAATCTTACTTTTATTTCACTATGAAATCACTAAACAACTTTCTTTATGGTCCTGTGTATGCAAACTAGATACAGGGCGAGGAAAAGATAAAAGATACACCTTATTTTCTTTAAAGAAAACATTTGTCATTCCTACCAACACTTCTTACATCTGAATGACTTGATGAATTTAATTACTAGGTACTCTATAAATTATTATCTTGATAACAATTTGCTGTCTGAATAATGCATACTCAACCAACTAATCTTTTCCCGCGACTCTACCCGCGTGAGCTACGGAAAGGAGTTACATTTTCAGAAATTACCTTCACAACTATTATTAATACTTCCAATAATTGGATCGTTCAGAGAAACAACGTTAAATCAAACAAAATCTCTTCGGAGTTATTGACATCCAAAATCGCAAACAGTAACACCAAACCTGACAACCTTTAATAGTCAATTGAGAGGCGATAAAAATACTTTACACGCAATGTATACAGATACGTATGACACATACTAAGCTACCGTCCGTAAAACTTTAACAGCTCCGGCCCTACGTTGTCATTATTTTATTTGTCTTATACGGACCATCAAACCGTCTTTGTTGCTCATATAATAGGACTGCACAGATATACAAACAATAGTACTTATTGTTGTTTTTTATATTATATTTTGTGAAATTCGTAAATATGAATTTTAAGAGTAGATCTTTTTAAAATACACACATTATTCCAACACTGGATGGATTTATCTCCAAACACCGAAATCGTATCTCGGTAAAAGGATAAAACATTTTAAATGTTCAAAAGATTTCCTTATATGAAACTCGGTAACAATTTAGTCCGGAATGCCGCTCGAGATCGCGTGGCGGTGTCCGCTCAAAGCCTTTCAACTAAATTGTTGGTCAAATAATTGTTTGAATTTTTCGGTTATACGAACAGTGTTTTATATTGTTCTGTCGGCGATGACGTGCCTTTTAGAAAATTCACAATAGAGTGCATACTCAAAAACATCACAGGTAATCTAACCACGGTTTATACAAACGATTCTTTATTACAATATTTTCACAAATAAACGTTTGTAACAATCAATTCCCCTATTACCAGATTGAAATATAAATGTATTCACTTTTTCAATAACCGAAACAGATGTCTCTCAGTAAAAATGGCCGACGGAAATGAACTTCGTGACAGGTATTTATTGAGACTTCGATGAGATGTCATTTATAAATCGCCTAATTTTAGATGTTTTGTTGAAGACAAACTTGGAGACTATTTGTGAGTTTCAATCTTCTGTCATCATTATTCTTCATTTAATCAATTTGTAACAATTATAACGATAAATAATTATACCGAATATCTATTTAAATAATAAATATATTTATGTTGAGAAATCTACCGTCCAAAACAATTCCGAATAACATTTTTTCACCGCATTTTACAACAAATACACGTCAATACGGCCGCCATTTTGATTCAAAACAAACGATAACGCTTTTACCGAAACGCGATCTGTCATGTCAAAAGTGACGTCGTAAATGCGTTCGGAAACACTTCTATGTACAAAACACAATTTACATGTTAATTGATATATGAATATAAAATATAATAGTTTATAAATAGAAGTATTTTTTCCTATCATATTAATTCTAACCGGTAGATGAACAGCGTAACTCGGTTATATATTGCGATCAGTCGGATCTCAGCTAAGGGAATTACGATGCGACTCTAATTGATATTAAGCGACCGATACCTCACTCGGCATCACCTTAAACAGATTAACTATATACCTTCAGCCATTTAAATCTCATTGGACTTAATAATATTAATGGCTATAACAATTAATATCGGTGGACGATTATAATTTATAATTGTCGACAAAATCAATCTAAATAGTGTTCTAAATGCTACTGAAACTGAGTTTCTACTAGAAGTAATCAATTGAAAACCACGGCTAAATTATAGCACGGCCTACCTGATAGCCATGCTCTTTGCTTTCAAATGATGCCATCTCTGGTTCATCTCGTCCAGTCTCCGCTGAAGCATAACAGCGTCCTCCTGGGACGAGAGGGACCCGAGCAGCCTCCGCCCAGTGCCCGTGAGTGACGCGTATACATCGCGATGAGTCTCGATCTCCGATTGTAAGTCCTGGAACAAGATATTTACTTAATAATTCTATAACTTAGATTTATAATAAATAAGATCAAGGCATATTTGAAACAGAACAATGATATCAATTTCATAATATTTTGGAGATGGTCTGTACCATCTCGGTGACCCGACGTAAGAATAAAAATATCCAAACCAGCTTATCCTTAAATTCCTTCAGTCCCAAAAATACAACATTTTTCAACACAAGTTACAACTTTCACAAACATAAGAAGCTTTTCCTCAAAGCCGAGGATTCTCAAACAAATCGCCGTTCTTTGGAGGCAGACGGAGAATCTTATTCACGTAGATACCACTATCAACTAAGGGCTATACTTTTATGGGACCTTCGATAACTCGTGGGACAATACATAATAAATAATTCAAGGTAAACTGAAAAAGATTTTCAGATCTTCCAACGTAGCTTGTTTCCTCAATGAATTTACTTAAAGTTGAAAAATTTTACAAACACCTTTATCATCACACCTTAATACCGGAATTATTACTTTAATCAACTTACAATTATTAATAATTTTAAGTTTTAAATTATCAAACACATGGGCTTTCAATTAATAAGCTTTAATTAAAAAGTTCTTGAGCACTTAGCGCATTAATCCCTCAACCGAAGCCTTCCCCTACTCCGGATTTCGTTAATTCGACGAAAATTCGCTTGTTTGTTGCGAGTTTCATACTTCTCTTATTCTGAGTTATATACTTTCGAGTTGTTTGTGAACTCTTGATTATAGTTAATATTCTAAACGATTGGACTACGAAGTTAACTTTTCCCATTAGGAATATAATATGGGACGGAAACTATTAAACTTCAAAATTTTTTATAAAACTAAACGTGACGTGTCTCGAAATATATAAAATAACAATAATATCCAAAATATAATCATGATTATGAGATTTATTGCAAGACTAATAATGTTTAAAATATTAATATTCATAAGACATCTCCAACCCTCGAAGGCGTGAAATTAATATCTTTAAGGTAACGAAGCCTACCTTCGTGTGATCGTTTCGTCGCAGTAATTATCATGTCCCAAATAGAATACGTTCCCACTGAAGGTTATACTATTACATTGTCTCTACAAAACTATAAACATATACAAAAGTATTTAAACTATACATCTATATTTTAAAACCACACAAAATGACCACCGATATGAACAGATTATCCAAAAAACGGTAAATACAATGTAATAAAACATGGAAGTAGTAATTAAAATACAATGGTGGACGTGATCGGACTCGGAGGCGTCGACCGCGTGTTTAAATTGAAATGTATTACACCGCCATTGCGTCTATAAATGTTTAGCTATAATAATTATATATACCAATACTGAATGTCTCTTAGACGAGTGGTATTGTCAGAGAAATGCAAATATAATAAAAAAACCACTGACATATAATGTTTTATGAAAGTTATGTGTTATAGTTACAAAAACATAACCCGGGCCGAGGGTGGTTTAAGTTAATCGTCGTAGCCGGGTTGACCGCGGCCAGTCTGGAATTACTGCCGTTTAAACGATTTTAGTTACTTTCTGACTTATCATATATATAGGGGCATAGGTTAATTTACTTTAGTTATCATAATTTATAATCAACTTCGCGTGTAATTTATTACATGTTAATTACCAGCGGTTAATTAAATTAACTTTAATCAATGAAATATTTAAAGACTTCGCAGGGCTTCATAATTAAACATAATAAATTGATGTTTTTCATTTGATATTACGACATACGTATAAGCTGCTTGAGGTATTTATTACACGGATAAAACCGGATAAAACGCTATATATCCTGGTAAAACGCTACATATCCGGTTAAAATGCTATATCGGGTTGTTATTATAAATGACCAAAAGTTAGTATTCCGAGGCGTAGAAAAAGTAAATAAAAATACTTGAAAAATACAATTAATTTCATTGGTTTACATTAATTTATATACCCCGTAGATTTGTTCTCGAATCACAAACAAAGAAAAGCATTCAAAAGATTAAGTTATCAGCCAAGATTGACACGGAGCAAGATAAATGAGCTGGCAAATGAAGATGCGAGCGAAATTAAACTAAATGTAACTTTATGTCGAGTGGATTAATCAAGTAGAAAAGTTGCCCCGGTCCTAGTGAGAGATTAGTATTGCAAAAACACTTTGATTACCTAAAAGACTTCAATTATATTTTTAATCGAATTTAATCAAATTATAACTTTAACAATGCTTTTTTTATAACATTAATAATTCAAAGTAGAAATATTAACCATACTAAGAACAATAGTAGCAGTAGTGTAGCAGTAGTCAACAGCTGTGGTCGGTATTAAACGCAATTTAGAGCTAACACTAATTATTCTACGAAAGGTTTATAATGTCCCTTTCTTTGAAAGTTTCGGGAACTGAAACACTGAACATGCCAAAGCGTCGTTTGAAAGCGGGCGCGATGTAGGCGCCCTTTACAACTTGAGATTAAAATTACACGAAAATTAAGTTAAATCTTTTAATCTGAAACAACTGTACACTCGTAATTAAAACAATGAATATTTAATTAATTAATTAAATTTCTTTAGTGAAACAGTACTGTAAATACCGACTCAAACCGGTTACAACTAGTTAAAACCGGTATCACGTTGCCTTCAGGTTAAACGTGTTGCGAAGCCCAAGAAGCTCAATGAATAACAACTACAACATGGAACATTTCACTAATTTTTTGTTCAACAATATTCATGAAGATTGCATTACACAAGATTTACACGAATTTGAAAAAATAATAATGAAGTAAATAAGTAATCGGCAGTTCAAGTTTTTTTTTGTACAAAAAACATACGTATAATTATTGTAACATTTAAAACAACCGTGAATAATAAAACGCGAACCTACTTCGAGGACAGGATAACTTAAAACCCGGTTATATTCTTTTAACCGGTTCCGCCCAGACAGACTACAGCCGGTTACCAGATACGTGAGGCTTTGGAGGTACTTCTCGGACGGAATATTAAGTGGTCATGAATTGTATTCAATTACTTTGAAATTCAAATATCTTCATTGATTTATCGGTTTGAGGTCCTTACATCGTGAGTTTATTTGTATCGAGATCTGTTATTTACCGTCTGTGGTTGGTTAATTTGAGATAAATATTTTTTTATATATTTGTTTTTCGGACCAAAAAAAAAATTTTATCATTAATTAAAAATAAAGTTAAGTGTGTGGAAACTGGTAAGCTCCCACAAAACGAATTGAAAAGCAGTCAAATCGTTGGCTACATAAATTCTTAGAAGACCAAAGATAGTTGCTATCGGTGAATGAGCAAGTTTGCGAACTAACTCGTCTGTGAGGATAGGGTTACCACATGAAACTAGATGGATGGATTTTCTAAACTATACCTTGTATGCATTCATTGTACCAAAGTATATAGTATATAGTTGCAAATAAGTTTGTTTTATTAGGTGTTTATACACAAAGATACCGACATATTATGAATATTATATATAAATATACATTTATGTTACTTTATTTAATTTATATAGAGACATAAAACAAACCAATAGAAAACATTAGTATACTCATTAAAGCTTATAAATAAGTATATATGACATTGACAATAATTATCAAGACGAAGTATATTAATAGAATGATGATCAAAACAGGGAAAAAAGCTTTTAAAAGAGCTGTAAAGAAAAGACATCGGAAAGTTCGAGGCAAATTTAGTCTGACACCGCAGTCTAGTTTCAAATTGCTTTCTCGGCCATTTTGAGTCCATCACCAAATCGAGTTAGGTCTGGCCACCCTACTCCCAGGTCGTTATCGCAGGTGCCCGGGCCGGTTATATCCAGTTAAATCCTGTTACAACCGGTTACCAGCATAAGGATTACCGCCTTGATCCGGTTTTCAGTCGTTTGCGACTTGATTTATTCACTTTTGGAATTTTTTGCTGCCTGGTTAGTAATGTTATTTTAGGTTATTTTTTTTATTAGATTTATGTTGAAGTTTATTTAGTCCCTTAGGGTTCGCTATATTGAATTTCCTCGGAGAGTAGTTCTCGCATAAGCTCCTTATTAAAAATAAGATAAAAAAGGGACACAAAAAATCCGTTAATAAAACAAAAGTCAACACATAAAATTTTATGGGATTACATGAAAAAAATAAATCAAAGAAATTACAGTAACCTAAGCACGTACCGTACCCACATTAACTCGGACGAAAAATGTCAAACGTGACAGTTGAGTGTGATTTGTTCAATCCTCCATTCCGTGCGATGTCCGGTTTGAACCGGTTTGGACCGGTTCATTAGCGATGCTGTTCACGGATTGCCAATATTCAGCGAATTAACTTATGGCTGTCTTATCCGGCCGTGATTTGCATTATTTAGCTTTATTTTTTAATTTCAGAGAAAAATACTAATATGCACAAAAATATTTTCGTTACTTACTTTAACTGTTATGTAACACACCAGTCAGTAACTCTTACTGTTATAGTGATGTAAGTGTATTCTGCATTCACTCCACTTAAGCCAGTTGAATGTTGTTCCATGCCGATATTCACCAGACTTTGCGATAGTTTAGTTGCTGTAAAAATATCTTTAAAATATATATTTTATTACAGTTATTTCATTAAATATGTGAACCACTTTTACTTTACCTCTCTCTACCTTTAGTTCTCATCTTCTTAAGATACTTACAACATATTTATAGAAAGGAAACTTGCAACTTTCAATATAATCAATCTAAATGACAATATGATAAATAGGCTTATATTAGACTGACTTAAACACTTTTTATTTTACGAATATAAAAAAATGGTATTAAAGATCCCTCCAACAAACATTAATTATTTCCGAAACAATAACAGAATAAGTTATTTACTAATTCTGAAGTCAGTAAGAGTTATGTTAATAATTCCAAAACGTATTACTACTAGTGGAGACTTCCATTCCGAAATACGTGTACATCTGTCTGTTACAACAAAAGCAGAAAACAAATATGGCTTTAAAACTAATAACTGTTTCAAACTCAAACATAACTGAAGGTCTTTTGTTTTGCTTTCCACTTTTTAATATTCTAAATATATAAGTTTCATAAACAGGAGCAGCGCCGGGTGCGGGATTTATATTCTTTCAAGAATTTAATAGAAAGAACTTATTAAAAATATGCATAACTATTTTGTTATGCAATCTTATTAATTATCTCGAACTTTTATACCAGTATATTAGAGTTTGTTTTGTCGTTTGTACGTTTTTATCTCCGGGACTACTTGTCTGTTCTTATGAAATGTTTGTGCATTTGATAGATCATTTAAAGAAATTTTATAAGTCGTATAACATCATAAAAATACCAACCAATATTAAAAAATCCTTTTGAATAACGAAGCAAATATCCGGACACTGCTATTCAAAAATTTTAAACACTCTTTTCTACTACCGGCGGACTAAGTCGCCTGTACCATCTAATCGTTATATTAAATCAATATAGATGGCATATATTAAGTATTTGCCTCTGTTATTTTACGCGTAATGTTGGTATCTAAGTTTTAGATTAAAACAATATCTCTATGTTATAAAATATATAAGATAAAGCCGCTACAAGTGGAACTACAATTATGAGAAGCGAATAAAGTATGGAACTCCCGTAATACTGTGTATTATTTATTGCACAGACAAATAATATCAAGACTGTTTATTTAAGTTATATCAGATCATTTCTATAATGAACCTTATGACAAAGATATAAGGTTACAGTTACAATGCAAATAAACAGTATAAACTGACAAGTACAAGCTCGCGAAGCCTTAAGCCGTGCTCGGTATCAATTTAACGATACCTGGCAGAACAGCACCTGAGCCCAAATAACATAATATTGATACACTCCGCATTATGCGAAATAATATTATTAACACAATTAAATATTGGAATTGTATTTGCATATTTAATATATATATATACATATAAATGAAGCTGAAGTCTCTGTTTGTAATTAAAAATTAACGACTTTTAATTAAATGCATATTAAAATATTAAAAAGCATATTAAAGTATTAAAAGTATATACTTACATTAAAAGTCTTTTTTTTTTGACTCAGGCTACTTTTATTTTAAAAATCTTAAACCGCGCGAACAAAGTTGTCGGCTCAGCTAGTATGATATAATTATTACCATACACAGTAAGTTTCAAAATTAAATTGAGGGAATAAGAAGCACGTATATTTTTATTGAACTTAAACTAGTTAAATTTTTGTAACGTTTTCTAAAATCGAAAGATTTATCCGATGTAAAAGTGACCAGGTAATGTAGCCTGCATTAAATCTTTGTTAGAGGAGAGGTCCTCTCGAGAGATGGATGACCGTAGTGCCAATAATAATGAGTTCCGAATACATGGAAACAATATATTATAAGATCCATTAATTATTATGGATGGAGAGTAAAACACGCAACCTCATTGGTGGGACTCTAAATAATTATTATTTGAATTTAGAACGACATTTCTGTGAGAGGTAGTTTCTATGTTATAATCTTACAAATATATTTTGGAAGTACATTTTTTATACGTGCTACTTAATATTAGATACTCATATTTTTGTTATCTTAATGTTCAGACCCTAAGGTTCGTGTAGGGATGGTATCGCGCGGTGCCCGACCCCTGACGTTTGTTAGGATTTTGACACTCTGAAAATATATAAAAAAAACTTGGAGCTAAAAAACACATGAGCTCTGTAAAGCTTGTAAATAAATATAAACTTGGCACTGATTTGTCAACCGTCGTCATAACTTATGGTTAAATAAAATTTTTGACAAAATAATGAAAAGTTAAATACACAGAGTCCTCGATCACGGTCCAGCCGGGGGCCGTATTGATGCTGTTTACTTTTGCTATCTCGTAAAAACATCCTAACATGCCCGTGTGGGGACGCGTGGGGACGCCCCGTGCCTCGATTGTCAGCTCTAACCCTGTTTACTCTGCACAAACTAATTTATCAATGCCCATATCCATTATTAACGGTGTGTGCGCTGATTTCATAAGGGTTAAGGAAGTTTAGATTAACTTTTATAATTAAATAATTCGTGACGTTGCGGTTGAGAGTGCGGCTTCGGATCTCTTGAAATCTCCAATGATTTGCTCTCAGTTCAGTAACATTGACCGCAACAACAGTATCTAATAGTTCGGGAATTACCAACTTAATAGTTTTTGAATAACAATAATAACTTTTATCTTCAAGTAGACAAGTAGTATTAACATGATAACGAAAAATATACTGAAGACTCACCGTTTCAAAATGTCGCATTTCTGCTAGTAGCATGAAGTTGATGTGAATGAATCTCGCGTCCTCGTAGGACCTGGCCTTCACGCGGTAGCCAGGCTTATTATAAAAGTACTTGTAACCCGTATACTCCGAACTGTCTACATTCACTTTAAGAGCACCTTTGTACTTGTAATCACCACCGCACCCGTGACATAGGCCTTTGGTGACGAACTTTTCTAGAGGCCAGGCCGCCCCCGAGGATCGAGGGCGGCCGGGCCATGTTCCCGAGTTCCGTTGAGGCCCGAGGCCCTGTGGACTCTTTTGCAGCTTCCACTCTTCAATGTGCCTATCAGCTGGGTCGGGCCGCCATCTCCATTTCGAGATCACTGATTCTGATTGTTTACTTTAGATTAACCCAGTTTGTTATTTTTTAGCAATCTCTTATTTTTTTCACGACGAACGATTGTCATTTATCACTAACAAACATTTGGATACTTCAATTTATATTTCACTTTCGTTGAGATGTGTCAATGGGGAATAAAATACTCCCTTGAACTGAGCGAGCGTCGGTATTGTCTCATTGAGAGCCAAGTGTATTAAAGTACTGTTAACTAGTGATAAGTTCTGCTATAAACTTTATTGTAGCTATTTCAAATATTCTGCAAAGAAAACTTAAAGCACTTAAGACGAGAAATTTAGTTGGTAAATTACAATTAGCACCGTCACCGACGGCGACTGAGATTATCGATTATTTCGACCTACTTATTGCACTTTAGAGAGAGCAGTTTTTATTAACTTAATATAGACGAAACGACACACGTGTGTCAAAATTTAACATTTATTTAAGGCATTTTAAAAGATATTTTTATCAAATATTATAATTTAATAATTATATGCAATTAGAAAATAATGTCACAAAAAATGGGAGATAAAGAAACAACTTTGGCATTTGATATCCAGTTGAGTCTCCTACAAATTATTTATTCGCTTTTAAAGGTACTCATTAATTAGGACACCTTAAACCTTTTAAAGGAATCACTAAATCATAGACCTTCCCCCTCCCACCATCAGAGACCTATTAATCAAATACTCCCTTGTGATTAATTATAAAATCAGCAATTAGACGGGAATCACCAAAATTAGGGCTGATAGTTACTTTGACGTACAATAACAATAATGATGGAGGAGGAAAGAACATACTTTAAATTGATATATTTAAAACTTCGTTTGGAAGTAATATTATTACAATGAACATACCATATAACAAATTAATTACATAATTTTGTAAATAAAAACGAATATAGGAGAGAAAATTTACTTAAAAGAGTAAGTATATACATAATAGTCAAGACTGGAATTATTTCAAGTTTAATATACACATAATATTAAGAAATTATTTAATATAACATCTCAAACAAATTAAAGTTAGCAGATCTGGGATAAAATGTTGTACCGAGCTCGATTTAGGGGAATAATACATTAACGCATCCAAACATAAACAGATTTCATGGCTCGAGGGACTCGGTAAGAAATGAATTTGATGCTATAATCTCTTTTACCCGGGATTAATTTCTTATTGTAGGGATTTAGTTGGGAGTAATGATCGAGGAATCGCCTCGCAAAAATATTGCGTGAATTACGAGAAAATCATTAAAGTGTCGGATAAAAGATTACAATTTCATTTGTTATTTGATAATATGTCACTGTAGTGCGAAATGAAAGATAGAAATATTGTGTTTTTAAAAAGAAAAACATTAAATGAAAGAAAGAAAGCTATCATTACGTTTTATATATTTATGTTTTATATACTTATATCGTTCGTGTTTAATTAATTAGAAGCATTCGTTAATATTATCTATTTAGAGTTTTTTTTGCACAACAATAAATATTTTCCAACGGACAAGAAATAAAGTAATTTGTGTATATATTTTCCTAGATCTATGACATCTAGACACAACGAGAGCCATTCCGAAGCCTAATTGAATCACATAACCATAAAGCAATCATGAATTTTAAGTATGCCTGGCCTCTCTCCAGCACTGCATTATTACACAGCGCGGTACTGTTACGGACCTTTCTATTTGTATGCTTTGGAAGACGCTTAATTAAGTGGCCCCCGGATACCCTTTGTTTCTCTTTTAACTGGCTTAAAACGATAGTTTTCTCTTGTAATTGAATTGATTCGAAATATACCTACCAATTACCTATTATTTATAATACTGCTTTTACTGAAATAGCAGATGAATTTCTTTTTAAAAAGAATATAAATCAAAACATTAAATTTCGTTTTACCAAACCACCCTATGCTCTAAGTTACCGCGAGCAAGGATATCTTTTATTTTTTTATAAAAAATAAGCAAGTAACGTTTCATATCTACTGATCCATTCTATTTTTATGCAAGCAGTAGTCGAGTCCGTAATAACTGGGAGGAAATTTGCTTCCCATAAAGCAGATAAAGGGGTGAATGCTCCCTCAGGAGGAATCTGGTTAAGACCGGATTTTTCCGGGCGATCCTGATTTAATCGTGCTCAAACCGGTTCTGTAAATGAAGGAATAGATTTTCGACCATTACGTCTGTTGGTTTCTCGACTTCATTTGAATTCTTGCTGTTTTTTTTTGTTTAAGAACACATGTTTTACAACACAATTATTGAGGATATTTTTCTTCTAAATTATTTGTAGTTAAAAGACAGTTTTACGTTTACAATTGTATCAACAATTCCCGGATCCAATTTTAAAATATATTGCAAATTAACTTTGTATTCTGTAAGAATATCCAATCTTTATAAAACCTGCAAAATCACTTTGCACTCGATACAGCTAAGCCCAAACTAAAGCCCGTTGCTTCTTTAAATCAAGTCAATTTCCAGTTTAGATAGAAAGTACAAAGTCTAGTAGGAACTTGTTTAGGGTGGCTCGGAAATGAAGAAATCCGGTCCGGGGATGGCTGAATTAATGGAATCTTGTGATGAAAAATACCAAGATCGTTTATTTCGGAGTACATTTGCGCTAGAGTGGGTTTTAATGTTCTAAATATTTCTTTGAGGATTTGTTTTTTCTCAATATTTCCTTATTTTTGATTTGTTTTATGTCATTATGATTTGATTTTAGATAAGATTCTTGAGCGAAAAGATTTTTAGAAATAAGAATAAATATTATATATAATACAGAAAAGGATTAACTGACATTCTTTTAAATGAGGATTTAGAATGTGTTACGTGATAAGTGAAATGATAGATTCAGTTGTGTTTTTCTGTATGTTCTTCACATTACATTAAACAATGAGCAAATTAAACTTATGTGGGATACACACAAGTGGGATCTTCACAAATAAATACCAAAAATTATTTTTAATAATTTAGAACCGGACCTGAGACTCATAAAGTTTTAACTTTGACCGATATCTCAACATCTTTGAGACAGCAGTCGCTTCAGCGCAAGTTCTGACTCCGTGATCAATACACTAAGTTTGAGACTCGATGAATCAGAACCGCTGCCGATGGCCGCCTCTTAATAATCTCAACTAATATTACAAATGGAAAAGTTTCTTTGTTTGAAGTTCATCAAAGACGATCTTTATTTTTTACTCCAGTTTTTTAGTTTAGTTAAAGCTTTGTTATTTTTTTAACATTACAGCAATGTATAAATTATTAAAGCTAAACCCGTAATAATTGGAAAAGTTTTTCATTAAATAAATACACATTGTATTATTTTTACATGGACGTGGACAAATTGATTGGTGATTGGTTTAGTCCAGTAGTAGTTTGGTTCAAAGATCACTTCTAGAAAAGGATTAAACAATAATCCAATGATCTAAACGATGAACTGTACTAACAGTGGTAATTCGATAAGTCTTTGAATTTCCTTCCAAACGTCGGAAGGTCGATTTGTGATTGCCGTCCCCATCCGTGGATCAACTATGACTGGACAACGGTAGAGGTAATTGAAGTGTCTTTATAATTGAGTTTGTGTAGACTTGTATACAAATATCATATATTTATGTAAAATAATTTACATTATATAAAGTTGTTTCCAACTGCAATTTATTTTTAAATTTTATTTATCGTATACGAAAATTTATGTCATTTTATTGTTTTTGTCCATGTTTTTATTAATCTTTCTTTCTAATTTAATATTTAATTTATAATTTATTACAACTATCTTGTGCAATGATGGTTTGTTTGTGTGTAGCATTTCGTCGTAGCGTCGGCTCAAATACCGTAGCGATACGCTACGAATACAGCTACGAATTGATCCTATTGTCATTTAAGTCTACGAATATCTGTTAGCCGATATGCATAGCAATTCTATTTAAAGGGATTTAGGTACTTGTATGTGTACAATGTGAGGTCAACCGTCTCTACGTTGTTTCATTTTAATAGACAGAACACTGCAGTATTTAGTATTTCATGCGGAAAATATTGTAAAAATACTTATCAAACTTGGTGCGAAAAACAATTCTGAAAAAAATGATCGTCAAATGTATATATAAACCTGATAAAAAATATACACATAAACTTCTCAACCCCCAAACATATTAATATCCCTAACCTCAATTCTAAAATGATTCTGAATGCAAAAATAAACCGGAGTGTATGTTCCTGGGTGTATTATGTATGTAGTTAATCAAACATCTATCTCAGACCGTGTTCAAAGTTTTATCTCCCCCATCCCCGGTTTAGTTTCTGTTAGTATCTGTTATCAACAAGTTTAGATTACTGGACGGACCTCAAATTGTTAGTTTATTAACATTACCACTATATTGAGTAAACCTTTAAAATATACTAGTTTTTGCTTGCGGTTCTTCATCCGGACAAAAAATATGCTCAAAATTTGATTTTATTTTATATAGTATTTACTTGAATCTTGAGCCAGACGACGGTAGTAAAATTACGTTTTTAAGCCGTTAAATATTTTCAAAGATCCCTGGCTGTTATTTGATACTTGGAAAGTTTCCTGCTGTTAATTAATTTATATTAGTTAAATGTAAACAGCGACAACGAGTAAACGAATACAGTTATTTTGCGAAAGTTAAAAGTTCAAGAGTTTTATTACAAATCGCAGGCGGCGACAGAATGTTCGAGTCCGAGTTGCGAGAGAAATTAAAATAGAAAATAGTTGTTATACTCGTAGTTCCGTCATTCAGTGTTTATAAAGTAACGATTGTTTAAAATTAATTTAACGGGTCTTTTGACTTTACCGCCAATAACATATCGATGGACCATTAATCCGTACCTGAAACAATGTAAGAACATTATTAAATATGTATTAAAAAACATATTTTAATATATTAAAGAAGCGAAAACTGCAAAGAACTTTAAGTGATGTGCTAAACGGTACATTTATGTACATATATTTCTTAAAATATTATTTTAGAATGAAAATACTTTTCGTACGAATTGACCCACATACGAACGAGAACGATAAAATATTTTCAGAGTTGTAATAAGAGTAAAGTTTATGGTAAATACGGATTTAATATTCAATAATTAAAATACAAAGCACACCAGTCTTTAGGATTTATTTAATGTATACTTTTCTCTTTTATTTTCGGCTCCTACTTATTTTAGGGATCATATTGAATTGGTCCTGTGAAAATCAATTTTCCTAAAAGTATTAATAAAGTACGAGCATCAGCGAGTCCAGTTAACTCATATCCCTAAGGAGCTATTTAACTAAACCTTTGTGTAATATAAGAGACATGACATGACAAAATGCAAATGACATGACATAACTTATATATGCCTATTATACTTATACGATATTACATAAAAACATAACAAGGGTTTACCTGAGTTACTTATTTAAAAGATTTGTGAATCTCAACAAGGGTCTGTTTTTGGGGTACGACTAGAAACGGTCAATCTCTAAGCCTGCGGTCATTTGGGCCTTCGTGATTTCAATTGTCTGCGACTGCAACTGGATTTTCTATGTGCGTCCTAATCTTTTAGCAATTTAAATCGACCAGTCTGTACCGCGCCTTATACAAATATAAAAACCACATCAACGAGTAAAAATTGATAAATCGAATATGAATTAATTCAGTTATATTATTTGATCGCGATGGAGCTGTGATATACTTGAAATGAACAATACGAGTTGTAAAATCAATAATTAACTGAATGCAGTAACGACGTGACACGTTTGAGTACACTGCGAGTGCACAATTTGGGTTACTTCACTGAAAGAATAAAACAAATCTGTCTTCGTAGCGTTTAGCTCTTATTTCCATCCACTTCCCAGCTATTTCCTATTTACTGTATGGTGCAAGTTATAAGTTATAAGCGTCTGTTTATTATTTTTATTTTAAGATGCAATTTAGTATTATAAGATGGATCGCTTAATAAACTGGTGGGTAACTGGTGGTGATGGCGAACGGAATGATGAATAGCAATTTTTATTTGTAAGAGTATTATATTATTAATAAGGTAACTCAAAAACGTGGGGCTTACATTGACATATTGGGGACATATTGATACAAAAGATTGAATAAACCATGTACAACCATTACAGATATCCTAAACGATACCGAGTCAATAAAATGTAAGTAATAAAAAAAAAACTCTAGAAGCGTATATCTTTCACACAGCATCCCTCGCGTGAGGGAGATGTGAACTATTCGCACCCCTCTACTCTCCGTTCACATACTTACCATACAGTACACTGCAGTAGATAGCTGGTGTATAGGTATTTATGAGTAAACGGTTGCATGTACCTATACCATCTTTTATATATTTTATGAGATTATCAACAAATAACTGAAATTGACTGGTCTATTTAATATAACAGTAGTACTGTATTATAGATAGCATCTTTATCTTTTGAAATGTTATGGTCAGAATTTATTTATTTACTTTAATCGTAAGATTATTGATAAAACCCGTGCCGTATTTAAAAATAAAATTAAATAAGACATATCAATTAAAAGCATTACGAATCACACAACAACTATACAACACAAATGTAAATGTAAATATCAGTGTTAGGAGACATCAAAGAGACGCTGAGCAAATCGCTGCGAACGCGTTTGAGCTGCCTGAGACACAGCCGTAATGATTCCCTGATCATACACATATCTGGAAGACATAGACACAGACAAATACTACCGGTCGGCGACTGACTCCGCTTGCTCATATAAAGGAATATTCTTCTGTCAATAGTTGTCTGTTTTTTATTGTAATTAAATTTTTATATAATAAATATATATTACTGTCGTACAAAGTCTCTTTGAATTTTTGTCTATATTATATAGAAATTGTTACAAATAAAATAACATAAAATTCGCCAAAAAATATCTTATACTGATCTCATACCTGCTCAGTCATTATATCTTAAACATCTTATACTGAACTCATAACTGTTCAGTCTAGGTCTATAGTTTCTGAGATATCAAAATTATATAAAAGAAGTAAATATACTGATTGTTTATACCCACTTTTATTTTAGACATTTTCTACTTTTATTCAATATGTATAAAATAAATACAACGTGTGGGTCCGTGTGTCTGCCGGTAAGACAATGTATGCCGTGTATGATCAGATAGGACTTTGTGCAATCATGTGACGAAAGTTTAATGACACTTTGCGATATTCATTTTACATATTTTATTATACTAGTATGATTGTAAAAAGGTTCTTATTTAATAGTCCACACACACACACACACACACACACACACACACACACATATGGGTGTGTGTGTAAAGTGCTGTAGGTAATATCAATTACAGTAGCGAATGTTAAAATTAATTAGCATATGTAATACGAAACTGGACATTAGTTAAAATTAGCGTCAATAATGAGTTACGACGCGAACGGATCGTCCTTGTTAGTCTAATTTGATTATCAGCAATTATATTAATTGAGGAGGAAATAGGTTCTGTAATTGATGTTATTGTTTTACATGCTGTGCCATTGAGCCGTTACTGATAGCAGATATCTATCTCACAGTTACTGTTATATTTCAATTAATAAATTACAAAATACTGTACATGTATATATTTTGTATTTATCAAATGTCAGATAAGCATGCTATCAGTTGTTAGTCAGTTTCTCTCTGTGGCTTCATTAATTCTGAGACGTATCTCTCACATATTTCACTCGAATATTTATATTCACTGCAAAACGAACGCAGGATATTTCAGTCAAAATATGAAACCACAAAACCTCAATCGTTGAGGTTTTGTATTTAAAATTATTTCATGCATTCTGATAGTGTAAATTAAAATATCGTTAAACGTCAAAGGTTACCAACACATCGACAAACGAATACAGAGATTCAAAAGGTAAGCTAAATTCAACATTTGTCGTACAATTTTAAAAATAGCTTCGTTTCTTTACACGCAGTAGTAGCAGTAGCAGTAGCAGTAGTGCTTCATAAAAGACAAATACTATCACAAACTTCAAAAGCTGTGAAAACTCTTGAATAACTGACATTCGAGTCTGAATGAGAGCGAAAAATTGCAGTGACCGTTTGACCCCACTCGACTTGTCAAAGCCTTCTCAGAGTTTTATATTTACACGGAAATGGGTTAAAAAGATCACTTAACTGTATATAATTTAGTAGTTCACTGTGCATTGAAGGTTTGCACAGTTTCATACAGTTATGTTTTCTATAGAAACAGAATTAATAAATATTTTGAATACATACATATATGTAGTTAAAACAGATAAATAAATAAATAAACAGATATAAAATAACGTTAGTGTGAGTTCATACACACACATACACACATACACAATAATAGCAATATTATCAAACATTCAGTTTAAATCATGCCGAAAAGCAAACAAGAGTTTAAAGATGATATTCTGAACATCTCTGTGAGGAGCGTCCGTGAGCCTTTGCTATGCGCGTTTCATCAGGCGTCCTCAAATTGTTAGCTTTGAACGTCCGGGCCTTTGAATTATCTGTATTAAACATACAATGTTAAAATTTTTACATTTAATATATTTACATTAATTTAAAATAGAGTCTTATATTTATAATCATTTCATGAGAAATACTGAAAAGAAATTATTTATAACGACGTTACATTTTCCAAACCGCGGGGATTTATCAAAACCGTTACAATAGAATCAAACGTAGGAGCGATCGTCAAATTACATTATCTCCGGATTATTTTCTTACGTATTGATAAATTCCATTTTATACACTTGAATAATCACGTTTCAATTTTAATTCGTACCTCATAACACAATGCGTATCGATGTCTAATCGATATTTCCAACCACTAGTCGACCGTTAATAGGTATCGTAATAGCGGGTGCTTTGTGTCCGAGTAGTGTTGTATTGAATGCCGATAACAATTCCCGCCAATTTATTGAAGTGGATTATTTTAAAGCTGTTTTCAGTCTTTTCTAAAGCTTTTATTCTCTTCGAGCGGTATTCTCGTGTTGTTCTGTTCCGTTCTTTAAATAATCAATCATATACTTTTATGTATTATAATAGACGTGTAATATGTATAATACATATTATTTTCTAGGACTTATTAAAATTTAACGCTGAAACCATTTTATTGAAAGTCATGTCATGTCAAGTGAATTCTAAAATGCCTAATTTAGTGATGACCATAACTTTTATCGATATTGTTCGCATCCTTGCGTCACAGATGGCGCTAGCGATCAATTAGTCGATAAGTGGAATAATCACGTAATCAGCTGGAACCGATGGGACCTGAGGAATATTATTTAATATATAGACGATATTATCACATATGCGGGTATTTAAAATAATATTGCTGTCGCAAAATGTATATTGTTTGTTCAAAAGCATTAAAATAAAAGTATCGTTAAGTCATGTAAATGACGTGATTCTGTAATTTAAGGAAAAATAAATTTAAAAAAAAAATTACGTTAAGTGTATTTTTTTTTTATTAATCGTAAATTCCGAGATTCTCCGGGATTTACGCGATCCGGGACTCCTTTATCATCCCTCCGCTTCACTTATTTATCATCTTATATAATAAAAGCATTGTTCATTCTTCTTAAACGTATTATCGGAAATATGTGTGAAGACGAACATCCACACACATTGCAATGTATACTATTACATATTCACCGAGTTGCTCAACTATTTAATACGATGCAGCGTACACCAACATAGCGTAGGGAAAGAGTTAGAGATTCTTCAAACTGGTATGTTTGATATAACTTTTATTGAAATTATAGTTATTTGCTTAATATACTAGCTTTTGTGGAGTAACATTTACAAATGTATTTAGTTGAATCAATTTCTAGTTACATTTACTACGAGATGTGACCGCGACGCCTTTAAAAGTAACCTAAGTTAATTCTTATAATATCGGGAGTGGGCCAGCGAAAGTCGGTTAAAGTCGGTCCAGTCGAGGCGGATTAACCGGACCAAACACACAGACAGACAGAGAAAAATTGTAATAATATTTTTGTTTATATAAACTACATGTATTTTAGTATAAATAAGGTGTATACGTTCATACGAGTATGCATTTAGTGAAAAAAAGTAGAATTTGGAATAACAAACGGACACTTTAATTTTATATATGTTATAGATGTCGATAATTATATATTAATCTGACCTTAATCAAATAGTTAAGATACGTTATCAGATAGATTCACGACTGAGAAGCCGAAGGGAAGTTTGTGGAGTTTGTTTGATATTTGTTAATTTATATATAGTATAGTGTCACCTTAACACAACGGACCTCAATGTAAAGACTTTTATTCCAAATCCCCAAGAACTGCCGAAAAGAGTTAATATAAAGTATACGAAAACTTGAACATAAAGTATTTTATCGAAGAGTTAATATAAAGTAATTCTCGACCGGTTCAGAGTCATCTTGCGACAGACGGGTGTGTTAATATAACATATGTCTTCTTATTAAATTGTGTTTCATTTATTGTTAGTGTAAATATTTCGCAACAAGCAGACAGTACCTAAAGTTGAGATTAATAAAATTGAAAAGCCATTTCTTTACCTCTTTAAGACGTAACCTCATTGTGATATTTGATATCAAAAAATATTTTCTAATTCCTTTCAGAACTGTTGTATTGCACTGTACTCCGTATTCACACAAGGACTACTATTTTGATTAAAAAGACCCATTAATTAATATTTTTATTATATATAACTATGTATTTATACTACTAGTATAATGCATAATAAAAGTATCCATTCGTTTATCCGAACACACATTTTTATATTCAATAAACATAAATAAACTCTATATATATATATATTGTAGACAATTTATTTAAGCGATACCAAATAGTTTTTCACACGGAACCACTAGCCGCTACCAAATTCACGCGCTACTCGTCGAGTTATACGCAATTTATGAGCAATCTATTTTGTATGGAGTCCATCGGTGATTTAGTAGATGTGAAATTGGCGCATACGTTAGCGGGGACGCAGAGGACGGCATGTGGCAACCTACTCCGATTTCTTATTATATTGCTTTTTCATTTTATCTTTTCTATATACTTATAGTTTTTACATTATTTTGACTTTAAAATAATGCCCCAAAGAAGCACGACGAGGGGAGAAACCGCGAAATTGAAATTCTTTGTTGAAAGTTAGTTTTATATGAAACATTTTTTCATCTCAAAGCTACACCGGCTCGGAGAGTTATTTGCCACAGACCCGAGGAATCAGAAAATCATAATCATATTTTAATCTTAAATTACATTTATAATAAAGTTTGAAGGAGCCTGGCGGCGAGCGCTTCGTGCCCGGGGCGCAGCATCAGCAGCAGTTGTAGTCTTATACGACTTAATAAAATTAAAATCATATTAAAATTATAAATAATTTAATTAATAATCATTAAAATAAATTATGGGAAGAATTGAATATTGAATATATATATTATTTTGATAAACATTTAGCTATTAGAGAGTAGGATGGACATACAAATAGACATTCCTTTGCCTGGTCGGGTCGTAAGAGTAATGGTGACGCTGACAGTGTATAATACTCGTAGGTAAACTAAACGGTAATAAAGGAAACTGACAGAAATCTAATGACTAGCTACTAGTAAGCTGAAGTCAAATTTCTTTATATGTTCAAAATGCTGTAAAAATTTACTTGAAAATTTAGGATTATAGACACACAAGAGAACACAGTGGAATCTAAACATACCTATAAAATCCCAACCATTCCATCCAAAAAATTCCGTAAATTGATATATTTACGGATGATTTCACAAATGTTCCGGTAATCCCTACGGAATTAGTCGGTAATGAGCTAGTTGACAGACATTATCTACATTCCCAACCCCGCGGTCCATCATTACAAATACAGTAAATGTACCGGTCGTATGGACATAGAGACAGATCTATTGTTGTGAATCAATATTAAATAAATAATTAAAGCGTAAAAGGAAACGGATAAATAACACGTGTCAGCTGATTGATGGAAGATCCGTTATTTGGAAATGGAGACCCTACACTTTATACAGCCACGCGACCCTTTTGAACCCTAAGGGTGTTTGACCCCCTTTGCAAGGGTGTCTTTGACGTAACGGCTTTGTGATATCGAGAGGTTGTTTATTAAATTCATGTTTACTAAATTATGTTAAAATTTAAGTAAAACTGTCACCGTGAATGATGAACCTTCTGTCCCAGACATATCTCGTCTCTTCGTGGACATGATCATTACATATAAAGTCGATATATTTAATACTAATTTTTATAATCTAAAAAATACTATAGACGTATAATCACCACCACTTGTAGATTATAATTACAAATAATATTTGATTTATAATGGATTATATTACAAGGCTAAGAAGTTTAAAGTTGGTGATAAAGCGATGCGTTTCAAGTTGAATCACAAGCGCCGGCAATCCTTCCTGCACTCGCGAAAATCCTTTTGAAAGATTAAGAAGTCACAAGGCGCGTTTGCCGCTTCCCGACTTTGTTTTACTATCGCTGCTAGGGTTGGCACTGAGAAATACTTTTAATATATTATGTAATGCTGTTTGTAAGAAATGTAGAGAGAATTTTGCATGTACACAGAGACTTATTGTGTTTTTAAATTATTTGCATTACCAAATGTATATAGGACTAAATAAATGAAATGATAATTTGATCGTTACTATTGATAGGTCAGTCTACTGATGATTAATATTGGAGGATTTAAGTCAAAATACTAATGTTGCTAAGGACAGCCCTCACTAACCAACGATCAGTCGGAACTGCGTCTGTGAGCGACTACGTAAGCGTTATTTCAGACTGATTTTCTTTCTTACTCCTACTCATTTATTACGGTGACCTGTAATTTCAACTAGAAATCTTCTAGGTTGCATTGAATAAAAAAATATTAAAAATGAAATTGTTGAACATATGATGGTATTTTCACAAAATCTCTTTTACATATCGAATTATTCGTATAACACTGAGAAAGATGAATTTAAAAATTGCATTTTTGGCATCAGCACTCCGGCCCCGTGCCAACAGGAATTCAGATTATTTTATAATATAGTTCAATACACATACACATCAAAACTATAACTGTAGTATAACAGATTTCTTGATTTTTTTGTTTTCTACTTCCATTGTTTTTTTTTGTAAGATAAAATATTACAATTAGTATTATATTTCAAACGATCCTACGACGATACGAATTAATTTACTAAAGCTATCTATAAAATAGTATTTGTCGATCTCATCCATTTGCTGGTCCATCATCACGGTAATTGTATCGATTAATTAAAAATATAATATTGTTTTTTGCTAAAAACTTTCTAACAGTGTAACTCAAACATCCATGAAGCACATCATGGAGCGATATATTAAAGAAAACTAGAACAAAAATTACCTATAGTTTTATGCTTTTTTTGCACATCATATTAATATCATTGATATCAAAAAAAGAAAACACTTGCGCTAAGATCAATTTATTTTATTGCCTATCAAAGAGAGTAACTGGGATTACATAGAGCCAAAGACATATGTAGTATCAGGGACGGGTGACTGAACTGCAAAAATATCAAGAATAAATCTAACGTCTTATACGTTAGATTTATTCAAAAAAGGAATTGTTATAAATAATCTGACAAATGTGATTCGGAAAAAACGGTCTTGAAAAAATTTAATGCATAAGTAATTATGTGCTATAGGTTTTAACCTTCTCTTCTTTAAGTCTTAAAAATACAGACAAAAAAGAGATAATTATATAACTAATCCGTTTCTTTTTAGAGGTAGGTAACCTTCAAAACATAAATTTGACATAACGATAATTTGTAAAACCTTAACAGACATAAAACATATGATAAACAATGATTACATACATGAGACGCCGCGATCCCGGCTTACGTCGTAAAAGTGATGTCAACAGAAAAACAAGGTACTCCGGGTGTATTAATGTAATCAAGTAGGTAAGTGAGGCTGTGAGGCTGTAGGTCGCGCGTGCCTTATCTGCAGCCATTCGGTCCACGCTTACAAGAGGATTATATAACATTGTACGCGTCGAGATAATTTAATTATTAAAAAAATAACATTATAATGTTCATGGGACTTTTTTTGCGTTGTGATATTTGTATGGTGGCAAAAAAGTTCTGATGTAAAGTGGTCGACCCTCTGTGTAAATAGAAGGGAAATTACAGGTACGTTGTCACTTGTGTGGAAAAGGGAGCGGTCAGATGAATAGGACAAAGAGAAGGAAGGAGGGTTGATCTTATAGCGCTCTCGTTCAAATTACGTTAGGTAGTAATTATTAAATATTTCATGAAGGCCAATTGATAAGTTTAACCCAATTGCAAAAGCTGTCTACTTATACCAATAGTCTCTAATAAAATATACAAGCTGCTAATGTCAATACAGAGCATGTTGTCTCTTAGTCTATTTTTTGGGTGTAAGAAGACGAAATCGAAGCCCGTAAAGATAGCATAAAGAAGATACAGTAAAGGGAATGGCTATTCGCTGTCTGTTGAGTCGATTTGGTCGATAATTGTGTCGGCCAATTTGGCGCTATTATCGTTGAACGCTGTAATCACAGTTTGCTTTCGGCCCGATGTTGCCACTATTTCACACGTTTATTTCATTAAATTTCGGCGATTTTGCGAACATTAGTCCGTCTTTCATGACTAATGACCGCATCCTGCACCGGGAAATTATGTTTTATACGATAACCACTAACACTAGTTAAAAATATGTTGTCATATATGCATTTCATTCCAAATTAAAAAAACATTTAAATAAAGTGCCTTAAAATAGGAGCATAATTTTGTAAAATGAATAAACAATGATAAGTAAATTTCTATACAAGTAATAGAACCACAATAAACAAAGCAGTTCAATTAATTAAACGGTACAGAAACTAACGCTCTCAGCAACTTTCAGCGGCTCCCAGTTCGAAGCAATTTACTAGTGGAACTAAACCAGTAGTTGAAGCTATTACTGGCCTGTGTTGAGTCATATATTGTCGGAGTTCGGTCAATATACAAAAGACTCTAATTTATTGATGGCCACAGATTTGCACAGACTGTTAAATATTAATTCTTTGATTTCACATTATGGTTGGTATCTTAAGTGACTGAGCGAGAGGTATCAGCAATCTTATAATCTTCACAAAATATACTTTAATAGTCCACTGGTCTAGTGTCTGGTAATTGTGGTAATTTTGAAAATAATCTATAGGTATATGATCCATGGACCGTTATTGCAATCTTGAGTATAATTTGTGTAAAACTGCGAGGAGATTAAAAAAAAATGGAAAAATTTTGAGGATTGAGGTAAACGAAAACAAACAGCCATACAAATTAGGTACCACCTGTGTCCCGTCCCGTCCCGTCACGGTAATCCCGCTCGTGGACAGGTTCATCTCCAAAATTGTACTCGTACATTACCGATGATTTGTATGCATTTCCAGCTTTTATGATGTACGTGTTTTATTTGTAAAATTTGTTCTAGAATGTATTTATTAATCATATTATAAAAAAGTAGGACTTTAATAAAATACTATATTAATAATAATAAGAAGCTTCCTGACCTGAAGAACTAGAACAGAGAGTCTTAGTTATCGACAGATAGACATAAGACATGGCTTAAAATTTACTTTATAATTTATAACTAGCATCCGTAAAACACTAAGAGGATAAGTAATGTCCAAGAAACATTTAACCCACAATCGTAGAAAAATAACATAAAATAAATAAATGAACAGCTAAATAAAACGCTAAAACAAGCAACCACTAGAATAAGTATAAAATAGTTAATTGCTACGTCCTTTATTATGTGCTCAATGCTTTTAATATTATGTGTCTAAAGAAATCACCCAGGCATTTATATGTATATGTATATTTCAATTAGGGTTCAATATAAGAGACATGCATGCTTCTGGAAATTCACAATTTAATCACCCATAGCGCGAATATTTAATCTTGGATGTATAATTAATTAAATACACATAAGATTGTCAGGTTTCAATTAAAATTCAAACTCACCAAGGTAAGTACTGTAAACGATTCGGTAGTTCTCGAAGTGGTTTTATTTGATCGTAAACGAATGGATTTATCATTGAACGAATGATCGAATGGATAATTGTTTGAATGGGGGTAATTAATTCACGGCTGAATGGTTTGGATGCTGGAATACGTTAAAATGATTCTTTTGTGTAAAAATTTTCGTTTGGAAATTTATTTTGTCTGTCATATTTTTTTAACATTGTTATAAAATTAAAAAAAATTAAAGAAATATTAATTATGTCAGAGTTTGAAATGAATAAACCGCGATAAAGATACATGGTTTTGGTTATTTATTAATATACATAGTTCCTTATATTAAAACTTAGCATTGCATTTACAATACCCACAAAATCGTCAAACATAATTAACGAACAAACACGCAGTGATTCCAACGTATATCTAAATATTACAAATATTTGCGTTAGAAGTTAATTTGAACGAGTTATGGCGCTGGGTTCTATTATTAGGGCAATATCTGCTTGGTTCCGCAAGCCATACAATATTAACAGATTTATTTTTTTAGATTTTTTATAGAATATCAGCGGCTACGGTGTAAATGGTTTTTAATAAAAACTTTGAATAAAAATTAATTAAAAAAATATTTTGACTGAAAAATAAGTCTTCCTGTCACCACGGGAAGAAAAAAGATGTGATTTTTTTTTCATTTACTCAAAGTGCATATCATATAGATTGTAACTTGTAACTTGGACCACACACAAATACCTTGTTACCGCGATGTAAACGCTTTCGTTAATTAATTTAATTAAAATCCACTGGCTTTGCGCGGTTTCGCAGATTTATTTGGACTCCTCTAATTGTTATTAAAATACATTTATTGTTATGAAGCATTCTGCTTGTGTTCTATTGCTGCGGGACAATTAGTGGCTCGACCGCAGTAAAAATCACAGAAAATTTGTATAAAAATATCCTGCAGTCCTATTTTCCTCTTTCCTCTCTATTTAATCCTGAATAAATCCTCTTCATTACTCTTAAGTCACCGTTTCTCTCTTTAAGTCTCCAATTCTCTGAGGGTGACTACTCAATCGACATCTGCAACTTTGCTTATATTTAAGACGTCGGTGTGATGTACCACGTACCGTAAGGGCTCTCGTTCACTGTGAAGACTCTATAAAAGGTACTATACTTAATTAACACCTTTAGTTTAGTAATAAAAAAAACTAATGCTGATGTTATTTAGTATAGTTGTATTCATTTAGCGTACAATAATACATAGTACACAGTAGATATTGTGCAAGATGTAAGTGTCCATCACAAGCCCAGTATAAACAACGGCCACATTCAAGCAACAGATACTAAATCTATTATTTACATCAGAATATTTTCGAATTCGATTGGCATTCCTGTTTTCCATAAAAAAACTTTGAATATATAGAACAGAGAATTTTATAAGACATGTCAGATCAAGTTCACCGAATAGATCCAAACAGTAAATGGGATCCCGGAAAAGCGGGATAATCTCGCCGTGATTAACAATAGCCACCCGGGGGAATCTAATAAGCATCCCGCGAAATCATTTGCGGGATTGCGGGATACGGTGTTAATTTTTCTAATTGCCTCGGGGTGATATTAGATTATTTCGGAAAAAGTCTCTCATTAACCGTGAAATCCCGCGGGACGCGAGCTACATGGAGTGGTATTTTATTTATCGACCAATGGATTACTAGTTTCGAGGAAAACTTCTTGTAAATGCGCCGTTGAATTCAGATTATCTAGGGTACGGTCTGCGAATAAAGTACAATTTAAAACGAATGTTTATGGTTTCTGCATGCAGTCCACATAAAGTATTCTCTTAATGTATATCGTTCAGGTAGCAGCATAGCAGTTACATTTGAGTGATGAATGTGGCGCGTTAGTCACAAAGCTCAAAAACAACTGAAAATCAATACAATCCGAATGAGTTCCAAACAAATGTTATGTCTATTACGTTTTAATAAAGCTAGTTTTCCTTTAAATGAAGTGGAGCGGCATAGGAAAAACATATTTATGATTTTTCAAATCCAATTTACGTTATCAGCTTTTATTGTTTAACTAATACCCATAAATTTTTTTAATATGATCGGAATATGTTCAAAGGATAATGTATACATATATATGTATTATGAGAGAATATTAAGAATCTCCAGGACACATTTCATTTTCTCTTACACTTCAAAATATCTTCATATTCAAACCATTTTATCCTCAGTTGATACTGTAACAGCTTAACCGAGTGGTTTTATTGCTACAGTAATAAAGTTTAGTTTCGCTTCACAATTTCTAGATGATTAATCACTGTCGAATGACGAATACGGGTGGAAATTAGCTTATGAAATTCAGAAGATCATTCAGCTGTATTTGAGTGACGTGTGTATTAGGGCTTTTATACTGCAACTATCCCCATTACGGTGTAGCTCGGCTGGTTGGTCTTATTCATTCCTTGGTCGCTATTTGTTGGTTTTATTAGTAAAATATACTAATATAACGAAAACAGTAATATACATACATTTCGTATAATTTATTACATGATATTTATTTTGCGAGGGTATGGTAAGGCAAGATGGCGTCCATTAGTGAGACAATCATAGACCGAAACCGAACTATTCATTTGGACTATAAGATGCCTGCTTTATCTCACTCACATTATTAGTTATAAAATAATAGATAGCTACCCTTTGAGTGTTATATTTTAAATTCTTGATGTTGCTACCAAATAAGGAAAAGACTTTGGTCTTGTTAGTCTTCGTGTCATCCGGAATCAAACCGACTTAATCATTTCTCGTGCTATCTAACTGTACTTACAAAATATCGTCCCATTTATGAGCAGCCATCCTATCGCATAACTCGCTCCTTATACGTAGGATAATAATTCTTCATTGCCGTTTGTGTCAAATGCCAAAGCCGTATATGGAAGATTCGTTTATTTATATTTATTTTAGGATCTAATAAGGCGTCGTGAGGTTTAGTACATAACGTACAGTTACAATGGTATTTAAGTCAGGGAATGTTAATTAACATTACTAAAGAAAGTTTTTATTTTCCGTGAACTAATTTAGTTTTATCAAATCTCAGAACGCGATTTTGACTGAACTAGATAACATATCTAAACGTGAAACAACATTATATTTCAAATTTTATTCAAAGACAATAGAAATAAATCAGAGAAAATCCTTGTTAATCGGTTATTACCATAGACAATGGGAGTTATATTAATGGCGGAAAACGCTACCATTTGTCAAGATGTCCGCCAGACTGATAACATCCTGATGTGTTACGAGTTACATGGGGGGATAAGTTTTTGTTAGAACACTGAATTATATCCTAATAAGTATTTTTAAATACACATTGTTTAACATCGTTATTGCTGTATCTTAATTTATAAGTATTATTATACTAATTTCTAGGGTTAGCGGTTATCGCATGCGGTGTGCCGGTTCCTGTAATTATATCTGTGCTGACCCCTTTATGAAATACCATAGATATTGGATCATATTAAATAAAATACGTCATAATTATAGTTTCAGGGATACTGATGGTTATATTAATAATATTATTAGTGTCCCTTAAAGGATAACTTATTGTTTTTCTTAATAGACTAAACTATTTGGAAAATTGTGCAATTACATTCCTTCGTTTCCTTATATTTCGTTTTGCTTTCAAAAAAAATATGATTTTATATTAATGCATTCCAAATGACTCTCCCAGATCAAAGTAACTTAGTAAGATGGGGCAAAGCCACCGAAAAATCTTGCAACATCTGTGTGGAGGCAGCAGGAACCGCGAAACACGGGCTAGTAGGGTGTAGGGTACTTTTAAATAGAGGTAAATACTTGCGTCGCCACGATAAAATATTAGAAATCATACGAGAAGCGGTTAGTCTTTCTGTAGCAAGAGCGCAGAAGAGTATAACAACCACCGAAATATCAGTAGATTTCGTAAAGACAGGTTCGTCCAAAAAATCAAAACTAAAACCTTATTCCATCTTGGACGCGTCTCCTGATTGGACTCTCATGATGGACATGTATGAAAGGCAATACAAAACCCCCGGGGATGTTTGTGTTTCGTCATCTAGGCCGGATTTATTTCTGTACTCAAAACAACTAAGGCGCATTATACTTGTGGAGCTTACTGTACCCTGGGAAACAAACATACCCAATGATCATACATTTAAGCATAACAAGTATTACGAACTATGTAACGAACTAATCAGGAATAAATTTATAGGTAATTTGTAAGCTGTAGAAGTAGGAGCGAGAGGTATAACAGCAAAATTTCTCTACAATTTATTTAAGGATCTTGGCCTTTCTACAAAGATCATCAGTTCATTTCTGGAACGTATTTCAAAGGCGGCTTTAGTAGGTTCTTTCGATATTGGGTTAGGTAGGGAGAGGAGCGTGAACAGTGAAGGTAAGCGTGTATGCGCATAGGAAAGGGGCCCCTCAAACCTACACCTACGTCGCAAAACCAGGCATTGTTTGCGCTCCTCTTCTTGCAACGCGATGGGCCCGGCACCCGCACGGTGAATCCATGGAATGCTAAGGAGCTTCGTCTCTCTGTAGTTCGGATCACGAGTAGATAAGTATTTCTTACTTTAGAGACATTACAAATATATGTACTATATTTAAATATTATTTATAATTCTATATAGTGCAATTGTAATTCAGAGCTCCTGTTCCAAGGCTCCATTGTAGCCTCTACCGAATATAGTTATTGCGACTGTTCGCCGTGTAATTTAATTACAGAACTAAATCATATAATTATAGTGACATTGTAATATTACTCTAGAATTAATTAATTTGATCCATTTAAGTTACTGTAGATAGTTTATCAATTACAAATTAATAATTGAAATTGATTTTAATGAAACTTTATAATATTAATTATCTGCACGTCTGTAATGTTGGAAGTGAAGAGTGTTCACCGTGGGACAGATTCTGAATTCCATATACTGTGTGCAATGTTCCATTACATTGTATTCCTTGTGTAAATTTATGACAATATAACTACAAAGTTACGAATGAGAGAACACCTAGGCAATAAATATTGCAAGACAAATTAGTTAGTATATAATTTATATAAGTTTAAACTTAAGTGCTATGAGCGTTATTGCAAAATATAGCAATAAAAGCGACTAGAACGGTCAGCCATCACGCTGTGAAATACGCCCGCCATATTTTACAAGATACGGTCATGTTGCGCTTCGTATTTCTTAAACTCTTACGTTACATGATATCCTTTTACATGGGTTTATTTATGTACTATTTTTTGTATTTTTAAAAGCCTAGTCATATAAAAAAAAATGGGAGAAGAAAGTTACCCTTGGAGACGGTTAAGGAGATTATAAACGTTGTATAGAAAAATAATAATTGAATTAAACACTCTCCCAAATTTGTTTTAACCGCTTAAAATCAGTCGGTACCTTATAAAGATACATAGTTACGTAGATCTTAAAACGGCCATTTAATCGGTAATTCCTCGAACTTATGATCCGCGACTAAAGTGTAGTCTGCGCAAATAGCTTCTGTTTGGATAAGACATTAAGCAATTTAAAGGCCGTAAAATTTGGAAGGAATATCCTTGAAAATCATGTTTTATTAGTGAACTTTTTGATCCCTTTTAAAGCACTTCTATTCCCCTCAATTCTCTTCAAGGGAAGAACTGATTTCGAATGCAATAAAAAGCTGTTTAACCTAACTCGGAGGTCGCCATTTTATGTTTCAACAAGTAAGAAAAGTTTTCATATTAATTTAATGTAACGACTGGATTTAGTAATTACAAGTTTATTATTTATTAATTTTCAATACTTATATTTCTCAACACAGAGAGCACAATAACCGGTAGTAACAAACTAACATTAACACGCTATTAACAAGATTCGGTTCAACTTGATATTACTGCAGTTAACTGTAGGCAATATTGCCATGGAAATACCAACTTTATTCCCCGGTAAAACGGGTCATACGAGTGTTGTTTCAATACTAATCTCTTGGAAGACATCCAAGTTTAATCTCCAGCTCATTTGTTTATTGTTCTAGCTCCAGCTTAGAAATATTTGTATATTATTGTGTGTATGATTTTTATTTTTGCCCAGCTTTTTCTTAAATTGAACAAAGGATTATTAGAAAACATCCTAGAACATAAATATTTATGCTTGTAAATTATTCCTTCCTTATGTACTCCAACATATTGACATAAATGTGCTATTCAAATATACTATAAAAGCAAACACCAAACAGACATATATAGTGGTCGTTAACATGTCGCCGTCGTATCGTTTACGTTAGACACATGGTGAGATGTAAACAAACTCTTCTTAATATAAGAAATTTTATTAGATACGTGTATATGGATGATATAGTTGTAATTTATATAAAGGTATATATTATCATATAAATAAGTTGCTCAAATGATAGATGACTTATTAATTTCTACGCTCTCATTAAAATGAAGTCAATAAAAGCGTAACAAACTCTCTTCCTTAAATTTATACTTTTAAACTAGGGGCGCCAACAAACCCTCAATTTCGACTCGCTGCGCTCGCGAAATCTCGTTTGCCGTTTGCATATTGAGCGAAGCGAGCCCAGTGTATTGACTCATCGTTTCCCACTGACTTCAATGGGATATCAGTTTTTTGACATGATTAAAAAAAAAAATTTTTTTTTAGGACTTTTTTCAAATTTTTTTTTTAAAACCATCACCTAATGTGTATCTTTTTGATTGAAAAGTTTCATAATTCTTCCGTCAAGTAGTTTTCGAGCCAATTCGTGACAAAGAATGTAAAAAATCTCCAGTTCACTTCGTTCGCTTCGCTCACTTCGTTCGCTTCGTTCACTTCGTTCGCTTCGCTCAATAAAACTATTTTAAAGTTCACGACATGTTAAATTATTTCTTTACTCTGGTAAATTTATTAGCACGGTGAAGCAGAAAAATAGAGATTTTAGTTATAATTAAAATACAACAGAGCTGTTGGACGGATTTGATTTAACTTTACGTGGTGAATTACCGGAGTCAACGTGAAGCAAGCAAGCTATTTACTCAAAACAAAAGTCTTGTTTCCTCAAGAAACACAAAACATTAGTTTGAACTGCAATGACATTTAAATAGAAAAATATTATTTTTAATTAATTTTAATAAGTTGTTGACAATATGAACATAAATGTTTGTTTATTTACTTACGACTACCTCACTATTATTACGGTAAAGGTATGTGTTAAGCCTAATTCAGTAGAAGTAGAATGCTTGTGATATGTATTTGAATTGATTATGAATAAGTCATTTATTTATGAAGTAGCGAAAGCTGCCTTATGGAATCGTCAGGGATGTCTGTCCGTCTGTACTCTCCATAGCTCCTGAACGCTTACGAGTTAAGAATCTAAATTTTGCTCACAGGTAGGCCACAGACTCACGACTGAGATGTGCTATTTCAATTTTACTCAATCCAACCCCCGGTCGGAGTTATGGACTTGTTGTGGTATCTTTTTATTTGTCGATTCATTCACGCTAAGTATTCGGCACGAGGACATCCAATGTTGACTTAAGTATCTTTTTATGATATGTTTAGCTTTATTCGCTTTGAGCTTTCGCTACTTTGAGAGTTTCATGTACAACGATCTATTTACTTATTGTACCATTGTCACGATGCACAATATTCTAAATACATACACGCTGTATATTCCTAATTCGTAATCCAATGGGAAACCACGGGACAGATAATAAAGACAATTTTGGTAACACAACATTTCACATTTATTTCACGCTATGTGCCCGTGTTGGGAGGTTTGGTGGGGTCGTTCACACTCCACGACACGATACTATCTATATATTTTGATACAACAATGATTACGATGTAGTTTATTTTGTAATATGCTGAGCTTTACGTCATTTGAAGTAGGTTGACTTGTAATCAAAAACTGTAATAAAAAGGTATTGTTTTCTTTTGTAACAGTTTTATATTAATATAGAAATATATTTTATAAATTAATTATTGTATATCGACTGTACAAGTTCTGGAAGTCAAAATTTAAACATCGTTCAGTCCTTAAATTGTCTTATTATTTGATATTATTGTCGCGACTGACCTGTCAAAACACAAAGAAATATAAAATCAACAAAATTTAATTTGTTGGTTGTAAATTTCTTTTATGATTTAGTTATTGTGACCGTGTCTTTCAAACAAAGGCAATACTTCTAAAGATGCCTTCCTAAAGGTGTTAAATTGAGGATGAATATGATGAGGATACCGTTAATTTATAGCCCAAATGTTAACAAAAATATATAGTGCAAAAAATAAAAAAAAAGCTTTACGACAGCGATCCGATCGGATTATATTAATTGAGCAAGAATAGATAGATAGCTTCTTATAGATCTATAGATAGCTTCGGGTCATTCTTATTAGTAACGTGGGAGGTAATTGCTTTGAGACATCTGATTTTGAAATACTTTTAAATGATTTCAATAGAATATCAAGATTCAGTTCTAATAATACGTCATTTAACTTCAAAATACGAACCAAAATTTGTCGAACAAAATCATTTTCATACAAATGTTAAACGGCTAACGGTGGTACATTGTCTCTGACATATTCCGCTTTTAATTTATAAAGGAATTTATGTTAGCCTTATCATTATCATGCTTCAAGTTACTTTGATGATAACATTAGATATTAAACATGAATTAAGTCGACGGTTAGTTTAAATTATATTACCATATCAGGAACTATCATGAACTAGATTTAGTACATGTTATATTTTTTTATTCTATGTTCGACTAAAGAACTTTGTTAGATATAAAATATAAATTGTATTCAGTTATAAACATTAAATATAACTGCTGATAATTAAGTGCAGTCACTTCGGCTGTCGGCGAAATTGAGAATAAAGAAAAACAAGAATTCAGACGATTATGCTCAGATGCTAGAAATGGTGGACGAAAATATTTAACGGTTGAATAAAATTTTCTGATCAAAATATATATATAATAAATCTAGCCCTAGAGCTATTAACAAGTAAACAATAATAGATACTAAGGACAAACTTTGTAATCTGATCGGTCAATCTAATGGAGAATGTATCTAATGTAACCCCAAACAAACATCAAAGACAAGTTTATTCGACAATTGTGACCTGTGCTCAATATCCATCAATCAAGAGCAGGATGCTGCTACTGAAATACAGGATGTTGTTATAACATATGTATTAGTGTCAAATTTGTTCTATTGACTGGGGTCCCAGATTATTTATTAACACTTAGTGTCGGCAGCTTTCACTCCTTAATATTATTGTGCCTGTTATTTTTCGTTTCCCTATTAATCTTCATATTTCCTGTTGTTTTTTTATTATAACATAGACTTTCTAACTTTTTAAAATTTGAGTTCACATTTTTTCTTTGATTTTCGTATTAATCAAAAAGTAATCTTTTAAACCTCGACCCACATTACTGACGTTATTGAATGCGCCTCAAAGACTGGATCGAAATATTTCCGGATGAAAGAGGTAAAAACCGGTTCAAAAAGCGTAATGGAAGTCGGAACTAATGATCACGTGAAACATAGTCGAACCTACGACAGGCTTTTATAAACCAAGCCTTTGCGAGCTTTGAAAACTATCAATCTATTTTCAATCTTCCTGCTTTTAAAATAGGACTTAAATTACATATGTTTCCAGAAAATATGATGGTCTCTCTACAACGTATGCCTTTGACAGTTACTGTTCCATAAACTTGGCAGGGTTAACACACTGTCCCAATTTGGACGCTATTTCAATAACACTATAGGGGAGTATCGTGCGAGATGAATACAGCGAAGAGAAGCATTATTCAAAGTGATCTGAACCGCTCTGCGCAAATAAGATAATAGAATTTCGAGGATAGATTTGACATACGATATTTGGTTCTATTGTGGTGGGGTTAGGCGTCTCACAGACTGAAGAATACGAATGAGCTTCAAGATATTGCGATATTTTCCAGCGTTTAGATTTAAAATTCCCTCCGTAGTGGAATTCGTAAGCTGTTATTGTTCCGTGCCCGTTGTATTGAGAGTGTGCCAAGGGTTGACAATTTCTCACCTTCGGTCTTGGCAATTTTCAAAATGCATTTGGACTAACATTTTCAGCAATTTAGAATATTTCCTAGTTGTTTCATGCATCTCTATTGGTATTTAAATATGTTTTAAAAATAATAATTCGGACCTACTCTTACCAAGCTCCACTTTAAAAAAGACTTTATTTTGAAATTTCTTGCCAACGCAGATTTGAATACTCGAAATAAATAGACATAGAATATCAGTATTTTTTAATATAATTAGTTAAACAATTAACCCTATCTTTGCAAGACAACTTAAGCTTGAGACGTGTTTAAGAATATCAAAACTGTATATAGTTTCCATTTGTTTAAAATTCATTCATTATATTCATATAATTTATATAGGTTTTTATTTAATTTATTTTTAAATGAAGTGTATTTTAATAGTATGGCCTCTTTATTGCTAATATTATACAGAGACGAATAACCGATTGTCGTTAGACGAGTACATCGACCTCTATTATATTTTTGTCTACACAACTGCATAAATAGAGTTGTATTTGTAATTTTTCATGTCACTATATCAATTATTGTTAAGCAATTTATATTCCAAATATTTAAAAAGTTGCGGTTGTATCATTGACATGAATTAAAAAACTGTTTTTAAAGTTTATTTCAGTTTTACAGGAAAAAATAAAAACGATCTGGTTCATGTAAAAAAAGGCACAACAAATAATTGTAACCGAAGCCATCGAGAAACAATGAAACCACAAAAAAGCTGTCAAAAACATTCGCAACGTAAACGAAATATACGGAAAAGATAACCTTTTAAGGAATAAATAACAATTAATTGATAACACGACGTTTTTTTTGGGTATTAAGGAGATGACAATATAAAATTTTTGACAGATTATTTGCTGTCTATTTGCTTTAACATTAGTTTTATTTATATTCACATCAATGTATTTACCAACGAGGTTAATGACCGAAAAACCTTTATAAGCACGCTTATTCTAATTGTGCTGAGGTTACAAAAAATTTTAAGCATCAGCGATTAGTCCATTAGTGAATTTAATTTCTTATGTATACATTTATTACATATGTAGGATTTTCCTAACAGGTTACCCTCACTCCTAGATGACAGCGGCCCTTCGCCCTTCATTAACTTCTCAAAGTATTTTAATTGCCCACTCATACTCGAGAGCTTCTCACGTTCACTTATTTTATTCTATTCCTTATTGATGCTTTTACAGATAAGAAGCAGACTATTGGAATGGATGGCCATTATGTCAAGTAATAAGAAGTATAGAACCAAATATTCATCGTAAAAATCCATATTTTCGTATCTTATTAATTCATCGCCAAACAGATTACTACTAATTAATTAAATGTCAATGACGTTATGGCTCAGTAGTCGCTGCGGAGACACAGTACCCCGTTATGGAGTAAGTTGAATATATATACATTCAATTGAATATATCTCCAGTGGTCAGGCCGGTGGCAGCTCACAGGGTGGTCACATTAAACATTCATTAAACGGGTTTAAATACCAATTATTGAATTCTCAACATTACAAATCGATTCAATACGAAGCGATCGCTCGGACGCGGATGGTGGAAAGTAAATAGAATCACCTTCTACGGACACAATCTTTAGATCACAGACCTCGGGAGACAATGAAAATAAAAATTGATACTAATTATATAACTGTATATTATTTTGAATCGTAATTGTTTTTCCTTCCATTTCATCGAGGTAACATTCACGCGTGATTGTTAAAAGTAGTTCAAACGTGTAACAATAAAAACTTTAATAATACTACAAAGTACGGAACTCGGTAATTACTTCTACAAATTATGTGATTTCGCTTATTATGTTAATTTATGGAGATTGAGTGAATTTGTAAAATAAAACGAATACAATAATTATGTAATAAAGTGTATAATTACTGATAGAATTTTAAATAATGCGATAGATTAATTATTCCTATAATTATGTCGTAAATAAAAGAAAACATGGTCTGGAACAATAACACTTGGAAGAGATATGAAAAATAAATTAATATTTATTTAATGACTCAGGGATAAAAAAATAATTGAATTTTGTTAACTTGGCGGAAAATAATTTTGTAAGAACATGTAGGTTAAAGGTATAGTTAAATATTTAAAGTTTTAAGTTTTGTATATAAATACAATTTCTAGTCTAAATCTGAAAATAATATAAAAAAAAGAATCAAAATTTTGCATTGATTAGTAACCGTGCTATTGTAATAATTTACTTAGTAAGTTAGCAACTAATTTCTTACAAGGCCGACCTTGCGGAGTCACACAAATGACGTAAGATTCACGTTGCCAAAGCCTTAATGCGATTAGCGAGCTGCGTCAACACAAATACATAACATACCTAACACGAATTTATGAATGAAAATGCGCTTACGCACGCGTTCACTCCATTGACACATCTCAGAACAATAAACACGCGAACAGACACACTGCACTGAACCAACCGCAACGGAGGACTCGGAAACACTCAAAAAAAAAAATTTGAAAATGTTTTCACACACTATCACACGGACCAACCGAAGAGAAGAAGGTTGTATTATTTGAAAAGTTCACGCGCTACTTAGTTCGACCGATCACATTGACTGAATACTGGCGCGTTGTCCGCCCGTACGTCCCGCTCTAGCGTTGCGTAATGTTAACAGAGCATAGAGTAAGTCGATTTTATGTACAGAACGGTAACGTGCGAGTCTATGGGACACCTTAAATCAATTTACAAGGTCCGTTCGAACTTCCCAGCTAAGTTGACATAAGAAATACCACACTCAGCACGAATACCACTGCACGCTACATCAGTGATGGGAACTTATTTAAATACTTTATAGAATATCCAGGAGGAATTAATAATATGAATTTAAAGAAAAGTCAGAATTAATAATATTTGCTTGTTATATCGAAATTTTATAAAAATTTATATTTTTAACATTCTTAACGCTAATCTTACATACTACTTTAACTTTGTTTCACAATATTGACAATGTATTGAACTGTTCTTTGGAACTCGCTACGGTCTACCGCCCACATGCGCCCGCGCATTGTCCATGTCACATGCTACTAAATTATGGACATACGCACTTTGTGTACCGCTTTTTAGATGCCAACGGTGCTTAGATGCATTTTGTCTGTGGCATAACGTGGGTGTCAAAAACGTGCATAAATTAAAAATAATTATAGAGCGAAATAACCGTGACGGGATGATTAATTATAACGTCTCTTAGTTAATAAAAATATGCTGTATTCTTATCGCTTGATAAGATAATTAGGGGTCTGCTTTTGTTAAATACTTTTTAATAATACCCGCATTCTTGACACATTTAACAACGGTTAAGAAGAACTTCGAATGTTACATACATAAAATAAATATAAAATATTAAAGAATTAAAAGTACAAACATCGCAAACAAACCCAAATTCATCGACTATAGCGAATGTTTAAATGGGTATTGAACCCGGAACATTACGGCCCCGCAGCCCTCCATAACTGTAACATTAATACTTCACGATATTTTAGTATTAATTGCGATATATTAAGAGCTATTATCGTCTACAGTTGGAATATCGTCATGATTATACAATGTGGATCGCGGTTTGGGATTAACTTTTTTGCAGTGCCGTTAAACGGTTCCAAATTAAAAATAATTCAATTTCGATTTTAGCTATGAATCAAAAACGAAAATGAAATAGTCATATTTTAAACAAAAAACAAAATGAGTCATGTTTACAAAAAATGTGTAATGATCAAGAACATCATGTAGATGTCATTACAATAAGGAAGTAAAACCTCCAGCCTTGACATCAAGCCATACAAAAAGTACGACAACTCCAGTTGGAAATCTGACCTCGTGAATAAACTTATAAACAGGTTATTAGAAACATCTTGACAATATAATGACATTTATTTGTTACTTTTTAGTAATTGGAAATATAAAAGAATGTGGAGGCATTTAAAATAATTTGAGATTCAGACTTTTGAGAGATATGACAAAAGAAGACCTGTACCATTGCGACAGATGACAATCGATTCTTTGCAACAATTTGACATCACGCTAATACATAACGGGTATAACCTAAATAACGGGTCTGTTAAAAATATTTTAATTATTTTTAATACATATTGTATATAAATTCCAGCTTTCTGCACTTCTTCTCAACATAAACTTGAACTTTGTCAAATCACATTCCTTCGTGCTCGGTCTATATTTAAAAATGGATAAAGTTTTGTCTTCATATTGTTATAGAGATTACAATCCAAAAATTGTTTGATTTGAATTACAACCATAAAACATACATACATTTATATTAATTTACGCTCATACCTCAGCCTGCTAAGGTTTATAAATGAGATCATGATCATTGAATATTTTCTTAATAATCAAATGCCGGGCTTAGTAATTCACAGTCATGACTGCTGAGTCAAGGTCGTAGGTTCGCAGTCCATTTGGGACAATTCTTTGTGTGGTCGACAAATCTTGTATTGAGTTGATATCTATTTAAAATTCGATATCTGTATATTTGTCATTCCCCGCGACATATTCCGATGCATCTTAATGTGGATTAACATACGCTATGTGTATATTTCTTACAATTCTTACGACAGCTCATCATTAACGATGCACTAACGCATAAAAGTCTTACTAGTATTTATCATCATCGCTACATCAAATTGCTGCAATAATCAATTCAAAACAAATAACCACTCTGCACTCCAAACTTTCTAAATTATGATTATTCAAGAGTCTCTTGAGAACGCAATTAAAATTCAAGCAATTGAAAAACAATCGGATTCCTGACCGTATAAGGTCCCGACTTACCATATAAGTCCGGTTCACAAGACACTTAGGATGAAGTTCTACTACATATCTAGATAATAGCTTAAGAGATAGTTGATATTATAATTATTAAAAATGTTTGTTAATTGTACCAAATTATACAGAATGAGTATATATATTTCATAATAGGCCATAAGGTCAACGGCAATTTATTTAAAATCATATTTCTATATCAAAAGCTTTATCTCACAGTTTGTTATCTGGCAGCTACCTAACAAGCACTTAACGCGTAGGAAGCTGATAGATTGATGACGGAAACTTCGTGGATAGATTATGCTTGACCGAATTCTATTAGACTTTTACTTTTCCTTTGTGTTTAAAGTAAACACTAGTCAAAGGTATGTAAGAGACATTTAAACATTGGTAAAGTGTGAGGTGTCTATTTTAAACAGTCATCTTACAAATGAATGGACAAGTGTTCTTTAATCCGGCCTTCTTTTGTCTAGTTAAACCTCTCCAACTTCTCAAAAGCCTCACACATCTTTATTACAAATCGAGTAGTTCTAAATTTAACAATCACTGTTTATGTATTTTATTAAAAATCTAGTTTTTTTTTGTAGTTTTAGTTTTGTCATTAGCTATGCCTCCTTAATAAAAGTACCTCTTTGTCGTCGTAGGTAGGCCAATTTTATTCATCTTTATAATTGTTTAATTATTTGAAATAGATAGACGTCTATATGTAAAATCAATTTACCTTAGAAAAACTAAAGAGCATTAAAAGATAGAAATCAAATTTATGTATAAGATTAGTTGATCGCAGTACGCAGGTGTCGAAAACGTATGTGAAATCATCAGCTCTCCGCCCACGATGAGTTTTAAATTAAACGGGATTAACTTGCACTGAATAATCAATCACCTCGTCACTATCACACATTTGAACTAAAATATCTGATCTAAAATTAAACATCATACAAAAAAGGGTTATATATTCAAATAAAATTAAGCAATGCAAAGAAACCATGTTTAAATTATTGAGTAACGGTTATCTTCCTCCTACGCATTAGTTTAGTGAATGGAGATGCGCACGCGCATCTTACGATTGTAGGCAATAGTAAATAATAATAATTATTGAACTTATAATTAACATATCATTTTATTATCTGTTGGCAGACAATTTCATAAAATCCGATAGATTTTCCTAAAAATTTAATGTGTTATTGGAAAAGAATGTAATAAAGTAAGAATAATACTTACAAATAAGTAATACTTTCTAAATGATATCTAAACACTAGAATTCAATTTATCACCTTATATATTTTTAGTGACTTTATTTACATATAGATGAGCGAGTGGGTTGTATTAAAGTGTAAGTGTTACATGACACTACTCTTACACTGCTGTTGTTATATGATAATAATAAAATAATTTTGACGGTAGATTAATAAGTTTGAGTCACGTTATTATTTCGAAAAAGTTCAGTAGATATTTTTTATTTGTTCTTAGTAACGAATTCAGGATAAAATATTGCGTATATTTTTTGAAAATTATCATTTTCAATTTCAAGCAATTCGTTGGGATGTAAAAATATTTTATACTATTGTTGTTGCTAGCAATTCCTTTCGCGTGGAATATTACTAAAAATACTACTTTAGAAGTGTCATAAGATACCCATTCGCTCGACCGTTTTAACCACCTACTCTGCAACATTAGTTCAACTCTTTGTCCATTTTGAAAACTTGTAAAATATTTATTGAATTAGTAAGAAAAGTTTCGTAAAATCCTCTCTTACTGTATACAAACTTTTATTAACAAATTTTACTTTCTAATATTATTAATAAAAATCACTGCTGGCCCCAGTGTGTACCGTAAGAACCGAGCTGCCGGCGCCGAGGTCCAACTGGCTCCGCCGTGGCACTTTCAATGATAAATAAATTTTCTATGAGTACAGTTTATTTTTTTTTTAAAAACACACAATATACCTTTTATAAACCAAAATCCATTTGAATCACAAGATAGTCATTGACTCGTCTGACTGTACTGAAGAGCTAATAAATCTCCACATTGCGTTACTAAAGCCATGCAAAAAGAGAGCGAATTCAGGCCACTGTACTAGTGTGAATCGATACTTTCAATGGAGTGCCGAATTGTATGCCACGATGATGTAGGGTGGCCAAATATTAGTATGATGTTTTTTCTACAACAGCAAAGTTATTTAGGAACAACAATTATTTCCAATTGAATCTATCATGTTTGAGTTAACTAAAAGATAATTCCTATCTTTACTGTCAAAAACATATTTAGATAATATTTTTTATAGTAAATAGTCCTTCGATCAAAATTTTTTTCCACTTGAATCATTATATATATTTTTTCAATATATCCCTTAAAATGTTAAAATCATGGACCACGGAAGTGCCATTTATCATTCAGTCAGTGGAGAGCTTCAATCGAACACTGTACGTCTCACACCACTCACTAATAAACCAATATACGCCTTTAGAACATATAACATTTGAAAGGAAGTAAATCATTTGACATTTATAGTCATGTTAATAATATAAACAAATAAACGAGTAAATTTTTACTAAATATTAAACATGGCCACTCAACTATGGATAGTGACCAAAATTAAGTTATAAAAAAATTATAATAATACGACTTATTCGAGTTTTTCACAATGGTCGTAGTATTGAAAACGTCCCCTCAAATATATATCAGACATCTAAATCCTCTAACCAAATCTAGGTCTCACGTGTAGCTCAAACACATATCCGCTGTTCTGTATTTACTATTAACGTTTTCTAGAAACCTAATTAAAGTGCACTAAATGTAAAGCTGGGAATACTGAAATCTTTCATGGAATTTTACTTAGTATCTGGAATTACGGAAATATATATTTAGGTCCACGTTTCTAACAACACAAGTTATTGCTCTGCTCTGACTGAATATGTTTTACTTTGTTAAATAATTACACTTTTTACAATTTTTTTCAAGTACACTTGACTTTATTACCTCGATTTATAGGAATAATGTTCTGAGTAACGTAAAACAAATGAATGACTGAATTTGAAGGGCAGTTTTTTTTGAACTGGGACTGCTCCCTCGTGTTATAATTTTTATTAGGGCATTAGTTAACTACTTGGTTAGACACGACCCCTAATGTTAACCGTAACGTTTACATTAGGATGAACCCTCGTCTAGTATTCCACCTAAAATTATATATTACATTTTTATTTCGGGATCATAACGAAAAAATCAACTCTGCGGTCCCGTGTATGGTAAGTTATATTCATATAAAAAGTCTTGCAAACATACTATTAGTTTTTCAGATTTTTTTTCCATTTCACAGGCAAAATGTTTATTTTTCCTACCACGTAATTTTATTACATACTATAATTTGCAGGTATTAATAATTGTATTTCCGTGTTATTAATTAGAACCAAACGAATATTGTCAGTTCGTCCCCGACCTCCCCTTATCAGGATAAATGGTATTGTGTATGAATAAATCGAATCAACGGGACATTTCTCTCAATTCCTGCCGATTATTTTTGATTGAGATACCAAAATTGCATTTCAGTCAAGACAATTGTATTTTTATTAAAAAGGATTATTTATTTGTTTATTATTATTATAAATAATTTAGTTCCTTCCCGGTTCCTCTAAAACCCTCCGAGTATTCGGAGCAATCAGGTAAGTGGTAGTATTTCATGGGATTTATACAAGTCCGTTGAATTACTACAAATGAGAATTCTTCAATTCGTTTAGAATGTAAAACTTTATACAGTTGTTTTTAATTATTACTAATTATAATTATAACTTGGTTTTTACCTCATCTATTCTTACGGATAAATTAAATTGGAAGGTACGATTTTGAAGTAAAGCTTTCTTTTTCTTTATATAGATATTTTTTTGTGTCTGTCCGTATATCCGTACATCTGAATACCTCGGACACAATATAACTGTAATAATTGAGGGTATTCAGGTTATCATTATTATTCATAGTTATCTTAGGAACTGTCAGTGCATTGTATTTGTATAACATAAAGTCTATATTATGTATAGACCAATAATAAGAATAAAAGATGCAGTGAGTAATCAAATATCGTTTGCCGTAGCAGGTGGAGAGGCGAGCCGAAGCTAAAATATTCTAAAATAAAACACCTAAAATAAGGAATATTACACGTGAAAAATTCTTGAAACAGCTGTCATCAAACATGGCGGCGACGTCTTGCGCTCTCGGGAAAGAAGACACATTCTTTGTTATTATGATACGTTAGCATAAAATACGTAAATATAAATATTATTTATTAATATAAAAAGTAATATTACTTATCTGTGTTAGCTTTTATTTTAAGTATTAAACGAATTAATAAGATATATTGAAAACGAGTTTCATATAATCCGTAGTTATAATAATTATTATTTCGGTCGTGGTGAGATTACTTCTGTTACGAAGGCAGCGAGAGATATTAATAATACACAGAGCACGGATGGGGTTCCGTTAGGAAGCGGACTTGCTAATGTCGGTTCCGTACCCATTATTGCGGATATTACCCGCTTGACTTACAATATTACACGTCAGATACAAAGAAATTAAACAATGTGCATATTAAATAGCAATGACGATAGATATGTACATGCAATATTGAACTAAAAAACATTTTCATATTTCTTGAGCACATGACAGACACATCCAAACAAAAGCTTAGATTTTATTTCTAGTTATCTATTATATTTCTGTTTGTTTTCACGCAAAGTTTACTGAACAGTTTTCGATGATATTCCGTGCGGTGATAACTAGTGTCTAAGTATGGTGTGAAAACATTATAATTAACGGAGAAGAAAGTAGGGAGATCCGATGCTATCGCTGGCAACAAGGATTCACAAATCAATCTTATATAAATAACTGACACTAGTAAACAAACAATTTTAATCCTAGGGAAAAATACCATTCAAATACCATTTCAAATCATTTTCGTCCGTTTCCCAATACAATATGGTTTGAATTGAAACGTTCTATTTAATTGTATAGAAATGCATAGTTACTTCAGAGAAACCATTACTATTGGTTCTCGTTATATGCAAGCTTGAATCTAGAATAAACATTTGTTAATTTGTATTTGTACGCTTTGTGTTGTTCCATGACCCTTTTAGTATCGAACAGAACCCAAAGGAAAACGGAAATGGAAAGCGATGAAATATATTATTACTGAGAAGTATAATAAATACTTCTTCAAATATTGTTTTATGCGTTTAATTGATATTGTTTTATCTTTTCTTAAAATATGATACTTTGTCGGTACGTTCATATTTCATTTATTAAATTTATAATTTATAAGCTATCAATGTTAGTGATATTACATATAATTTAATCTCACTCGTAACTCATCTCGAAGTTATGGAAACCCATAGTAGTGTCAAATGCATATCACGTTCCCCATGTGCGGTAGTAACTACTGTAACCAACATGCTCCTGAAATTTATTGCAAAGACAGCTTTATTTCAAATCCCACAAAGCTTACAATTGAATCGACGCCACATAAAATACATTTTGCTCAAATTTGAACTTTGTTATTTTAGCCAAGGGGTTAGATCACTGCGTTGAAATGTTTCATTTCAATTAGAACTTTAACTGGCTGAAATAAGGTAGGTATTGCTATATAACGTGCTAGGTAGCGAATTCAATAAGGCTCTAAACTGGTTATGGCCTGCGGTTGCGGTTCACACGCTTTCTATATCTATGGTGTTTTAGTTCGATTCCGGAAATATAATTTGATATAATTAATATTATAAATGTGGTATCATATACGAAACTAATTCACAGTGATTTGATAAATATCTATTATACAAATAAACTGAATAAAGACAATTTAGTTGAAATCATCCAATATCGTAAAGAACCATGCAGTGCAGCAACACTAAGGCATTGTGGAAATTCAACTTATAAGCGGATGAAAGAGGTGGAGGATTGAGATATAGAAAATTGAAAATCGAAGTAAATATTGAGGAATATTGAACAATAAAAAAACTTTGTTTAAATTATTCACTTGATTCGCGTCCTTAGACCGTCAATAATAAATAAGTAAATACAATAAAAGCTAAAACAATGGAAATAACAGTGAGAATTTTTAATAGCATGATATTTTTAAAACATCATAGCTTTTATTGGTCTTCATTTTTGTTAGTATATTTTTTAGAAACGTTGACTGTAAAAGACCGCCGTGATTGAAAACTGACATACAGAGAGTACACTAATACAATTGTTATTTGTTAGTTGTTATTTGAAGACAACATTAAATTTTTATTAGTTTCTCGGAATACTATAAATTAATTCTATTCATAATTTTCATTTTGTCTTCGTTTAAGAATACAGATGTAATGTAAAACAACTAAACCAAATCTGAATTCTGTCTAGTCTATTACAAGCGCAGTTCGTTTCCGGACTCACAGGTGCCGCAATCTAATCTAATCCACATCTAACTCCGCAGTTTATAAACACATCTTGTTACTTACTATCACTTCGAGTTTGTAAACTACTTTGTGTTTAAGTAGGCAATTTAATTGTTAATTAAGAAATATTCGGAGTTTATTAAAGTTGGACGAAGGATTCGTGGCGCGTTATTTAATCGCGATTAATTCCCGCGGCCTGTGAGGTTATTTGCGGCTGCGGTTAACGACGGACGACTAGTAGAAACGCGACCGCCCTCGCCGCCGCCCTCGCCACCGCGCTCGGCGGCGCTAAACCAGATTAGATCTCGGGACGTCACGAATTTGTACATTTCAAAGAAGAACAACTAATTTATTTATTACAAGAAAGAGATTTTGCAACATTTCATATAGTCTACCTGATTAAATATTCGCCCATCTGAATTGAATTCGTCTCAGCTGACCGACAGAGACATTCATAACGCACTCAGAAATTACAACGTATCTTCTAATATTCATCTACTGTTTCCGAAAACAGTAGAATTGTAGTGAACTGGTATCCTTAATGTAGCTAAAATTCCACTTTTATTACCTAGAGTTAAAGATACCTGTCTGTGCTGACTTTTAATTCAAATTACCTGAAACAAATAAATTATTATTATTATTATTTATTAAACGTTTAAAATCCAACAGTATTATATACCCAGTTTCAGATCCAGTTACAAATAACCTTAAATTTCTACACGATAAACATTTTTAGTCAAACAAAATATAAGCACAACCTACATTTATTTATTTGTCATTCATTATTTATATGTTAAGTAATAAAACATACAATGTTTTGAAAAATAAATTTATAACATAATATAGTTTTATATATCAAAGGAGAAAGAGAGAGAGAGAGAGAGAGAAAGGAGAATAGAAGGATAGGAGTAGACAGATTAACCCACGGATATTTTTTCGATTTAAGTATTAATTTAATTGTAAAAAGGTATAATAATCCAACTATCCGGGACAAATCTCCAGAGCAGGCTTGATATTATCTTAAATACGTCATCCGTGTCTGCTGCACGCAGATTTAGTTACCGTGGCTATGTAGCTAAATATATTATAGTATTGACAATTTAATTTTGTTGTTGATTAAATATTAATTAATTGTTATCTATACTAAATGTTGCATCTCATTTCAAAAGCGTTTGAATTAAACTTTATATCAAATCTTTAATACGCATTTTTAAGAGTACTCGTTATATATTAATAGTCTCAGTTGACATGCAAAACTTTTAGATGGCCTCTTGGTCTTTTGGTAGAAACCTCTGACCTTTGAAGCTTCGATGTCCATAGTTTTCGATACGAGTTTATTGTTCTTTCGTATCCTTGTTTATTTTCCTATAATACAAGACTTTTTGGGTGCGATCTTGGATGCACGAGTTGAAAAATGTCTCCATGCATCTTGTGACACATGTGACACTTTCCCAAAGAAACAAAAGAGACATTGCACTCATACACTAATATATATATATATATATATATATATGTATATATATATATATATATATATATGTATATATATATATATATATATATATGTATATATATATATATATATATATGTATATATATATATATATATATATATGTATATATATGTATATATATATATGTCAAGGTATTCCGATTATAAATAGATTCCCGGTAATTCCTCACAGTAATATCCCGTGGGTTTACATTTTCAAACAGTATAAACCGATATCCCATAATCCTGTCATCTTCCAATATCCATCAATCACGCGGCGACAGGCGGGTTTGTCCGGGATTTGTGTTTATTGCTTACGATCTTATTGTTATATTTTATTATAGTAAAAGAATTCGTATCCCACCTTATAATACGTAGCTACGTTTGTGACAGTGAAGGTGCTTCCACGTAGTGAAGTGTCTTTTTGATTAGTTCTCTAAGATTTTAATGAGCAGTGCACATTTAAATAAAACTTTAATTATGAATCTTATTGTATATTTTTGCATTTTATACCAAGATTCTTATCCTTTTACTGCTTTAAGGTAACTAATATTAATATTATTCGATATATTACACATTACAATTGTTAAAATAAAATTATATATCATTCATGGATTGTAAAGAATTGATTTAAACGGCCATGAGAGTAAGAAAGTAAGTCAGTAGAAAAACTGTCAGAGCTGGTTCTACAATACAGTATCAACAGAATACTTTATTATTATAAATTATAGCACTCAAAATGTAAAAAATCCAAAAATGTATACAACAACGCAATGTATAATATCCAAAGCATATAACGTGAGTTACCTCGTTCGAAACCCTCACCTAGCCAGGGCATGTAAAGCTGAAGAGGCATACCCGCTTCGCTGACCCCGTTGGTACTTTAATTAAAAATACAAATTTACACGTTCTATGCTTAAATTTGATATCCTAAAAGTCTCTATAAGTACTATTATTTGATAATAGAAGATATAGTAATTATATGGTCTAAGTACACAATGATCAATTAAGAATTATTAAACACGAGCTGTTTCACATCAAAGAGTTTATTAAAGTTGAAATATTAAAAAGTGACGAACAAACATAAAACAACGCCACACAATAGAGGCTTCGCGCCTCACCGGAAGCGGAAGCGGACGCCCCCGCTAATGACGGTGGAGTCCCCTGTGGTTCTGCACGTTATGTGAAAAATGGCGGGTCAGCTGCTACACGGCTTGATGTACCATTTTTATATCACATCGAGATACTTGATAACTTTTTTAATTAATACAAGTTAATTAAACCTACCAAATAAACATCCAATTTGTTTATTGTAAAGCTTGTATATATATACTGAACAAAACTAACTAGATCTTATAATTTATCTACTTTGGCTAATTATTGGTAATTAGGTATCCTTATTTCGACCATATCAAAAGGGATGAACTCAATTTTCTGATCGATTTATTATAGCAGCTATTTGGTAGTGGTAGCGGTACTAAAGTATAAAGAATAATAAAGAGATTTGTGTATGAAAAAAATAGCAGCAATAAACTAATCTAGAAATATAAATCGAATCCTCTTTTTCATTCTAATAATAAAATGCCTATTTTAGTAATAACCTTACCGCGTCTAATATCCTGATGACAAATTTGCAATGTTAGCTAGATATAAATTCCAGAGGGGCTATGTTGTACGTCCATACATTTTGAATCTTGAATGTCCATTTAATATTCTAATGTTATATTAATATTTATAAAATTAATAATGTTGTAAATATTAAGAGCGAAATTGCAGCCAAAGTTTGTTTCACGAATTCAAATTACATATATGAAAGTAATGCTATATGAATATCTATAGGTATTATATTCAGGGTTCAGTATAATATATTATTAATATTTATATAAAAACATAATTTTGATAAAAAAAATAATCTATTTAATATATTATTATAATTAAGATACCAGAAAAAATGCTAGATTTATGAATACATCGCAAAAGCTTTCATATTGCCATTTCATCTCATTACTAAGGTGTGCTGTAACCGTTAAGTGTATATTTACTATTATATCTACAACAATATTATTACGATTATAACTCAATACAATTTGAACTTTACTAGTCATTAAGTATAAGCAGTTTAGTCCAAATATTGCTTATTATTAATATTTTAACAGAACCTTAACGTGATTGATTTGAAAACACAATTTACTTCACGGACATCAAGTTATATCGACACGGCCTATTGCTTATGTGATACGTTATTTATTAAATGTTTTTAATAAGTTAATTGATTAGTTCCAGCAATCATCGCGTAAAGGAAAAACACTTTAAATAGTAAGGAGCCGCTGGTTGTAATATCTTCGCTGAGCGTTCGAGCTCACAGGGTCCAGTTAATTCAAAAATGTGGTGTTTGAAGGTCTGCGTCCTTTTGTCGGTTGCGGCGTTTGTTTTAGCCGATGGTAAGTAGAATGTTTTGATTTACAAAATATACATCGAAGCTGTGGTTAACAACACAAATTAAACTAAAATTATTTTAAAATATATGAATATTTAAGAGTTTTTATTATGTGTTTCAAGAACTAGCCGATCGCGGTGCCTTCGCGCAAGCACAAGCGAGCGCTATCGCGAATGCCGGAGGTGGGGGTGGATTTTGTGAGTATATTGCAATTTTACTTATACAATGTTACATAAAAATATAACTTAGACTAAGACATTAAGTAACATTATTACTTATAAAATTTATAATAATATTTGCAGATGGAGATCCGGGATGTTCATCGTGTAATCCATGCCAACAACGTATGTTATCTTATACACCTTAGATTTATAATTAACTAAATTTTGATTAGTAATTATAATTGAAGAGTATCAGATTATATTTTAGCGCTTCCACATCCCTTACTAGATTTCTAAAAAAAACTGTTTTGATGAAATATTTTTAAAACAGTAACATGCTTTTACATTACCAGAGCAGTAGTTTCTACAAATGTGTAATTAAAGGTACCTAGGTTTTGTATGTAAAAGTATATTTAATGACTACATTTATCATTACTTATTTCAGTACCTTTTCCATACGCCCCACCTTGTGTGTGTACACCGGAGCTATGTAAGTTTTCTATTTTTGAAACACTATTAAACACTATTTTTGGAATATTTAATTTAACTGATATGAGATATAATAACAAAAAAAATACAGGTCCACAGCCAGTAATCATCCCTGGACCACCAAGGCCATACCCAGTACCAGTTCCTGGGAAAAATGTCCTGGTTCCAGTACCCGTACCGGTTCCATCACCCCCTGAAAAGATTTACGTAAGAGGCCCATCTGTCCCGGTTCCTGTACCTGTCGATAAGCCCTATCCAGTTCCTTACCCCGTCAATCGTCCATATCCCGTTCCTACACCACCAAAAATAATAAAAGTCCCGTTACCAGTGCCGGAACCTATCCCAGTACCAGGACCAACCCGAAATATTCCAGTTCCTGTTCCAATCCCATCACCACCAGTCCAAGTACCCGTTCCGGTTCCAATTCCAGGACCAACAAGAAATATACCGATTCCTGTACCACTTCCATCTCCTCCAATGCCAGTTCCATACCCAGTCAATAGATACATTCCTATTCCTGGCCCCGAAAGACTTTTGTTCGTACCAGTACCTTTCACCCGTAAGTAATGTAACTTTCAAGATTCTATACTGGAACATAAAATGAAATAAATATTTATTTGAACTTCTTCGTTTTAGGTACAAAAATATATCCAGTGCCAGTCATCATATACGTATGTAAGTATTTTCTGTATTTAATGTTTTATCTTTGATTAGAAAATTATAGATTTAATTTATTCCAATTAATAAAAACATAAAAAAAATATATTGAACTTAAAATAGGTAACTTTTTTTCAATAATATTAATATATTAGTATTATTAACTTTTTGCAGCTCCAATCTGCAGAGAAAGACAGCCCCTAGTACCATTCTACATTCCCGGTGATAACTGTTACAGACATAGTTGTAATATCAAATACAACTATGTGTATATGCAATCTCAAATTATTGCTGAATGTGAGTAGTTGTTGAAATAGTACTTTATTGTATTAATAAAACAATTTGGATAAGCAAAAATAAAATTTTAGGTGGTTCTGACGGAGGTTGGGGAGGTAGCTCAGCTGAAGCTAGTGCCTATGCAAATGCCAATGTAGGTGGATTGGGAGGATGGGGAGGAAGTTCGGCTGATGCTAGTGCCTTTGCAAATGCCAACGCTGGTGGACTAGGAGGATGGGGTGGAAGTGTAGCTGATGCCAGTGCAATCGCAAATGCCAACGCAGGTGGACTAGGAGGATGGGGAGGAAGTTCTGCTGATGCTAGTGCCTTAGCAAATGCTAACGCAGGCGGATGGGGTGGATGGGGAGGAAGTTCAGCTGATGCCAGTGCTATCGCAAATGCCAACGCAGGTGGACTAGGAGGATGGGGAGGAAGTTCTGCTGATGCTAGTGCCTTAGCAAATGCTAACGCAGGCGGATGGGGAGGATGGGGAGGAAGTTCCGCTGATGCTAGTGCCTTAGCAAATGCTAACGCAGGCGGATGGGGTGGATGGGGAGGAAGTTCCGCTGATGCTAGTGCCTTAGCAAATGCTAACGCAGGCGGATGGGGTGGATGGGGAGGAAGTTCCGCTGATGCTAGTGCCTTAGCCTTAGCAAATGCTAACGCAGCCGGATGGGGTGGATGGAGAAAGGACTCTGCTGATACCAGCGCTAATGAAAATGATGACGCTGAAAGATATGGAGGATGGGGAGGAAGTTCAGCTGATGCCAGTGCCATAGCAAACGCTAACAGCTATGGATATGGAGGAAGCTCTGCTGACGCCAGTGCTAGTGCATATACAAACTCTAACAGTAATGATTATGGAGGATACGGAGGAAGCTCTGCTGATGCCTTTGCTGATGCTAGTGCTCTAGCAAACGCAAATTATGGGGGTTTCGGAGTTTATGGCGGTTGGCGTGAGAGCGCTGCGGATACTAATAATGAAGAATAGTAATTAACAGCTAGATATAAGGAGTCACTACGTGTACGTATTTTTATTAAAATGTTTTTTTTACTTATGTTTTTAAAACATGATTATTATTTTTAATCGTTTTGCAACTCCACAGGTAATCGGCAACGATCTCGTAAATTCTCTTGGACCCCTCCGTCATAAGGCTTGTTTTTTTGGATCCGTGAAACTTTAGATTAAGATATGAGCATTATTAAATAGACATCATGGCACGCTTTAAATTTAAAAAAAAATAAATTATTAGTGGGACAAGTGGATTATTTGTTTTATTTGATTTGTGTTAAAACATAATAACGATAATTTTTTATTAATAATATTTATACAATAAATGAACACAAAATTTCTATTATTAACCAATGACATGTATAACAAATATTATTGATAGAACGAATTAGGTATATTCGTTGCGAATGAAATTGCAATTATATTAGAACATAAATCAATGTCTACCGATTTTCACGGAATGTTATCAAGTATTTATAATGAGGTACGTGTTACATATTCACTCAGTTTGAGAAAACACTTTAATAATACCTGGTTAACTTGGGCAAAAGGTGGATAGGGAAGATAAAAGATGCGGGGGGGCTTAGTCGGAGGCGTTTGCTTCCTTGCCTTCCTGTTATCTTCGGGTATCAAAGGTCAAAATTTATTAAATTCCTACGATCCTCAACAAGGTAACGTATTTCATTTTACTTTCTTGTTAATTTTTTTGTGAACACTGAATCGAAAAAAAATACTACGTTTGTTAAAGAGGAAATATTGATAAGAATCGTTAGTAAAATATTTTTAATTATATGTTGATAATTAAACAATATTTGCAGAAATATAATATGATTTCGAACATTTATTATTATAATTGCAGTAATCGTAGGACCACCTTAAATTTAGAACAAATCTTACAGTTTTCACAGATTTTTGGCTTACTTAATGCCGTTAAGAATTAAGTAATATTTTGTTAATAATTTTTTCGGTCTATACAATAAACATAATAAAATGTTATAATCACGAGACGCAATAATATCCGTTGGAAAAAACAGGGAAACAAGATAATTTTACAGTACACCGAGCTTAAAAATTTGAACAGTTGTCACACTCCGAACTATCTAATATCAAAGATTTATCGGAGAAGTCAAACTTGACCGAAGTTGATGTAAGAAGTGGCCATGTATGCAATAATACTGCAAAATTAAATTAAAAAATCCAAGCAATAATATCAATGTCCTATTATCGAGAAAATACTAAGTCAAATTCAAGTAGCGTTGAATCAGTTCAAAATCAAGCTCTTTTTCATGTAGGTGGAAACTCCAGGCATACGGAATCCAAATCTGCAGACGCAAAGAATGAAGATGAAGAAAAATCTGGAGTTAATTCTCAATACGATTTAGCTGACGCTGATGCTCCAGCAGAAGCAAGTGACCTAGCTTTTAGGTATGGTTGTCTTGTATAAACGTTTTTTAAGTGTTAAATTGGATTTCCAGTTGTAATAGCATTGCCAAATAGAAAATAGAGAACTAGGAAAAGGGAAAGCAGATAGTAAGGAAAGATATCCTGTTAAGTCGATCGCTAAGCAAGCTGGCAGTCAACTGGTATCTTTGTGGCTTCATTTTGTTATGTACATGCTTTGTTTCAGACAATATGAACCGGACTCATCCGAAGCTCAAGCAAAAGCAGATGATGCATCTAATTCAGTGGAAATTAAATCAGAAAATCAAATTATATCGACCAGCTTAAATGGTAGATTTTTAAATAGTTGTGATTTAAGGTCCCTTAAAGTTTTTTCATACATTTTTATATATTTTTTGCTTTATAAGTTGGTTATTGTTTTTAAAAAATATATAGATTTAATTAGGATCTAAACATTAATTATTATTTATAGAACCTGAATCAGGTCTTAGATTTGGAGCATCATCAGCCAATGCCTTTGCAGGTAATATTACAGTCTCTTTTGTAATATTCTAAGTTAAATCTCTGTTACTGTATTTTGGTGAGCCTTGTTTTTATTTTTTATAATAAAAGTTAACAACTTTTTAAACTTTTAATTCTTTTCCAGGATCTACGTCAAGGGTTATCAGTCAAAACGAATACATTGTTCCTCATTTAATGTTAGGTAAATTTAATTACTTCTATAGAAACATTCTGTAAATAACCAAAAACAATACAAAACTAATAAAAATTTACAGGAGGAGAAAACTTAATCGTATGCTCTAGAGAAAGCGAACTTCACAACGTTTGGTCTCCAATGTATCAGTGTTTAGTTTGCGTGTGCGTAAGGGAAGGTTGGGCTTTACAGGCCGTCTGTGTTAGTTGTAACACATGTCTCAATCCGCCCCAGCCGGGGCCGCCTATAGTGATAATAGAAACGCCCCCAACTGTGGATATATTAATACCGCCACCACTTCCACCAATACGACCACCACAACCACCATTACCACCATTGCCACCGCCACTACCGCCACCACCACCACCGCTACCACTACCAATACCAACGCCACCTCCGATTCTGCCACCGCCACAACCGGAATCTCAAGGTTATTTTAAGAAATATTATTATTAACAATAGATATGTCTAGGTACGGTAGTTGATTCTAAATATATAATGACAGACTAACGTGACAGTAAAATATATATTATTAATATTGGTAATAGGTTTTTATTTTTTATAGCCAGGACGAAATATTATCTTTTACAACATCTTTGTTTTATTTTAGTTTCTTGTGACCCGCTACCAACCGATTTGCCTTTCGAAAATCCATTGAATCCATGCCAGATATGCATATGCACGAGAATCTATGACCTTCTTGGACAGACCGATATACAGATTCAATGTCAAGAGAATCCACAATGTGGTGAGTTTTGTTTTTTCTTTTAAGCAATGAAACTTTTACTAGTGTTAAATCTTTAACCAAAAGGAGGTAATTTAATCAAGAGTATACATATGAAAAATCATCATGTTTGTAGTATGGCAAATTGTACCAATATTTGATACTATCTACCTTTAGAAGAACGCCAGAGAATGTGACGCAATATATTCGAAATCTATTTTGATAATTTGGCCGCCTAAATACAATCTTTTTGTTACAGATACATCCCCTGATATAATTCCAATACGTAAGTACAAATACGATAAATATTTGCTTTTAGCTCCGCGTGATGGGTTTCTCAATATTGTTGTTATCTTTACAGCCCCTATCCCGGTGCCGCCGCAACCAGTTCCCCGTAAGTTTACTTTATCATCGATGGACTCAGTTTTGTTATGAGGATATGTATTATATTATTTCGTCCTTTCTTTTCTTTTATATTTTTTCTTTATGTACTATGTTATCTCGATTTTAAGATGAGAAAAATAATATTCTCTATAGATTTCAATAAACGAGTACGTATTCTGCAAATTTTTGTAGTATTACAAATAAACAGAATTGTAATTATAAATACTTTATTATGATATTAATTTCAGTCATGTTGCAATAATTTAATAATTATATATATTATAAGACTGTTGATCTCCACAGTGCCGCTATGCGAGAGATTCCCGCCGAACGTTCTGTTCCCGCATCCATTAGACAGTTGCCAAATATGCAAGTGTGTTGTCGAGGTCGATTATTATATCCCGGAGCAGAGGATCCTTTGCATACCCAACCCAGAATGCGGTGAGGAAAAATATAAAACTTAATATTTAATAATAATATCTGATAATATCTGCTTTTATACTGGAGATATCTTCAGTTGAGAAATTTGACCGAATGTTAGATTGTTAATTATTTAATGAATATGACTCATGAATATTAAAAAAAAATGTAATATATAATCATGTTATTGTTTGCGTTTTTGTAGATATCATAGAAGAACCGTTATTGATAATACCCGATAAGCCCGTGCTTATTCCAGAGGAGGTATATCCAATAATAATACCCCCACCCATACCAGAACCGGAACCGGAACCGGAACCGAGTAAGAAGTTAAAGTGTTTTACTGGAGTATAAAAATTACTCATTGAAATATATGAATCCGAATTTATCGTATCTTTAAATGTAAACATTTAAATTATCTTTCACAGTGCCCTGGCCACCAATGGTGTTACCTTCGTCACCACCCAGTCCATTACCGGGACCTCCACCGCGTAAGAACGAAACTTAACATTTTTTCCAAATAGATAAATTAATAGATACAACTCACAGACTCCTTCCTAGTTAGTACTATAATTAAAATATATTTATTGATATGATATGACAAAACTAAATAATTTAATTATTTATATGGTTCTCAGATGAAACCTGCAGGCCTTACCCACCCAACACTCCATTCCAACATCCGTGGGACGAGTGCCAGATTTGTATGTGCAGCGAGATCTACGGCAAGAATGTCGTCAACATAGAAGTCAACTGTTACACAAAAAAGTCATGTTGTAAGTAATGTAAAGACAGACAGAATATTTGTGCAAATAAATGGAATAATAAATATTAAAAAGTGTTATGTTTTAGGTATTGAACCACCTATACCGGGTAAGATTAACAAACACATGATATTACTGTATTTCATTTAATGTATTTACTGAGGATTTTAGGTAATATTTCGTTTCACGTATAAATAATAACATTAAATTTCCTTTCAGAACCCGTAGTGAGCCCTTTGCCTCTGCCTATGTACCGTGAGTATTTAAGCGGTCTTTAATATACATAGAATGCAATAAGAATATTTATCTATATAATATATATTTATGTATCTTGACTTTAGAGAGTGAATCATTTGCAATTCACAAAGTACATAAATTAGTAAAGTACTTTTTTAAACATAAACTAGATTTCTGTCATTACTCATACATACTTTGCGAACTATAAAATTGTTTTAATTGAAAAATTATAAAGGGACACTGACTATAAAATAATCCATTTTTATCACGATTTTATAAACAAATACATAAATTGGGATGCAAAATAAAACGTTTATCGGCGGCATGCGAAAAGCAAAATAAAGTAAAAATTTACGACGCACGCAGCGACAGCGGCGTCGAAATTGACAAACGAGGGAAATAACAGTGCAATCGCCACAGGTGCCGTTAAAGGCGAAAACATGGGAGAAAATTCACGGAGATCGGTCAATGAGAGAAAGGGGTTTTTAAGCTTGGGTTATTTGCCAACGGGTTTTGCGACGCGTTAATCAACTGTTTGTACATACAAATATTTAGTATATTGTTTAGTAAAACGGTTAAATTGCTAAGTTAATTAATATATAGAAAACAAACATCTATATATATATATATATATATATATATATATATATATATACATACATATGAAAGAAAAACCTAGTATTTTTGAATGTGTAAAATATTTTATAAGCCGTTAAGATAATTATTTATGCCATAAGGGGCCATTGATAAATGTATCAACGGCGATTTGGAAGATAATTTAACCTTTTCCTCCCTTATTGTTAAGATTTCATAAGATTGCAATGAGTCCTTCCTTAATAAAAAGTTTTCGTAACAAATACATATTCTTAATGAATGTATTTTCTGTTAGAATGTACACAAATTATAAAGCAACTCCCATAAGGCAGGTTGGATTGATGGGCAATCAAAGTAACAATCACACGGGCTAAGGTCCAATGATTGACCGTCGCTAAGTGTATTGCTTTTGTAGAACCATTCATTGAGCTCACCCCCCTGAGGGCACGAATTCTTTATGTTTGTTCTCATTGTTGTATTTCGGATCCTGTTATTGCCGTGATATAAGTTATTTTTATTATCGTTAGTAATTGGCTATTTTTTTTGTTTCAGCAACCGTCAATATCATATTTATTGGTGAGTACAAATTGTGTGACATAAAATATTATTCATATTTTATTTATTAATAATGTAGTTTTATAATGTTTGTTACTTTGAGTAGATTATTTCAGACTATTGAACGAGACACAAGACATAATTATATTTCTCAACTAATAATATTCTTTAGAGCCACAATGTCGCTATCAATCACCACAGTCACCGTTCGTGGCCGACTGCAACGTTTGCGTGTGTCAAGTGATTTACACATACGTTGTCGCCCAGTGTTCTCCGCAACCCAATTGTGGTGAGCATTAGCGCTAATTCTCACTGTATTCAAATATATATATATATATATATATATATATATATATATATATATATATATATATATATATATATATATAATATTATTTTTAAAATATATTTTTATGGTTTAGGTGCATCTCCATATCCGTTAATTGGAGGCATAGCCGACGCCTCTGCGCAAGCTGTCGCTAACGCATACTCACAGGATTACTCTCTGCAGAATCAACCGGGTTTTTACGGGATTAGTGATACTCAATCTTTAGCTTCTCAATATCCATATAATATCGGAATATCAGACGTTCCTTTAGGGTCACCATATCCTAATTTTTATAATAATATTTATGGGAATCTACCCAGCGAACTAGCTCAAAGTGAAGCAACAGCAATATCCCACCAATCAGGCAATTTATCTCCATACCCCAATTCTTATTTTTACTCTCCTGAAGTTAGTCAGTCCAGTGCAATGGCTCAGGCACATGCGCAATCTTTGAGTGGCCAGCCTTCATATCTAATAAATGGGTATCCATTCACCGGCAATAGTATCTCTAGTGCGCAGGCTCAAGCAGAAGCGATAGCAAATACACAATACGAAAATACTGTCCCATATTCACAATATCCTTACTCTTTGGCAGGTGGTAGTCTTTCTAGTGCACAAGCCGAAGCAGAAGCATTTGCTAATTCACAATATTCTGGTCTTAATACGCCATATAACACATATCCGTATTCGTTTGGTGACGGCAGTTTAACCAATGTACAAAACATAATCCCAAGTGGCCAATATAGCGGTTTATCTCAATATATGAATTATCCTTACTCTCTGGGTCAATCTAGCGCAAACGCTCAAGCAGAAGCATTAGCTAATGCTCAGTCCGGTGTACCTTTTTATGGACCCACTCAAAACTATCTTGGTAATAATGGGTTATTGAGCCAACAGCTCCTAAATGACGCTAATGCCCAATATGGTACATATGGTGGATATCCTTATTCTCCTGGAGGTACTAATTATTATGATGTGCAAGCTCAAGCTGAAGCACTAGCGAATGCCCAATCCGGCGGTGTACCACAATACAATATCAATCCATACTATTCAGAAGGGAGCCAGTCTAATTCATTTGCACAAGCTATAGCAGCGTCTGATTTGTATCCGAATATGTACCCACAATCAAGCAATGTCAACCCATTGTATCAACCAGAAACAAGTAAGTCAATGGAAATGATTTTTATAAAGACAATGGTAATGAAGTTATAGGTAAAGTTTTCAAATCTAAGATAATGAGATAATATCTGAACCGTTGTTTGGTAACTATAAACGAGATGATTTTTTTAGATATGGTAGTAGGTGATACCCATGTATCAGATAAGGAGAACTTATAATGTAATTAATTGAAACAAACTATTCCGATTTACTAAAATTTTGTAGGTACTTTTTACTTAAAAAGAAACAAAAAGGTATAATATACATTAAATAAGCACTTTTAATTTAGTAAGTTTACATAACAATAGTATAGTAATATATAATAATATATAATAGTTAGGTAAGATTAAAAAAATTAAAATAAAGGTATAATTTTCTTGTTTTTCAGCCGCACAAAGTCTAGCGCAAGCCTCAGCTATCTCAGGGAGACCTTTAATAAGATCAGGTTAGTTTTGAAAACTCTTTTGAAAACTTAATAGATTTTTTAAAATGTTTTAAAAAGGTTTTTAAACGTGAGGAATGGAGCGTGAAGTAGGTAAAGTAAATTAGTTAACTAAAGTTGCTAAATAATTTTTAACAAGCAAAGGCCCATAAGGCCCTCGTGAGGCCTGTCAACTTTTGGGATATAAATTAAAAATATATTACAAGAGCAGATGGCGGATCTCATGCAAATTCTATTTAATCAAACTTCCACTGAATCCCCCAGGTCGGAGCTTACTACTTATTGGATTTTTTTTTGTACAAAACGTACATTCCAAAAACATTTTGTTAAACCCTAGGATAGTTTGTTTTTATTGCAAAGATAAAGCAGTGCGTACACTTCAAATGAAAATAGGCTTAAGGTCACATTATAATGAAATATTCCGAGTCAGGTTTAATAAAAGTTGGTACATAATAAGACCATAAATTTTTATTTACATAAAATAAAACTGAATAATTTTTCAAAAACAAAAACAATTATGAGGAACTCGGTGTTTCTTAACGGTATACTTTTTAATAGAATAAGTAACATAGACATTACACGTTCATCAGTTACATTACATGTATCAATAAACTCATCTATTGCATTTGTGCACAAAGAATAACTAAAATACCCTGTGACATCTAACACAATAGTTTATACGAATGTGTATTAATCTTAGTGTAGTAATACAAAAGTGTAATGTGTGAGCACTGAAGGTGGAAATGTTTTGTAGGACCAGGGTTATGCAAGTACAATGGTGACAAGTATCACCACAATTGTCAGGCCTGCTACTGCTTCCGAGAAGTCACCGGAAGCCTTTACACCTTATGTCTGGGCAACCCTTGCGCTTAGCTGGACTACAAGGTTCAGGATTTTCATTCTTTTCTCTAACTCTAAAGCCTGTAACTTCTTTTAAAACCTTTCAATTATCATCCTTATCTAATCACCAATCCATTTAACTTCATAATTATTACACTGCACTAATATTGCAAGGGTTGCAATTTGGTAGATAAACTACTATAACTATATAAAAACCATTTATGGCAGAAATATTTCTAAGGTTAAGACATATCGCGTTTTATTTTCAGGAAAAGGAGACGATGAAGACAATAGTTTTAACTCATCCGAAGAATATTAAATCGTTTAAGAAGACCGAAAACACAATAACTTACTTATTTTTAAAATGTATGGTAACAATAAAATTAAATAGCACGCTTGACATGTAATAAAACAATTTTTCAAAATCAATTTGTATAACTTAATTTTACATATATTTTATTTTCATCCAATTACATCGCCCTTCATTTTACCGAGATTATAAATTTACGAAAGAAAATGTTGTGATTACATCAAACATTTTCAATTTACTTTATGAAATAACATTATTTCAATAAAACTATACAAGACTAATCTATCGCGAGACGTAAACAATAACGCAATTGTAACTCACCTACAATAAGCAATAAAAATATATCGTCAGATATACTTTTATTGCTAACATTTCACTAAAATGTGACGTTGAATAGGACTTTATGAAAGGCATGACAGCACTGATTGTCTTTCTCGTAATTAAAGGTAAGTGCTTTTAATAAAAACTTATAAAAGTTATTATGACTGGTTTTGTTTTTAAACGAGACTAGGTCTTTATATTATTTGGAGAATCCTTCAGAAGTAGGTTAATAAGGCGAATATGAAACTGCGTAGTTAATATACTGAAAATTTTATAAAACACATTCTTATATTCCGGAATCTCTGAAAGAATATGATAGGACATAAATCAGTGTAGAACGTTAGGCTACCGAGAATCCCATCGAAACAAGACAAACTTATTATTCAGTTATAATTTGAGAAATCCGAAATATCAACACAAACATTGATAAGTAATTTTGTTCAATAATCGTATATTTGATATTAAAAATTAAATATGTAAATATAGATAGTCTATACATACAAACTGTTTAGTCTATTCTCCAAAAGATTTTGAAGAGGGAACGTGGGCGAATTCAACTATATCCATCACGAATGTAGTTTCTGTAAATTTTATGTGCATATTCGCGTACGTAGGTGCATTTTAATGCAAATATATGGAGGTAACTCCGTTCAGACCTCAAATCTCTAACACACTTGTCGTAGCGTTTGAAAGGAAAACGATTCAATTATATTTCTAACTTTTGGTTAAATTTAAGTTGAAATTTCTGTAGAATTCATATAACTGTTGAGAAATGTAACTGGAATATTGTTAGTTGATTTCTGATTCAGCTATCTACTGTAATGAATTCGGACTCACACCGCATGATCTCAAGTTTATAGACGATGTTAAGGGCATAGCAGCGTTTGGTGACGCTCAACACAGAGGCCCCGAGTGGTACGACTACAGTTCTAAATCTTGTGGTGAGAGCGGCAGCGACCTGAAGAGCAGTCTTTCTTCACATTCAAGGTTATTGGCAAAAATTTTTTATTGCTTATTTATTTATTTATTTTTTTAATTGTTTTTTAATTATTCATAGCTAAAGAAAAAAACATATACTATAAACACCAGGGGGCTTAAAAGATGTATTATTGCATTCATAAATTGAGTACAATTGTATTATTATATATTAGAACAGAAAATTTTGTATTGCAGTTCAATTACTGATGTATCAAGTAGTATATCAACCAGTCAGTCTTCAGAAGCCTCTTCGTTGGAAACCGCGGAGAAACGATTGGCGTATGACGTAATCAATTAAGTTTCTTACTTTCATGAAACATGTGTTATATATTTCAATTATTATTACTTTCAGTACAAAAACTTATCGAGTTTGCACACCTTGTCCCCACGATATGATGAAAAAGTACAGAAACATGGGTATCAAATGGATCTGTGCAGGATACCAGAGAGCCAGGCGGTCCTTTAAAAGTGATTGCATGATGAGGTACAGGAACTGCCAGGATGGAACTAGTACGTCACATTGTTCGTTAATAAAAATACGCTTTTCATTAACTCCCAAAATAAAAAACTTAATATGATTACAAACATGATGATTTTATAGTTAGAAAGCGACTTCTTGCAGACAATATTATTTTTTTATTTTGAATAGAAATGTTAAATGATCCTTTATCTATTAATACAATTTGATATTCTGCCGACTAGAATTTAGTACTTTATTATACAATACTACTACATTTTACTTGGTATTAATGTGTAGTTATTTCAGTGTTTGTGAAATTGTACGACCATCGCTGCAAGAACAACGCCTACCACGGAAGACATTGGTTTTATATTTACAAAGTCTAACTATATCACTGTAGTTTTATTACATTCTATTTATATGTGGCCTAAATTTAATTAGAAAAAATTATACATAAAATAATGACAAGCTTTTAATTAAAATAACAATAATATCTTTGTTTATGAAACATCATTTCATTTTGTTAGTTGCTTCTAAAAATTAATAACTATAGATCTGTGGGGAAAAAGCTAAGATATTCTATGGATACTATTTTATGACATCATCTTTAATTTTCACTATTTACAATTATTGCAATATTTTGTAGCTTAAATATTTTTTTTCAAAATTAGATTACATCTATGAAGTATATGTAACGATTTAGTAAATTCCACTGGTAATACTCGTACGTACAACAACAATTAAAATCAATAAATACAAACGAATCTTTATATATTGAAATCTGTTAATAATGCATTTAAACTCTTAAAATCTTAACTTGGCTTAATTAGATTAGGACTTTAGACGTTATTTATGCTCATGAATTTAAATATAGCTTAATATAAAATCAATAAAACAGTACAAATATATTTCTATCGGATAAAAACCATGAATATATTGTTGACTATATACAGTGTGTTGGTAAATGTTGTTTTACTATTAAATAGTATTTAAGAAAATTTAAATGTTTAGGTTTAATGTTTCTTTCTCGGGTGCTACCTGTATACGCTTTGTCTTATAAGTAAAATCAATCTAATAACAACAACAATTGAAACATAACATTTTATTAATGGTCAATAATTCAATGATGAAATAAGTGAACAGCATATAAATATACTCCAATGGAACTCTATAATCAGGATCCAAGGAGGGGAGAGATGACGATGGTGGAAGAATAGGATACATCATGTCGTAATCTGCAATCGGGCTTGGATCACAATTCCATTACCAAAGAGAGAAGCTCAGAAAAGAGTAGCAACTAGAAAGAGTAAGAGTACTACACCGACAGAATACACGATTGAATAAGGAAATAACAAAATTTGCAATCACAAAAATAAATACTCAAAATTAAATTTTTGTAACATATTGAAAATCAATAAAAACACCCAATAACTTTGTTTACGACATGTCATTCAAATAGTAGAAAGGGCGTAAAAATATACATAAAAATAGGATATGGTGAAATTCAAATGTCTGTATTGCATCACCCTGCTCACTTTTGGTAAGTTAAAGTTTCTGCTGTAGTAAACATTCTGTGAGGAAACAGTATATAAATAACATAAAAACAATAAGTAAAAACGAAAAACTTTTATTACTTTTAGTTGAACTCACGGTGTCGCTTATACCGAATGTGACAAATATACATAATATCAACAATGACCTCAGACGAAGCGGAAAAAAGAAGAAATCTAGATCTACTTCCTCTTCAGAACAAGGTACAGTAGATTTTGATTCACATAATATACAAATAAAAAACCAACCAATTCTGCAAACTAAACATTGCTCAGCACATGTTTTTGCGCTCGCTACCAGAGAAGAAAAAATTTTTTATACTTTTCCTTTGTTAATATTAAAATGCCTTTTTAATTTAAATATTATTAAATATTAATTACGATTTCTTAAGTGAAGTTTCAACATGTTTTCGTTTCCAGGTTATCGGGTGATAGTTTAGAGTCAATATTAAAATTATAGTTAACTGAAATTAGGTTAACTCGAAAGCTGTTAAAGAATTTAGTCAAAGTGTTTTTATTGAATAGAAGCAAAAAAAAAAGCGTAAAAGTACCCAGTAAAATAAAATATATCCATAATTAACTAAGTAACTTTAAACAGGAAAAGATACTGGCAGTACTGACAATGACAAGGAGAGTTTAGATCTGTCCACCCATGAGTTGACCAGTAAAGAGAGTGGCGGGCCCAAGCCTTTGTCAAGTTTAGAGAGGAAAGGATGGTAAAAACTTATAAAATACTCTAAACATAAAAACAGAACATTTAAACATTATTGTAATCGATTAAGTGTACTAGCGATATTCTTAACAAAATAAATAAACGTAAAGATTATTTTGTTATGAATTCAATATCTGTAACTATTCTGTTCTGAGCTAAACGTTATGATATAAAAATTTGACCATTGCTCTTGTCATTCCGTCCGTCGGATCTATGGTCCCGTAGTACGTTTTTATATAATATTACAAAAATTCGAAAGTTTCTTTGATAGCAAGAAATTGCAACTAGTGGATAAGAATTTCAATAAAAAGTAAAAAATTATTTTGTATAGACTTCACGACATTATGACTAATCAAATGCTTTCATAGTATGTACACTTTGAAAATAAATAACTGTATATTGAACCTAGTCTTACTCCTTATTCTAATCAGGAGAAAATGGCATCGAAAATGTCCAACGTGCCCAGAAGACATGCCAAAGAAGTGGAGAGACCCTACTATTAAGTGGATCTGTGGCGGCTATCAACGAGCTCGAAGGTCTTTCAAAAGTGAATGCATGATGCACTACAGAAATTGTCAGGATGGGACGAGTAAGTACTTACAACATCTTTACATTAATTACGAAAGTTTTTAACTAAAAATCCTTTGTATGTTATGTATGTAGTCAGGAATATCAACTAAACTATTAATCACAAAAAATCTAGTGTTTGTTAAGATCTACGACCACCGCTGTACAAACAGTACAGACAAAAATCAGCCACAAGGAATACATTTCTTCTACGACTACAAGGTGGTATTAAGCGGCGATTCCTCTGAAAGTTCGACGAGTGAAGGCTCTGACGACTCAAGCTCTGAATTTTAAACATGTTTTAATAAAATATCTATTTTGTTCTCTATAAACTGAACTATGCATATAAGTGTTTTTTTCTTTTAATCCTCGTAATTGTGATGGAATTGGAGGACTAATTTTTTTTTTATTTATAGTCACTGCCTTTGTCCTCAGACAGAAATGTGTCTCTTATCGCAATTGCATTATTCCTAAACATAAATCCATAACACGCCACAACTACATTAATCGTGTGAAGTGAACAATTTGTCATCGAGACAGACAGACGGACTACAATGAAGCGTTAAGTGCGAAGCCTGGCAGAAATAATAACGCGTTTCATCAGGCTCTTATTATTTAACATTGAGAGCACCTTTTTCTTTGTTACGATGTTTTACTTAAATTGTAGAGTAAAATGAGGGTAGGATTACATGTGCTTCTAGCTTAAGCTTTGTTTTCAAAGCAGTAAGGGTATTTTTGGTTGGTTGGTAGTAAACTGAGCTGAACAGTCGTAAATACGTTGATAATGGAGCGACTAAAAGAGTTTACGGTCCCAGTGGTAGTTTGTTTGGCTGTGTTTTAAACTATTTCGCTGTAAATCAAAATGTTGACGTTCACACCAGACACATTATAAAGTACATTGTTTTCTTTGTATTAAATTTATTAGACATACATTATTATTTTTTCATTAAATTAGAAAAATTAATTTGTTTAAAACATCTTAGATATTGTGTCGAATAAAAAATGCAGTGTCCCTAAAGGAACATAACTCACCAAAAAATATATTATTATGTAGTTCACTATTTTGCGTTTCATAAGCTCTCCCTATTTCAATAGCCAACCCTCGCGATGTAATCCCAGAAATATCCTAGTAAGCAAAATAATTCGCTTTCACGCCAAAAGGGCAGAAAAATAATACAAGAAACATAATAACATTCGAAATAAATGCACAGCGGGTCTACATTACCCTGATATTGGAGGGTTGGCGCAATTATTATTTTTATTTCCCTTTGAGTCAAACCCTGAAACATTGAACTTGGTATGAAAAGGGCGCTTTAGAAATGACTTTTTACGCGGCTATAAACATCTTAAGATAAACTCTATGCAGCCTTCCTTCATTTTTATAAAACTCGATCTGAAACATCTAACAAAAGTAACAGAATATTTGCCGCCAGGATGAGAAATGGAATCGATTTTTAATCAAATATCGGATCCTAAAATAATTTATTTCAGTAGGTAAATAATAAAAATGGCCCAAGAATTTCTATAACAAATTACAATATTTGTTACACGTTATCAGCACAGCTCATTTGCAAAAGCCATGTTCTGGAAGATATTTTGTTTAAGCATATAAAATACATTTAAATACTAAAATAAATAATATGCTTAAGTATAAAATGTTGCTCGGGAACTTGTTACAGGTTCCAAATACAATATCATGACACGGCACCCCATAGGCTTATATCAACTGTGTATTTAATTTAGGAGGGTAATCAAGAACCCTCCTCCCTCCCATCTCCCTCAGCATCAAAGGCGTCTTCACACGGAGGTTTTGTATATATTTGGTATTTACGAATTAAGGTCTTAAGATAGCGGAATAAAGAGCATAGTGGTGTACGCTTTGATGATTTTAATTACTTTTTTGTTTGTGTTAATGTTTGTGTTTGCAATTTATTACTTTTTTTTACACCTCAGATATAACGGCACCACAAACAATGTCAAATTATCCAACTTTCAAGTCACTTTTTCCTCTTCCTTTGTTGACTTTACCTGTCTTGATAAAAATTTCAAAAAATTCAGGCCCAATTTTTATCGCAAATTTATTCTTCTATTGATATAAAACTTTTTAAACTTTTGTTGACAATGTTTTATTGACATTAATATACCAAGATAAAAATTCAGGAACTGTTGTTTAATCATCGCAACCTGCCACATACTGCATAACCAACAAGTTTTTTAACGTTAAAGAATGTTCTAAAGGTACACCAAGATCCGGATTGCAGTTTCTTAAAAAAAACTTATTATATAAAATCACCTACATTAAACAAGTTAGAATAACGATACCGCACTATATATTTCTTTAAATCCCAAATGCAAATTTGAAAAAATAATGTTAATTGGCCCGTGTGGTAACGTCATTCCGCGTCACCGACCAATCAACGCGCTCGCAGTCAATTAAGGCGGACAAGTGGCGGGTATCACATCATGAATATGTTTTTTTTATTAGATTAGGAGAGTTCGTGAAAGTTTATTTTATGACACTTATTGTTGGTAGTTTTTTGACGAATATGTTAAAAACAAAATCTTTTTTAATTTTATAATTAAGGACCATAACTTAATCGGAGTTTTTTTTTTAAATTTTAAGGTGTTATTTTAGTAAACAAATAGTGATAAAATAACTCTTAAGTTAATAAGTCATTTTTTTAAGTTATGCTAAATGACTCATGAAAGATAAGATAGAAATATATAAAAATTTCATGTCGCAGTAGCACGAATAGATTGAAAAATCAAAGTAATTGTTATGACTGAAATGTGAAAAAAGACATTACTTTGAAATATTTCTTACGTTTGACTAATTTTAATAACACTGTAATAACAATATTAAAATGTAATTTCTCGGGGCAGCTGCGTCTCTCTCGGCCTAATTATGTTTTATTGAAACTCAAGCGATGCGGAAATCAATTAAGGGTGGATATTACATCTATGTATCTGTGTCTGTATGTCTGCAAGAGCTTTGATCGAGGTGGAAATTTACCGCTTCTTATCTTATTAACACTTTAGACACGGGTAAACTTATCCGCTCAGATTTTTCGTAACACATTTTTCTTGACAACGACAAAATTTTAACGGAAAATCAAGCTAAATTCGGAATTCGGAAATTTTTATAAGTTGAATCATAGTAGGTTTCTCTTACCCTACAACTGTGATTGAACTTATAGAACATTTCATAAGATCATAATTTAATATAGCTATTACTTATAAGAGGTTTTATGATTTAAGACAAACACGAAGGATTAAATATAAGTATCTACGGATAAAGACACTTAAGACAGAGTTTTGGGATGGATAGAAAAAAACTCACAAAGTAGCATTATTTATTCAGGTCGGTTTAAGGAGCGGTCGTGATATTTTTCATGAATTTTGGAAGATGTTTGTTTTGTAGATTGTTTTCTGTTTTCTCTATAACGTGGTTCTTGGAGAAAGGTTCCTAAGGATGCAACCTCACCATCATATTCCATAATTTAATCGTTATAAAGTTGAATCAAGTTTGGTATTATTTTGAAACTATTAGGCGCAGCCGTGTTTAATACAAATATAATTCATTATTCTAATATATGTATTCAGTTTCTACGTAATAAATTTCATGGATTAGGAGGATCAAAGTAATTAATATTGAGTCCTACCAAGTAACCGTTAAACAAAATGTTTATAATGTGGACGGAAAGGTGAAGCAGGGTCGAATTGCGTTATCTGCGCTGGTCAGGCGAATATGACGCCAATTTGGACAACAGGAGCAAATAAATATTTATATCACATCCTGCAGACCTGCATATTTTAGACAGATACAATGATTTTTAACTTATATTTAATGAATACAGATTCAATACTGCGACAGCGACTCTGCCTGTCTATAATAGGCATCCCGGCACCAAAATAAATCTTTGAAAATTGTATTTTTGATCAATTAAACGATTAGTTCAGAAATAAGACTACTAGAAACAAAAATCGACGAAAAACTGACAATTTGTTTGTTTTTAATGTAGATTTATTCTACAGTGTGCAATAAAAATAACATAAAACCAGTTATACACACACACGAATACAGACATATAAGTTTTGTATTTACCAAGATAAAAATGTTAAAAACCTTATTTCCACCATGAAGAAATTTGAGAAACATTTTTAAAAATAACTTAAATAATAATGTGTCGACTAATAACAACGGTGTGATAAGTGTTCTCACATCTCACCCACATTAGTTTTATCATCTTTCAGTCAGTTTTTATTCCATTTCTGATGGCATCGTCTGAAATTTATGATTACCGTTTGGTAATAAAAGTAATTTTATTAAGGTTATTTGACCTCTATTACAATTACTTTGTTTATCATCATTCCTGATTTACCCACACATCTCAAATTTAATACCGTTATATAAATTGCAAATTTAATTTTACAGAATCACAATAATACTCTGAGATATAAATAAAATCTAATTTTCTTTGTCTTTACCAAGACTTTATGGCTCAATGTATTTAAGAGTTTGAACAACTTTTTTTTCTCATAAATATTTAAATATAAACAATAAAATATCTTAGATATATTTAATAAAAACAACTGAACAGAAAATGAAAATATGTCTGTCTGAAAAGAGTTGGGATGATGATGTAGTTGATGTACTGGTTTATTAATAACGTTGGATATATCGTGGTTGGAAGATTAATTAAAATCTATCGGTTATTCCTGACAAATATCTGGACACAAGTCCAAACATACGAAAGAAAATTTGCTACACTAATAATACCCATACATAAACGGGATAAAATGATTACTGCTTCAAATGGCCGAAAAAATAGTAAAATATTAAATATTTCAACATTAACAAATTATACAATAAATAAATTATTTAAAATTTTAACGATTTATTTTTCGATAATAAAATAAAACTTTTAATAAACATAAAAAAAATCTTACAAATATTAAAACAATAAAAAAACTAAGATAAAACGAAAAAATAATAAATTTTTAATAAAAATGTAGCCGAATTTCGGTAAAAAAAAACGTTTACGTAATCGTAGAAAAGCTTTACATTTGAACAAACACACGGAGCGGATTGGAAGCGACATAAAACTGAACGCAAACATCGAGTTTTCAGTGAACTTTGAGAATTCACTTGTGTAGCCTGATTTCAGATCTTGTCCGACCCAACTTCAATCCAAACCACTTGGCATTTGTGGGACCTAAGTAACAGGAAATTGGCCAAGTTTCAAAATCAAAGTAACTAGACAATTTTATTAAATACAATATTTTTATTGTTTCTATATTACAATAATACTAAACTTTTTAAACCTATTTTCCAGAATATAAACTAAATTTCCGATAAACTCACATATTGTAAACGACGAAAATCCCATAAGTGAAATAAATGTCACAATCTCTACATCTCATGATTTTAGGTACAGGCGGGCGGGGACTCATAAATATTTCATGCGATCTAAGAGCGCGTTCCGAAACGCTTTCCTTGGTTAATAGATTGTTGGGGCATGACAGACCTCTATGATATCATCAGAATATACAAACACAATACTCACTAGTCACGTACACTACTGTACAATACGATTGTAGTTCACACTACACCACTACACCACTACACCATAGAATAATAACTATGTTATTCTGAATCATTAATTTGTGTGTTGGTCACCTATTCTACTACATTTTTTATAAATCGTGTCTCATATGCAAAAAGTATTTAATGTTATATACCATTTTTTCTTATTTCGCTTAACACTTAATATTTTATGATTTCTTTAATATTGAAAAATTTGCACAATTTTATTATGATAATTAAAGATCCGTTCTTATTATAACAAGGCCTTTTTATTAGAATACTTTTAATGTACTAATAAGAATGTCTCATAATGTGGTACATAAATGTTAGAAATTCAAAAATAAAATACAGATCAACGTATTAATTTGTGAAAATATACTTTTTGTATCTCGTAAGGTCCCGGACACTAAACTGATCCTTCAAAAGAAAGTAGCTTGTCCGTTGTTACCGATATGACACACTGACTACTAAAATAATCTAACACAATTTGCATAATGTTCGAAATCAATTCCATTAAGACTACAACTAATCATAATCTGCTGTAATGACGACAACATAATCCTTGTAGTTAATTACAACTGAGCTTTCCGTAACGGCGAGTGGCTTTCATCAAACATGTACAGGTCTGACCTAACACGTCGTATTAGTGTTATATGATACTCGTGGGATTAGTTCTAAAATTATCATTACATATGAGACATTTGTAAACTAATTGAACCACACTAGAATATTCAAATATGAAAGGGCAAGGAAGTTTAAAAGAAATATGTGATAATTTCGTAAATAATTTTTTAAATGAAGTAAATAAAATAAAACATCAATGTGCTGAATAATGGATGGTAAGGAATGATTATGTTAAGCGAGTAGATATGTGTATGAGATGGCATCCTGTCAGTGAAAATGAAGTCAAACGCGTAATTAACCAATTAAGTAAAAATAAGGTACCTGGGAGTGATCTCGTGCGTATGGCGGACTTAAAAATAGTCGTTGACAAAGTTAGCCCTATAATGGCTAAATTAATAAATTTATCTGTTAGCCAGTATATTTTCCGTCGAAACTAAAAGAAACCGTAATCCGTCGAGTCTATAAAAAAGGTAACCGAAAAATTTGTTCTAATTACAGGTCTATAGCTATTTTATCGAGTATAGACAATATTATACAAAAGTGCTTTGTACACCAACTGGGAAATTACCTAAAAAAAATAAAATACTGAACGAATGCCAACACGGTTTCCAAAAAGGTAACAGTACAAACATGCTGCAACACCAATGAAATAAATTCATATTTAAAAAAGAAGAAAATGCTGGTACTAGTATTTTATGATTGTAAAAAAGCATTTGATACATTAGAAACAGACACATTATTAAGAGGTATGGATGTAGAGTAAAACAACCGCTAAACCGATTAAATGATTCCGTGACTACCTAACAGATCGCACTTTCCGTGTTAAGGTGGGCGACACGCTAAGCGAAGAAACCGAAGTCAGATGCGGAGTTCCTGAAGGATCTGGGACTGGGCCACTCTGCTATCTGTTACACGTAAACAGTCTATATGGTGTTCTCCGCAATTGTTCAGCCTACATGTTTGCTGATGACTTTGCACTTTACTTGCTGGCACTGATATCGAGGAATTGTGTGGTTTAGTACAACGTGATATAGACGCGGTATAGTTAGGTGGTCGAACAAGGGAATCATCTTAAATTCGAATAAAATCAAATTCATAGTAATAAGCCAACCAATTAATCTCTCTTCCATTTATGTATACACATGATTACTCCTGCCTCCACAACAACCTTATGAATTGTAATTGTAAGGCGATAGAAAATGTTGACTGTGTAACATACCTAGGTTTAAAAATAGACTCTAAATTTTCGAGGACCACTCATATAGACTACATTTGTAATAAATTAAGATCGCTGCTATGTAAATTCTATCACCTTAGCTTTAGAGTTGCAATTGTCACATTGAAAATTCTTTATTTTGCATTAGTCGACTCAGTACTGGGCTACGCACTTGACAGCTATGGCCTCACATTCAAAAGTAATATTGACAAACTAGACACACTACAGATTAGATTTTCAAAACTACTTGTAAACAAAAAAAACTAAAGCAAATTGTAAAGGAAACTATGTCAAACTATTTAAAATTTGTCAAATATTGGCAGTAAGTCTAAAACATAAATATCTCTTAGCCATAAATAACCATAACGGTCAAGGGCATTGCCTGACGCTGCAGAACCATAATATCGGTACGCGATCGGTGTATGAGGGTAAATATGAAATACCCAAAGTGAATAATTAAATAACTTTGGGGACAGAACACTAAAAAAAACGAAAACCTTTCATACTTAACAGACTGCCCAAGGATATCCGATTGGAGTCTAATAAACGCATATTTAAATTGAAATTACGAAAATACCTGTTCTCATTGTCGTGAATAGTTAGTTAGTTACTTTGTGTATTTGTGACTCTTAAGCCCTAATGTAACAACATCTGAATGTTTAAAGAAAAAAGTCATAAAATCTTAATGTTAAGAGACTGCTGAACCCACAGCCAAACTGTTGTAAGATTTTTATGGGACATTGTTTTAATGATTATTGTTTATTTTCCTATGTATATTAAAAAAATAAAAAGAAAAAAAGAAAAAAATATATATTACTAATAGCTGCAATTTAGAAATTGAAACGATCGGAAAAATAAAAAATATATATATATTTTAACACAAGTCTCGAATCTTTTATGAAAAAATAATAAGCCACATTCATCTAATCTCATCCCATTAATGTTACAAATTATAAAACCACAAACTTCGTAATAAATGTGACGGAAGGATCATCAAGCTCTTAGAATCCGCTTCGGCACAGCGAACCGGTTAAGTGTCGGCGAGGCCGGTAAATATTTTAGCGCTGCTCCAGTTTTCAACCCTTAAGTAGGTTATACCCTACGTGACTTTTGCCTTACGTCTCTGTCAAGCGCTCGTGGCTCAAAACGCACACGGATGTTATAATTTTTTGCTAGCAAAAGTAGCATTTTTTGCAATCTATTTGAAATTACTCTGTAACTGTTAGACATATATTTTTGTATTTCTACATGTTGTATTATATATATATTGATTTCTTCGATATCGGGATTGAGGTGTTAGAATTACTTAAAATAAGTTTGGCTAACTTGGGTTATAATTAAATTGTGTACACACTATTCAGTACGACCAAAATTCTCCAAAACCTTAATAATAGCACCAAATAATTGAGTTAGTTGATCCTAAAATAGCTATGTTATTTCGATTTTCTAGTTTTAAACACCGCTTGCTTTGTTCGGCTCGTTCTGGTCCATTCCTTCAAATAGTTTTTGCTGTTTGCAGTTGTAGTTCATCCACATACACACGATGCAGCAACAATGCCATGAAGTAAAGTGCATTCATTTTAGTAACCTTTATTCCTTTAACTATTTTAAGTTCCTTTCATCTAACAAGTGGCGTTTATAATGAACTTATACTTATTGCCATGGTTGTGGGTAACTGCTTTTTGATTTTTTTTTTGATTTTTATATATTTTTTTATGGAAGAGGAGGGCAAACGAGCTGGCGGGTCACAGATGATTTGTAATCACCGCCGCCCATGAACTCTAGCAACATCCGAGGACTTACCAGAGCGTTGCCGGCCTAGGAGTTGGGAGTAAACGCCTTTTTTGAAGGTACCGATCTAGAAATACCGCCGAAGGGAGTTCGTTCCATATTCGAGTGGTACGTGGAAAAAATGTACTTGAGAACCGCACAGTAGAGGATCGCCACGCATCCAGGTGGTACGGATGGTATTGGAGGCGATGACGCGCTGTGCGGTGATGAAATTCAGCGGTAGGCAGCAGATTGAATAGCTCTTCGGAACACTCCCCGTGGTAAATGCGGTAGAAAACGCACAGAAATGCAACGTCTCAACGCAATGCCAAAGAGTCCAGCCGTTCACAGAGGCCCAGGTTCGCGACAATCCCAACGGCTCTCCGATGTACGCGGTCAAATGGTAGAAGCTGATATAGGGGTGATCCGAACCAGAGATGAGAACAATACTCCATGTGTGGCCGGACCTGCAATTTGTAGAGCGCAAGTCTTTGGCCAGGATTGAAATACTGCATCGCTTTATTGATCACGCCCAATTTCATCGAGGTCAACTTGACCTTGCTCTCCAGATGACCACGAAACTGACAATCGCTGGAAATGTCGAGACCCAGTATTCTGATATTTAGCGAGACAATCAGGGGAGTGCTCTCGAAGAGCGGTGATACGACAAATGGGGTTTTCTTTGTGGTTCGAACGCTTTCGCCATATCCAGGCTAACTGCCAGACTCTCTCCCTTGCTTTCAATAACAGCTGCCCAACGGTGCGTAAGATATAACAGAAGATCACCAGGCGATCGACCATAGCGAAAGCCATATTGCCGGTCATTGACCAACTGGTGATCCTCGAGGTACTTTAGGAGCTGTTTATTGATTATGCTCTCCATTACTAAGGAGAGAAAAGAGGTAATAGCAATAGGTCTGTAGTTAGCTGGATCCGAGCTATCACCTTTTTTAGGGATCGGATGGACAAGGGCACGCTTCCACGAGACCGAGACTACGCCTTTAAGGTAGGAGTACGGAAATAGACGCGTTAGCATTGGTGTCAAATCACGGGCACATGTCCGTAGCACAATTGGAGAGATACCATCTGGCCCACTCGACTTATGAACTTCCAAGGAAAAGAGGGCTTTTCGGACCATTTTTTGCCGAAACACTATTTTGGGCATTAAGCTCTGACACCGCGGGATGCTAGGCGGTGTCTTCCCTTGGTCGTCCAAATTCGAGTTGGAGGCAAAAAGAGTGCCCAAGAGATCGGCTTTCTCTTTTGCTGTATGGGCTAGAGAGTCGTTCCCAGTGTGCATTGGCGGCAGGGATGACTGGCAAAAGTTTCTCAGGGTGGCTTTTGAAAGCGCCCAGAACTTGCGCGTGCCAGGCGGGTACCTTGCCAGCTGATCCCCAATTTTGATGACATGCTTGAACTTTGCTCTAGCAATTTTCCGTTTGAAGCATCTCGAGGTACGATTATATTTCCTCTTCAGAACTCTAGAGTTCGGATCCTTAGTGACTAACTCATTAGCTCAAGCTTGATAAGCCTGCCGTTTGCCAGCTGCTGCAGCCCTGACAGACGCATCAAACCAAGGCCCTGACCTGCCACCAAGTGGTACCACAGTGCTTGGTGCAAATAGTTCCATGCCCTGAAGTATCACATCAGCTACAGCTGCAGCGCAGTCACTGATGATCCTCATTAGAAGGGAATCAAATCGGCCCCCATGGGTAGGATACAAAAAAGGACCGCATTCCATCCCAATCCGCTGACTTTTAGTGCCAAACGCGTCGAGTCGCAGGTCTTGTGCGAGCCGGAAGTTAAATGGGCACTACACTCCGTACCAAGCAATGATCAGAGGACCCTAAGGGTGTCTCGACAGTGATTTGGTATTTTCCGGAATGTGCAGTCAGAAGATCCCACAAAGAGGGCATATGGCTATCCACGTTCGGTAGACGAGTGTGCGTCTTGATCAACTGGGACAGACCATTTGCCAGAGCAAAGTTAACCACCCGCGTAGACAGATCTCCCCGCGTAGTCGGTGGCACGTGACCCTAGCCAATCGGAATTGTGCGCATTGAAGTCCCCGAGGACTACGACTTCGGCGAAGGGGATCTGTGAGAACAGGTCGTCAATCTTCGCCTGAACATGGCCCAAGAGTTGATCCGTTTCTGCATTACCACTATAGGACCTGTAGAGGCACGCATAGACTCTGACATGGTCGTCAATGTCCACGCCAGCCAGAGTACAGACAGGTTCCGACCTTCAAAAACCTGAAAGTGACGGTAGCAGATATCCTCCCTTACGAACACAGATACCCCTGCATGTGGTATAAAATTATGTTCTAGTTTATACCCGGTTCTAGTTTTTTGTACGCTGTGTCGCTAGGTTGAGATATCTGGTCTCCGTCAAAAACAACAAAGCCGGCTGCGCCATCTCTAGATGGTAATGGACGGCGTTTAAGTTGGAATGAACTCCCCGAAAAAGTCCACTTTTAGAGTGGGGCAGGGTGCAGCTGTGTTGACTTGTCGTTTGCCCTCAGTAAACATAAAAGGCCATACTTTGTCCGCCCCAGATACGACGGGCAGCCCGAGCAAAATTCGAGAATCGCTCCTGCGATTTTGCTCGGGGAGAGGTTACCCGGCTTCGTCAAAGCCGGTACCCTCCTGGGGTATTTTTTTTAGGCATCGCTTTAATCCTAAAGATTAAAAATATTTTTAAAGATTAGCAATTATTACTCTTCGAGATTATATTTCTCCTGACAAAGCTGATGTATACTTTTCATTTTAGCGATGCGAAGACATTTTCCATTGGGCTCCGTAGCCATCTCACACGCTTTTATTTCATTTTTACGAGACAATCGCATTTTCACACTAGTAGCTTATTTACAGCTAGATAGGCACTCGATGGCGCCGAAATCTAATAAACTTTGTGCCATACACCGCGAAATAGATTTTCTATATATTTATGTAATGTGATGGCCGTGATGAGATTTTTGATACTTTGTTGTTTCAACATACCAATTTTGAGACTGAATCTTATTTCTTAAGCCAAAATTAATAAACTTATAAAATATAAAATACTTACGACTTATATTCATATATTTTATTCATTCTATATTTATTTAAAAAATAATACAATTGTTGTTTTGACAGAATAATTTTAGATTTGGCCGCCACTATGTCCCACTGAGGCGATGATTGCTGACGTGGTGTCAAAGGTCGTGGTGGATGTATACGTAAAACTTTTGCAATTATTCCGATGTAAAATAACTTTAGACTAGTAATTTTAATATTTATTTTTAATATTTATTTCAAACGCTACGGTCCCTGCATACCTCTTTCGCCTCGGCCACAGACATCAACCTCTTCATACATGTCTTCCTGGGGGTCCTCATGCTTTTTACGTGACCTTCCTCCAGTATCATAGATATTGTGTTTTCGAAGGTCACTCGAGGCCTCTCCCCTGTCTCTCCTACCGCTCACTTTTCCTATATAAAACTTTTTTACCATTCTTTCATCACTCATTCGTTCGACGTGCCCAAACCACCTGAGCACGTTTTTCTTCATTCTCACCGTGACATCTTCTCTACTACCTGCCATTCTGTTGATCTCTTCATTTTTAATATTCAGTAGTATCATATTTTCTTACAGTAGAGAAAATATTCATTTTGAAATTATATTAGCCTGTACCTATATTCGTAATTAATATTAATTTTTTTACTTGTAGTTTCATCATAACTATAATATAAAATAAATTTTAAAGTTTTGGTATCCCCCGCCTGTAAACTTCAGCTAAAATAAAGAAGATCAAAAGTATTTTTTATAAAAATGTAACAACACTTAAATCGAAAGTATACTTTTATTTTCATACTTAGTAAACTGGTAACATCAGAGAATCTGCGCTATTTTTTAATAAATTCGCGCACAAAGCGGAAAATTATCAATAATAAAAAATTATGAGAATCTTGTGTTCTAGACGTCTTTGTTTATAACTGAGTGTTTATAAATTAGAATTTCTTCACACAGATGTTATACTTTTATATTTAGATTAATAACTTTTGAACGCTAAGGAGACAAGAGAAATACATGCAGACGTAACGCAAATTAATTGTAATATTATTGTTTTATTATCATCTTTTATTTTAAGTGAAAAACTTAGTTTTTAACTCTGTAAGTGATTTAGCACAGTATTATTTCTTTCAAATACATGAAGCTTGATATTCCTATTTAAAAACACATATTTTAATAAAATTCCAATGCAAGAAGGTACTTTTACTTGAAACTCATTTCATATTTCGTATGCAACAGCTGATGCACCATGAAATAGAACCTTTGATCAAATACTATGCGGACTAAAAATACGAGACGAGAACATTTATTTTTTATGTCCGAATAGAGTAGTTATTAGAGAAATGGCAGGAAAGTTATACAAGTAGATGACGATTGAACAATACATTTTGTAAGTAAGATGACATACAGATAGTAAACGATTTTCATGACTCAGTCAGTCTCTTACAACACTAAAGAAATCACAAAAGCGCTGTCAGCATTGTATAAGTATTCGTTTATAAGGAACCGCTAAGTCCGTGACTTCGCTCGCGCCTAATTCGACGTTGACTGGTGAGGTCCAACTTTAACCACGACTTTATAGATGTTTTTATCTTTTCTTTTTTTTCACTTCGCTCGCATTATGCCCGGGCCCCAAACCGGAAAAAAAAAATTAAAATACTGTCTGAGTATACCGATCTCTCATAGGGACTAACATTTGCGCCATCATTCTCGTATTTTCTTAGTATATACTAATTTTATAAAGATCTATCTGTCTGATTCGATAGACAGACAAAATATGAATAAAATGTGATAATACTATCAGTGTATCATAAAACGATTGTTTATCGCAACATTTTGGAAAAATCAATGTAATGACAAAATCGATAGATTATACCATATAGTAGTCTAGATTTGGATATATTTATTTTTATCTTTTCTATTTAAATAAATCTCAGTGATCTAGTGGCTACACCATACTTATTGAAATAAGCTCTTCTGTAAAGACACTCTCCAACATAAAATTAAGACTACGATTGTTCCAAAAGCACCCGAGTCTGAGAAAAACCACATAACAAACTCAACTTCTTTATTATGATCACTGTTTCACAAACGTCGATGTTTAGTGGAAATCTACGAACAACTAGAACTATCGCAATCAATTCGATAAGCTGACTAAATGATTAGTTAATAATTAAAAAGAGAAATGTTAGATCTGGTATCTTAACATACAGACCTAATATCTATGTGGAAAAGTCAAAAGTCAAAAGAATGTTATTTCATATCTTGATGGTTGTAACTTTTTTAAGTGTTAATCAAAAAGCAAACTCTATTTTCCCTGTTTTCTTTGGGCCGTGTTGTTTTGGAGCAGCCTGTATAAATATCCTTATTTCACATCCGGAAGGGGACTATTATTACATATATTGGTTTTCTAGAGGTGTGCTCGAAATAATTGCAAAATGGCATTTGAATCAGAAATTCTACAAACCCTCATGGATAGATAGATATTAATAACTATTTTTTTTACTTTCAAAAACTATTTAACCTAAAAAATTGTACACAATAAACGAGTTACTCTGAAAACGAAATCAGAAGGCAAGGAGAGATTTTATTCATTTGAACGAATAAAAATTTTATGTTATATCTGTAAGAACTGACAAAAAAGGAACATTGCTATTTTTAATTATGATTTCACTGAATAATAGAATCAGAGAGCATTGCGCTTTGACTTGAGATTAATTCTAAAACACCTCCCAGCTTTGGAAAATCTTATGAACAAATTGAATTTAACAAATAATTCAAACAAAGAAATGTATTTGTCCGAAAATAATTCGTTATAGAATTTTTCACAGAAGTATCGTTTACTGTATCATTTTGTATGTAGAATTATACCTTTCAATTTAATCAACGGTCTCACACATCAATTGTCATTTGGAAAGCGGTGATAACGTTTTAAGGTAAAAGAGAAATAACGATATCAACCGAAGCACCTTCAGACGCTGGGAATAAATTGTCCTTCTTGACTTTGACATGACAGCTTACACTATCGCATGTTTCAACAAATTTCTACTATTCTACTGTGAAATTTATTCAAAGTAACATGTTTAGTCTTTATATTAATTGTAATAGGATCCAAAAGTCATGCGAAGTTAACTCTTTTATTGTTTATCTATATTCAATCATCTAGAAAATTGGTGCGCCAACATGGCATCCATTCCAAATATTTGTTTAAAATTCAAGACGGCGGTACATAGTAACTAAACTAGACTAGTATTGAACAATGGAAATAAACCCTCCGTTTCCGTTGTATAACACTTGGAAATCGATTTAATTAAACATATTAATTATTTCAAAACTTACCTGGACAAAAAATAAACTATTTGGTAGCATTAAGGCCTGAATCCAATAAGCGCGTGGAGTATATCTAACATCACGCGTTCCCGTGGGATCGTCTGCTAAATCCCGATTTGCATTTATGAATAATGTCGTCCGTACGTGCGTTGATTCGACACTTTCCTGCTAAAAGGGAAAAATACGAATTTAGGTTTCGAATCTGTAATAGCGATAAGGAATTCTTGTGGTTACATTACTGAACGTTTAGAATTGTTAAGATTTTATATAAAATATATTGCTGTCTTATGAATTTTAGACTTCTATAAAATAATATTCTGTAATGGGATTCTCAGTTCCTATTCAGAATTCATATTAGATGAAGAGATCCAATATGATTTTTAGAATTGTTCATGCAAATAATGTTTTTGTTATAAGTCGGATCATTATAGAAGCTTATGTGAGCTTTACAAATATAAATCATTACCCGTTGTCTCAAATTATGGAGCGGAGCCCAGTGAGGTTACTATATCAATAAGGTTCTTATAAGATCGCGCTGAAAAAAAAACAACTTTAAATAATTAAAGCTGCGCTGTAATTGAAAATAATGTTTACGTTGTTGTAATCACGTAAATAACGTATGCTTATAAGAGTTCCCTCAGCGCTGTGGACAAAAGTTCCTCGTTAATGTTAATTAGACCTTAATATTTTAATAACAATCTTCATCATCAACAGTATGGGCATACAATCGATTAACATCTATAATTTGTTTTATGGTTGCAACGAAATAAATATACTTAAATTAAAGAAATATAATAACTTGTAAAATTTTCTTCAAAGAGTAGTATATAATATAAAATAAGAAAATGTTATATATGTTTAACACGTTAATATATATTTTGTCTTAAAGCGTATTCGAATTGAAAAGTTTCTACCAAATTATCTGTGTTTGACGTTCAATTCGAAATTTGCTTCGAGTAGTGGTTTTGACTAGGTTACTGCTATGGGGTCTTAATTGTTATAAAGTTCAGACCGTTGTCTCGTTAATTGGTTTGAAATATTACAGTTAGATTTATTATTACTACATATTCAATTAGGGATAAAAATCTGTAATACTATTGATTTTAAACGCACCAACATAGATGTACACTAGACAGAAGTATATCTACAAAAAATTAATGTCTTCAAAGTAATTACATATCATAATAACGAATCATAGTACATGAAGCATTCATTAATCAAACGCGCGACGCCGCGGTGCTATCATATATCAAAAACTAAATCAGCCATCGGGCGTCGAGCCAAATGGAAATATCAATACTTGGGAATATCGCAAACAAGTAATAATTATTTTGTATATTGGTATCTGATTGCTTTATGGGAATACTAACTGTGTTTGTGCGGACTTTATTGGATATATCTTTTTGTAGATTGGATGTTTTATTTGGTCTTATATTTGTTGTGGTATCTTTGGTTGTTGATCTTCATTATACTTTTATGAAAGTATCTTTCGGTACACATTATTAACAATGAAAACTCCCCAAAATAACAATAATATATTAATAATTAGGTACGATATACGGGATGTATAAGTGAGTGGTCAACTCCAAAACTTTTTATTTATGGCGTCCGAAAATGTTCCGTAAAAAGGCAAAGTTTGTCTCGTCTCGTTCCAACTTGAGTCATTACCGGGACGGATTAGAACATGTTCCTAAATTGCTTCACCCCAATCGCGGGATTACGACAAATAAACATTTATACCAGCTGAGACATGCCAACTCTGCTGTATTTATGTTTTAATTTGAAATGAAAAATGTTGCAGCTTAAATATAATAGTAGCCACGAAATCAAAAAACGACTGCAAATCAACAACTTCATTTATGATAACCTAACAAGCATACTGCCATGTTTGAGAGTTACGTGTAATTTTGTAATATCAGATGTAAGTTAACTTTGAATGTCCCAGAAGACACCACAAACGAGACAGGTAGACAAGAAGTTGGAAATGCAATTTTACAGACGTCGTGTGTTTTGAATGTCAAAGTGTTTTACGTGCTGTTTGGTGCTTTGAAGCTTATGTGTCTGTACTACCATGGCATTAAACATGTCAAACAATGTACTAAAAATATTACCATCATTTTATGAGTGTTTTTTATTTCTTCTTCATTTATCCTACAAACTAATTATCTAACCTATGTTTAAACATATTACGACAAGCATGTGACATTTTATGAAAGTGAATAATATCATGTCAAGTTAATGATCGATAGCGACTCGTTGTGAAGAGCTTTAATACATAAGTTGATGTTGTTAAATGATCCGTCATAAATAATTATATTTGGTGTAAATATCAATTACTATTGATAACTAACTAATTACAGTAGTGTAAATATAAAAAATAGCTAACGAATGCACTGACTGAATATTAAATGGTTAAAAGATAAAAAGAAAATTAAATTTTAAATAAACAATTAATTATGGCTCCAAGGATTTCGGCAATCCTTCATTAGATATCATTCAAGACACATGTTAAAAAACGCTTTATTAGAATAGATAGAATAGACGGTTGGGATAAAAGCCACGTTAACAAAAAATATAAGCAGAATTTTAATGTAATGTCCATAGCATTATTAGTTTTAAGAAATAATATATTAAGATATTTTAAGTCTTTTTATCCTTTAAACTATAACGTGACATGAAATGAAATAAATAATTCCTATAAAAAATGAATGAAAATAAAAAAATCCTATAAAATAAATACATCTAAGTATCAAATAAATATATTTATCTTAAAATTGCAATTTGAAAGAATTAAAATCACACATAATGTAATTACCAATATGTTTAATTAAATATAACAATACATTTCATTTACAAACTTCAAAGGCACAAATTCCGTGAGATCAAATTCAACAATACCAACTTGCGGTTATATCACCTACTCCTAAAGCGTTAAGAACTATTTTGCTGGAGAGGTATTTGTTTAACTTGTGTTGAACGTAGTAATGCCTTCATTAAAATACCTTCCTTTAAGAGGCTGCTTTTGTTTCCCTCGAATACAAGGAAGCTCTCTCATTTATAGGGCACATGGAAAAACCGATTCCCAACTAAAACGGTCATAACACGTAATAATGTTGATGGCGGGCTTTTATGTTCTGGTAGCTGTAATTAAAAATGATTGTGTAGTTTAAAGATGGCATGCGGCTTGATGGTCGACCGTATTCCTCTTAAAGGAATTTTCACTGCAACTTATAATTATAAATTAAATATAATTATATTACAGACGCAATTAAGGTTGCTATTGTATCCTTTACTAAAACGTCTATCCCATAATATGTACAATGTTATGAGTACAATTTATCACTATTAGTTATATTTGAAGTAAAAGATTCTGTTGTTGTTATTCAGGTTCCAACCAATTCCGTAATTTACGTATTCAGGTTTGTAAAATAGAGCAGCATAGTGCATACACATGTCAGAATAACTATTGTCTCAGCTTGGAAGTCAAATCTTGATTTTACCTAAACAAAAACCGTGAAGGTGCCCAAACTACACCGAAGATTACTGTAATGATTTCGAAATAACAAAAGATATTACGCAAAATATTAACTAAATAGTTTAAGCCGCGATTAATTTACTTAAAGTTTTCACAATATCTAAAAAGGTCTTTGTGGATTCGGTGACATTCTCACACAATTTACTAAATTAAGATTGTCTCTACCCTAAATTCCTGTAAGCAAATTTAAATCCAACCTGTTGAACTTTAAAGTTCAAAATGGATTGCGGTGTAATAAAGCTTACGCTCAACTTTGGCCATTTTGAGGTAAGAAGAGTATTAGTTCGACAAGTTGGGGAGGTTCTACAGATATCTCGAGAATGCGGTGGGTTTTAGGAAGTTCGATTTTGGTCCTTGCAGGTACGGTTGGTATTCCAGTGTGGTGGAGGATGTGAACGAATTCGAGCAGAGTGCAGACAGCGCTAATGTTTGCTTTGTGTTTTAGTTTGGACACTGCGCAACTTGTACAGCTTGATAACATAATAAAATTAACGGTTAACATCATACCCGTATGCACATATGTCTCATTGATTTAAGATATATACATATAGAGAAGACGCTTTCGCAGTGTTAACCAAATGAAATTTTATACTTTTAATATAATTATGTTGAAGTACACATAAAAAGAGAAGTTATACTCGAGTGTAGAGTTAAATGATTCTTTGTTAAGAAAGTTCAAGAAATAGCAGCAATTATAGAAACCGCAAATACAATAAAGCTATTTATACATCAAATATTCAATTAAGCTTTTATAAAATTAAAAAGCTGAAGGTAAAGTTTCCAAAGCAAAATAAGAAACAATCCACGGTCAGAGTTGAACAGAACAAGAAACTTGAAACAAAGTTGGTTTGAATAAAAAATGTCGGGACTGCTAATTTTAGAAAAGAAATACATTTCAATAGACTAAATTAAATGTAGATGAAAGATGATTACTTCAAAACTTATAACTATTTTTAGTATCATAACAATGTAACTATAAAAACATGTAATTTTTGGATACCTTAAAAATACTGACCGAATAAAGTCTTAGCTTTTCGTAAATGTACCTTTAAACAAGGTCGTACTATCGCTCGTCTATTCGACAGCTCGTTAGACCCAGGGCTGATAACACAAAACGCTCCTCAAACACCTTCAAGGGATCAGTAAAAGTGTCATTTTCACTCGACTTACTAATTTCAAAGATTTTTTGTGTCAAATTGAATTCGGAACGATTTGCGGCAAATGGTAAGGCTGGGAGGTTTTTACGTTAGTTTTCTTTCCTTAAAAGATTTGACAGGCTATTTTATGTGGGTAATTATAACTTTCGGGTTCATTGAACTTCGATACACAAATCGTTCGACTATTCTGTTGCATTCTTTAGATGCAACCTGGCCTTAAATTCGAAATACGTGTATTTTTTATCGGATTGAATTGTTGTGAATGTGATTGTTTCCGGACTTTGGTCACAATTCCTTGTTTTCCGAAGTTTGACACACGACAAAGAAACTGTAATGAAACAAACCCATTCTCAAATTAACAACAACTAAAGGTGAATTCTTTTTTATTCCATTAATTTTAAGCAATGTATTCTCGAATATACTGTTAATATTCTCAAGATATAACATACAAATAAATATTGATACTTAAATTATTATAATATTATATTACTTTAAAAAACCAACTCAAATCAGAAGACTGTCAATAAAAAGTGGCGATAGGCGAGAAAAAAGTAACCCCAAGATAACGAGACGCGATGATTTGCCAAAATACCAAATTACTGGACCGGAGCCGATTGACGGTTCGTGTAAACAAACTGTGAATTGACACATTTCCAGCGAAGGATCCGTTGCCTGAAAATTGTGAAGCCCTTAAAGGTCTTATTACCTGTCTTTTACAATGGATACAGGAAAGGAATTCCTTCTTTGTGTCCGTCATCGAGAATGTATTGAGAATATTATAGCATATGATATTCTCACAGAATATATTTTTCAGCAGCTAGCATATTTATTACATATTAAAATATAAATGTTGATAAAAATTGACAAAATTGCAAATTATTATTAAAGGAACTTATTTTGAAAATACTAATAAAATAATCCGTCGTGTAATATATGTGTTTAAAGCCGTGTTGCATAGTTGGTTCTGGTATCTGGTAGCGTTATATGTTGCTGTCACCTCCCAGGCTTGTAGGATTAATTCACGGAAGTCTATGTAAGAAACATACTCTGCGTTTGTATTTCCTTGTAAGAAATGGTTGTATTTAAGTGTTGCCAAACTCCACATGACTAATTCTCTTTCACATCACAAATATGTCCTCTTCGGAGTAAAAAGTCCCGAGGTGACGTTGGGTAATGTAAGGATGACAATACTGGCAAATTGCGACGATTCTTTTTGTAACTTGTCCTTTGTATTCGGGGTTTCCTTTTATTACTATTACGCAAAAAATCCTCGCCCAGAAAAAGCGGTAACGTCGTTTAGAACGATGTTATAGAATGTAGTTTTGTGCCAATTAGGTAAATTGTGTTCATACATATTACGAGATGCACGGTTAAACTGAATAAGAAAAAGAAATATTAAAAAAATATAATACATTTAAAAAATCATAGTAGCTTTTTTATTAATCAAAGTTCTCATATTCGTAACTACACTGTTAGTTTAAACTTAGTATATAGAAAGTTCTACTAAAAGTTTCAAACTTCTGAAATCTATTTACCATATATTAAATTATAATGAAGTCTCCCCTATTCAACCCGTATGAGAAAACCATTAAAAATATAATTTCAAAGTAATAAAATGTAATGTATAGATTTTTTTTCTCTTTGCTCATACACGCCGCAATCAAAGAGAGATGGAACCCAAAACATTTAAAACAGTGTTAAAAATCTCTTAAATAAATACAATTAAGTTTTATTCCTAGTCACATTTACTAAATAGTGATATATTTTGTACAGAATTACCTTTCTTTTAGATCTTTGGCAGTGCTTCATTTATAACGACAGGAGCTACAAACCACTGGTAGTCTTTACTCTTGAGCGTTATCATTTGTAAAATTATCTCATTCAAAGCCGGGTCATATTTAGTATATTTAGTTTAAATGTAAAACAAGAGCAAATTTTGTATTTGAAAACATATAATGTTTTTGTACAAAGGATAAAGATTCGTATAATATCAAACAACTTAAAACTAAACCCGCTGACTCTTGTTTAAACCGACCGATACGATTTAATTATCGCAAAACTCACGATATCTCAAATAATTAATTTACAGTACAAGTTATTTATAACATTGTAGAAACTAAAGCTTCAATATTGAAGTGAAAGCCACAAAGTTCTTTATTACAAGATTTGTCTTTTATAGACCCGTAAACCTGTGTGTGTCAACAGGTTACAACAGGATCTTGGCACATAAAAATGTACTTTATAACACGGTATTAAGATTACATTTGAACTGACAATTTAATAAAAAAATTTACATGTTATGTTATGTTTTGTTTTCTACACACTCAACGCATTATTTACAAGAAAATAACTATAACCTTTATTAGATATTGTAATTTAGGTGGTGTATTAAAATGAAATCCACACTCCCACACTGAATACTAGCACATAATAATAATGGAATAAAAAATATCAATTAAATATTTTTTTAATTATTGATATAATTAGCAAGAAAAGTCTTATCAATTGTTTTTAAATACTCCTCTTTATGAATATATTTGTTTGTTCCCAAAAGCGCATAAACTAAAGGACGGAATTTATTAAAACAGACATTTTTTCGGTTAATTCATAAAAAATATATGTGATGACTTATCACTGACGTCCCGCAGATAAATTCACGACTTCATCTACTACTACTACTACTCAACTACTACTTGAAGTCAACTACTAGTTTTTAATAAATATTGTTAATAAAAATGATACCATAACTGTCCCTGGTGGGATAAACATCATGAAATACCCAATTTTTATAATTTCCTCATGATACACAGACGACGAGCCCGTTAAATAGTTTTGTATGTAATTTATAATAAAAATTAACTATATTTACAATATATACTTATCAGTATATTTGAATGATCTATGTCTAATGCCGTATCCAGTCTCAATGAGGACATTTTTATTCCGTCGGATAAAATTGTAATTCCTCCTGTAATTGTAAACGGAGATATCTTTATTGGAGACGGTATTCCGATAAATGTAACTAAATCTCGAGCTCCTGAGCTAAGTTGATTAACACTTGTCATCTCGATATTTTATACATCGTATTTATTAAACTATGTACGAGTACAACAGATCCTAGAAAAGAAAAATTGTATCATACGCCCTATATAATATATATGCTTCTTTTGCTATACACATATAACATCTGTAAATAAGGCTAAATTGGACGATTAGGATAAAGGTATACAATTATAAATAATTAAAAAAATATCTCTTACTTTATAAACTAGTAGCATTTTTCAACGGCTTACCTGAAACAGAAAAACCTTTTTATACAATTATCGCAGGTGACTAATACACAGAAATAAATAACAGGAACACTTTAGTATTGTTAAAACTATAAGCTAACCGCGGTCGGAATAACGAGGTGCATGACAAGTTTAAACCTATAAGCTCCCGTTTCCGAACCAGCGTCTGTGTGAGAGAGCACTACTTTGTATTATATATTTAATTAGCGTACACATTTTTAGTGTCTAATGTTTCTTGTGTACGAGAACAAAATGTATTCTTAAAAATCCGTGCCCGCAGGGGGACACGCGTGGGTAGACCTCGTGTGTAACTCATTTAAAATATAACTCACTACCTAAGAATAATACATGATGCCGTTGTTTACATCAAAAATTTTCAAGCAAAAAGCGGTTTTAATTTTTTTTCTCAGAAAAGGTATCTTATTTGGAAATACTTTTGGTACTTAAATTTAGAGTAAAAAATAAACTTTGTATTAAAAATATTTGCGAGGAGGGAATGTTTACCAGAAAAAGTTGCCGTGGTTTTACCTACCTAAAATTTACAAGCTAAAAGTGATTTTAATTTTTTTTCTCGGAAACGGTACCGTTTACGGAAAAACTTTTGGTACCTAAATTTAGAGTAAAAAATAACCTTTCTATTAAAAATACTTGTGATGCAAGAATGTTTACCAGAAAAAAGTTATGATTTTTTTTCCAAAAATTTTCGGTTTTTTTACCCCCACCCCTAAGTTATTGAAGTTAGGTTTTTGGTTTATCTACATTAGTTATAGGTATTTATCAAAGACATCATATAATATGAACGCGATTGATCTCCTTTGTATAGGGACAAAGTTATGGTCGAAAAACTAAAATCAGAAAAAGTGAGGCCCTGGCGCCCCCTGTGACCGGATTTCTCTGGTTAACAAACTTGACCTTCATTTTTGGATGGTTGATTTTTGTGCAAAGTTTGAAAGCGATCCGAGCGAAACTGCGGCCGCTATCGTGCTGACAAAAGTCGAATCTGGACGCACGCACGCATATATATATATATATATATATATATAAACTTTTTGACCAATGGTCATTTCGGACTCGGGCGGTCATAAGAAGACCTCCTGTGAAGAAATTTTTCCAAAATTCGAAAGTAGGGGACAAATGAATGGGTAGACCGAATTCTTCGAGGTCTACCCAATAATTACGTTTTGTTTTTTACCTCCAACGATACCTTATCGCACCTGCTCCGTTAAAAATTGTTTTATTCTAATAATGTTAAAATCTTATATAATAATTCAATATAATATTAATTTATTATAAGGATAAGGCAGAATGTTATTTAATTTTCCGGTATGTTCCAATCCCATGCGATTTACCTTAAATGTTTTCAGCTATAGTTCTGTTCTATCGTGGGATATCAAGCCCATGAGCTTCGTAATCTACTAGACAGGGAATGTACACGGCCATGTTGATTTGGACATATATTTAAACAAAAACATAAAGTATATTATAAATATTCTCAACGATGAGACGAAGATAATTTAACACAAAGAAATGTAAAACGAAAAATTACAAAAGATTTTAAAAAGGGTCCGTACAAAGCTCGCGGACCCCAAAAGAGATACGATCTTTTTTTTTAAGTTCCTGCTATTAGCATAATGTTATGTATAGTACGTCTTCGCTGAACTCGTAGTTAATTTAGTTTCCTGTAACTGGATCTAATGTGTTCTATGAAATTCAAACTTTACACAGAACTGACAACTTAATCAAAAACTTTTAAGAAACTCAAATAAACTTTAAGTAAAATAAGTATGATATACGGCACTAGTTACTGGAATAAATACCGCAACTATATATAGAACTTCAGAACAGACCGGTCGATAGAAACCAAAATTATAATCGGAACAGAAACCTGCACTCTGCACTTATCGAGCCGGCTTTAACAAAGCTTTTATATCGACACACTGTATTCATTGTAATATACAAATAATAATAATTTGCTAAATCTTTTTAATGAAATATACTATCGGAAATGTGACATTATTTTTGAATTTATTTTCTTAACCGTAAACCTTTAAATAAATCTATTTTACGGATTACTCTGTATTCCGACATTTCTAACCTTTGCAGTAACTACCGTCACATAGTATTTTTAATGTTTGTACTATAAAAAGTAAACGTACATATTAATTAACACGAATAAAATATGAATCTGAGACTCCTGAAGGTCTACGCACGTTTTCAACTTAGTCATACTAATAAAAAAAATTACAAAACACAGATTATTATAAAGTTATCAATAAATAAAAATAGAACCTACGAATCAAATGAATATCCCAGGACCACCACAAAAAGGTTCCACCCTCCGCCAGAGGTACACTTCATTACTTCGCTTCACAGATCATTGTAAACTCAATTTAGGTCCCACACATTGTTACAGCACTTTTACAACCTTTTTTAACACTCCAATTTAATAAGGGCGTTGAAAAATATTTTATACTAACCTACGCACGCGGCTCCGCTTGCGGACAAATAATTAGAATTAATTATTAGATCACTAAGTCAAATATCAGTATACCATACATATTGATTTTTATTTAAGTTAAGTGCTAACATTTATATAAATATATATATTTTTAAATCTTCACAAGGTTTAACGACAATAAGAGTTGCATTATCAATGAAGAAGTATGGAGAACAAGTAAGACATGTTTAAAAAAAATAATAATAAAAAGTGTGGCGCCTCTATTTTCGACAGCAAGACCAATCAAAACAGCCTTAAAGGGTTTAAAAGAGTTTATTATCGATTTTTTTATTGTGATTGGTTTATTTAATAGTAGATGACTAACATTTAACGTAACAGCAGAAGAATCAGACAGAGCTAAAGGATAAAGGAAAGAGGAAGAGAGAGGCATGTGGCATCCAGCACGTCATGTTTATTCTTTATAAGAAAAAAAAATGGTAAAATTAACCTTTAGGAGCTGCAATTACCTACAACTAAGCTATTGAAAGCGCTAATTGAAGATCTACTTGACGTAATGTCGCAATACTTACACTGGTTCATGGAAACATAATTGAGCTGCATTATGATTTGGTAACGTTTCAAATGTGTTTTTTTACTCCGTAATTCTCAAACTACTCACGCATTTCCACCTAGACATACTTATATTTAAATTTTCTTAATATACAAATAATCATACTTTCATAAGCATTGAACTGAACTGTGTGAAATGTAATGGAGACCGTAACTCAACCACACGAATTATAATGCCACGAGTAATTAAAATATTAAAATGTTTGACGGCTAGCGCTGCGCTTTGTGTGCGAGGTGAGAGCTGCGAGGCTGCAGAACGGCCTAATTAAATATATATAAATTAAATATAGTTACCATTGAGCGGATTAAGGTTAATACATAACGACACTCTTCATTATACGATTCTATCGATATTTTTTTAAACATTTTTATAGAGTATTATCTTTTCTTATATTTATAATTTATTTCTATTTGTTATTTGTTTATAGCAATGCGGACATAACGAATGATTTAAAGTATAAAACATTTCAACTACAAGAGCGAGAGTGCATAATTATAATAAGCAGAGCCTTTTGGAGAGGACGAGAAGAAAATAAAAATACATTTTCATTAAAGTTCTTTAAAGTAGCATAAACTTAAGACGGGGATAACCTTTTTATGGTTGGCAGGCTTATCATTTTTAATAATATTTATACTTTCTACCAACTTATACCAAACCTAGATAGTTATACCTTAACCAAGATGTACAATTTATAACTTAAATTTAAATTTGAAACTATTATTTCGATTAAAAATTTACAAACACATTGTCAACCAGCCATGAACGCTGCCTTCTGTAGGCGGCAGGCAACGGATTGTTTGTTAGAAAACATAGTCAATTCTTTAACAGTAAAAAAGTAAGTTATTCAATTCCTCTCCACACAAATCATTTATGTGAGTCTGAACCTACAAGTGTTAACATTCCAAGACTGCGAAGTCGTTTGGAAGACACAATAGTCGCTCGTTTGTGAAAAGTTAAGGCGGAAAACTTTTAGTTTTAGAGAAACCGTTTTGGTTTGTATCCAAAATAGTTGCTCAGCAACTTTTAAATAGAAAATCGGACGTTCAATTTTAATATCTTTGCTCTTTCTTTGGTTCTGGAGACACAATGGGAGTTGAGATCAAATCGATTCGCAATTTAATTTGTATTCTCTTTTGACTGATGTCTAGGAAATTGAAAATGTTGATATCAGATCGGATGATTGTCGTTCCTTCTGTTTCCATTGATGTTGGAGGATATTATTTGTATTATATAGGGCTGCTCAGTTTTAGGGATTTAGAGATATATAGATGTTAATCTATATCAATGAAATTGAATGTGAATATTTGTTTTATATATATTTAAAACATGTCTTATAAAACATATTTCTGTTGTCTTTACAGATTCCTTACGCTTAAAAGGAGCAAAAAATGTATTAATTATAAAATAATATTAATAATAAAGTAAATAAAAGATGAGCTGGATTACATTTTACATGTTAATACTAAATACCCAAAATAAGATACAATCTCCTCCATGCATCCGTAATATGGCCGTCTGGACTTTTGTTTATTCATGAAAGACTTGACTGGATTTATAAAGGATGATGACCTGTCCTTGTTGATTAAGACATCGTATTTTATCTCACAATAAAGAATATTTTGCGACGAAATACGTAATAGATATGTCAATAAATGACTATAAAGTAAAAAACTTCCTTATATTATATCTTTTTATCTCTTATTTCTGCTATTAATATGGAATAAAAATGGTTTCAGCTAACAAAAATAACATATTACCTCCAATATATCATAAAGGCATTATAATAGTATCCCTTAAAATCAGGGTTCCGCCGGCTTTTCAGGTGTCAATAAGAAGAATGAGAACCCCTGGTCGAATTCACGGCAAGACAACTTTTGTTAGTTTAGTTATTATTCAACAATAATTTCTTTAATTCTTTCCTACATAATAGGTCGCAGTAAATAATTTAATTAATTTGAATGTATTTACACGTTTTTTTAAATTTTAATGTAAACAAACCTGAATTCAGTAAAAAGATGATCTTAACATTATCTCCGAACTTCCGACGTCGGATAAATTTAGCACGGCCCTTGATAAAATATTAGCAGCATCTATTCATCTTACGAGATAAAAGTACCGCAGGTGGGGTGTATCGTTACAAAAATGTTACACGGGCTATGTTTCAATATTGGACATGCTTTTACGAGATATTATAAGACACAGCCGCACTCGGCGCCTGTTAGAATTTAAAAGCAAAATATTATACGTGCTACTTTGGATGTTATGAACATCAGGAGTACTGTTAAAAAACACATTACACATACGAGTATGTAACAGTATTTTGAAGACTTTATGCCTATGTGAATATAAAATATTAAAATGTTAGATTCTCATTGATTCTTAGAAATACGAAACAGAATTACAACGGCCATCTTGTAATCCAAGTATCACAAAAGCTAAGAAAAACTAGTTCACGCGGCGCGACGTGTAAAAACTCCAAGAACAAAGAAACACTTTGAGAGCACCCTATTGGTAGACCAGTATAGGCATTAGAAATACAGAGAACAATAACATACAACGGGAATCCATATACGAAACTATGCTCTAACAGAAAAACATGAATACCAAAATATAACTAACTCACGCGGACGTCATTTAAAAATAAAAAGCTGCACTAGTTGAACTGAGAACTAAATAATATCTCGAATACGACTTTATTTCTCTAACAAAAACCTTTATTAAGAACCATTCTGTTAGATAATGCTGTCGGTTAAAAAATAGAATTCTAATTAGTCCCATCGTTTGGCTGCTAAAATATTACAGACAGACACATTAAACAATATCTTGTAACTTATAAACTTACAACAATCACCGTACGTGTTGCGGCGGGGCTTTTAAGTAAGTTTTCATTTGTACCATTCATTGTGAAATAATTCAAACCTTATTATAACAACATTTATAATGCGTATTAAACATGTTAAATATAATAAATTATACAGTATCCAAGTTTTGAAAAGCGATTATATCGGAATAATTTGTTGAAGCAAGTAATGATGCGAACAAAACTGTTAACTCACTCCGACCGCGGAACGTTATGTAAAAACATTTACATACAATAAATAATTTGCTTTGTTTCTTCGGAAATCATTCAATGACGGTGCCACATCTATTTCAATAGCTCGTCATCTCATCTCACTTACAGTACACTCTATACGAAAAGCATTATGTACAATTAAACATTGATTTAATTTTTTATTTCAGTCAAACTGTACTCACTTTATGAGGTCAAATTGTAATCTGTAGTTCATTCAATAATAGAGAAAATAGTTTTTTAAAGTCGCTTGAATATTGATAACAAGACATGACAGATAAAATAACATAAGATGTTTAAACACAATAACTGTATGATCGGTAACAAAAACTATAAAATCTGAAAATCTAAACATATTTTAATATAAAATCTCTTAGAAATGTTTCAAATTATTTAAAGGAATATAGTTATGATTTTGTACCTTAATATTTTGCAATTGTTGTTTCTTACACGGGTCCTGTGTGATCGCTAGTATTATAATTTAAGTTCAATGGACGTCCCCAGTCCTATTAAATGTAGGGGTTATATTGAACAGCGTGGCCCGTGACGGCCAAAATCTCTTTATTGACCAATAGTTTAGTAAGCCTGATATTGAATTCAACAAAAGCTTTCAATGCAAACCGTTAAAATTGATACTAATATTAAACTGCATAGGAATTTAAGTACAGCAATATCGTTATAATTATGTATATATTGTTTTTGTATCTACTTCTAATAACGAATACCGACAATATTGAGATCCTGTCTGGAGCTTGGACATTTTGAAAACCACAGCTTTTAAATCAATTAAGCATAACCAAGAACCATTTTCACAGATAACACATATTAAAAAACCGCATTCATATTGGGTCATCCGTTTGATGACACACAAACACATTTTAAACATCCTCTCGGTTAAATAGGGATGTAAAAATAATAATCAATACAGCCGGGGTGATTTGTAACGTTGTAACCGACTGTAAACAAGTTTAACGAAGACGTCACTCAGACTAATGTACTTTTAATTTGTTTTCGACTCAACGGTTTTACTTTTAAAGGAATTATACACTTGGTAGCATTAATTGGAACAGGCTTTTACATTTTTCATCGCTTATTGGAGCACGTCTGCACTGAGAGCGAGTTCAATGTTCCCTGACTCTCCTGATAGGTCGTACAGCGACTTTTTATATTAGGATTACTAACTTGAACCATTATTAATTAATGCGTGTATTTATCCCTCTTGGATGGTTTTGAAATGAAAAGGATGGCTTTATAGAATAGAATAAACATTACACTTATCAATGCGAGTAGAGAGGTGTTACGTAATATACTATGTATAATGAGCTTTTAGGTTGTGGATCCATATTAATTTGATTTTAGTTTACATATGGGCTGACTAGACCAGGGTAGTACTGTCCTCTTTACTTAGACACTGCAGCAAAAATATTTTACAGAGAGTAAGGTTTTTAATAGGTTTAAGTTTTGATTTTTAATAAGTGCATATATGACATTACTTAACAGAGGATAGAAAATCGCCTTGTTCGCTAAATACTAAGATTAAAAAATAAAAATATGGACCCGAATATACACAATTATACGTACCAGTTTTAATCGTATTTATCTTACTTTTTATTAAAGCTGTACCGAATAACATAAAGGATATGAAATATTAAGCTAAAAATAAATAATATAAAATACTTATCTAAATAATTGTAACAGTCATAAAATATATTTTAAAATTGACCTAAAGTGTGACCGACTCTTAGAAATTGAATAAATGCAAGTAATTGGCTTTTCACGGAGAGAGAGTAGGGAGAGGGTCTTCCATAAAATAATTGAAACTGTAGAGAGCCTTTTAGTGAAATTTTGTTACACATTTTAACACCATAGCGCCGTGCTTCAAATATATTTATATAGTTATATAGAATTTCGATATTATTACTTTCATGTTACCATGGAAACAATTTGAGATTATGAAATGAATTACAATTATTATTATATATATTATTTCAAAGAGAGGTTGTTTTTTATCGTAATTAATTTAGGTAAGGTTAGATACTGTTGAGTATCTTTTCTATATCAAGGGTCTTCGTCTTTTTAAAACGATTATATAATTTCAAATCAAAACATTTTTTTAATTTATATATTCTCTGATGTTACTATAAATATTATGGTTAGTGCTGCATTTAAACACTGCTAAAACAACGACTTAGTGTAATGTAGGATGGATTAAAAAAAATTAACACCGTGCACGTGCACGAAAGTTTTAAAAATAAATAAAATATAAATCATTTCTAAACAAAACCACCGACTGTAGCGATCTGGAAAAAACGGGGAGAAGTATAAAAAAAGTTGACGCACTACAATTCATTTTACACATAATTAGGTCAATTGCGAGATATCGCGAGGACACACTCGCAAATGAGGATTTTGTACAGAAAAAATATAAAATAATATACTTTCAGTTATACTTTTTATTCACATTATTTTCGATAAACTGATGATAGATTATTTGTTTGAAAAAATTACATATATTCTTATCTTATTATATGTATAACATTTGTCAGAATAATCAAAATGATATATCACTGTAGGAGTATACGCGACACTCGTAAGTTTATTGGCAAAATAACACAATATATATATAATATATTGGAATGTATTTGGTGCGGCCGCTGTTGCTGTTGTCGCCGGACGGCCATCGGAGGAGAATTAATATCGACGCCCGCTCATCCGCCGAGGATTCCGGGATATTTACTGACTTTATGAAACTAGTTACGGTACACGACCTAATATTATTTTATTTGTTTTTCTCTTGAAACATTTACGAACCAATCGTCATGTCTTATATTAATAAAATTTGCAGTTACTTTTATGATCTAATAATTATCTACATATTTGTTAGATTTGACAAAGATTACACGTGAAGAGTGTTAATTTGTTTCTATAAATATTATTTCAATTGACAAAACTCGTAGTCTCATTCTTCAAAAGTTTTTTATGTTACACAGCTGACGACTCTCGTTAAGATTCGATTGTTTTTAATATATTGTATTTGATTTCATTTAAGATTTATTATAAAAATATATTTATTGAATAAATCATTCATATTTTAATAACAAGAAATCTTCATTATTTTCGATAAAGAAGATGGTTTAGCTCAAATAATACCAAACTTTTTCCTCTTTATAGAAAATGTAGAGCAGTTAGGCGTATCGACTAAATACAAAGTGTGTATCGACTAAATACAAAGTGTATTTAGTCGATACGCCTAACTGCTCCGTACAGACATACTAAATCAATTTAATATAAACTGCAATCGATATTAAATTCCACACAAACACATAAACGTTACTTCAATCAATGTTCTCATTTAAAGTTGATTCAAATAGCATTTTAAATGTATAAGATATTAAGCCATCGAGGTCTATGTGCTGTAATTATTTTACATTTACAGATATCTGGTGTTATTTTGCATCAAGATGTTTTGAAAAGAATCTATACATATTAATAAAATTATAGTGTCTGTCTGTAATTCTAAATTAATAACTTTTTACTAAATGCGTATGAAAGTTTATACGGCACGTACATAAAACAATATTTTATATATTTTTTCTATGTTTGACTGTCTGTTTGTTTGGTGCGGGTAGTCTGTGAAAAGGCTAGACCGATTCTAAGATGACTTTCACTGATTTTATTACGAGTAACTTAGGGTACTTTAATTTAAAAAAAACATATTCCACGCGAGCGAAGGCCTGAGCACAGCTAGTATAGAATTTATTACAATTTCTCTGTATAACTAAGGGAGGGAATAAAGCGACGGGATACATATTAAAGAAATAAAATTCAATATATAAAAGTAATTAATATATCCGAACGTACGGCGTCTGTTACTAAGTAGAAGCTTTGTTCAAGTAATCCCACCTCGAGCCGATCCTGATAATAGCAATAAACTTATAACACTATATAGTGTATATATATATATATATATATATACAGCTATTATTATGCTTTAATAACACAAACAATATCTTAAGAAAACAAAATGTATATTATATTTGAGACGTTGTTATTCTGTGTGTGGAATCGAGTCAGTTAATTTAGTTTTAAGCTAAGGAAAACTTGAAAGCAAATATATATATATTTTTTTTACCATAACTGTATTTTTTTATATTGATATGGACAGGAGTGTATTTGGAAACAGTTTCGCAGTTCTTTCAATTCAGCTATCGGTGTGTTGAACCACATTCTTATTTTTGAAACCATATAGTTATAAAATATAATATTGGAATAGATTAACTTTAAAACATTTAAAAAATAAATGTCGCATATATATAACTACTATTATGTAAGCAACAAATATTTAAATTACAAAATTCTACGGCCATATCAATTTCAACATCTCAAATTACTAAGTATACTATTTTGTTACAGCTTCTGATGAAAAATAAATAGAATTGCGGAGTAAAAGAATACTAAAGTGCAAAAGATACTAATTTTAAGTCGCAAAAAATAAAGTAAATGTTTTGCTTTTAGTGAGACTTTCTTTAAACCACGCGACACGTGACCGACACGATCAAACTTACAACATTACAAATACAATTCTATTAAGTTTCTTATTTATATATTTAAAATTTTATTCCATGCTATTAAAATTTTTCTTCAAACCGTCCGAATTGAGATATCAAAAATAAATTTCTACTAATATAATTATTAACGGCGATTCCCTCAAGTGAGGATCTCGACGATTTCTATTCATTGCGGGTCCGTCCAAGTCGTTAAAGCCCCTGTTTCCACTGTAAGTGTTATTGAATAGCGTACGTGGACTGAGTAATAACATTATTTTAGTGATCTATGGTATATGCGCTACAAATTTATGGTTAATACTAAGTAATTTGGATGTGATTATTTCAGACGTGGTTTATGGCGTATTGATGCGGGAAGCAATACGTCAGTTTCGATACACTACGAGTACATTCTGTTTAAAGACAATTAATATCGTGTTATATAAAGTGTACGTGTAAGTGGAGTCGACTAATTCTCGTGGACGGCGGATGCGGTCGTGCGAGGAGACACGCGCCGTTCTTTTGTTATTTTTCTTTATTCTATTCGTTTATTTTCTTACATGGTAATTATATAGAATGTATTGTCTATTTGCAGTTTACATTAAAAATTATGGTAACAAAAGAAAACTTAATAAAGTTAACAAAATGTGAATTTGAATTGTTAAATTGTTACGTGGATTATGTTACAAATTTCACATTGCCCTGATATCGAAACAAAAGATATTTTTGAGGTGAATGGGGTCAAGTGGAACTGAAATCCCGACAATGCGGACCCGGACCCCTTCACGGCAAGTGTTTTAGCGAAATCATATTTTTTAATGGGACGCCTTCGTAAACCATTGTCCTAGTTTATATAAAAATTGTTAAACATTTCCAACAAACGAACTTTATTTCAATGTACAAATTAAAAACCTAGTTTTGATGTTTTTATAACAGAATCATTCTAAATAAATATAAGTTCTATATGATATGTGCTAGTGTAATATTATTTTTTGTAATTAAACACGTATTATGAAAGAAAATAGCGTTTCTTAAAGAAACTCTTGAGCGTACTTCTAAAGAGCAAGTTACATTTTGAGGAAGCCTTTACTTTACTACTCAACAGAATTAAAAACGACTGTCACGCTCAGTAACAACCAACCTAAGTCGTAAAGGTGTCTTAAACGAGAGAGCACTATCTCTTGTAAGCTCGAGTCACAACACACGGATAACTAAATAAACACTCCAGTATATTGCTCTCTAAAATAAGCTTCACAGTTTGTGAGACACTCCCCGAGACGTCCGTGTTAATATTGCACCGGCCTGTCCGTGCAGATATAATGAATTATTGAACAAAGTGCTCCATTTTGTTAATCCACTCTAAAATAATAAATAAACCTTTTAAAGCCGACTTTATGAAAATAGAATAAAATTTACTCGGGCATAAATTAGCAATTATTCTAACTAACCTGAGATTTAAATCAATATTAGAGTTTTAATCCGACGGTTTTCACTAAGTGGAAAGATTAAACCTAAAAGTTCAAAATTCAATATGGCTCCCGCATTTATTAACAACTGATTATTTGACTTGCATTCGATTATGTATTTATAAACACATCGATTGATATTTGATTCCAATTTCGCCCGTATTGAATTAATGACATTACTTTACATTAGGCTTTGAATAGTGTAATATTAGACTTAAGATCTTACTTAAGTCAACAAATGGATACGCAATACCAAGAATGTCAAAAACTTTATTTCGGTCATGAAGGTTATGTTTTCGTTGAGATGAAACCAAAGCAAAGAGTTATAAAAGACATTGATGGTATAATTTTTCTCTTGAATTTGAATTTTTAGTAAAATCAATTCTAAATATTGGAAAAAACATGTACTATTTTAGGCTTATTTGAATTTTAAATAAATAGTTCATTTACAAATCTATAGAAAACATCATCATATCTTTAAATTCGCCGCTTTTATAATAAAAAGTAAAACGGTCAACTATTAATAGTAGTAGAGAAGCTCGAAAATTTTAAACGTGAGATAATTTAATCTCTGATTTCAACTTCCATTTCAACTTGATTAAATAACAATTATACAGAAGTTTATCCTAAAAGTTCCGCAGTGACTTCGGCAAACAATGCAAATGGTCCCGTGTTCGACTCCCAGTTCCCGAAGTCTGCCCCGCAACTGAATTTATAATATTTATGAAGTTTTATTATTTCGAAAACTATATTATTATGAAATGAGAAAATTTTCATATCACATCTATACTTTTATTATATAGGACGCGAATTTTGTAAGTTTGTTTACTGGGAGATGTTTCGAAGACACTGAAATTATTTGAAATATTTCTATAACATTATAGAGGTATATATTATGTACATAAGTGCATATATTTTAAATTGTCCTTATTTTTTTTCATTTTATGAAGTTAAACCAATTAGTTAGTAAATATAGATGTAAATGAGTCCTGGGCTCTTTATTACCATCCGTGTTCACATCGCAATTAAAATAAATTATACAAATTAGTGCGAATGATTAAATTATTTGGAGCGACACGAGATTTATTTATCAATATGTCGTACCGTCCTCGTTAGGTGTGAAGATCACTAATGGCATATTTTTATTAAATTATGAGACATTATTTCTCACCCTTTGTTGTAATTAACTTAGTTATACTCAAAAGTCAGAAATGTTAATTAACGCTTGCATTCAATCATATTATTAATAACTGTGAGCTGCGTCCACAATTCCATCCTCGCGCCGTTGTAATATAACTGAATTAAATGAAGCCACTGGCCTTTCCACTTACGAGTACTAGCTGACATCTGAGTTCCGAATCACATTTAGGGTGAACGAGGTGATCAAGTTAAATAATATTGGAATTCAGAAACATTACAATATATTAATTTAATATAGAACGATTAATTTTCTAAAACTCTAATTTAAATTCCCCGGAGGAGTAGAAATATAAAGTAAAAATGACGGTCTTCCCTATTTCTCAAGTCGCGACGTCAGACTGAGACGACACGTATTACTCGAAGAATTTTGAATTATGACACACTAACAGTCACACTGCTCACACTTTATACACCAAGTCACGAAAAGTATATATTTGTCCGAGCAAAAATATAATTTACTCAAGCAAAATACAAGTACGAATAACATAACAATATAAAACTATTACACATAACATTCATCAAAGCCTGTGCTTATGTATACCATCTACAGATATATAATTAAAAATATTTTAGAATTCTATTTAACAAAAAAACAAATCGGATTATATGGTTTTTGTAATAATTATGTTTATATATATATATATACATACATTACTGCAACATTAATACAATTAACAAAATTATTTTTAACTGTATAATAACATCGACAACGAAATGACATTTGGGCTTTGAAGTTTCTTGAGATAAGTTTTTCCCACACGGATCAGTTGAAGAAGGCGAACATTTAAATTGAAATTTAAGACATAAATTTCACTGCGCATCAAAAATATTTCACTTGTTTCAAAGGTTAGTTCCATGGAGTAGAATTAAGAAACGACGGAAAGTGTTTAAAATGAAGTCCAATCAATAATATGATTACGCTCCTCATACCGTGAAAAAGTAACCGTCTATAGTATTTTTAATATTTTTAATTTTTAAATTGTCATGAAAAAAAGGTTATATATGTTTGTGTTTAAAATCATTATTCGCAGGTTTTTTTAATCTTTTATATGTCACGTAATAATAATTTTAATGAAATCCGACTCACACGAACTGGATTTAAAATTTTTTTATTAGGTACTTATTTTTTATCTGTCGTTCGAATAAAGTGGCTACATCGTGTGATTCGCCTGAAGGGTTGTATCACGGGGTCGGTGCTTAGCCGACTGCCCTCTTACCTTTCAAATATTTAGGTTACAAAACTAGTTGGAGTTTAAGAGTTCCTCTTTTTATTACAGTAAGACTCCTTATTTCGTAAATTAGAAGAAAACATAAAACTAATTAAAGTTATTACTATAGAAAACTTTGCAACAAATGTCAGTAAAGTTTTAATATAAAATCCTTCACAATCTTGGCTATTATGAGCGCAGATGCAGCTTTCGTGTTTGAATGTACTCAGTTTCTTTACATTCAATACGAGTTCACTTCTACAGTTTATAAGAAATATAATGAGAGAATAACTCACGCGAATGTATATTTCGAATTATTTTATAATGTGTATATTTATTTTATAGTTGTTTCGCCTTAAGCATAATCCTTCCAAAACTCGAGAAAAACTTATTCGGGAACTGGGTTACCATTTAAAGCCATACATTTAGTTTGGGATACTCCATTCGTTCGACAAACTAAATGCACTCAGACTAACAAGTGTGTAGGTACTAGAGTACGTAAACACCGTTTTTGAGGCAGACTTAAATTGGATCCGGTCCTTTTTAAATAAACGCTAACGACCCCAAATTATGTATTAGCACATGATGTAAATGCAGAGGAAAAGTGGGTTTCCAAAGGTTTGAAGTTTATATTTAATAAGGGTTAAACGTGTGTGAGCTTGCAAAATGTATATATTAAGTTTCCCTGAAGTATTTTACTATTTTATGGAATTAGAAACTTTTGACTATTTGTTTACTTAAATCACCTGCGAAAATCTCTCTTGAGCGTCTAGTATGTCGATGAACAGCGAGAGCTTGTGGTCCATTATGGGAAAACCATTGCGAGGCTGTTGCAGCAGGTGCCGCACTGCCTCTCTCACGGCGGCCGGCGTGCTCGGGGTACCGGGAGTCCCCAACGACGGCACCGGTCCCATGAGCGCCGACAGACCGTGAAACGTCGCGGACAACTTGGGGACGTTTTGGACCCCGGGTAAAGACAGTCTACGAGACGTCGACGGCGGCACAGCACCATAACCGTTCGTCATAATCGCGGGCCGTTGCAACTGGTAATCACTTCTCGAGGACGGCATGTTGACGGCGCGAGGTAGCGTGGCCAGCGGCACGGGCCGCCGCGGCACCGGCGCCACCAACACCGGCGCCCCCCATTCATCGTCCACGGCGCCCAGCGAGTGTGGCCGCCGCGGCACAGGGGGTATCTGGCGATTGGTGACCACACTCTGAGGCCTGCGGGGCCTCCTATCCGGTTGGATGGGAGCGGGCGGAGTGTACGGCGAGAAGCCGCCGAAATCCGCGATAGGTAGCGGGGGCTTTGTGGGCTCCGGAGCCGGGGGTGGCGGGTCGTCCCAGGGCCATAGGATCAGGGAATCAGGTTTCCGGGGCGGCGCGGGCCTAGGCCTGCCCGCCCCCTCGGTCATGGCGGGCGCCGGCAGGGTCACATGGCGCGGGGCGTCCGTCGCGCGCGGCGTCCGCCGGCCGACTGCCGTCGCGACGCTACGCATCACGCTCCCGTTACGGCGCTCCGAAGGGTTCGGAGCCTAGCTACGAGGCTACGACGCTACGAGAGCAGATCTCCCGTCGATGTTGTACTTCAGAGTGTGTGAGTTTAGACTTACGCAGAGCTGAAGTGTTGTGTGTTACATTCGTTCTTCGGTCGGTTTTAGGACTGTACTTGACAGGACGAAAATAACTACACGGTATAAATGATGAAGTCGAAAACAAGTTTAAAATACATTAAATAGATTTTATTAGCATATTCCAGTACAGTGAAACTAAGGAGACATCATTAAATAAAATAAAACAACGTATAATTATCGTTCCCGGGAGCGCTGTTAAACTAATTAATTATTTTAATACTCATGCATATTCATATTAATCTTTATTCTCATACGCGTTATAAAATAAAAAAAATAATTAATATTAATGATATACGAATATAAAATGGAGATAAAAATAAAGTTTTATAATATTTCAGATAATAAATAAGAAGCCCGGCTAGGAACTTTAAATAATAGCAACGTGTATAGGAGCTCGCTAAATCGGCTTCTGGCAACTTAATTAAAATTAAACTTGTCCAGGTTTTAAAATAAATGTGTCCGTTCAGTGCAGGTTTTAAGTTTTATGCAAAAAGGTTTTGTTAAGTTATTAAATGTTGTAACTTGACAAAAAGTATACACGAATAAGCCACTTTTTACCTTTTATTAAGTTCTATGTACCTGTGTATATCTGAATGAATACAATTACAAACATTTATTATAACTAGATTCACATGAATTATCTGACTTTATCTGACTCTATAACTTATTCTCCCAGCTCCGCTCGTATTTATTCCGTAATGTAGTGCTCTTGGGGGATATAACAGGGTTAGGTGCGTGTAGGAGCAAATAAATCAATGGTTAACCAAAATGGAAACCAATAGGATAAACCGAATATTTGACTGGCTTTGTCACTGAAAGGTTTAGGATTAAAACGGCCTTTTCTCCTTTTTATTAAGGTTTTGGAAATCGATACTGCACACGTATAAGACCAATTTTGAACCAAAGATTTACAATAACCAAACAGATTTTTTTTGGAAAAGAAAAACTTTACTATATAATCTAATATACAAATAAACTATCACACCGTATCAAAGATTAATATCATCTTTCTTAAACCAAGAATTGAACCGATATACCACATATATACAGCGTTATTCTCGGATACACTGCATTAATAATAACACTTGAATCATATGATATTGTGTTTCAAAAATAAATCTTTTATGGATCCTTTTATAAAGTTAGTTATTGGTATATTTTGAACTCAAAACGAGTGCAATAACCTCTACTGCTTCTTAAGTGCGGTTATTTCTGTTTTAAGATTTCATTGCACCCATTGTTAAGTGTTTCTTAGACGTCGTTATTTTTAATATTCGCTTATTGAGTATAGATTATCAAATGTAACTAAAAATTCAAACATTGAAGGCATTCCTGAACTTGAATGTAGTAATACATATCCTTATAAAGAAATCCTGAATCGGAAAAAGGGAGGGTATTTCAGTCCGGATGATAAACAATTGCCCGGATCAAAGCAAGCAATACCTTAATGGGATTTAAGACGGGTCATGCTAAACTATAAATCAATTTGGTAAAGGGATGTGAAGGAATAATTTATCGACAGTTTTTTATCGATATCTCATATAAATTATATATTATATAATATTGTATTGTTTATTATGATTATAAATGAATATAAGTAACGTCAAATTTATCCTTATTAATATTGGAACTTTTATTTTTAAGGTAATTTTTATAATTAAATTGAATTAATTGAAAGGTATTATCAATATTATTTATATCTTTTATACAATATTCCATTATTTGGGGGAGGTTTTGTATTAAATTATTCAAATAGACAGTCTTTGTAGCGACGCTGTAATCAGTTTCAGATACAAACCTGTTTATTTATGTCCTTAAATTGAATTGGTAATTAGGATTGTCGCCATGAGAATGACACCAGACTCATACAACTGAAGATATATTATCATCATATCTATTTTAACTGAGTATCACCTTTATATGTATATTTAATTAAAATGTGATGAAACAGTAAAAAAAGCAGATAGGTCCCTCGAGGTCCGTTCCGAGTCGGCTTGTGATCGTGGTTTTTTATACTTGTTAAAAGAAATTCAGGACGCAACAACTAATACGTTCATATTATTAATAAAATTAAACAAAACTATACTATCTTAAATAAATATGATTTGAAATAAATTTCAGATATTATATAAATGAAACACTAAATCTATCGACACCCACACATGTACACATCCCTACGGCCATTCCGGCAGAGCGCAACCGGAATGAGAACAGAAACACCATCGACAACAGCACCGCACTAGCCGTTATCCGCACTGGAACAAACCCCATTGGAAACAGCGCAGCTATTGCTTTTATGTTTACTAAGCTTCGGTAGTCTTTTATTACACGACTTTGGTATTTTAGTGGTAACATAGTGAAATAAGGCCCAATTATGTATTGTGAACTTCAATCCGTAACCCGTAGAAAATAATCCACTACTTTACTTCTTACACCGCAATTCAAAATTAAAAAATTGTTGATGATATTTGAAGCGTATTAAGCTACATTTAATTTGCAAAGCTTAAATTAAAATATAAGAAAATAATAATTTCATTAGTCGATTCTTTGAGTATCCGTAAAGAGGCACTCGTTTAAATATTTTAGTCTCAATGTTCGCTAACGACTTTTTAATGCTGGGTTTCTGTTATTTTTTAGAAAAATTGTGTTTTCAAAGAACCTTTTAATGCTATAGCTTGCTTGCTATGTAAAGAACCAGTGGTTGTATTATCGTGTGTAATTAAAATACTAGACGAGTTAATGAAGCAATTGAAATCCATGAAATGAATCTTATTTCTCAAATATTCCAGCCCTCACCATCTTTATAGTCTTATAAAAGTCCGCGAAAAATCTGAAGTTACAAAAGATTTTTCTCATAATATCTTAAAATATATAAAAGTATTTCTCCATAAAAATCAAAACGCGAAAACAATAGACCTTTTTCGTAAGAATGAAAACTGTAGCCATTGCATCTTGCCCTCGGAATCTTATTACAGAATATCATTTCAGAGCTCAAATGAAATTAGTCATGACAGCGATAACAAGGGCGACTTTATCGGACGGATTTCTTTGAAACGTTCAGAAATTGTAATTCCTCACTAAAAGAGATTTTACCGATAAGAGCCGATATAAAACGCATTCTCCCCTCAAATAAGACGATAACGAATTACAAATAATCAAATTAATAAGTAAATAATATATAAGTTTATATATGAAATGTGATTTTAAGCTTATTTCAAACTGTATGAAAATAAATACTAGTAATATATAAAGATGATTATAAATCGACGTGACGCTGGTGGAAAAACTAATATACCACTATTATAATATATAATCCCGCAGAACTAGGAACGCAGGTGCGTTTTGGGAAATATTTGACAAATGCCAATCGAGTGAGGCTCAATATGCGCATAATGTATGAGGCAACTGACACGCTCTCGCCGACTGGCGCCTGGAGCGGAATAATGGAACTAAACCATAGATTGATATTGGATTACGTTTAAAACGATTAAGTCAATATTAATCTAAATAGTACACAAACAAAATAATTTAGTTTCGTAATTGGACAGTTCATTTGTATTATTTTATTTATTGGTTCGTAGAAACTAAGTTTGTAATGTGAGACATAATTACTTAATCAGCCACTTCAGGTGTTCCCCTAGGCACTTAGCTCGACCCTCTTCTTTTTAATTTATACGATAATGACATTCAAAAGATTGTTAAAAGTCCCTCTATTCATTTTTAAGCTTATGATATAAATTTCGAAAAATACAATCTTAAGAGCCCGATCATGAAATGTGGCCGGTAATGTGAATGTTTTTAAACTTTATATAAAAATGTTATAAAACGTCTAAGTGCACAAACGCTATACTTTTTAATTACCTTCATCAATCTAACGTAAAAGCCGAAGTCAGATGTATTTTGTATTTAGGTCGAGAAACTACACTAACTTTTAAAGCTCAATACAATTACAAGACAACAAAAACTTATCGAACACTCAACTTTGTTAATTCGTTAATTATTTATGTTTCTTTTATGAGTTAAGTTTTAACGATTCCACAAAAATGATTATTTAAAGAAATTTACAAAACATCTTAATATTAAGTTTCAAACGAACAATAAATGTGATTGTAGTTGCTTCGTCAGCGGAATGCTGATTGAAAAGAGACCGAAAATTTCTACTAGAGCTCTTAGGAAATTTGATTTACTCTCCTTACCTTTGAGTAGCATTCATTTAAGATGTTTTATGATGAAATGGTTCGTGTATTACGTAACTATGCGATGTTTCATTTACCTGTACATACATGAACAACTAAAATGCATAGAGAAAACACTTCAAACATTATTCATATTCATATTAATAATTTATCAATTTTCATTCTATTTATACTTATACTACTTCATCGGTAGGTCCGTATGTCCATTCCAATTCTTAATTCTTTATTTGATATTTATTTCTAATCAAAAACCACAATCATAACATAAAACTGAGATTATTCCTTTGAAAATATAGAACTGACATCTAAATTTCATTCCCTACGTAACTCTCTTAGGAATCAAATTTAGTAAAATCTTGTTCTAGCACCTGCCTCCTAAGAGTACCTCACCCCAATGCAACATTTTAGATGTATAATCCTTATAATTTAAAAGATATCATGATGACGAGTTAATACTTTTTTTAAATGATTATTATTGTTTTTTTTTTATAAATCATAAACAATGCTTCATACTCACCTGTATATAGTTCAGTATAGTGGCTTATTTCAAAAACTTACCTAAAAAAATAAAGAAATAAAACTATAAATAAATAGGTTCATAAATATTACTTACTGTCGTTATTTAAATCTAATCAAGTATATTTACATACAAATTTAAAAGCATATATTATATATTATATTTCTGATAAATTAATGTTCATATCATATATATATTTTGTATATATCGTTGTGTAGTTGAGACCAGAACATTTGCTATAAATAAATTGTAAGAGCAAGTATGTTCAAGTAGAAAAAGGCAGATAATAAATACTTTTGGTGGTACTTTTAGTGGTGGTATAAGTGGTAGTTATGTTTATTATACTTTAGTAAGCGCTATATATATATATATATATATATATATATATATATATTTATAGAGAGAGAGAGAGAATACTTGAAATGATATTGAAATCACTAAAGTCACATGAACCGCTGACTAAGTTTTTAGTTGACTCGTCGCCTTACAATATTCTTATCTTTGCAATGTCAGTCAGTTGAGGTTTAGAGAGAATAAAGATTAAATTACTATATAAAATAATTTGACAGTACTTTATTAGTTTCTCTTCGAGAATGTACATGTGACTGACTAAAATACAAAAAAAATACCAATACTATAAAGTAGATGTTTTTAATTCTGAACATTAAAAGGATTCGTCCGCGATGTAAGGATCAAAGAAACACAAAGACGGATAAAAATAAATACATCCGCTGTAAAACGACACGCAGTCAGTGCAGTCGCAGTTGGCTGACATACTCGTATTACAAAACTCTTACTAAGACTTTTTACATCAACTTCTTTAGCCAAAATATCATTATATTACAACTTTAATACTATTGTTTGTTGTAATTTATTTAGGAACATATTATAGTGAGTTTACTATTTTAGAAGGGATGGGATGGATGGGATAAATGAATATGTAAGAGAGAGAAAAGATGAGAAGTAATCGTTTTTCGCGGGGTGGTCACGTAGTGCGCAAGAATGAAAAGCATGTAACGAGAGGAGTTTTGAGTGGATTTGGATGTGGACTATTATTACAAGACATGCACGGAATGTGTTAAATAATATGGCAAAGAAGCTTCACTGAGATGACTTGTCATATCGAGGTATGACATTTTGCGCCGATCACAAATAATTAGTTCGCCACGAGGATACATGTAGTATGTATGTATTTATTAATATATTATATGAAAATATCCATCTATGTTAGTAGTTTTTTATTTAATAACATACTTCTAGTTTTTTGTCTCTTGAGAGAGATTTTTAACATCAAAATGGGCCAGGACTTGAATATTATGCACCATTTTGACAGTTCATTTACAATAAACTAATAAAATCGCATTTAGTAATATTAACGTTTGAAACGGCTTATCGCTGGTTTTATTGATCGTTTTGCGAAACTACATACATTCAGCTTCTCGTAATTACATGTTTTATAAAAAGTAAACAACTTTAATTAAAGTAAAATGTATGGTTTTAATTTAAAACGACCTTTCCTTCAAACAACTGCTCCAAATTAGTAAAGAGTAATTGGACGCATTTGCCATTTCGTGTTTACTTTGTTACCAGTCGGTTTAACTTTGTTGCCTACCACATACGTTTTTGAGTACATATTAAATATATTTATTTACTTTTATACTAAACCATATAAATCTTAAAACAATTGGTTACGTAATACAAATTCATAAAGACTAAATTAATATTGCGTTTACATATTTAAAGCACTCCTTGGCGACATCTGGCAACTTGAAACGAAAATAAATCCACAACCTTAACAAAACTTTTCACATTCTTGTTATTCGACCCCTTGTAAGAGGGCGCTAGGTGTAGACCAACCTCATATCATTTTCATTTTAAATCTTAAACTTAGAGTTAGTTAAGTAAAACAGATGGCGCTGTATCTAGAATGTACGCCACCTATGAATTTTGAGATAAAACTTCCTTCGTATTAGTTCACAACTTTATAAATAGATGGCGCTTCGATTTTTATCAACAAATCGTAAAAAAACTATTCTGTATTTCCTAATTTAGCCTTTCTTCATCGTTCCTATCTGTTCCTCAAGGGTATATAACGTAGATAACAAGCTCTATGGAAAATGATAAAAAACTCACCTTTAACAAATGTGGGTCTCTTTCAGCTGCCTCCAGCAGCGACTCGGCCTCGCTGAGCCACGCGACGAAACGCTCCAGCGAGCGGTCGAAGTTCTGCAACGACGACACGGCGGAGTGCAGCGCCTTCCCTCGAGCCACGATACTATTATAAAAGTAATGTTTAGACGTTATTTGAGACCCTGTAAGGCATTTAAAATAATAAAATATTTACGATTATCGATATTCAAAGTTGGTATATCTACGTCGAGGTTAAAATAAGCATAGTTAACGCATTTACTCTTAAATATAATTATTTGCGTGTGGCAATATATGTACATAAATTGTACTCATCTATAGATATAGACTAGGGGCGCCAACAGACCCTCAATTTCGACTCGCTGCGCTCGCGAAATCTCGGGTGCCGTTTGCATATTGACCGAAGCAAGCCCAGTGTAATGGCTCATCGTTGTGGACAATGTCGATAATGTAGAAGTTTCAGTTTTTTGACGATTATTCCTCAACGACATGTCATTTTTTTATTATTTTTTTAAACTATCACCTAATAATATGTATCTTTTTGATTGCAAAATTTCATAATTTTCCGTCAAGTAGTAGTTTTTGAACCTATTTGCGACAAAGAATGTGAAAAAGTCTCCAGTAGAGCTCTCCGCTCAATAAAATTGAAGTGTCTGTATGTATTTCCGAACCAACAGCTTTGAATGCACATGAAAGTATATACGCTAAGTATATAAGAAAAGCAATGTTTAATATTAGTCTATCTGTTTATTCTGGGTAATCTCTGATCGGGCTGGACGAATTTTCACAGGACTTTTACTGATGCTGATGTTATAAAGAGAAACTCAGGCTATTTTTATTTTAAAAAACATATTCCGCACGAACGAAATCGTAGGCATAACTAATAATATATAAAATATGAATTAAGTTTCCATTCAGACACCAGGTTCGAGATCTATTTCTGTAAGCTACAAGCTTTGTACGGAAGAACACGATGTGCTGATTTACTAAATCAACAGATGGCGCTGCACGAGGTCCCAACACTAACGCCATCTACACATTTTCCATGAAACTACAAGTGCTATTTTAATACTAATATTCTCGATTCTCACCTATTATTGAGCTCGTTGTATCGATGGTTGATGGCCTCGGTGGCTCGTTTGATGCGGGTGGTATCGTCATTTCGGTACACGGCAATAAGACGCTGCGTGAGCTGACCGAACAACTCGATCTGGTGCTTATATTGATGCACCTCGGCGTGGAATGACTGGAAGATAATGTATTAGAGAATAGTGAGATCCTTTCGAGTATGAATAGAGATCAAAACTTAAGACGCCCATCCTCTTATAACTTCGAAAGTGAGAATAAATCGATTACATAAGTTTAGCACTATTACTTACTACTTTTCTTTAAAATATTCTTTTTAATTCAATTCTTCTTCTTCTTCAATCAATTCTTTATTAAATATTTTTTTTGTATATGTCACAGTTATTCTCTTTTAAGCCAACGTGTATTTACCTTCTGTTCTCTGAGCTGCATCTCGAGTACATCGGCTGTATGTCCGGGGGGAGTCATCTCAGCCAGGCGTGTCTCCATGCGAGTGAGCCAGGCGTCTGCGTCTCTCCGGCGCGCCTCGTACCGCTGCGAGTCTCCCAGCATAGCATCCAGCTGAGCTTTGCGCTGTAATACGCGGGCGTTTGCTTCATCCCAATGCTCTCTGAGGGCCGTCACTGCAAGAAACAATATTATATTTATTAAATGGTAAGCAAAAGATAAACATGAACTACAGCTCATTTAATGTTAACACTCTGATTCATCAATTATAGTTTTAATTGAGACTTAAGTATTCATTAGTTTGATTGGTATAATATATATTTATTATAACTTAAAGCTTTTATTTGACAACGTTAAAACCGTGCGTTAGGGAATTCTCCTGGTAATGTCTTATTTATCACAATAACTCGGTCGCGTGACAGGAGTAAATATTAGAAAGTCGACGTCATATACCCTCAGAGTAAATATACCGAGTAAATATGTTTAAAGCCTGAACGCACCTGAGTACTGGGAGACCAAATATTATATATGTTATAAAAGATTTAATTTCAAATACAATTTAATTCAATTTCATCTGTATGTTCCAGTTACAAATACAACAGAGACTTAATTCACATAGATTACAAATATTATATTTAATTAACATTTATATTAATAAAACCATGCTCTATGAGCAAAGCGAAGCTCAAATAACTGATAAAAAATTGTAAAAAAGAAAATTGAAAAATAATTTTCTTTGATGTTAAAACGGCTTAAATATCCTTCAATAACAGAAAATAAAAGTATTATTCGCTTAGAGAGTATGAGGAGAGAGTATATATACTCAACTAGGTATTTAACGAGCTAAAAATTGCATTTAAATGGACACAATTTCTATCAGGCAATTATATCAATACTATGAAAAAAGTATAAAAAATGAGAACGAATTATTGTATTGCCGTAGTACATTTAAAATTATTAAATCTCTACGGAATACTAAGAATCATAACAAAATATTTATATAAAAATATATAGGAGAAGGAATTATTATATTTTTTTAATACTTATGATATTATAAGATCATAACTTTAGCTTTATTAAAACAAGTTTTCAGTTTATACGACTGGATCTTAAACCGAAACTTAAATATTTTATATTTATCAATAATTTAAAGATTTTCTTATAAAAGTCATAGCCTACCTACCTACCCTACCTCTACCTTAGTCATAAATAAACGTGTTATAGGAAATTAAAAGGATTCAATCTTTATACTGTATAGAATATGTGCTAATAATAAAATGAATAACACAAATTTCACGAAAATATCTTAAGGTACTTTGAATCTCAAATTTAAACCAATATATTGCTCAAACATTCACATATACATATTGAGAGCAGTCGCCCTAAAACAACATTGCCATTGTCCAATTCCCTGAACAAAACAAAACGGGAGTAAACGTAAACTATGCTAATGGACGTACGAACAGACTGGTTTACGTATGGTAATTATACACTGTGCAAGCAGACCCGGCAGACATTGCTCTACTTTGGACAAACCCTCGAGTCCGATCTAAACCATACCATACAGGTCATTAAAATCAGTACAACAAACGAACGTACAGAAGAATTATATATACAAAGATAATCAAGAGATCCACATTTGAACGTCATAGAGAGGACTTTGACGGCATTTGAATAAGCGGTCTTTGTGAGAATAAAGAGTCGTTACCTCCCGAGCTGCGGATTGCGGTTGGAAATAGGACTCGACGTAAAGTAAGCCGACGATTTCTTGGACCGAGTCGAAGTAATTAAACATCGCTGAAACTTCAATAGACAGAAAGTGTATCTTTTCCTTTCTATAAAAAGACTTAAGTAATTCAAAGCCATTAATTAGTCTTGTTAAAAGTTTGACAAAGTTATTAAAATTGACCGAACAAACTTTCTAAATTTAATGTTAAATTACTAAAACCAATATAATAATAAAGTCCACGAAATGCTGTAATTAGTAGAATGTTTTAATAGAACTCATTAAAATTGTTTAACTATTTAACGTTAAATCATTAAACACACACAGACCACGACTCTCATTACATCAATGTAGTGATTAGATAAAGCTTACAGAATGTTTTCAAAGTCGAACCTTTCAAAAGAGAACGCAAATGTAACAACAGAGCACTGGTCTTGGAGACAGGGAAGCCAGTGATATCTGTTGGTTTAAAACAATATATTACAAATAATATTATTAATAAATAACTTATACATAACAGTAATAGAACAATCTCCATTTCATTATAAAACATTAATTAAAATAAAAAAAAATAAAGCTGTTATATTAATAATAGCTGTTATTATGTCAAATACCATTGATAATAAATTATAACTGTGAATCAACTGCCAAATTAAATTATTCCCATTATAATGGACGCTAAATTAATGAATCCGTTTGGGAATTATCGAATTTTAAACATTTAAACATTTTGCAAAATGGAAAAAATTGGTATTACAATGTCTTTAGGATTATCGTCATAATATTATAAGTTAAGTAACTGTTTTAATAGACACGTTTTAAATTTTTACCAAAACCAATTTCTTGTACTATTACATTTTACTAAACTATCAATAACTACAAATCTCAGGTTAAAGAGATAGAATGACTAAAGAGTAAAGTGTACTCCGTTGTTGTGTTGTTGTGTGCCTATTTCTAGTTCATGGAACCTACCCTTTGGACCCATCCCTTTGGACCCACGCAACTAGAGTCTGCAGTATATTGGGAACAATGTTTAACTTTACAAGTAAAAATTTACAATTTAAAGGATTTTTATGTTGGTATAATTTTAAATATGCACATGAAAAACATCAAAGTCTATATTAATTTTATTCATCCACATGGATTACAAAAAAAAAGCAATAATCTTCTAAACGGTTTCAAAGAATGAGCTAGAAACAGTGTCGGTGAGAATTCGAACATTAGTGTCTACATCTAGAGTGGACGAGGTTTAGTAATTTGATCTGCTTCCAAATAATTATTCTGCAGTATTAACAAAATAAACAAAACCATAGAACGACTTGCTTTAAAACCTTTAAGATTTGTTATTGAAGTGAGAGCAATCAAAGTAGAATAGAAGTTTGTTAAATAAGTCTCGTGAGCAAATTACAGTGGTTTTTCCCGAGGTCGTTTCTGAGAAATTCTAGTGAAGTTATAATTGAATTCAGTTAGTTCTACTCTCGTCCCAAGGAAAACATTGTTTAAAGCCGAACGAGAAAATCGTATAACCACTAAAACAACTTTATTATAATAAAATAACAAAAAGTATAAACAAAACGTTTAGTTTAAATATATAAAACAGATCTTGCAAAATAATTATTTTTTTTCAAAGTAGCGTTGATATTTCTCGTTTCATCTCTTCTTAATTCCTGATTGTTTGTCAATCGTTTCACAAGGACAATGATTTTGAATATTTGGAATTTACAAAATAAAATACACACAATTTACCTTTAACAAAACCCAATATTATAATCTAACCTGTTAATATTTATACTTTAAATAAAATTTGTGTACAGATAATAAATATATAGTTATTTATTATTAAAAAATCTATATGAACTTATTCCGTTCGACACCTATTAAGACAATAATCAAGAAGATAACAGAAATAAAACTAATTACGCAATATAGTAGGTAATATTTTACGAAAAGCCACAACCCTCGCATCGCTAATAAACACAAAAAATAATGAACCCGGCTTAATTACAACCAGAATTGGACTTCGCAAAAACCTATGATATTTAAGAGCGAAGAGTCATCAGTATATAGGAGACGATATTTTTGTAAAAACAATCGATAAACATGGTTTATGATAATGGTAAAGCAGAACACTGAAACGGCTTAATAATTTGTAACAATATTATTCAATAATTCTATTTAATGCTAACTTAATTTAATTTAATCTAAATGTGTACTACGTTTCAAAAGAAATATGAATTTCAGTAAATAAGTTCTAATAATCCGGAACTATCGGATAAATCTATATTTAGATTTAATTATGGAGAACTTATAAACTCTGATAATAGATCCCTGTCTAAGTATTGCAGTGCCGTACGATCCCAACCCGGGCAGAGGGCTGAGGTGGCGACAATGGAAGGGGGAATAGACGGAGAACGGGGCGAAATCTCAAGAACATGTCTAAATAATGTATATTAAATCAACTTATTATTTATATCTGATTTGTACATACGTTTACAAATGATAAATATATTAAACATAATTTATTTATTTAGCTAGCCAGCAAGGCTAGCGGCTAGAAGCCGTGTTAGTGGAATCTAGACTCGTAGGTTAGATACTCACACGAGAAAATATTTTATAGTTATACAGAGATAGCTCTGGCGGCTCTGGAGATAAATTTTGTTCGTTATATCTGTTTTCTATAACCTCGGACAAAGAGTATATCTTCTAGTAAAGAAAAAGGTAAAAAAGTAAGTAATCTTGTAGTTTATACAAATTGTTATATTAGGCGGTTTAATATAAAAAGCATTTATCTTGTATTTCTGGATTAGCATTCAACCAACATGTGCGCCACAGCTCTCTGTGTTCTGACAGCATCGATTGAAAAAATACTAAATTCATTTGAATTTTTGTCAAATTACTCTTTAATTTTATTATAGAAGCCAGTACAGTATATATAGAACATAGTACATGGACAGTACATAGTGCTGTATAAAGTTCACAATAAGAGGAATAACAATATGGAACCTCCGATCAAGTACACTGTAATTGTACATTGAAAACTCAATATACTATAGTATACTTCACTATTAAAATTACAAATCTGGGTTAATTGGATGCAATTATTACACTGAGTAAAAACAAACCGCCTACTCAGATACGAACGACGGCAGACTTCTTTTACGATACGGTTTTTGTTCCGACACGAGTCTGATACGGCACGACTTTATTACAACATTGTTACCGTCTTGTCTAATTACGGATCATTAGTATCCATTAACGATATTCCTTGGATTGTAACAGGAGGACCTCCTCTTGTTACAATCCAAGGAATTGAATAGAAATGTTCTAACATATAACAGCGTCAATGTTACCTTGCAATAATGGCGTCACATAAAATATAAATCACAAAATAGTTTTTTTTTAATTTCGTGTCACATAATAATTTATACCACCAAACGATTATTGCAATGATTATAAAATGTATATTCATGTCTCGCAGTAACTACACCATGGACACTCCTTTCATTCGTATTCTATTTAATAAAATCAAATAAATAAATAAATGTTCTAAAAGCGTTACATTTGATATCTAGCAGTGGTACTTTTATTAAAATATTAATACACGGAAGTCGTTTCATCAGTTTAATATACGAAAATAGCGGGCGTTAAGATTAATTAATTAATTTTTCAGTCTGTACACTTGTTACAGCTATAATAACAATTCTAACGTGTTTAATTTAACTTACATAGACATCATTAGTTTTCTTTAAAATAAAAAATAAATAAAATTATGTGTTAGGCTTTCCGATTGCTTGATGGACAAGAAATCAAAACTGTTGACAATGCTGTCAAATGTTTATATTTTAGTAAACCTTACAAGCGTTAAAGTGGAATATTACAAAATTAATATATTTTCCTTCGGGTGATGAGAAAGTAGCCACCAATGTTAGTTAACACACCCTTAACTTTTCTAAAGAAACTGTCACGGGGCTACTAGAGCAAAAACATGATACATTTTATGTTATTTATGACAAAGAAAATCAAAACAAAGGTACTGCTACTAGATACTATGTAAACTAATATATTCAGAAAGATAAATATATAATAAAGGAGAAAAGGAAAACGAGAGATAAGAAAAGGCAGGTGTTGGAATATATAAAAAAAAAAGAATTTATGAATGATAACTAGCATTTCTTATTACAAATAATACATTATGTTATTAATTACTTTAGTTCCTGCGAGGGATTCACATATTTTTGTGAATCCCTTCCTTCAAATAAAAAAACCACAGCAAAGAAATACCTTTTAAAATCTCTACAATGGAGTAAAATCTTTGAGGCTTCCTCTTTTAATTCGCGGAGGTCGCGTCACTTCCGCGCTCCGGACTCCGGTAAAAGGACACATTTTAAGGAATGGAATTCATTTTAGAAAACTTTTATATTTTTATACGTGTATGGAGTGTAGGGTGACAATACGCTTTATCTTACGGCACGTGGTCGTTGTAGCTTATGGTGATTTGCACAATGAGGACAATCTCAGATACGAAGAGAAAGAACGACAGAGTGAGGGAGGGAGAGGAATATATCATTCGATTCTTTCACTTAACCTGCAAAATGGAACTGCAGTATACGATATAGTAGCTACTTTGTACCTATCTACAGATATTGGAAAGGTAGTCTTCTGATCGAAATAGTCCAAATGCTAACTGCAGATAATTGACTTATCTCTACCTGGAGCTTCTGTCCAAAATATTTTGTAAATTTTATAATTTATCAACATTTATTTCAGTATCACTTTGGGGGAAAATTTTATTCTTCTTATTTCAAAATTATAGATATGCTACTGTTTGTATTCCACATACAACACACTATCGGCTAGAGATGACAAAAGTAATAGTGATTACATTTAAAATATATTAATAGGACTATCCATCATTTAATTTTATTGTGGACACCGTAACAGGATGACATTTCTCGAGATATCAAAGCTCTTTGACTAAAAGTGTGGTATGTTTATTTCGTATCTTACGTTTTAAATATTTTATCAAGGTGGACTTGAACGTGGTTTAGCTTAACTTGCATTCACTTAATGTATAAAAATAAAGTTACAAAAACTCTATAAGATTTTTTTTTCAGCCATACCTATTTATAAGTGCGAACCCCATCACGTTTTGCGCAGTCGGATAAAGAATGACGTTATTAATATCACACGGGGCGTAATTCAGAGATATACCGAGTCGTTCTGAACAAGGGATGAATTACAATGGGGTGTAATCACGCGTGCCCAAAGTGCAGACTATTTTGATTCTTAACAACAAAGATATAAGACTTAAAACCACTCATATTATCAAAATAATGAATCTAAAATAATTCTGTAACCGTATGCTATATTGGACTTTATTACAAACGAGTAAAGTGTACTTTAGAATGAAATTAAGTTAAGATATTATTTTTGATTACATCTTTTCTTGTCCGTTACACATTGTCTGTATGTGACGTAAAAATAATTCATTAAAGTTGTGTTACAATAATTTGCTAGAGATTTACGAGGATATGTTTAAGCGAGGTGATAGTGACTAATAATATATTCATTAAGAGCAAGCGAAGTACTAAATTACAGAACGGTTGTAACAGGGTTTAGGTGTGTGTGCGTGTGCGTGTGCGTGTGCGTGTGCGTGTTCGTGTTCGTGTTCGTGTTCGTGTTCGTGTTCGTGTTCGTGTTCGTGTTCGTGTTCGTGTTCGTGTTCGTGATTAAGTGAAACATCGACGTTGCTTGACATATCTTTATTCACACCTAATTACATTGCGCGACTGACTCCGTGACTGAGTGTCTCAGTGTGTCTGAGTGTGACTGAGTGTGCTCTCTTTATGAGTGTGTAAGTGTTATTCTTTATCTATTCTTTAAAATTAATAAGCAATATGAGTTTTCAAAGTTAACGGTGTAGATAAAATATCAAAGAGCAACAGTCGCAGAGTTCCAGATGTCCACCGGTATCAAGTTACTAGTGTCTTAAGTTCTAAGTTTAGAAAATGAATAAAAAATAATTCTGTCCAAAGCCGTTCGTTTGTACCATACTTACATTTAATAGAATAGCATTGAGACAAAATCTATACGTCATTATTTCTCGAAAAAAATTACATCTCAAACTTTAAGGCTATAGTTTTAAAATGTTATGACTCTTTGGGCAGGTGAGGTCACTGGCAACAACTAGTCATTATTATTATTACATTTCCAAAATTACACGACAATATTAGAATAAGTTCCGCAATTAATAATCGTGTGTACAGTGTTTAATCGTGCCTCAAGTTATTATAGCATTTAATACGTTATTCAAACAAATAATACATTCCAGGGATGACTCAACTTCCTCTTACATAATTGTATCCCTCTGCAGGTCACAATCTTTGACTGCAGTTGGCTCTGACACGAAATTGTTTCAGGAGATTAGAACCTCATCACAGCATCCCACAGATTAGTTTTGATTGCTTCACTAATGGTGTATCGCGTACGCGTACATCACAGGAGAGAGCAGATTGATTGAGAAGCATAACTGATTGACTGATTGGTCAACAGCCTTGCTGTCATATTTATAAAGATATATCTCCCGAGATGAAAAATAGCACGATTCAGTCTCACTATAGAGAACTGGGAAGTTCTCAGCATTACCTATCGAAAACTATTGTATTCCTAATATTGAAAGGCGTATAACATTATTGAATATTCCTTATAATACTATATATATACATATAAAATGTATGTTTGTAAAACCTTTAAGGATGTGGATCTCGAGACCACATCGACAAAAGAACAAAGTACTATGGATCAAAGAAATGCCAATGTTCAAATGTACACACACACAATAGTGAAAGAAGAATCACATTATATTATGTACTCGTACACACATGTGGGAAGGTCGCTGAGGACTTACTACCGAAATTGATTTGTGTTATGCAACGTGTTACATTGAAAATACATGTTTTAATTATCAAGTTCATGCTACATGATGTTATGAGCGCCCAAATTTACCAATTGAATTTATGGTAGCATATTGCATGAAACAATCCAATTCGTATCTAATGTATATGTATGTATATATTATTAAGGTTTTGATTTCTATAATAACTTTCAAACGCAATTAACATTTTCATATATTGTTGGGTAAAAAATATTGTCAGTCATCGGTGATAATTGACAATCACATGCTTTTCTTTGCTAAATTGCTAAAGCATATTTTAAAATATAATGCCTGACAGAATCATAAGTGTAACATACAAACATACCAACAATAAATATGAAGGGGAATCAGCCGCGAGCTACAATAGAACACCCTCCGGTGCCATAAAACATTTCATTCTCGACAAAAATTGATACTACATATATTTCCATATATTAAACAGATAAAAGAAACATAAAACAACAACATACCATCACCGGGGATTTACCTGCAACCTTCTCAGACTATTTAAAGGAATAAGGCTTTTATACTGGACGATATACGAGCTAATGTCGAATAAATATTTCAAATTGTTTGTGAAAACTTATTGCAAGTTAAGTCATTCCGTATGAATACTACAACTATAGTATCTTATCAAAGACAGATTTAATACAGTAATTTATTAAAACAGGGACTAAATTAAGTCAAAAAGATTTTTAGAAACTTTTTTGTTAAACAACGAATCAAAATTTCATTTCCTTTATCAATAAAGAAAACAAAAGTTATCCGGCGCTCATAAAATTCATTATTCAGGAAATGAAGTCGATTTTTTTTCACCGATTCCTGTTAAAGGAAGAAATTAATCGAGCGGGTCGTTTTGAACCTCATTTCTTTTATAAATAATTGTACTAAATTATGAAAAGAAACCCATTCACATTTTTGTATAAGTTTTTAGATTCGTATTGTGTTCTTAATTACTTATTTTAATACCATTTCCCTAGTTTGTGACACCAATGTTTTACAGTTACAAGTGTCAAGCGCCGACACATTAATTACGTGATATCTCCAGATATGCTAACGACCGCGAGGCGCGAACGAAACACTTTACGTCTAAATAATTACGATTGCTGCTGTAATGATAATCAAATTACGCAATTGGAATAAATTTTAAAGTCAATATTCCTACATATTTAATAACAGCATAAATAATATGTCACTAACATGAAAAATCAACACTTGAGAAAGTTTCCGTATGAGTATGTTTGGAACATTGGTAGGGAATGGGCAATCAAAATCAAAATCGAATTCAGGAAGTAAGTACTTGGATATGAAAATTTAAAGAAATTATGACAATTAGTTTGACAGTTTTTCTGTCACATTATCATAATAAATAAAAACTCATTTTCATCATCAGCACAGTGCACCTGTACTTATCCGGGCGGGTGCGAACGGGAAATAAAATTTTTGACGTTTTTATTATTAAAAAATTATGGCTATCAATAACTTCAGTTTTGACACGATTTAAAAGTGACGTAATAAATGTCAATTGTTAAATGTGACATTGACATATTATCTTGTTATCAGAGCCGTGTATTGCTGTGACAGTATTTATTAGTAATAATAGTCAATGATACGTGTGAGTAATGATATCCTTAGAAATAAAGATGAATGCATTGTCTGGAACTGACACGAAAACGAGACGAGTAATAATACTTTTTATTTTGTTGAAAAATACGTCTTAAATGATTACATACTTTTCAATATTTAGTGTTAATAATCAAAATAATATAACTCCCCAGATATTCAAAAATGTTAAAGGTATACTCTTTATGTTCTTTTATTAATATAAAAATAGCTATAATCCATTTTTAAGAGGAAAGGTGAATAATTAAATCGTTAAGTTGACGCGTTAAAATACGCGTTTTTCCAAACTGCATACGCACGAGAATAATATTCATGAAGAGCTTAAAACATGACGCCGCATAAAATATGTACTAACCGATACAATACATTTAGTAGTCCACAAAATACGATCCTCTCTGAATCAATGAAAATCCTGCGGTTCTTTGTGACGTGTGTCCGTGTGTCCGCGTGTCGCAGGCGGTCTTTCTGCATTTTACACCTCGATAAATATACGTTACAGAATATGAGAGAGATGCTTTTAGAATATTATTTCGTACACGGATCAAATTTTATTACTTTGCATTAGCAGTATATTAATAAAATTATTTTAATATTTTGTTATTACAAATTTCAAGTATATGACGCTTGGCTTTAGGCATATTAAATTGACTTCAACCAAGTTTGAAGATACGGGCTGTTAACATCGCGACGCTAATTAGATGAGAGCGTGGAATCGTTAAACACGTTCAAAAGGTTGTTACGGAAGGCATTTTTGTGGCCTGTGGTACATACGTGTTAAGCATGTGGTAGCCATTTTCTAAAAGGCAAATCAAAATGCCGATGCCACGTAATTTGTTTTATAGTATCAAACATTAATATTTGTGCTTTCAAAATTTAACTCAAATACATTTTTGTACAACCACATCTGCTTTGAATAATATAACTGAATAACACTTTGAAGTAAAAATGAAATAGCAATTATCATCAAATATAAAAATAAGCCGTGGTATTACTTCTTATGACACACATTTAATACAATAACACGCTTTTACGAACTTATATACACGTTATTCACATCAATCACTTCAAAATCCCGTCTCAATTTCTAGCATATTTTATAAATTCTCAAATATTCACCCCTACGCTACCCCTACAGCGAGGCACCCCCGCCGCCACCCCTCCCGCCGTCCAAAATAGTCGCGCCCCGCCCTATTGCCTTTATAAATCGAAGCGCTATGGTGTTTTCCTGTGAGTGATGTGGAAGTTTAGTATAAAAGAGAGCATTTAGAAAGCTTTTAAGCTACATTAAAGTATTATGGAAGCAAGAGTTTGATATTCGCTTAATTAGAAGTCAATTCCGTAGAAGAAGCTGCTGGCATGAGAGCTTAATAAATAGGTTTTTAATCCTTGCGGTGAGCTTGTCCAATATCAAAGAATTATATTTTACGTATGAAGCTTGAATGGTATGATTTTCTATGAATTTCGAACATAATCAATAAATTACTAATCCGAAAGGTTATTTTGATTCTTTATGTAGCAATGTTGAATAATATGATAATATGACCTAAAAAAGAACACGTTTTTTGTTAGAATTTGGATGTTATTTATTTGTTTCTAAACAAGAATTCCATAGCGTTTTTCCGGCTTTTCGCCTTCTTTACATCCCTTCACCCCCTCAAGTCGTGCAACTATAGCTAGTGACGGCCCTTAAGAAATATATGCCTATTAACAACAGTATTGTACAGCTTACATTTATATATAACATATCAAAATATTAAAGAAGGTTAACTATATTAAATAGTAAAAAAAAAAGATATAATTATATAATAAAAACAATTTATTAACTTTATGTTTGTTTATACATACTCCACGGATTTTGATAGTTTCATCTAATTGTATGTCGCCAGAATCAAGATAGAAATTTTCAATCAAAATGTTCTTATATCCACGAGAAAACACAAAGCAAACTGATATATCTCGTAACAAAAAAGGTTCATGGTTCATGTTACATAATAAAAAAAAATACTCTCAATTTATTTTCGTTGTTTCTATTATCATATTGCAATTACGCAAGGAGTGTTTCAGGGGCTTCCGGTGTGAGGGAGGTATAATTTATTTTCATAAAATTTAAATGTTAGAATGTTAATGTTACTTGTATTTTATTTGATTTATTTTTTTATTATTTGATTTATTTTTTTACAATCAGTTAGAATATTTATTCCTATTATTATTCCTATTATTATTATTATTTATTCTAGTGGAATAGGATATACAGGTATATAACCTGTAATTCACTTAAATGCTTTGAATTAGAATATACTGAAAGTGGAGGCACTGTTAACCCCAAAATTCACTAAACTTTCGTTATTCACACAGTACCTAACAACTAAAATATACAAAACTTTAACAATATTGTTAGAAAGAAGAAACAAAACCAATTCCAACTCGCTCGTGTTTTGGCGAAAAGATAATTGTTTGTTATTTAATAAAGCTATCGATAACAAGTTTAACAACAAAAATTCCGCTAGTATTCAAAATGTCGGCAGTTCAGAAAAGTTCACTTTATTTACTTTTAGAGTTAACAAGCGCAACTGAGTTGTTGTGACGAACCTACCACGGGGCTCACTTCGTACTCGATCCTACTCCACCCTTAGAAGATAAATTATTTTACACATTTTCAATGTTACTTACAAGTTTTCATGCAGTTTTAAGTAGAACATGACACAGAAACATATCAAATTACTGTAATTATTCTCGAAGCCTAATTATTATACAAAATATTTGCTGTCAAATCAAGTGTTAACCGTTCTGATTAGTTGATAGCGTCTCAGAGAGCCAATCATAATACTTGACATTATTGTCAAAACATCGTTCTAAAATTTAAAAAAATAAAGATATTTCTAAAGTACATTTTTGTTATATATAGAATGCATTTGTGAGTTTCGTTATAATCATCCGAATAGTATCAGAGTATTATAAAACATATGCATCTTTTAAACAATTTGTTTAAATCATAAAAATATAAAAATTAAATCTTACATCAAAGAAACCATTAAAAAAAGTTCTGCCGTATTTTAAACCGATTACTTAAACTTGATTGAAGTTCATCTTTATATTTAAATTTATACAATTAGGTCCCGAAGATTGCTCTTCCTATATGTAAACGGTACGCCTCGAGGCGGTGAGCGGGAAATTGATGGACGGGAAGCAAAAAGAGTCATCGTTTTACAGAACAAGGGAAGTTTAGGAGAAACCAATTAGCAGTCCTTTCTCATTTTTAGTTTAGTTTTCATTAGTTTTCAAAATAAAGTTAGCATTTTCTTAATTTATAAATATATATTAAAACAGTACTTTCATAAGAGACATAATGACACTCACTTGAAGACATTTCAGTTCGAGTTTTTTTAAAACCTTAGTATCGTTAACGGGGCCACGATAACAACGAAAGTAAACAGACCAACGATACATTTTCTACTTGCAAGGCTAAAATATAAATATTTTAAATAAAAATATAAAATTTCTATCCGTTATTGTCACTTAAACTACCGCTCTTATTGTTAGTCAGGAATAATTGAATCCGCTGTTTTGAAATCCCCAACAAGAAAATGGAACCGCTTTATTTGTCACGGGTATACATTCGGCCATCTATAAATCGACTATGTACTTAATAGATTCATTATATAGAGCCATCTTATATAACAGACAAATAAAATATTTTGAGTCCATACATAAAGTAGAAAGGAAAAAAATTTTTTCGGAAATTGAAAGAAAGGTCTTTATGGAACTTTTTTAATCAAGTAAAGATTTTCCAAATCTGCATTTTCTAAAGTCATCTGAAGTGTTTCCTCGCTGTTTTAACGCACTAGTGGAGTGTGTAGAAGTTTAATACACTACGAGAATAGCAATCTCACAGTCATTGAACCACGCAGATAACATCCGACAAACACTAACCAATCTATATGTTTCACAAAATAGGAAACTCAGCAGAAATATGCCCCGACCGTTCCGAATAAATTGAATGACCACGGAGGCGCAAAATGAAAATGTATTTAACAGTGCAATATGATATTTTTCCACCGACTCCTTTATGTTTTGATGTACAATTTCTTATAATAAATAACATTAGCGTCCTAATCACTATCGTATCAGAGGATCTTCAAAGCTACAGTGACAAACTTGAAAATATGAACGGTATCAAAGTATTTATAAATATTAACTTTAAAATATCAACGCAAATGATAACTGACTGCAATAGTTTTGAAGTAACAGTATCAAATTAGAAGTTGTATGTACCGGGTTCTATCCCCAGTTCTACCCATGCCACGTCCAGCAGTGGGACATGTTAAGACAGTTACTTTACTAATGACTGAAAGGTTGCAAATAAGGAACAATAAGAAAAATTGGAGAGACCCACTTAAAAAGATTTTTGGAAGTTTAATGTCAATCCGATCTAAAAACTCATTATTTTGGGGAAGTTGAAACGATAAGAACAGCTCATAAGCAACATTTTTTTTGTGCTAAATATGAGTTGGGAAAAACATAAAATAACTATTTAAAGCATGAGAAAGTACTTAGAAATAAAATTCAAATAAGATTTGAAAAACAATTGGTATTTCTCCGAAGAAAAAAGCCAAAAAAAACTAGCCATTCTTTAATTTCAAAATTACCATCTACCGTTACTGTTAATGTATTAAACATTATATTTATAGTTCCCGTTATCTTTACCAGGATAGGCGCTATATAGACGAGGGTTTTTAAAGAAATCTACAAGATATGGCCTCCGTTCGAGTCATGTCGGTGTTGATGAATTTCTATTCCTCTATTTACTAAAATAAAAAATAAAAATTTTGTTAGTTTTGATATCAATATAGTTCTATATTCCTCCAACCTCTTTGGCTAGGAACAGAGGTCCGTGGCAAAAACTGGTACCTTTTAATTTAATTTTAAATCAATTAGGACTTATTTACGTACCATATTTTTATTTATGAAAACAAATCTTACGAAATCAAAATATTGTATCTGACAATGATAGATAAAAGCACCTAATATATTCCTATTTCAGATTTTTAACAATTGTTCTAATTAAGGGCCTAATATCGATCGACCCCTGCGACTCGCTAATCCGATATAAGTACACGCTCTACCGAAAATTTATCAAACTCCGATCGCTCAGCGGCTGAAAAACAATTTGTTGTGGTTTCAGGGTGATTTATCTTTATACATTTTTACGACACCATTATGTCACGTGAAGTAATAATTATATACAACTTTTAATTCGATACGAAATGTTAAACTCGTGTAAGCTTTAGACCATATAATATGGATGATTTTATATTCTATCTTATGTCGCTCCGTGGCTTTGCTTGCCTAATATTTCACTGTTTGTGAAATAACTATGATAGATGAAAAGAAGAAACAATTAACTAAATTTGCACATTTATAAATATGAACTTGAATCTGTAACTTAACAATATTATTGATTAAAGCTTTTATAGTTTCTTAACAGAAATTCTTTGAATATCTAGAAAGACAATACTAAATTCACTTCGAACGAATTAAAACACATTTTCACAATACTTTCAATATAAATTTTATTCACGAGATGTTATTCGCTCTCGTCACACGTCTCTCGAGCGCTCTTGTGACAGGGAAATAACAAATTGGCTTCACCAGTTGACGCTCCCGACTCTGTCTGATCCCATTCCGAGACAGGTTATTAACAAAGCAACTATAGAGAGGTCAAGTTTGGTTTAACGTTATCGAATGCTGTTCGATCCCAGACGGAACCACGGGCTACCAGACCTTTTGTATATATATATTTATTTCATTCTAGTCCGTGCAGGAGAGCATGTTGGAAACCTTTCCAAACAAATGTAGCGCTGATACTTTCCTTTAAAGTTAGAAGTCAAAAGGCAACAAAGTACACCTGACTATCAGGACTGCGGGTTCAAGCCCCGACGCATTCGTTTTCCAGTCGGATATTTTCTAATTTAGATAAAGGCAAAGTGAGTCTAATTCCGTCGCAATAAAAGCAATAATGCAATAAACGTAGTTTACGACCCGGAACAGCTGCTCCGAATTACCTCAGTATACGCGTTTACAGAAATAACGCAACTTAAAATACGGTTTTGGGATTTTTAATCCAACATTAACAATAATAGCAGCAATTTTCCTTTGAAGGTTCTGACGGTCTAGCCATGTGACCGGATATCATAGCTATGTTGTACATAATATACAATTAAGTTCCCGGAACGACTATCTGTCTGTCTGGATAAATCTCAATAAAGGTTGCACACATTTTCATACTATTTTAGCCAATAGATAATAGATTTTAGAGGAAGATTTATAAACGTATGAGTTTATTTTTATTGGATGAATTATGTTAATGATAAAAAAATGGCAAATCAAAAAAAATGCCCTATGATCAGTCGTTAAGCATAGCCGGGAAAGGTTGCTAGGTAAGTATTAAGTGTAAATTATTTAAATCTATAATAAATACACATAAATTGGGTATCAAAGTTACAAGATAGGAGTTAAAGTAATTATTTAGAATCCGACCGTTAATTAAAAAAATACTCTAAACTTATCGTTGGAATATCAATAATTCCTCTTTTTTCATAATGAATTTCCTTGTTTATTTGTAGATTGATCGGTACAAAATTATAATTGAAATTATTGTATAAATTTTCTTTCGAGCCAATATCTAAAATGTGTCGAAAAAGGTTTGTATTAAATATAAGAGAAAATCGCTAAAAAACGGTTACTACTACTATACTTTTTTTAACGGTTACTATATTAAAATAAGACTAGCAGACAAAAAACACTTTACTTCTTTATTCTGTACTTATAATAATCTAAAATAAATTGCTTATTCGACTGCGGCAAGCGAGGGTTCGTCAAATTTGTTTTGCAATAAAATTATACTAACATAAATATTTACCCACAGAATTATAAATGTCGATATAAATGTCCATCAACTTATTTACATGCGCATTTATTTACATGTTTAATTTAAAAATCTAACACACGAGACGGATATCTGGAGATTAATCCAAGTAATAACCGACCTATTTTATAAACATTATGAAATTTATTTAACTCATACTTAATCGCTGTCGCTCCCGGGTTCGTCCGTGTGAGCGGTCGTCAGGAAGGCTCTCGGTTATAAATAATTTTTGAACATCGGATCCATAATTGCGACAATAATCACTTACATAAAAACATCACTTCTTTATAATATTCGTATATATTCATCACAAAAAAAATAATAAATAAAAATAAAACGAAGCATTTAGCAACAAATAAAAATTTAAAGAAACACGAACCATTTTATTCACTTTGATATAAACAAAAGTTTTAACATACCATCAAAGATTCAATACAAAAAAGATCAAAAGTAAATGTAACACGTAATCTACATAATGGGGGAATTCAATTGATATTTTAAAAACATAATTTGATTTTTATATTTTACAGTATTGTGCAACAGTTTCAGAGCTTAGAACATATTTTCAATAGGTTTGTTCGATATGATATTTTTTTTAAATACCCTTTTCTTCACAAAGAGTTTTGAGCCGAGACAGAAGTGACGGTATCTTTTTTCTAGGAAATATTTATTTCCGGGAATAATTTGATAAAACCCAACAGCTGTAAAAATGGCAGTGCTAAATACGTTTACAATTTAACCTTTCACCATTTTTCCCAATACCACTGTGTACAATGTATAGAATATATAACGTCTTGGGCGAGACTTTAAAATATAATCCTATCAAGGATTATTCAAATAAAAATATGTTAAGTGATGATATTATTTTATTTATATTAAACTTAAACTCTTGAGAAATAATAGAAACATAATTATAAAATCTTCATTCAATAAATTGGAATGGAAAATTTATCAACACAGTAAGGAATCTGCACCTGCGACCTCTGACGACTGGTACATTTAAAAAATGAATATATTTTTATATAAAAATGGTTTGGTTTATGAGCTTAATTTTTGAGGCAAAAACTTTTAGTGACTTTTTTATTTATCAATGAATGTAATATATTTTTAACCAAAAAATAAAATCATATTGAATTGTTTAACGGATTTTAAAAGTTCAAAGTTCTCTTCTGTTTTCACCGAGAGTTGTGCGTAATAAAATTAGAAAGAACTTATTAAATATCTAAGCAAAGCCTATAACAATTAATATTGATTTTACATTATTATCCTAGAAACGTGACCTGAAATACACCCTCTCACCGGCTCTCGGTCTTCGTAACCCATTTATAAAAAGCCGGTATATGGTAGTAAAGAACCCTTAAGCACATTTAACTACGGTTAGGCTTCTAACACATTACTACGAACGAGCTCTTCGTTTCTCTTTTGTTTAATTTAATAATTTAATACAAAATCTTACAAGCGCTTGTAAGTTGTATGGTAAAAGAGGAAGGTTGAAATTTTAATAATTTCTAAATTTGATGTATGTGCAAATATGTTTAAAGCGAATTATTTAAAAATATTGATATCAGTAAATCCTTAGAAAAAAGTATACTTTTGTCTGCGGGGAGCCTACGTCGAGGCACGCATGAATGGGATCGATAAAGCTCGGTCAATGAACTCACAGCTGATACCTGGGCACAGGTAAACAAATTAATTGACAATAAACTATAGTAATATTTTATTAAGATGTTTCATTTTATAATTATGAATTATTTATAATATTTTTTCTCTCAAGAATGATATTTTTCATGAGATATGCCCTTATGTTCAATTTAACATAACATACCATTTCTCTAAGAGTTACCCATACCTACTGTATGTGATAGAATTTCTTCCAAACATATACACGTTTCTTATATTTTTTTCTCTCATCGATAAGATCTCTAAGCATTTATCATGCAATAATTTTGTCTAACCGAATATTGAACTCGAGACTTGTTGGAACAATTTACTAGTTCTTGCCGATTGCTTCGTCTCCTCCATCTCTTTCTGCAAATCAAAGAATAAGCCTTCTATTGTAAATTCAAATTCCTTTCCAAATTCCTACTATATTATTACAAATTACTTTCTTGTTTTTCTACGTGAAAATGAGAGGATTTTCTGAAGTGAAATAGTATACCAAATATTGAGTCCAATAATAAGCTAACATGACAATGTGGTGTGATCAATATCCATACAGTATCTCTGTTGTATTGTAATTTTAACCCAAATCAGTTCTTGTGTGTCACGAGAGAATGAGAAAATTTTCTGAAATATATTTAGTATTTCGTATATGGACTCATATTTAAGCTAACATATTTTTGCATGATATGCTGGCAATAGATAAAAACATAAACAGACGAAGAAATAAAACCTTCAAAAGTTGTAAAAAATACTCAATGCCACTCGAAAAACTGAAAATATTTTTGATGTAAATAAACACTAATTTATATTACGATTACATGCCAAATATGCTAATATCAGAAACATATGAACACGAGTGACAACATTCAAAGATCATTATTTTATAAGCGCTTCAGAGCTGAGGGGCGCTTAAACCCACTTGTGTCTGACAACTCCTGGCACTCTCAAGCAATTATAAGTTCCTGTCCTAGTAAAGCCTGATAACACCAAGTTTGGCTGTCAACATTTTCGCTCATTAGAAAACAAATCCATGACACTCCAAAATAAACATTTTTTTTATTAGTGAACTGGCTTACTACAATACAATAATTAATAGTAAGTAATACCTATTTAGATTACAAAATATAATTAATTAAAGAAAGGATAAGATTAGAAAACTAAAGATAACGGCGAAATGTTATTCAATCAGACTAATTGGTCTCGGAACATCTGCGAGCGGAATCTCCAACTCGGTCCAAACAATGTGCTGTCTTAAAGAACGTTTCCTTTATCTGAATCAATAAGAACGGAATGCTAATTTGTATAATCAGTGGGCCCTTACGAACGAACCCTTCCAATTTCATTATAAAATTCATAAACGAAATCATAACTCTGCTGAGACAGGCTCCGGTGTTGTGAGTTAGCGGCTCTCAAATTAATGAAATGACATTAAAGATGCCTTGAGGTCCGTACCTTCCATTTTGCGGTGTATATTGTATAGCTATCGTTTGATTCAACTTTTTTCTTATAACACCCAAGTTATATTTTTCAACCAAGTTATTATAATTATTTTATTACATATAAGTTCTTCGGCACTTTAAAGTGTCTTCGAACTAAGATTAGAATAAATATAAGAATTATCTTAATTTGCAGGTCTCATAAATGTTTGATCTGAAGAAGCAGCCCACTAGCTATGTGATACAACCCGTGTACTTTTATTAAAATTAACAACAAGTACTGAGATATCTCTGAGCCATTTAAAGAGTCAAATTACAATTAAAGAAAAAGGTTATGATAATTAATTATAATGCAGATATATATAGTATTCAAAGAAATATTGACCTTACATCCTACGAATACAAGCCTCGAAACATGACACAAAGGTACAACATGAATTCCTGATTTGGTAATTATTCATACATTTTAATGTTCATTTCGCTTTGTGAGTTAAGTAAATTTTAAATTACAGGTTTTTTAATGGAAATGGTTTTTTTTTTATTGCTTATATTATCAGTCATTCTGTTAGAGTCTAAGTTAATATGAACAGATTTATGCACCACTTACTGAATTTGTTTTTAATTGTTCATGTCCGGAAACTTGTCTGATTTAGTGGTAGAAGGAAAATATTCACAAATGTCTCAAATTGTACTAGCCAAAGCCTAATAAATAACATTTTAAATTTTTAACATTATTTTTTATAAAGGGTTTCTAGTACATTTTAAATTTGAACGATGGCGGTGATCTAAATTACAGAAGTATACTATATCACAGTATATAGGAAGACAAAAAAGTTTTAAATCCAGAAAAAGAATTGAGATAGGTTCAGTAAGCATTCATTTCTTTTTAATTTTAATTTCCCAGACACCACCTCTTTAAAGTTTTTAAGTGAAGATTTTATGAGAAAATTTTTAATTGTAGCTTTGAACGCAAAACAAACGCTAGCGGCCCTCCACTCTTCGCTTTACAGAACAGCTAGTCTCAACACTTCTTTGGTATTTTTATCGGAACCACAAATAAGAGCAATTAAATACTCAATATACTATAATATACGCATATCCAAATACCTGATTCAGGACTATGTCCCATAGAATGAAGATCCTGTTGAGACCTCCGCCGCTGCCTGTATTCCGCTCTGTAATCTGGCCATCTTCCATAGTTCCCTGGAGCATTTAAATATTCCTGGGATGAAAACCTCGAAGCTCTTGGAGGAGAAAATCCGACCTGACCATAATGATCATGACGAAAAACGACGTCTGGATGGTTCATCCCACCGGGCACTATCTGACTCCCAAAATGATTTCTATGACCCAAATATTCGGGTTTCGTCAAAACGGGACCATCGGTTAATTCATGTCCGTGGATGGAGGTTGATCGTTGAGGTCCATAATCCCGCAGACGGTTAGAAAACTCAAGTCCCATCCTATGAGGGGAGTAGTCCAACCCTCGAGGTCCCATTTCAAAATGCCCATGAGCTCTGCTATTTCTATAGAAATGGGGTGAAAAGGGATTCTTACTCTCCTGGTTTTGACGCCCGGATGTTGTTTCTATTTTAGGCTTGTCTTCTTGCTTCGGCTTATCGATATTTTTATCTATATCGTTTAATTCTTTTTTAGGTGCGGCTTCTTGAAGATTCCGTTTTGCGGAATCCGTGACGTCCTGCGACGCCCTTCGATTGAACTCCTGAATTTTTTCAGGCACAAAACCCTGCTGCGGCATTTGAGACATTTTGTCTACAAAAACGACATCAAAATGTTTGTATACACTACTTTAAAATTGACTACACCAAAAGCACGTATATCAAAAGTGCCTTAAACAAAACACATTCACAATGTGTTAATAAAGTTTAGGAAAATAATCACAACCGTGTAGACGTGGGCTGGAATTTGTTAAGTAATTTGAGAAACGTCTCCAGATATAATTATTAAATACTTAAAATGCCTGTCTCGAAAAGAATAATATCTAGTACAGGAAATGAACTAGGTATTTGGTTTGTTAGAGTCATTAAGAAGCCTTATATAGAGGCATATTTTAAATCGCATTTGATTAAATCTCTGATTATCTTCAGTGATAACCCAATAAATGCTACAGTCTATGTCTGGGTAGGCGGAACACACCTATACACCTATACACCTATATACCTCTTACGATCCGGGTCTTATAATAGGGGGTAAGTGCGTTACTACGATTACCGACGCAGCTCCGTTCAAATTCTTAGGTAAAAAAAATCAATTACCAAGGGCGCACTCCATCGTTGAATATAATAGTCTTAAAAGTGATGAATATGAATGATCTTAAAAAGGTAGACAATCAATCAATAAGTAACATCAAAAAGGCTTGGATATATGATAATTATTTAACATCACGTCTAAATTGGCCTTTCCTCGTTTATGATATTAATAAGACCCTTTTGTTAAAGTTAGATGCAAGCGTCATAAGGACATTGAAGTCATGGCTCGGGTTAGCGCATCCAGCGGACTCTTCTGCCTTATTTAGATACCGACACAATTTTGGATTAAAATTAAAGAAACCACCGGAACTCTATAAACACCTAAGAGTGACCAAAAGACATATCATCTCAAAATCTAATGATAATACTATAACATCTCTCCCAAAAGATAAAATTGCCACAGAGCTGGAGTCACGACTTCAATTCCATAAATTATGATAGGTGCTTAAATAAATAAAGCAGTTCTAGGATCAAATAGGAAAGAACAAGACGTAGAAGTAATAAAATCCTTTATTCGGCAAGAAGAAAATGATAACTAGCGGTTGCACGCGATGAGCCTAGAATTGCAAAATGAACGGGTCACGGATACGAGATTTTTGTATTCCACTAACTTTTACATGGCGCACTCTGTTTCATGATTGGTCCCCATAATTATTAAAATTTTATCTTAATGAATTCCAAATGGCTTTCACAGATCAAAGTAGCTTAGTGAGATGGGGCAAAGCCACCGAAAAATCTTGCAACATCTGTGGCGAGGCAGTAGGAACCGCGAAATACTTGCTAGTAGGGTGTAGGGTACTTCTAAATAGAGGTAAATACTCGCGTCGCCACGATAAAGTATTAGAAATCATACGAGATGCGGTTAGTCTTTTTGTAGCAGGAGCGCAGAAGGGTATAACAATCACCGAAATATCAGTAGAGTTCGGCAAGGAAGGTTCGTCCAAAAAATATAAACTAAAACCTTATTCCATCTTGGACACGTCTCCTGATTGGACTCTCATGATGGACACGTATGAAAGGCAATACAAAATCCCCGGGGATGTTTGTGTTTCGTCATCTAGGCCGGATTTATTCCTGTACTCAAAACAACTAAGGCGCGTTATACTTGTGGAGCTTACTGTACCCTGGGAAAAAAACGTACCCAATAATCATACATTTAAGCATAACAAGTATTACGAACTATGTAACGAACTGATCAGAAATAAATTTATAGTTAATTTGTACGCTGTAGAAGTAGGAGCGAGAGGTATAACAGCAAAATCTCTATAACTTATTTAAGGATCTCGGCCTTTCTAGAACGATCATCAGTTCATTTCTAGAAAGTATTTCAAAGGCGGCTTTAGTACATTCTTACGATGTTTGGTTAGGTAGGGAGAGGAGCGTGAACAGTGAAGGTGAGCGTGTATGTGCATAGTAAAGGAGCCCCTCAAACCTACACCTGGGTCGCAAAACCAGGCATTGTTTGCGCTCCTCTTCTTGCAACGTAATGGGCCCGGCACCCGCACGGTGAATCCATGGAATGCTGAGAAGCTTCGTCTCTCATCATTAGTAACATAACTATGATATTGCAATTTCTTTTTCTTAAACCATTGTACAAACACGTCGATTTCAGTAGCAATTATAATAATTGAGAGTACGAGCTAAATGGAATTCTCTGACAATATACTTAAGCTCCATATTAGATCGTAGATAATGTAATATTCATAAACTCTGAACTTATTTTCATTGTAATGTTTTCTTCGTGTAATGTAAACACGACTATAAAATTAAGACATTAAGGTTCATATTCTTACACAGGGAATAATTTGAGTAACATTGACCGTAAAAATCATACACTCAAATTCCACTTCTATTACATTAATTTAAGGTACAGTTTGAGTTATTGGTATGTTTTGTTTGGTTTCAAACTCTTGTATTTTCTTTGCGAAATGTTAAAGCAAATTCAAACTTATATCGATATTCATATGAACCATTTTTGTTTGTTCTGTTAAGTATACACTTCGTTAAGTTCCCCGAGGCGTCCGGGATAATCTATTTATTTGCGGAGCGAAGTCTGGTTATGAACTATGTATAGAAATTGTATAATGGACCTATTGTTGTATATCTCATTTGATACTAATAACTTCAAACAGCTACAACGCGATAGAAGGGAACAGATTTAGACTTTTGTGTATAAAAGAAAGATAGGTTGGAAAAATATGCCATAATTGATTTGTTTTCTTTAGTACAGACTTAATTCATTTATAAGTGAAGTCTATATTAATAAAAATCTTCGCCGTCGACAATAGTCGGCAGGTAAGAGAGCGGTAAATACTTGGCGTGAATCCAGATTGAACCCGCTACACTCTGTATCGACCGGGCATTTTGGACCGCTACCGCCGCGATCACACTGAGCGAAGATTAATAAATTAATTTAAAACAAAGTATTTAAGGTATTAAAATATTAACATTGTACCCAAAATTTATGTCTCGGTTTAAATTTAGATTGAATTTTATAAACGATCCAGAGACGTTACTTTGGGATATTATGTCATTTTATTTTTTATTTCTTTCTTAATTATATATATATATATATATATATTTTATATATTAACTCTAAAGGAAAATATATATATATATATTTTCCTTTAGAGTTTATACGTTCTTTTCATGGGGGAAAGGATCAAGCGTATTGTTTATGCTAATAACAGTTAATAGGCTATCAACCTAACAATAGACTCATCAATAAAAAATCTACCTAAACTGACAGTATTTTTGTCCCTCCTTTCAAATTGTTCTTAATCAATTACTATAATATTACAATAATACATAGAATATTGAAATTGTAAAAATATATATTTTAAATTGATAAATCAAGTCATAATCAAACTTGATGGTTAATATGAAAACGTATGCCGAAAAAGTCATTCGGTTTGACAACGTTTTCATTTCGCGTTTCCCGTATTTCGCTCGTGGTGTTCGCTTAAGCGATACCGCGTCAATAGAGGGCTTGGAGTGTATGGTTCGCATCAGGAATATTGTAGCAATGGGAAGTTTTTATCGGTGGTATTTTTAATACTTTTGACAGTGTAATAATCAGTTCGATATAACCTCGCAATTCGAGATGGTTTAAAAACATTTTTAATATTTTTTTTAAAACTTAAATATGGCCCCATGGAATTAGGTTACATCAAACCAATTCAGTTTGAAAGCTTTGCTGGCTTACAACAGCTATGGTAGCCCACATCTCATTTGAGACTCAAAATTATAGAACCTTTCGCAAGATGCGCCAAAGCGGAAGGAGTACTGTCGCCAGAAAAAATATATCTATTAGCTGATGCAAGTCATATAACAAAATATTACATATTCATATTAAAAAAAAATATGAAGCAGATATGTATTTATTAATTAATCTAATAAATGTTTTTTTTTTTTAATTTTTTAATGAACTTAACCAACACTTACTCCAATTTACAAAAAACAAACTTAATACAAACATAAGTAAAATAAATAAGAAGTAGATAAATTCAAAAATTATTCGATTGTAGCTAAAAATAGAACCATAGTTGGTGAGACGTGACAAAACTAGAAACCAATTTTAGTTATAAGATAATATTTTTTTCTGCTACCACTACCTTATCACAAATAGTTGTTATTGGAGTCGCGTCACGCCCGTCCCGCTCGTCCCGCCTCGTTACTGCAGCGCAGAGCGAGCTGTTTAGATACCTCTCAACTACCCCAAATATACTTTTCTCTGACTCACATACTTAAGCTACTCCACGCTCATGTTTTGACATTCAATTAATTTTCTTAACTTGAGGCGCAGATTAAACAAAAAGGTAAGTAATCACTTACTTTATTTTAAGTGCACACAGACAAACGTTTTACAGTTATAAATATCTTAACAGAGGAAACATCCTCGCAAATGTAGACGACATCTTTGATCCACTTCAAAGAAGTTTATAAAGTGTACTGTTACGGAATATAGTGTAAGTTCTCGGAATGAATCTTGAATTTAACAGAGAAAGCTGCTTTGAGGTAGTAACGTTTATTATAAACATTAAATCAAAATTATATCCACATTTCTATTAAATATTACATTAAAAATAGAATCATTTTTAAAATGTTTTACTATAAAAGACAAATGACTATAAAATATTTTCTATAGATATAATTTATTTTTCATTATTATATTTTTTTTGCGAGCAGTACATATGTCACGTATTCACGCGTCACGCACCACACCGCCTCTTTCAGAACACACGTCTTGTCTCGCGGTGCAGACTGTCTGGGAAACCTATTATTTGTTTTAGACTAGCAGTTCATAAACGAACTTATATAAGGCAATTTGGTATACTTAACGAAGTCTCAGTTATAATAGTTCCAACGAAATGAATACATTTTTTAAATCAAAACACCCTCGATATTGACAAATGTAACTGCAATAAAAGAACACGAATAACAGATACATAAACTTGTATCCGCGATACGTAAAATATGTGCGTATTTACGTTTCAGAACATCTGCTTTCCTGTGTCTATTCAGTTTATTAGCTTGAACTGATTTTCACAACAGTCTATATAAATATAACATAAAATATTTTTTATACAACTTTGGTTATATATAGAAGCAATACATAACTGCGATCTTCTAAAGAACATTCACCATAAAATTAAATAAATCGAATTAAATAAGGTTAGGGAAATATTATTCAGTATAAACTCCAGATAACGGAGGTTATATATTTATTAAGCAGACTCCGCCTGTACCGCCTCCAGGGCCGAGTAGACGCCTATCGATAATTGAGTGTACACCTACTTATGGAATATTACAATTAATTAAATTAAACTACGTGGTTAACAACACAAGGACTCCATTAAGAATACTTGCACCGTTAAAACTCTCGATTAAAAGATAAATAAATAAGTGGCAGTTAGAAAGATCTTAAAGATCAGGTCGACAACAGGTAAATTAATAGTCTATTAAAGTATGTGTGAAAAATCTTCATGTGGGTACGGTTGAAAAGATTTGACCGTTTTCTTTTTTGTTTCATTCCTATTGGACAATATCATCGTTGATATGCATGAATATTTTTGGAAAATCCAGCAGCAAAGTGGACAATTTGGTGATATTTTTGTACAAAAAAACTCATAGTGTCACATAATGCAGTTTGACAGTTCAGACAGACAACGCTCTTCCTAAATCACAGGAAATGAGACAGCAAAATGTATTTTTCGTCATCATACAAATCAGAAACGGGTTGATAGTAACATTTAAGGAAATGAACCAATAGTATGAGTTCTTTCTCGTCCATATAAATATAGGCGAGTAGTATTTTTCAATTATATCAATTTATCGACACTTCCCCACCACTAGCGATAGGAAAGCAGATAGGAAATATCGCAAGAATACGCTTCGTCCAGTCTGCACTTAATGATATGCTAATGTGAAGCAATAATAGTAATAAATACTGTCTGGGAATATTTTATGTAATTTTGTTTAATAATGTTAGCATGTACGACTCCTGGCTGAAATAATTATTTATCAATTATTTGAAATATTTATAATAACTAGCAGTATGTGGTTTTAACTTATAAAATAAATTATCACAACAATTAACAAGGCAGCGTTATCGGTAATCTTCACTAAAGTTTAACTAAAACTGATGCGGCTAATTTGCGAGGCTTCCGTGACGAATCTGATACGTCCAGGCCGTAAGTCCCAACTAGTGGTAATCTAACTTGGCTGAAATTAATGTTCCTTATACATAGTGATTATCAAAGCTCTAAATCTCGCAGCTGCTATTATTTTGAACCTAACTGTATGTTGTGGTTATTTGTTGTTTATGATATTTACAATTTTTATATACAATTAACACTTTTTATTATGCTTTTAAAAATTTGGAATATTTTCAAAATATGCCATTCTTTAATTATTAAATAAACCCATTCTATAAAATCAGAGGTGTTAACAGATCCCCCACACGTGCCCGGACGGTTTGACCTCGACCTGCGATAACTTATTTAAGGGCAAAATTTTGAACCCGAGAATATGAACCCTTATTTGTATTTACATATTTTTAGTTATTTTATCTCTTACATTAAAGATTTTTTTGTCATTTAGATTGAGATCGTACCGTCGTGGTGATGTATAAAATATTAAAACAGAGTCTTTATAATAATACTCTTAACCTTCCTATATTTTAGTTACGCGCAAGAAATAAACAAATCGATTATATAAATATTGTAATATTATTGATGAATAAATTGGAAAAATAAAGATTCATTTGAAATAAATAAGAACAATTATTTTGTATCCTTATGTACTTAGATAGTAGTTTTTTTTATCAAATTTGATATATCTTGGTGTTACGACGTTGATGATATAGTATTTGTTTTAACGCATTAACTGACTGACATAATGACATATTCACATCACACCAGAGCTACCCTGGTATTGATAAATGAGAAGAGTCTACAATACAACGAATTAATCAACAAGTAACATCCTAATTATATCCGGAGCGTAAATCATGGTAACGCACTGATTTAAATCGAATGTACACTTAATAAATAAATGAATGTTTAATATATATTATGGTTGAATAAGTTATTTTCGAGACAGGCACTGTATCACTAATAACATACGCTTATAAACACTTATAATATGATATGTATGTGGAGGCGAGACGCGTGCGACCGACCGCGCGGACGAGCGACGACTGCCCCTCCCGGCTAACGATCAGCGATAAGAGTCCCTACCCTCGCTGTACCTGGCTTATCACTCAAATATAAGACAATTCATTATCATTATAATTGTATTACATAAAAAAACACATCCTTTATAATAATGTTGTCTGTTATTTTTTTTCTGTAATGTGAAATTATATTAAAGATTACGGAAACCATAATATTTGTGTCCAAATTATTTTTAATTACATCTAAAATAAACAATGCAGTCACTGAACGATAGTTGGATACGATCGGTAATAAAGTGTGACGTCATCGACAGATATTTTCAGCTGCACTACACATAAATCTCCATTCATTTGGAGCTGTCTATAGATAGAACGAGCATCTTCGAGATAAATTGATCAGTTCTTTTGCCTTTAAAACAGATTAGTATGCGGAAAGCTGGAGGAGTACGCTCGGTTCGTCGGGTCTAGAGAAAGCCTTGAAGCAAGGGCCATGCAGCCCCTATCACTCTAGTAAGAGAGCTTAGGGTAGGCTTGATAAATTTAATACGAGATTATTGATATAAGAATAACAAATTAAGCGTTATATGTTTAAGTCCAAAGTTGGATGCGTGTTACAAAACTTGCTTAGTTTAGAGAGTGTTAAAAGGTGCGGAGTATCTTTCTATAAATTCTTTTACAAACCACCGTGGCCAGCCGATGTATAGCCGATGTATAGCCGATGTATAGCCGAGGTATAGTCAGCGGTTCATTCCCGAGGTGAAGTGCCATTATAGCTGTTATGTCGAGCGCATAGTGTTGGCGGTGGCCGTTGTCCGTGTTGGTAGTACTCTGACGTAAGGACGGCCACGACACGCCTCTCCGTAGGGATGGGACGGAGATGTATCGATAAAACAAAATATATCGATAAAAAGAAATAACTTTACTTGAATATTTGTAACTTTCTGATATAAAATTTATAAAGCGATACATTCATATCTGTGTTAAGTATATTTTTTCAAAACAATAACGATTGTACAATTGTATTAAAATATTATATTTTTTTAATAACAATATTGCAACTACATTATTGCTAACTGACAAAAAAAATACAAAAATTCAATGTTAAATCGTAGTAAGTGCTACACTACTGAGCGTAGTAGTCTACATCTCTTATCTCTACGACCCCTCGTAGCACCGCTACGCACAAGCCCTCTGCGTTACTTAAGGCGACTTTCAAATTTATCGTCTACCAACTTCCATTCACGGCAAGGCTTATTCATTTTATAACTTTGACATATTTTAAGGTTACCTACGATTTAATAACTTACCTTTTCTAATATTACAAAACCGATACCCCAATATATCATCCAATTTATAATATATTTATGTAATTAATTTAAAAAATTAACTGATTTAAGTTCAAATGATTTTTCTTAATAAAATGAACAACCAACTCAATCTGTTTATTTTACATCAAACATCGTGAAAATATGAAGCCGTTTGGAGAGTGGATGATTTTAATTAATATTGCACAATATACAACGTGTAGCAATCCCTCAAAGTATATTTCAACGTATTTCTAAAGTAGCAAAATTCAATTTTCATTGTATCAACGTATATTGTTAGAAACCAAACCCTACTGCCTTTATATATAGTAAGAATTTGTCTGTAATATTCAAGTATATTACAAAATGGCGTCTCAAGGGAAAGGATTCAATTTTGCGAAGGCAAGACAACAGTAATTAGAACTAAACTTTACAGTCGAGATATCTTAGATATATCGAATGATAATGTGTTTGATATATTTAGAACTTCACGGTTCATTGCACTTGAAACTTGAGGTTTGGGTCATTGACCTTTTGATTTCAAGTGTAATTTAGACGAGTATAAAAATGTTATTTTCTATCTCCTCTCAAACAAACAACGAGTAATGAGGGAAAGTGAAACCATAAACTAAAGAACGTAATCTCTAATACCCGGCAGCGTCGTAAGGACTTACATTAACCGCTCCGTCTGTTAACCGACCGACGATTATAATTTTTATTTCCTCCCCTACTATTGTATAGTACTTACAGAAGAATCGAGATAAATTAAGACTTTTATCGAATTTCACAAGTAATATTCGCAGTGTTACAAGCATTGAGATGAAGATGTGTAATTGTGAGGATGGATGAAAGAGATGTGTCTATTTCCAGTGTGTGTGTCTGTCTGTTACTCTTTCCAATAAATACTATAAAACGGATCTAGTTTATTCATCAGAATAACGTTAATTAAATATTAAAAAGATATTGTTTAAATGAATGAAAATAGATTAATTAGAGACATATTGGTAAAAAACCTGCCGCCGGAAGCTATCTTATTCGGTTTTAAATTGTCTGTACATTTGAAAATATAAATATATATATATATATATACATATATATATAAAGACAGAAGGCGCTATAGCGCAGGCGAATCCGCTGGCAAGTTAGTTAGTTCCATAATAACTTTACAACTAGGACTGATGAGGAATTATACTACATACAATTTGATAAAGAGAACGCAACAGTACCATAATGTTTATTGCGGACTAATTTTATGTTTTATTATTACAAAGATTTTTCTTCATATTTCTTATGTATTTGCCGCGGTCAACGATTATTTTCAGTAATAATTTTAATTATAGAATACGTAAGCAACGAAAGAGTATATCGGTTGTTTTTATTTTTATTAATATATCTATATTAGGAAGGCATTTCAGACTTAAATCACAAGCAATTCGACGTTTTTGACTATAAAATGTTGGGTTATCACAAAAACAGTCACTTAAAGTTAATTATCGAATGTAAGAGAAATATTATATTAATATATATAACATATATCAACAGCACTCCAGTTATAAATATAACATAAACGGGCCATATAAATTCCGCCATCCTGAATAATATGACGTCATTAGGAAAGTAATTACTTAGGATGGTCAAAGTAGACTCGGGCCTTGGAGAAGTCGGCGCTGCGAGGGTCTGCTAATGAAGGCAGATGAAATAAGAGGGCAAAACTTTATAGATATGAAATATCTTATACATCAAGGATTCTATGTATTTATTAAAGTGTTACACAAAAAAGAGCTTTTAATTCGTGGCATGCAAAGATAGGAGTTTGGATAAGTTTTTATAACTTTAGTCTTCAAGACTTTAAAAGAATTTCTGGAAACTAATCATCAACTCTTGAATAAAATATAATTAGATTTTTGCTGCGTTTATGTATTGCAAAGAGTTATTAATTCAGTAATGGTGTTTGATATCAAGGTAAAGCCAAATGAAGGTCACAAGAAAAACAAAAATGAAACAGGACTCTCTTAAATGATATGTTCATACTTCACATTATAAAACCTGGCAAAACCATTCAAAGTCGTTTCATTTTGTTTGTTAATAACAGAACAATACAAGAGTTAAACGTAACAATGAATCGCTGGCAATTAATTTGCTAATCGTTTAGAAAGATTAATGTCCTTTCACGATGTCCCCCGCGAGTCGCTGAAGTAATTTGTGGTTTACAAATATATTAGCTACGTGTTCAATTATTGAGCGCATTTTATTCTTAATTTATAAATGTGTATTGCATATTTGTAATAATATAATAAAGCTAAAAAGTTAATACATTTCTTTTTTATCTCTGAAACTGGTTTCAGAAAACATTTATATGTAACATTTTGCTATTTGAACACTTCAAACTCCACAGATAGTGATACAAAATGAAAAGAAAACATAAATAGAATATATACAACATAAAACTTTTTTGCTTTTACGGTGGGTCGTACCATTCCGAAACTTTATTTTTTTTGCAATCCACACAAACAGACCCGCAGGCAATTGGTAGTCAAAATAATAGAATATTGTTTTTGTTAGAATATACACCAAACGGCGACAACTAATTTAGAACTCAGAGATTGTAATAATAGGAAACAATACGAACGTACATAATATAAAGTCATTTTCTTTTATTGCCAGGTGAGAAACGAGAAATATTGCTACTTACATCTAAGCGTAGCTGGTACAACGCACCGCTATCCAAAATAGAGTTAGCCATTCCACTTCTTATTTTTATTACAATAGATACTATTTTGATGTACACGGAATTCTCTTTTCCCTCTGATTCATGGGAGGGTAGATTTACAGGCTCTTACAACTCGAAAAAACGTAAAGTGTGTTCTTATTTATGTCTTTCAAAAAGTAACTGGAAGCAACGACAACCCACGTACGAATGCATTTACAAAAAGCTTTCGACTGTTCAGTGGTGAAACACAGAATATGCAGAAAAAACACGTATCGTTATTTAAATTAACATTACTTGAAGTTTTTATATTTTTTTCATATTTACTATGTGACTTACCTTTCCCATGCAGCTGTTGGCGGTTCTCGGTGCCTTTTAAACTCTCAGCGGTATGCAGAAGTTCATCCAGCTGCGGTTTCTTTTGCTCCAGCTCGCGCAGTACACCCTGAAAAAAAAGAATTCAAATACAATGTATAAAACATATATCGCAGTTGACCAACGCTTTGTTCAGCAAATTTGATATTGAATACTATCAACATTTTCACGTAGAATATATAGCTATACGTGTGTATAAAATTCACGTGTCACGATGTTCGTTTGCGCTAATCTCCGAAACCACTGAACCGTAGTCAATGAAACTTTGAAGATATCTGTTGCATGGTACAACTTAAAAGATAGGACAGCTTTTATCTCGATTAAATTATTATTTTTTATTATGAATTGGAGGAGTTTTAGGTAAAGGGTTTATTTCAGTTATTAGTTATATAAGTTTACAATAGATGGCGGTGCTAATAATGTTTATAATACAATTTAATGATGTAAAATAGTTAATGAAGTCGCCAACAACGACTAGTAACTTAAAAATATAGAATCTCTTGTTACACGGTTCTAAAGTATTTTTTTCAAGGAGATTAACAGATAACAACCGATGAGAAAAGTCTTTAATCGAATATTAATTTACAAATTTTATTCATTGATATACAATATGTAAAATCGAAATAAGTAATACAAATTTAATGATATACTCATATTTATTAGAAATTTGGATCGCTTTTTGTAAACTTCTCGAGTTGTACGAGTAAACTTGAGAAGAATCGTATACCGGGGGACGGACCCTCAGAGAGCGATTGTTTTAATAAGTTTGGGAACAATTTCATCTCAATTTAATAAAAAAAAATACAAAGCACCTTACTCGATATAAAACATCGAGACCCGCGAAATCGTTAAATCGATACAGACTATTTATTCTTACCCGCCCTCGAGCCAGCCGGTCCTCGCTCCATCTACATCTTTAGAAGTAGTATCTTATCGAGACTACTTAACTAATTATACTAAACCAATAAATACAATTAAATGTATTAAACAGTTTTATCTATTTTCTGTATGTATGCACCAAGTACTGCAATTTTAAATAAATGTCCTTATAGTTGTAGGTTGCCTGTAAGAGATTACTCGAAGTGATAAGGCCGCCTTTGTATGTATATTGTATTCATCTTTTATATGTATATTGTGTGCAATAAAGTGTAATAAATAAATAAATAAATAAATAAATAAATAAATAAAAATATGTTACGAGTCCTGATTCATTCCATAAGAACAACGTCAATTACTTTTTTAATCAAACCGATGAGTATTTCGATCTGAGTCATTTTTTTCTAACGACCAAGTGATAATAAAAAAGCGACACATGTGTGAAGGATGGGTAACGAATGGGTAAGAATGTTTCCTTCTTAACACTTAGACAACCCCTGAATTCTTGATATTGACAATAGCTAGCTAGACGAAAATAGTCCAAATTCCTACCTTTACCGACTTACAACGTCAGTTTTATTATTAAACATTTTAATAACATTTTAATGAGTACATTTTTAACGTCAAGTCTTGTATAATACGACCGTTAACGAGGGCAGAGTTTAACGTGATGCTAATTACTCAGTTATAATTAACTACGTAGTGCGCGCGTCACCGGACTTTAAATACTGTTTATTTCAGCTTCATACATGCTACTTAAATGTGGAGATGTTTTGGATTAAATAGAAAATGTTTTACATCAAGTATGTAATAAATTATGTTTTACATACGGTTTTGTGATTTACAGTTAACCAATACCTACATAGTACCAAAAGCTGATTAATATTTTTAAATAATTGTGCAACATATTATGACTATTAGTAATAAGTAAGTTTGAAATAAAATATTTAAAAGAACAAGTATGCGTACACACGTCCATTCAGTAGGATGGCCGTGGCCCTATTAATAATATTCGTTTTACGTTTTCGTGTAGCGTATGCGTAGCTAGCCGGCGGTTGCGTGGCAACCACCCCTTCCTCGCACGCTCCTAGAACAAACCACGCATGCGCGAGTGGAGGGAGGTGCTAGAGATGGAGTAAGTCGGTAAAAAAATATTTTTTTAACATTATAAAGCAGATCAATGTTTTTGTTTTTACGCCCTTACTTCTACGATTGAAGATTGAATTTAGAACACTTTTAGTATCATTTAGCATTCATTAAGAAAGTAAATACAAGCATCAGAGAGAAGGAAATTGGAAAGGCAATAACTATTGCAGTAGAAATTAATTAAAATATATCACAAAAATTCCTTGCACGCAAAGATATTATTAATAAATTATACGTATACCTGTACATCAATGATTTTGTACTAGTATGGTTTACTGACACCTGCTCCTAGCTTGTACTTTACACGATTACTGTAATACATGTCATCAAAATTATAATAAATCCTGTAACAATTTAATTTACTTTCTAAGAAAACAAGCGAAGTCTGTAATAATAGTAGTCTTTAAAAATGTCGACTTTCGACATCACTAATCCTAGCGCAGGCGCACAGGATGTCCGCTTACCGCTATATAAACTGACGCATTTGCGAAAACACTCATTTCGTCAGCAGCTTTTACAGCGCGCTCTTGAATGTACTGTTAATGATGTGGGCTTTAAAGCCACAGAATGAATTTATTAAATCAACTGAAGTTAAAATGACCTGATACTTTTATAGATTATTTTGTTTTACAGTTATTATAAATACATTAATTCTTTAAATAAATCTGAAAACAATATGACAATAACACAGCCTCATAAATATGTTTCGAGCCCATGGCGCTTGTAAAAGTGTCGCTACAACGAACAACAAATAATAAAGAAATACTTGATACATAAGCCTTAAAATGTAATAATTACCATGTTACTTTACAATACTTTACTTTTGATATTGAAAGTTTTCTTTAAATTTCTAATAAAACATATTTTTTTGCTATAAAAAAAGACATTATTTTTTGGGGAGTACTTCCAGAGTATACATACAGAACAGGTTCTAACATAAAAATCAATAAAAATCAAGTCTGAACACACAAAAGGGTTCATTTAACAATAACGTAGTTAAGAGCAGTCGCCATAATTGTCTTAAAGACACATAATGTTCAATAGAACACGTGACTCAACTTCAATAACAATTCTATTGGTATGCGAAGTGACTATCAAATGAAGGGTCACACAAGGAATTATTTCTGTCTATAATATATATTGTTTCAATTTTATATTCTACTTATAATTAATTTATAATCAATTAGATTTTCTCAACTTTCAAACTGGTTACTGTTAAACGACTGTTAATATCACAGTTTTCTTTTATAAGACATAATCTGTTAAAAGCCTTTCTATAATCTCAGGCCACTTAGCGATAACAAGACTATTATATACCAAGATTATATTTATTTATTATTATAAGTCTAGAAAACTGTACTTTAGGATAAAAATATTTAAGTGAAACAAGAGCAGCATTTTAATACCGTGTTGGGTCCGATTAAAGCAAGCCTCAATGCATACGGCGCCTTAATGCGATTATGACCTGAAACCTTATCAGTGGGTTTGAATCTCGGCAAGCACTTTTACGATTTCTTCAAAAGTTAATCTAACAAAGAACTTTAAATTTAACTTCAAAACTGCTACTTCGCTGCCAAAGCGTTTAAAATCTCAATTGCATGTCCGAATCGCTCCAACGAACGGCTTTGAACGATCTGAAGTGTGATTTTTTCTGATTGCATTAGAATTTAAATATCTACTTTTAGAATATTCGAATAAGTTAAGAAGTATCCTAACTTTTAGAAGACTATCTTTTTTTACAGACTTTCATATTGCAAAATCTCTTAATTTAAGTGACCTTAATTAGGCTAATATTCATATATATGTATAGAAATTTTGTTTATGAGATGTATATAGCTGAGGTGTGAATGACAAGTCAATGTAAATCCAATACTATGGAACTGATAACAGAAACTTCATTGAAATCGCTGCTTACTAGAGCATAGAGAGATAATATAAGTGTATAAGTAGAACTTATAAGTGTCATACTATATCTGCTATTTTTACACATTATATCTATGTTGAATAGTTTGGTCTAAGCGAAAACATTTCAATCAATATGAGAAAAAGCTAAACTCTGATTTTCTTTACACTGAAGTCTGAGCTGATCATCTTTTTCATTAGTCGAAAGCCTCAAAGTAGTTCTTATATCATGACAGCACAATGTGGTACGCCGAGCGATTGTAACGGCAATGAAAATAATACCATATTTTGATAACCATAACGTTCATCTTTCAACGCCGATATTAATTGCAATGGGGTAGACGTCATAATATAATTAAAGAATGTATTCGAAAACCGACCTAAAAACAACGTTATAAAGTTAACTATTTAACTGTCCATTTTGAAACTAATTTCATCTTTGTGCATATCGTAAGGGTTGGTTAGAAATGTCATTGATTTTTATTCAAATGAGTCGAGAAAATAGTTAATACTTAATAACACACTCTGTAAACGTTAATAGAAGGAGGTAATTAGAAGACTTTCCTGCCTCTGTAAAACATGTTCATTAAAATTTACTTACGAAATTGTGCGTCTAAATGAAATGACAAGTGCTTAAAACAACAACAGAACAAGTCCGCAATGCTGCAGATTTGCATTTGGTGATTACCTTTTTATTGAAAAGATTATTAAATAAATATACGTCAATTCAACTTGAAGTGGAAGTTGACTATGTACTTATGAAAAAAAATAATTTAGGGTACGTAATTTATCTATATATGTATAAGCTATTTACCGCTCACTGACTCATATTGAAATCTCCGAAACTATCTGTCCGATTAACTTAAAATTTTACATAGTTACTTCTTTTGCGACGTAGACGTCCACTGAGAACGGATTTTAAGGACTTCCTATCCCAACGGATCTCAACTTTTTGCATTTCGCCAAGTTTTAAACTAATAGATAGATACTATGACAACGGTTACCATAGCAACCTAAATTCACATGCAAATTAATAGTATGCCCAGCGAAACGGGTGGGAATCAGCTATATATTAACAAAAAATACAAAAACTTTTCACGCGAAATACGAAGGAGGGCACGAAATTTTTAATATTTATTATTTTTATATTAGAGATACTAATAAATCTTTGTTATATTTTAACAAATAAAACGGTTACTCGGACACGTTCCGTGTTCAGTCTTACAGTTTATTTTGCACATCTAAGCCTTATTAAAATTCTTATCAGGCCTACGATCGACTCGACGCGACTGATGAGTAGCCAAATATTACACTGATGATGATTTTGTTATACTTTTTTTTTGTTTTGTTTGTAGAGTTTACGACTCATTTTGTTTTAAATTCGTTTGATAGTACTTAAAAATGAATAAATTGAATCTATTGAGATTTACAACAAAGCCATTACAAATAGATCTTTGGGATAATTAACTGAACTATAACTATATGATTATTTAGTAATGAGTATAGAAAATACATTACTGTCTCATTAAAAAGTTTGAATCAGCAGGTCCCATAATTGGCAAAAAATTGGTAAGTAATTTAGAATAAATATGTATATCAAATAAACCATTTCATATAAATTTAAGTGTGATTCCTAAAGTTCGTGCTCTGAACCTAGTCATCTATAATATCGAGCTCCAGCTCCTCAAGATCCTGGAAATTCTGTACAAAAATTAATGACTCACCTTCTGCTTGTCGAGCTGGCTGATGATGTCGTCCACATCGCCGACGGCGACGGGCTGCGCGCGCAGCATGTCCACCTCCACGGACAGCCAGTCCCGGATCTGATGCAGACAGGATAATAAGGTTCAGAGTACATTCAATACAAAACATTTAATTTGTTTAAGAATATAGTGGTATATATACATAGTACACCAAATATGTTTTGAAAAAAGAACTTTACGAACACATTTATTACAAATGTTATTTGCGATACGTCGGTGTAGAAAACCAATACTGGGTGTGTTGTAAATAAATAATAGTGTATAATAAACCTCACATAATAATTGTATATACAGATTTGAGCAATAACTCTGAATGGGAAGAGTGGTATACAGACATGTATCGGTTTTCAATACGACGGAGAACAATATCGCCGGCTCGCGGCGGTCATCGGGGACCAGAGTAGCGTCGGCCGGAATACTGATTTACAAACCGCCTAACTTAATGTGTACACACGGAATTATATTTGCTGCGGTTATACGGCGGGTAACGTAAAACTGTCATTGAACAGTTATTAGATTGTGTTATTTTTTTTTCTAGTTCTGGTTTCATATAACAAAACAGAAATAATAGTTGATCATATTCATAATCGTATATTTAAAAATATTGTTTACATTAATAATAAAGTAAAAAAATTGTTTTAGTCTCCTTAAATTTGCAATTAACCCTAGAATACCTTTGCAACCTAGAATACCTTTACTTAATAATAATACACAATTACACAAATTGACTAAGTGTGACAAAATATAGAATATTGTCATCCGAAGCATAAACATGTTACATTTATTTATCACCACGGAAACGATCAATATAAAAATTAAAAGTTTAAAAGTTACTTATAGTAAATATCTGACTATAAAAACGCAATATACTTAATTAAAAAACCCCTCAGACACTTAATTAAAAAAACATATGATTATTTAAAGCGCTTAAACTTTATTTTAAGTACTAAAAATTTAATTTAAAAGAATTGTCGAAGTTAAATAGTCATTTCATATGAAAACAATTTGAAGACCTATTAAGTGAAAAGATGACACCAACCAAACAGAATACGTCAATACGTCATACAAATGTTTTACCGCAACTGATATTTACAAAGGCAGGCATTGGCCGATCCCGTTAGACGATCGTAATAGAAATATAACGCGGCGTTTGTCATATAATTACGAGCCCTTGTGTTTTCAATTGAAGTACGATTCTGTAGAAATGGTTCGGGTGAAATTTGGTCGTTTCCGGAATGAAGGTTGAGCCCTCCAGACGAGATTCAGATTAAAACATATTGATTTGATGCAAAGCCTAAACGGCCTTTGCCTTTTACATCGACTTTTGTTCGGTATAAAATATGAAATATTTGAAGAAGAAAAAATATATAATATTCTTTAAAGTATTTTTTTAATAATAGGGCTTTTTGTGAAGTGTTTTAATGTAAGGCTATAAATCCCCGAAAGCCCGACATAAATGGATCATCCGGACAAGTAGTGTTCAAATATCTATTGAATTAACGTTGTTAGGGCTTCTTGAGCACGTGGAGTGTAGTAAAAATTATTAATATTTATTAAACTTATTGTTTAAAGCGGATCTAATCTTTTAGATAGAAAAGATAGCATCTGGCATAATTTTTGAGATTTTCGACTGCTTTATATCTAAAATATCATATCTTTATACAAACTTAGGTTGCGATAACTTTAAGAAAGATGTCAATTTGTTGTAAAATAAAATAATATATTAGAATAATAATTATAAATTATGCGGAAAGTTTAATCTTTTATTTCAGTAGCACCGCTGGTATAGGTCGTAGAAATTTTCTGACGTTAAAACCATCCTGTAAGATCATGGACTGCTCGGTTGGAACTGATTATATTAGACATGTTTCTCCCAACAACAATGATTAGGGCAAACCCCAATCATTTTTTTTAATTAGAAAAAATACTCTGACAGTTTGACAGGCAAATCATTTCCGGACTTTTGTTCCAGAAAATTATAAGTAACTAATTTCAAATCGGTATTTTTGCTGATAAAGTAAATAAAATTTTCCATTTTTCTTTGAACCGGGTCTTATGTACTTAGTATTTACCGGTTTATTTGGAAATTTACAAGTCAGACATCAGTTAAGGCAAATATAAATCAAGTCATAAATATAGTTTTATTAAAATAGGAAATTCTATACCTACTACAAAATAAACCTACCTTTTGCGAGGCTTCTCATAAGCTTTTTAAACGAGGTCGCTTTGTATAGAAAAATACAATGAAATAAAAGAGCACTTGTACACAAATATTGTCAACAATGAGGTTGTTCGTTTAACATTTATTTTCTACCCACAAATCTGTCCATTTACTTAGCAAATTGGATCACGTTGCATATATATTTATAATATAAAAATGTATTAATGTTAACTTCAACAAAAAAAACGTCTATTCTTCCAGGACATAAACCCTTCAAGGTCAGTGCTTATGATTATTTCCAGAGAAAATTTACAATCAAATTACATTTTCCAAACGTAACTGAGTGTAAGATATAAATGGGGTGAGAAGCTCGCTGTCGGAAACTAAATGATTTGTGGCGATTCAAACTCCCGGGATCACATTGGATGAGTCATCATATTCGACAATAGCCGAGAACATGCAAATAAGTTACAATTGCGAGAGTCTAAATATATAAGTCAACTTTTATTATTCAATTTTGACAATAAAAGCAGGTAATGCTACTAAACAGTTCATAATCTGAAGACAGTAGTTCATACACAATAATTAGTACTGATACTATAATCATACGTAGTCAAAGTAATTGATACTACTACTTTCAACATGATGACAATTTAAGGTGGTTGTTTCTCGCTGTATGATAAACGCAGCCCATACATACGTGCAGCGTAATTTTGGTGACGTAAAATATGGTAGCTCCTTGTATCGTGATGGTGAACTGAAAAATGTTAATTACCTGCAGTGTGGTGGTGTCAAAGGTGGCCTGTAGCGCTGCGGGCGAGCTCTGCGACGAGCGCCGCCGCGACCCCACCCGCGCGCCCCACTCTGGAACAACAATACATTTAACTATAAAAAAAATATCTTATCACCAACCAGCGTATAGCGTAGAGCTAATCGATGTAAGACTATTACAATAAAGTAAATATTTATTTTTCTTTTAATTTATTGATATTGTTATATTGGTTCTCTATAGCAGGCAGCACAACCGAAAAATAGTATTTCATTTGCTCTCTATTTGGAGTACTGTAACGATTATCTTTGAAGCTTTGCTCTAGACACAGAATAATAATGATGTTGTGACAACTACGGAGATGTTTATCATCGACTAACACGTTAATTAACAAGGTCATACGTAGATCTAAATACATACTAGAATAGAACAGAGATCAAATTAATTTCATTAGGTATAAGACAAGTCTCCAAACAATTGTTTTTGGAATTATTTTGTCCGTCTGTTTGTTGATATGCGCTAACAATATCTAATAAGGATTTGAATGAATTTAGGCCATGCCGGCAGCTTAATTAAAAATAAAAAGGATACTTTTACTCAGGAAAAATGGCTTTTATTTATAAACATTAAATGCAATAGCAATAAAATAGTATTTTCCATATAGTCATTTCTAGTAAGCACAGTTGAAGGATATATTAATGATCGTTTCTCAGTTAATTGTTATTTTAAAAGGCAGTGAATTAAATGCTAAGCTCGTATAAGTAATTTGTTTAGTTCGTGCGCGGCTCCAGAGCAGTCTCATTACAAACTCACTGCGGACCGTTCTTTTAGACTGTTGTTTTAAGTTTTTTTATGTTGTATAAATGTATGTTGTTGGCATAAAAATATCTTATCTTCAAGCAGGAGCATATAAAAGTGTAAATGTTGAGTAAAAAATATTTTATTTACAACTTACTCCAACGATCAATCCGGTACTTGATCACGGGCAAGAGAGTATCAGTAAACATTTAAAGTATTTTAAGGATTTTTTTTTGAATTATAAATATTGGTTCAACAAATATTTCATTAAAGACGAGGATTGAAACCGGCACCTCTCGATTTAAAGTTAAGCATTGGTACCTAACGCTCTGACAATTATTCAAAGTGCAGATGGCAATTATAAACCAGACACAATGAATTATTTCTTCATTCAAAATTACTTAATCCTAAAACCTGGTGTAAGCACGACGAAAATCGTGTTTTGTCTAAAATCACAAGTTAATCACTGTATCAGCGCCCTCACTCCACTCCCTAATCTCTGTTAAAGCCACTCCCTAAAGGCTTCAACGCTTAATTCTACATGAATACACTTCTATATTGATAGAAATATGAGATTATTAAAACCGAGAGAGAATTAAAACTTAACGAGAATTAAGGTTAGACAATTTAAATAATTGAAGCTACTGTACCGTACCAAATATGGACATGATTATCTTTATTTTCTACGTTATATAACAAATCTATTACAGATGAGATGACAAAGAAAACACTGAATATTCTGCACAGTAACTAAAGCAAAGATCATGTTATCCCCATTACCGGGGATGTATTCTGCGGCAGGCGTCAGATAACAGGCAGTGTTAATAGTATTAGTTAAGGATTCTGTGTGGATAGTAATGTCACAAATTGAGCACCGATACGATATAAATATATTTATTTATTAACCTTTAGAGACGACATTAATGGTTTGACTTCTTGAAATGCTTTAATTTTTGATAGGTACTGCTATAATAAAATTACTATCACTGCACTGCAGAGTAAACCATTCTGCTGCCAATTGCACGTGTCGTGAATCATATCGCAGCAGACGACTCAACACGTTCATATTTTTATGAGCGGACGAAAATATTTTACTATTATATTTCCAACGCCATATCATTTTAATACATCCGTGCAGATGTGTGAAGACTCTTCTATACATTCACCCACACATATGCATTAACGTTCAAATTGAAGATTCACCCTTAATGCGATTAATACTAAAGCCAACGAACTAAATATTAGCAATAAACACCTGACACAAGTCACGTACTATATTGCACAGTAAGCATAAATGTTTTGACAGCTATTTTAACATTACAATCAATAATATCCCGTATTCTGTTGCTGATAACTGCTAAAATTCCTTACATTTTACTGATGAAACATCTCTACACGCAATACCTCAAATACGCAATACCTAAAATTTGGTACGTTTAATTATAATCGCTGTGTCATAGCTCATAAGAAGGATATTAGAGTAACTCAATTTATTTTTGGATGACTATACAGAAGGCGAGGTGAAAATGGGTAAAGTTTTGATCAAAGTTTCATTTCGTGGAATAACTGGATAAGTCGAGGAAAGAAGAACAAAGTAGTACTTAGTTAGATTCACGAGTGAGAAGCGCTAATCTCATTTTTTCTCTTTGATTTTGACGTTCTACAAAAACTAAATGTATTTTATACATTTTCTCATCATTTTCGTTTTCTTTGGATAGAAGAGTCCTTCGTAAGAAAAAGTAGTTTAAATCATTTTTACTAATAACGAAGTATAAAGTTTTTACGTGTTGTCAAATTGTCTCGCTTTTTGGAAGGAAATGTTTTGTGTAAATTTTATCGAAAATACTTTAGACAATTTTCATAAACATCCAACGTTCAGTGTATTTTGAGTCAAATGTATGGCCAGGTGTTACCTATTGTCGTCTCTATGTTAATATAGATAAGGTTAATAATAGTTTGTAGGTGATGTTTTTCAGGTCGCTGCGTCTACACACAAATGGTTCAGTGGTTCTGTATGATCGATTTACCACCTATTTGGGTACAACTACAACTTATATAATATACACGAGTTGAAACCATTATAACTAATACAGCAATACACTTCATAATGAGTTTCAGTAACAGTTACAATTGATAAAGTGTAATGAAATCTTTATAACAAGTTTCAGTTACCGCGGGCTCCTCAATAAAGTTAACAATGGCCATTCTAAATCCTTGTGTTTAAGTTACGAACAGATTCTTGTTCTCTGAAAGGGTACAATAAGGGTCGGGACAATAGATTAACAATCTACGGATAAATTAACATAAAACAGATTAAATAAACAAACACAAAACCGACGGATCATATACTGTTATATAATACGTAAAATGATAATTACGATTTACTTATATTAATAAAATATCAAAAACGAAATAAACTAAAGGAATTATGTAAAAGATATTAACACTAAAATGTAGTATGATATTCAAGGATGGGTCCGTTAGTTCTGTTAACATAATGTGAAGATTTAGAGCACACTAAGTGTTCAAACCGCTTCTAATGCAAATTACTGGACGCAAATACGAGAATTGAGGGTAGGAGGTAAGAATACTACAGACGGTCGGTCGGTCGGTAGGCTTCAACGAAATTACTTCTGATCTGTAACTTAGCAGTGTCACTATAATAATAATACTTGATTTTTGAAAACATTTTGAGAATATTTTTGTATTTAATGAATTTTATCATAAAAAATAGAAGCTATAGAGGTCATTTTAGAAAGTACTTTTAATGCATGCGTTTTTAGAGTCCTTATGTTGTTAAGGACAACGAGCAGTAAACATGAGCGCTAGAAAAAACGTTTCAAAATACAGCAAACTCATTATCTCAGATTTTGCACAAAAGCAGAGATATGAATTATAGAATTAACGTTCCATGGTTAATCTTGGTTTGTATTGTGAAAGAATATAAGAAAAATCTTATATTACACAATTTCTGAGTGCCTAAATAATAATAGCAAATAATAAATTTTTGCCTAAGTAATTACCCTCAAATAAAGGTATCTATTGTCCTAAACAAGACATCAGCAAGCTCTTGAATTGTACTCAAAGTATTATTACTTCTCTAAACCGGAAACAAAAAGAAATCTCTTAATTCTGACACCGAGTAGCGAATTGTGAGACCATTGTACATAGGCGTTTTATTTGGTTTAATTCATGTTTAAGCATGAAGCAAAAACCCTTAAATTGTTTACTTAAAACCAATAAAGACCTGATGTAAGTAAGACATATGAATGTAAAGTTTATAAGACATGTAAAGTCTTTATACAATTTGAGGAAGTCATTTACATTAGTGGATTAAGCGTAACACTTTCTGTTATCACCGCACTGGACTTAGGACATGTATAGACATGACAACAGAATTAAAAACAAGATCAAAAGGTAACATGTGTATAACGCACATTAAAATGTAACAATACCCTTCATATCGCTATAATGTCGGTAATAAATGTTGAGATTCAACATTGGGAATGTCTCAAGTCAATAAGTACATAACGGAATCGCAATTATATTATCTTTTACATTTTTGGAGTCAATATAAAGCGTAGTGACGTCAGCTAATGGTGAACCGACTGTGATTACGCGCCCCAAATTGCTGTGACATTTAAAGAAGAGCAACTCATAGATATAAGGGATTCACACTCTTGCGTAGAGGACACACGGTTGGTTTAGGCGCATTATTACAGAGCAATGCCGTAATAGACTCTCGAAGTAATTGAGAAAAATGAAATATATTAAAGGTGTGATCAAATGAAATTGAACCTCAGATAGGTCCATTATCTCCCTTTTCTGTTGAGTTTTTCAATTACATTTTGATGTGTCCTCTTCCAAGGTACTCAAGATATCACTACACCACATTAGAAATATTCATAAAATAATGTTATAATAAATAGCATCATAGTTCATACTAAGAATTTCCTATACATGTTTATTATAAGATTAGTGCTAAATATTCAGCAATATTTTTAATTAATGCTAAACATTAAATCAAATTACTTCAAAGGTTACAAAAAAAATAAAATAAATTCCTCTGGTTACGTAAAAACCATGGTTCATTTAAACATTTTGTTTTAATGAAAAACATAATTACATCTGTTTAAATTTTCGGCAATTATGTAATTAAGGACGGTCTCGTGAACTTTTACCGCCATTAATGTGCGGCGTCACAACATGGCGGAACAATGATGCCCTAAAACTAAAATGTCAGATTGACATATAGCTAATATGTACGGAAACCTTTTAACTCTCTTAATGTAAGAAATAAATAGGTCAGCTTAGGTACAAGGTAGAAAAAGGAGATTCGCTTGAAAAGTTTTTAAAAGATGATACGTTAAAAAAAGTTATAAAATAAATTACCATAAAAACCTAAAAAAATATTTCTAAAAAAAGTATAATTTAGTAAGACTTAATACCACCCACAACCATTAAAATATAAACCTACCAACACTATATCTCCAAGAAAAAAAAACTGATAAAGTTACAATTATATCTGGCGACCCGGCTCTCCTCCGGCACCGGTACCCGGGACGGAAGCACCGGATTAAGCCAGCACGGCGCTTGAATTGTTTTAGGTAAGAGAAAGAAATAATTTAAAAAAACTTTTAATAAAAGTTATATTACTTTTTCTTATAATATTTATAGATGATGTATATCACAGTAAAGTAAGAATATTATTATGAGACATATAGAGTAATATAGAGTAAAAATAAATTTATTTTACGTATTAGATCTGTGACATCTATATCGATGTGATGTTGTAATAACTCCATGTTACTTAAAGGTCAAGTAAATATCGCACCAGTATACATCAAAGACGTGGGTTGCGCTGTCAAATGAAAAACTATTAATTCCGCAGAGTAATAGCTGTAATATATTTATCTAGAAGACAATACATCTGTGAGTAGAATTAATTCTAATGAGAGGTCCCGCACGGGCGAGCGGAATTTGGAGCCGGAGAGGAATTTAATTACGACGCGTGAAAAACGGTTATTGTCCGTAACACGTTGTACCTGCCATTGTAATTATTATACACGTATATGGATAGCGTGACGAACTTTCATTTAAATTAATCTCCAGCAGTGGTTGGCCATATTACCATTCTCAAATAATAATAATTGTAATTCAGATCTTGGAGCAGGCATAAAAAATAACCCAAGTTTTCAAAGCATTACACTTAGCATTACGCGCTGATAAAGAAAAACCGAGGAAAATATACCCTGATATTAGAAAGACAAGTTCAAAATGTTATCAATAAATTCATATACATGATATATCGCTTAACACATCCCAAATCTCAATTAATTTCCTGCAGCACCTGCGGACTCAGACCAACAGTCTACGATGGTGATTGATCGATGAAGTCTGAAGAAAGCGGATTGTTCTCTAAAACTTTATTAATTTTAACTCTATTTGTATTTATGCGACGTTTTCCGAAATGAAACGATTAAGTTGTAATTTATAATAATTACTTTGTTATTTTCTCATCATAGGCATGGCATAGCTTTCTAAAAAGAATTTTAATTAAATTATATTAGACGAGGAGAAAAAACATGCAGAGATTTCTTTGCCAACAGTACACGGGGGACTGTCAAAGCGCGTTGAATAAACAACTCCTGGAATGATCAATTTGTAAAGACGTCACTTTGCTAAGATTAACTCGCAAGAAACAAGATGTAGCGGTTAGCGCCTATTTAATATCAACAATCAATTAATTACAATTATTATTCTATGGCAATGAATAAAACACGAATAATTGCTAATTTAAAAGGATGTAAATTGCGTTAAATTTCTTTTGGACATGGTAAGTGTCCCATACCCAAAATTAAGAGTTGATTTTTTTATATAATAACAACTCCCGCACAACTGATTAATCAATGTGTAAGTAACCCGCGACCTGTGGCGCAACAGTCCGGGACACAAGCCACCGGACCAACGGGCCACCACAATATATCTATGTAATGTATACTTATTATCTGTAGCTACAAATATTTTAATTATAAAAAGTTCGTAGTCAAAATAATAATTCTTAAGATTGAACTGTTAAAAAAACTTTCACTTCATTTTGTAACACTTTTTGTATTTATTTATATGAACGACAAAAGATAGCTCTATGGTCCTACATTCTCTCTCTTGTTGCTCACTCGTATATGTAATATAATACCAACAATAAACAACAAAATCACTTTCTGTTTCATTATTCAAATAATAAAACATTTATAAGACAAAGTTTAAAAATGTACATTTTGTAAAACGCTCAAACTTAAATCGATGTTAAAGGTGCAGGTGAGCCTACAGCCAATAAGAACACCTACACGTATAATAAGGTATATTGGCACCGCCGTCCCGTCATATTTGCGATCGATCCGCGCTTAAACGCAGCTTATCCCGGGATTAAACGGTCTCCTCATATTAATATTTACTATGGATAAGGACACCACCTCTTGGCATATTATTATTTTTCAGTAAGTTTTAATTAAAAAATATATCAAATAAAAAAAATATAGAATTAATATGAAGTTTTAAGTCAATATTGTTGTAATTGTGTTATACCTAGTATTGTATACTTCAAAGTATTACACTCAAGGAATCCACGATATTGTCACAACAAATCTGTGACAAATTTCTAACATTATTGTCCATGATCCCGGAGTCAGAATGCCGCAATTGCCAAGATTCTCTTTCGGGCTACAGACAGATTTATGGCGTTTCTTGCCGGTTCTTCCATGGGCCTCTTCTTTGAACCCGTACAACTTGATTTAGACTTTCCATAAGTGCAATGAGAGCCTAATTGGAATACAAACTTCAACTTTGAGATTTGATGTAATCCTGATATATCAAAAGAAAAAAGGGCGTTTTAACGTAACTAGCTATCACAAATATCGTACCATACCGGTCACTGAAAACTAATGAAATATTTGATGCTCCTATAAATTGGTCATAGATATTGCTTAAAAAAATAGTTTGTTTTCTGTTTGTCTTTATATTATCTGTATGCCAATGCAGTGTGAAGCAATAGTTCGGGGTAAATAATCAAGGACTCAATGACAGATCTACATTTTGCCCTCCGTTTATTGCAAAATATACGTACCTTCCGCTTCCCCTCACCACGTATTCGAATATAAGATAAAAATACATTAATGAAAATATTAGCTTGGTAGTATGTTTATTTTATAAATTTTTATGAGAACAAATATGTCCTGTTTGGATTCGCGTTTGTGGACTGACTAGAGTATATATAGATGTGCATACCATTACGTTTATCTCCTCTACTCCGCTACATCCTAACGTTCTTGAAGGGTTCATTTTAAGTTATTAGACCATATATGATTTTTATATAGCTGTAGAAATTGAGTAATGTATATTGTATATAAAAGACCTTCGAAAAGAGATAAAGAAATGATACAAAAAGCAAATAAGCACAAACCAACGCTGTGTTTTAAACAAAAACCAATTCGATTCTCGACCAATCTGCCTGATCTCGTAGCTACCTACGATACCATTTATATTTGGCTGGTGCCTGGCTATTTTTTACAAGTCTGATATAGCGGTACTGCTATTGTTAACGTGTTATTGTTGAGATAGGTTTCAGTTAATTTCCCGACCGCAAGATATTGTTAAATTTAAAATGTATATTGGGAGCAAACAGATAATTATCTTTGTAAAATCAATGAGCAGTGTAATTGTTTAATCTTCGAACATCAGAACCTTCGAAACTTATTTGGAAGAGACCATTTTTAAGAGCGTTTTTTTATTAAGAATACAGGAACAATGTTCTACAAAAAACACGAACTTGGAGCGCAAGGATAGCAGCAACTATCAACAATTTACTTAATGTTTAATATTTACATACGAGACGGTAGGAACCATCGCACGTATGTCTGCTAATGGCTCCCGGCTGGCGACGAGGACGCCCCTTCTCTTATTAGCTTTCTTATCTGCTTCTACGATGTTCACAACATTATCCCAACACAGTTATAACTAAATTACAGTAACTATCGCTGCAAATCATCTCATGTCCCTTTTGTTTGTAGCTGGGAAGTTACTTCGAAAGAAATTATTCTTATATATCGAATCGAACCACAAAAACATCACTTCCAACGAATGCCATATCGCAGACATACATATACATATACATATATACGGACGGTCCATGTAATCCCTGAAGCCATTTTAATTAACAGTTTTAGGAGTCGGTTTGATTCGATCAACAGACCGCGGATAAGTCGCGATACATTTGTGTATAGGACAATCAAACTCTTTATTTTATTAGTCGGTTACCGCGCGGTGCGATACAATGAAATTAAAGGCAAGAATATATTTGTGTATTTATTTTTTAACTTATGGATTCTCGCAGCGACCTGCGGTGTTTAAATAAAAAAAAACAGTCCCGTTATATCGGAAAACCATATTACAATTTATTTTTCCACAGGAAAAGTTTTTTATATCTTTTCATATATTCCTGATAACGTGTGTGCAAAGTTTCATTATCGGTCGAGTTGAGTAGTTAAAGCGTCACAAACAATCAAACAAAGAAACTCAATTTCCCATATGTAATAGGAGTTAGGACCTCAAACTCGCTGCATTTTTTTCGAAATAATTTTTTATATTTCTGTAGGCACAAAAAGTTTAATTAACGTATGGTTTATAAACCGTTAATTATTGTTGAATTATAAAAAAAAATATTCTGGATTAAAAATCGAGTAAAGAATATATTTTTCTAAACATTTAAATACAAGCTAAAAATATTTTTTTATAAAACATATTGGAGGGAAAGTACTTTAATTTTCACCTCATCACTCAATAAACTGATGAATAAACATTCAGGAATTTATAAAGCCACACAGATCGACAGACGACGTGGAATATCAGAAAACATTGAGTCTGTGTATTAAAAACAGAAATAAATATTATTTCTGATATATTAGATATTCGCGATATACACGAGTAATATTTGAATATTTGTTATGTGATTCTAATCTAATACTGTCTCTATGTTTGTTGTAATGGAAGAGACGTAAGACTGATTACGTTTTTCGAATAGAAATACAATTTTCCTGCTATTATTGAAATTCATATCATTGAAACAAAAAACTTTTTTTAAAAAATGCCGTTAATATACTGTTAAAGTAATGTTAATTTTAATGACCTTTGATCGAATTAAATAACATTATTAAGTGTAAGTCTTCTTAAATTGGTGCACTCGTATAAACCAAAACACTTCCTAATAATGAAACAACCTTGGGACTATTATTTTGCACAACAGCGACAAATATTTCATTGATTGATAATGGTGTTTGGTTGTAATTTGTGTTTATGTTAAATGATGCGTCGATCGAGGCGGGGAGGATCCGCAAGGTGATATATAACAATACAAAGGCCGATGGTGATTTAGGAGCCGTCGCCCATCACCGCAATGCAGGTGACGGCTCCGAGCACACGGTGATTACTTTTACAACTAAACTGACAAATAGACTGTAGACATCTGTAGGTATACTATATATCAATTTCTTTAACATTAAATTTGAATATTCATTATACTAATCCGTATATTGGCCAAAATACTTCAAAACTTCCATACTTTGGTACGTAGCTGCAGGTAGTTGTAATATAAAATTTCAATTTTTAACGAAAAATACGTACGTGATTGTATCCGGGTGTCGTCACGCGAGCGTCACGTGACGAGCTCGTAAATCACCTTTACGATGCAACGGGTTCGATTTCCGTTTGATATTACGTTATACTTCCCAGCGTTCAAACACTCTCCCATGGATTAGGGCATGGATAGTAAAATTATTATTTTTATAACCCTAAAGGTATATCTACACCAACAGACTCTCTTCAAAACCGCGTCATATATAAACTTGTTTATTAGGGTAGATATAATAAAATAAGTCTTGAACACGTAGAGGTATCGAAGAGTTCCATCCTTGACAAAGCATCCCCTTCTAATCACTGGTTAGTTACGTGGAACACTAATATGGGAGGTTATTCTTTGTTCTTGCTGTTTCTGTTTAATTGAGACAATTGTATAATGTGTATTGTACACAATAGGTATACAATTGTGCTAATGTACAATGGCTAATTAACACAATATTATTTGTAGAATAATATTGTTTTACTATTAGATTTCTGGACGTGAGATTAGATGAAGTTATAGTTGACTTTAAGTCTCTTAGAGTAATGACACGTGAGTTATCCTCATAAGTACGATAGTGGTGTACGATTATTACTGTTTACTTATTTTATTATATATTAAATTATTTATTATATTAAATTTGTTTTGTCACTCCCTATACCTAATTTACAAGGGTAACATTTAAAGATTTATAAACTGATACAGCCGAGTATCGAACCCGTGCCAATAAATAACAAATGGCCGCACAGCACGGAGAGCAATAAAAACCATTAAAATGTTTTATTTGCCCGCCTCACAATATATCGAAATATTTAGATAAAATTATTAAAAGTAAAGGTAATTATTAAAGATATTTAGATAAAATTATTACAGGTATGAGTATTATTACAAGCTGGTCTACCCGGTACTGAGAATCTAAGCTTATTTTGCCGACATGAAAATGATTATTTAAATTTCATCAAGTCTGTAAAATACCTGAATAAATAAATTTAATACAAAATAAGCAACTGGTACGTTACTTGTGAATACGCAATACAATGTTTTTTCTACACATTAAGAAAAGACACTGGCAGCAGTGTTACAAGTATAGCCTTATACTACTCTAAGACAATCGTTTAAATTTTAAACTATCAGACAACTTTGTCTCACTACATCGTAAACAATATGGAATAAATGTTATCTTAAGAGGACTTTATCTTAGTTCTACTGAACTAAATGTAAGGTTTGCTAACATCGATGGAAACGGACGCTTCAGTGCTGCGGGATAACTTCGTTTACTACAGCGATCGTTTACTGCAGCGATCGTTGTCGCTCAGTGCACAGGAAAATCACACTTTTTAATACTTTCAGAAGTTTATGTTAAGATTAACTTTAAACAACTATGCGTTTTTTTACACGGAATACGCAAAGTTTACAAATTAAATATAACGTGAGATCTTTTTAATGTAATTGGTATTACATACTGCGCCTGTTAACATCCAAACTAATGTGAGTTGTCGATAAAGTTATAGAACTACTATTTTATTAAAAATACTTTATCACTTAAATACTAGAATAGATTTTCAAAAATCCTTTTTTAGTACTTACGTCTCAATGTCCAACAGAAAGAAAAAAATATCCAAAATTTAAGGAAGCATCTGTGGACGGAAGAGTATTTTGTACATTGTTATAGAAATAAAAGCGTACAGTCAAAAGGGGAAATAGGCTGTACGTTTAAGAAGGGAAGGCGATAAATAATCAGATAATAGCCGAAAGGGGTGGGTCGAGTACCGGGAAACGTCTTGGTTCTACACACGCGCACTAATATAATGTCCGTTCGTCAAATCGTACTACACAATAATAATAATAATCCAGTATTTAGAAAACAAAGTAACGTAATTTCCTATTAATAACTGGATGTGTAGAATTTCGTGGAATCTCGCGAATACCGTTGAAACAACAAATATAATTGAATTTATTTTTGACACCAACTTGAATTGTTAACTTAAATTTAATGACAACACAATAAGTGGTGATATAAAAAAATAGTTTTTAAATACAAATGAAAGTGATAAATATGTAAATTTTTTCATATGTATAGAAAGAAATGGAGCTGAAATTTATGAAGCTATTTATTATTCCGCCATAAATTTTGACGAATACAAAAGAAAGTTTACGATTCAGTTACGACGCAAATTGTTATAATGCTAAAGTCGGTTTACGAGGCAACTTTAAAATAATATTATCCTCGTGGTTTTATACGATATGCACGGCTTAATTAAATCCTACTGACTAAACTTACTACTTACATACAATTATTTTATTTCTAAGCAACTATTACAAAAGAACTTCTACTCTGAATTAAGTAAAAATAAGGTCTGAAATATGTATTTTCCTAACAAAACGGTATACAAAAGTTTTATAGTTTGCAAAGTTATCCCAATTACACAATTTGATAATAAAGAAAATGTTACTTCAACATAATTATATGACAACGATTGTTCCCAATTTCAAAGCTCAATCTTTAAATTATCATGTTTCTATGGAAAGCAGTACATAAATCAGACTTCCTAAAAATTATAACGTATTGTTGAGAAATTACGAAATATCTCATTAAGCAAGTGATTGTTTACTGCCGCGGTCGTTGTCGGACCTTATTTTGCGACGATGACTTCGTAACTTTTGCATCAAACCACTAAATCCTTCATAAAAATACTTAACAAGTTAAGTTTATTTTGTAATAAGCTGCTTTTCATTAATTAAGTCCCTAAACAAAAAAGCCTTTTGTAAATTTAGAGTTAATGTTGCGTGAGTTTCAAAATCACAAACAAACAAGTTAAAAAATGTTTTAAATACCATGAAACGTAAAAGCAATATTTTAAAAACATACCTTTTTAAATTATAACTAACCAGATCCTAAAACACAAACACAAACACGAAACACAGCACTGAAATTACGATAAAACACACGTGTTCCATACGAAACAAAGTATCACACACGTCCGCTACCCTCCAGCGCTCAATTCTTACTGACGCTAGTCTCAACAAACGAGAGGGAAATTTTGCCCCTTCGCTTCTATCCTTCTCTTTCCTATCGGCCTAATATATGTTCATCTCACTTTGACTTTTCCTGGCGGGTACTTTCAATGCGCCCACCGTTTCATTGACGCTGAGTATAAAGCGGATGTTTTCTTTCACGGTTGTTCGAAATATGGAGTGTAATATATTTCCTATTGCTATTCACTGCAGATTACTTTAAGGTAAAAATTCTACAAGCAAATACAGTCTATAACTTCAAGAGGGAAGAGGTAAATTTGGATGTGAGTAAAAGAAAAGCGATAGGGGAGAGCGCTTATTATTTCGCGGTGATACAAACTTTCCGAATGCAATCGTCCTTTTTATGTATTTTCTTTGAGCTTACGGCAAATAAGAGTTTTATGAAGTCAATTTAAATGGGGAAGAACTTGATTAATAGCTCGGAGTTAATCAACCAAAAAATGTTACAAAATAACGTGAACGTTTTCCATTAGGTCAAATTAATTGGCTTCTGTTGACTTTAATATCTACCTAATAATATTTTTATTTAAACACGGGAAAATATAAACTTTACAGTTATCGCCTTAAGGTGATTATAAAAACGTGAATAAAATACGAGAGCACTCTATGGTCAAAACAAAAGCTACTCAATTCCTCACCATCAGAAAGAAACTAAAAAATCCGTGCCCGCAGGGGGACACGCGTGGGTAGACCTCGTGTGTAACTCATTTAAAATATAACTCACTACCTAAGAATAATACATGATGCCGTTGTTTACATCAAAAATTTTCAAGCAAAAAGCGGTTTTAATTTTTTTTCTCGGAAAAGGTATCTTTTTTGGAAATACTTTTGGTACATAAATTTAGAGTAAAAAATAACCTTTCTATTAAAAATATTTGCGATGAGGGAATGTTTACCAGAAAAAAGATGCCGTGGTTTTACCTACCTAAAATTTTCAAGCTAAAAGTGGTTTTTATTTTTTTTCTCGGAAACGGTACCTTTTACGGAAAAACTTTTGGTACCTAAATTTAGAGTAAAAAATAACCTTTCTATTAAAAATACTTGTGATGCAAGATTGTTTACCAGAAAAAAGTTATGATTTTTTTTACAAAAAATTTCGGTTTTTTTACCCCCACCCCTAAGTTATTGAAGTTAGGTTTTCGGTTTATCTACATTAGTTATAGGTATTTATCAAAGACATCATATAATATGAACGCGATTGATCTCCTTTGTATAGGGACAAAGTTATGGTCGAAAAACTGAAATCAGAAAAAGTGAGGCCCTAGCGCCCCCTGTGACCGGATTTCTCTGGTTAACGAACTTGACCTTCATTTTTGGATGGTTGATTTTTGTGCAAAGTTTGAAAGCGATCCGAGCGAAATCGCGGCCGCTATCGTGCTGACAAAAGTCGAATCTGGACGCACGCACGCATATATATATATATATATATATATATATAAACTTTTTGACCAATGGTCATTTCGGACTCAGGCGGTCATAAGAAGACCTCCTGTGAAGAAATTTTTCCAAAATTCGAAAGTAGGGGACAAATGAATGGGCAGACCGAATTCTTCGAGGTCTACCCAAAATACATGTATCCCGCAGACTGTCGTGTTTAATCGGATTGTCTCCACGGGATCCTTTAATTGCAACGGACATTCCATTTCATTTGCAATGAAACGCAATAAAACATAAACACATGTCAAAAGCTTATCACGCGACGTTGCGTTAAAGCTTGCAGATTTGTTACATCCCAGGGGTCCTGAGGCAGGTGAGATAAGCGTCGCGGAGACTTCACTCTCCAACATTAATCTTGTCACACCCGGATCACCTTATATACCGTAACGGTCCTATTTATTTTTTCTAATAGAAAACTTTGATATTCAGAAAATTTGAACTTCAATATATCGGTAAAACTAAAAAAAAATCTTCGGCTATTTTTAACAAATTTTCCCATCTCCAAACGAAATCACATCAATGTGGGTATATTTTTTTCAATGCTAGGATGTCCGACGCACAAAGGCTGACAAAACAAGACGCCCCGAGGGTCCCTCAATTCATATGTGTGATGTCGCGAAAAATATTTCACTTATATTTCATTTCACACTTTTGATATATCATTTGATAAATATAACATGTAGGTATATAAAAACTTTAATGATATTCAAAGTTAACCAACCGTTATCAACCCTGACCAGTGACCATGCTGTCAGTATAAATAACCACCCGTGCTAATAAACGTATATATAGCTTATTATGCTTATATACCTCTATCTCACGTTCACACACAAACAAATAAAAGTATTAATCACTTAAATAAATATATGTTTGTAAGCTGGTTCAGAAAAGATCTATACCTATACCAGTATCTATACCTATAAGTAAAATTGAAGCGTTTGTAATTCCAAAAATAACTTTTCACTAAATAACATACATTAAAAAAACTATTTTTAAAATATTCCTCTGTCTGTCCGTTTGGTCCGGTTAATCTTCGTAACGACAGAACCGATTTAAACAGGACTCTGATATGAGGAGTGACATAGACTACTTTTATTTAAAAAACAAATGACACGCGAACAAAGTCGTTGGCACAGCTAGTGGCGAATAAAAAGCGAGATGTAAGAATCCTCATCGTCTCCAGAGGTGACAGGAGTAGACGCCACTCCCGGGGGAGCGGAGCCGCGCTTCTCTTTAACTACATCGTCAATCTACTTGCTCATCTGAACCGCGGCGTGCAGCAATCTTGATTACATACTCATTCATCCATATTTATATAATCTAATTTCTAAAAATTATATAAATAGAATTTTTATCGAGTAATATACGATATAACTATTAAGTTACGATAATAATGTTAGAAACAGGTTTTTTTCACGCTCTGCTGGCGTGCCAGAACCCCTTTCCCTTCCCACCCAGCTGGTACCTAAAAAGCATGGGCACCGTATAAGAGCGAACAATTTTTCTTATGACATCGATTATAATTACTGCGAATTAAAAACGCATTCATTATCTACGGACAGACGTATTATCTGTACGTTAAAGGTATATATCATTTTGATACATTGTGTGATACTTTATTTGTGTATTTATGATTTTTTGAAGTGAAATAAATTATTATTATTATTATTATTATTATTATTCTATGGACCCCTTAAAACGAAGCTCTCGGGAGTTATCAGCCTGTCACAGAAGCACAAACAGTCAGACAGATATCGGCAGCTGTCGACGTCAAATAAACCGCGAATATACGCAGCTAATGTCAACAGGAAGGGAGGATTAAGAACTATAGATATCTATGTCTAGACAGAACTAATGTGTCTTACTTGTGTTATTACGAGACAAATCATTAATAGTGAGAGGTTCAACAAATGTACCGTTATATAAACTATAATACCAGTAGCGCTGTGGTCAGACTGCACGCGGGTGTAAATTTAAAATATTACCACCGCGCGAATTATGGCTTACGAGAAGTTAAGTGTTTCACGTGTAAAAGATGTTATGGTACGTTTACAAAATGGATGCAATGTATATTTTTTATAATTATAAAAAATATGTTTTATTAAAACACTTACTCTCACCGATAGAAAACAAACTCGAGCGGTACGTACCTGGAAAAGAGTTAAATGGTTTTTAAGACTACATAAAAATATTAATAATAATATAGATTATATTGAAGATATAAATAAAGCTATTCACAAAAATATATATTGAAGTTAATAAATGTATGTACAGCAAGCAAAACTCACCGAGATGTTACAGCATCCGACACCGGAATGATTAGGAAACTAAGTCTAACTAGCGTTGTTTTGGGTAGACCTCGAAGAATTCGGTCTGCCCATTCATTTGTCCCCTACTTTCGAATTTTGGAAAAATTTCTTCACAGGAGGTCTTCTTATGACCGCCTGAGTCCGAAATGACCATTGGTCAAAAAGTTTATATATATATATATATATATATATATGCGTGCGTGCGTCCAGATTCGACTTTTGTCAGCACGATAGCGGCCGCGATTTCGCTCGGATCGCTTTCAAACTTTGCACAAAAATCAACCATCCAAAAATGAAGGTCAAGTTCGTTAACCAGAGAAATCCGGTCACAGGGGGCGCTAGGGCCTCACTTTTTCTGATTTCAGTTTTTCGACCATAACTTTGTCCCTATACAAAGGAGATCAATCGCGTTCATATTATATGATGTCTTTGATAAATACCTATAACTAATGTAGATAAACCGAAAACCTAACTTCAATAACTTAGGGGTGGGGGTAAAAAAACCGAAATTTTTTGTAAAAAAAATCATAACTTTTTTCTGGTAAACAATCTTGCATCACAAGTATTTTTAATAGAAAGGTTATTTTTTACTCTAAATTTAGGTACCAAAAGTTTTTCCGTAAAAGGTACCGTTTCCGAGAAAAAAAATAAAAACCACTTTTAGCTTGAAAATTTTAGGTAGGTAAAACCACGGCATCTTTTTTCTGGTAAACATTCCCTCATCGCAAATATTTTTAATAGAAAGGTTATTTTTTACTCTAAATTTATGTACCAAAAGTATTTCCAAAAAAGATACCTTTTCCGAGAAAAAAAATTAAAACCGCTTTTTGCTTGAAAATTTTTGATGTAAACAACGGCATCATGTATTATTCTTAGGTAGTGAGTTATATTTTAAATGAGTTACACACGAGGTCTACCCACGCGTGTCCCCCTGCGGGCACGGATTTTTTTTGTTATTAATACGCTATAACTACAATTTATTCTAAAACCTGTTACGATCCATGCCACAAATATAGATATATAGTCAATAGATGGACGTTATAACGATATAATTAAAGTTCGCGCTCTTCATAAACATTAAATTCTTTGTAGGAGAGCACTCTTTGTGCCGGCACATTCAATCTCAATGGGTCAGTGATGTAGGTCGGGAGGAGGCTCTCGTTAGAATTTCATTTAAAATCACTGCAGAGCATAATTATAAGGCCTCGTGAGAATATCAGTGACGAAGTGACGAGCGAGTGTCGGACGAATATCGGACGAGTGACGGACGAGTGACGGACGAGTATCCGACGAGTGCTGTTCGCGTAATGCTAATATATTAGACAATGATGCTGTTATTAACTTGCTAATAAGCGTTTATAATTTAAATGTTAATCTTTGTGATCATGTTATGTTCAATTTACCATCGCGCTACAAGCGCACTGCAGACCTTGTTCACATTGTTATAATACACAAATAGTTTTAGGTTCAAAACAAATGATTTAAGCGGTGTAATATATTTCAAATAACCGCACCCTTATTACAATGGAATAAGACTCAATATGTTAATGGGCCGCGCCGGTGGCGGGAACGAGCGGAGCGCCACATATTACGGAGCTATCGTATATCAATTGTAGATCACGGTCCTTTGTTCTACAAAACTGTATTTTTATGCTAAAATATTCTCAGATAAAAATAAAAAGGGTACGTTATAAAAGACATTGGCGACATTGTGCTGTTTTATTTTCTTTACCAGTGACCCGCCATCAGAGTGGTATTCGTTTCTAATACATTCTTTTAACTTATATAAATGTCTAATATGACAAACCATTTATTAAAGTACAGACAAAAATTAATAATTTATACTTGTAAGTTCTTAAGAAGTCGGGTTTATGAAATTATTTTATAATCCCTCGGGGAATAGGGAGACCTTCTAATACACTCAGATGTGTTATTTATTCAATGACCGTATGTTGAATATACATGTCAATATGGCATTTTGGGTGTTGGCTATAAGAAAAAAATAAGGCATATACATTACGAGTATTGAACTAAAATAAGTTAGGTTACTACAGGCTACGAGGCTCGTAGCAATCTCGTAGCAGTATCGAGTGTAGATCGTAACCCGTAGACCGTAGCACTGCTACGACGCTACTGCAGGGCATTGAATCTTTAACTACTCTCGAGAGACTTGAGGGAAGTCATATCTTCACCTATATTATTATAGCATTAGGGTCCAAATTTATTAGCACTTATATTGAAAATGTCTTAAAACAATCTACAGATGGAGCTCGAGACGTAATTTACAAACAATTTTACCGCGATCTAAACACACTGCACTATGTTCCAAATTACAGGTTACGTTGGAATTTGTAACGAAATTTTTCATAAAAATCCACTTTACAAATACCAGTCTAGGCTTTCAATTAATTTAATTCTTAATAAGAGCAAACGCGACTTGAGGAATTTTAGCGTCAATTTTTCAATACTATACAAACAAATATTTTCTATAGGCTTAGAATTTCTTAGCTTCTTAGGACGGCTATCATAAATCCAGCCCTGTTATCAAACAACAAATATGTAGGTCACGATAGACATCGAAGTTCCCATTTCCTCGCGCTATCCGCTATTAGCACTCATCGTCTCGGCCCAGAAAGCTTCTTTGTGAGGCAGCATTGTTTGTCATTTGTATGTTTTTTGCAAATGGGTCGTTCTTTCAGAGCCGACATTAGCGGCGTCGCTTTGTTCAGTTGGAGGTTAGCGGGACGGTCGGGATTTACAACTTACTGGATCAGAACTAACGCTAACAAGACTACTTATGCATTCAGGCAAATATAAAAATAGTCATTTAACTATCGCGTGGCAACAACCATACCTTATACATTATTGCAATGTAATGTATAACTCCGACGGTAACATTTCAGCTTAATTGCGGAATACAAAAGTGCCTTAAATAAATTAAATTCTGACGTAAATTCCAATGAACGACCGAACAAAACTCAAGTTGAATAACTCGAGAACCTTAAACGTAAATCAAGTTAATAATTATTGAATGAAGCTATTTCCGAGGCAGCGCGCCGCACACCGGCCATGTTCTGATAAAGTGACGTTTAAGTAAACTTACCGAGTTTATCATAAATTTAATATATTTAGAGCGCAAGCTCTGCACTAGTGAGGGCGCTAATGAAAAAACTTAGCACGACTAATTCAATGATCGACTGCCGAGTGCCTGCTTAAACTTAGCCTTCAATGTTAAATGTACTTTAACTTAATAATGGGGAATGGCTTCAGTTAAACTAGCTGTTCCTGAATTCCAGGGTCTTAAATAATTACTCGGCCCAGGCTTAAATAAAATGATCTCATATAAAACCAAACAACCGTAGTCTAGCCTTTTCTGGTAGTTACTCTTTTGCATAATTGGAGAAAAGACCAGTCTGTGCCCAACAGTGGGACAAGTATGGGCAATACAAAATACAAAAGATGTAAAGCCAGAATAGATTATTCATTTCAAATATAACATAAAGTAATATAAAAATTATGCAACAATTAAATAGAATGTTTAACTGCGTGTAAGGGATGTTATATATGGGTCGTATATAAATATTGTTTGGTGGATTCGTTAGTTGTGTTCTAAATATTTGTGTAGAGGATACCACAAATGATTTCGCAGCAAAATGCTTTTTCCGTTGGCAAGAGTGCAAGAAGGGACAATAAACGAAAACCGACTTTAAATGTTAAATATCAAAGTTCAAAGTACAGTGAACTATATCCGCATCGGCGAAGTCAGACTCGGTACAGCAATTTTGAATTTATGCGTTTTGTAGTTTATATCGCTGAGATGTACAATGTGTACAATGTTTTGTAAACAAAGAACACTTTGTGGTTCTGAGCACTCTGGTGCTCGATGTGTGATGAACTTAACTGGACTGATATAAACCGAAACTGGAAGCAATAATATTCAACCAAAACATTGCAAAGGAGATAAAATATAGAATTGGATTTTAGATGTAAATTCCGTTTTAATTTCACGAAAGCATGGACTTAATCTGATCCAAAAGCTATTTAAAACTGCATTCAAAAGCTTGATATTCATTCGTGGAGCAGTGACCTCTCGCAAGATGTCTAGATGCGCTCTGCTGAGATTTCCAGCTACAAAGGCACGAGGCACGAGGCACGAGGGTGCGTGTCATTCCCGAGCTTTGAGGGAAAAGATAAACACACGAGCCCACTCACGGCTCACACACACCTTGGCAAATTTTAATATACAAAATTAAATGCATTTTTTTCCGAAGGGTTCATGAATACTTTCAAAACTTATTAATATTATCGAAGTTGGGTTTTGTTAACTAAGACTTTAGGTTCATTGTAACTCACACATCACTATCATACTATTACATGAAAAATCGGTTTAAAAATGTATTCCTAGACTCAGAAAACCTAATTTTAATATATTTAATATTAAAAACAAACCAAACTCAGTATTTATCCATTTTCAGTTATCCCACTTATTATGTATCTCGCGAAAGAAACGGAATGCGTAATTTTGTGTTCTTTGAAGTTTCGACATCAAAGACATGTTGGAATGATTTGAACGATGAGCTAGCTGGATTTTATATTTTATTATGGTTAAATTTATCTTATTAAGATATACGCTTAATCTGTCTAAAAGATAAAGATAGATTAAAAAGACCGTAAGATAAAGTATAAACCCATTCCAACCACACCAAACCGTTAATGAACTAACTGTACATTAGTGCCACAAAATATGGGGTTGGTGAAAGCATTGTACTGTTGGCTAGTCGTTTGCGTCAAGGACGGGGAAATAGAAATTGGTTATTAACGAACATTAGCTTTGTAATTCTCTCTAGTGTTTTGGCCTATATCGTTAGTGCTAATATTCGATATTATAATATACATTTTGATAAAACCATGTTTTTTAGTTTCATAATATTAAGAATAATTATGATTTATTATTCGTACATTTTATTTATTGCAATTTACTGAAACAGTATTGGAACAACGTGTAACATGAGTTGTGACGGCGACTACACGGACTGACGGACTGACGGACTGACGGACTGACGGACTGACGGACTGACGTAGTTACGACGACATCTGTTAACATCTGTGTTAAGTCATGCTTTACTTTAATGTATGCGTCCTATTGTTTAGATCCGATATTATAGCAAATAAATTAACGATGCATCTTGTATAACGCTCTTAGACTATCTCAGTTAGACTACCGTAATCGTGCAACTACATTAAATATTTATCTATGAGCTAAACCAAAGGTTTATCCTTTCAATATTTACATTTGCACTGTTAATGTTATTCTACGCTACGAGTTAGTAACTACACACGAATTAATGGATTAATGAAACAAGCAGTAAATACAAACACGTTTATTATACACAGAGTGACGCTCACAGGGACGTCATGAGGCAGATGTTGAATGAGGCATCACGATATTTAAATATCAACCACGGCATTCAACACCGGACTCAAAACCCACCACCACCACCACAGTTAGTACTCATTAGTAAGACCACAACAGGGAAAAATATCAAGTCCCGTGCCTCCTCCCCCTCCACTCACCCTGTCGCTCCCCCTCCCCTCCCTGTCTGGTCCCCTTCACCGCCGCCCAGTCCTCCCTGAGCCGCAGCACGCGCTCCTTGATCTCTGGCGCCACCGTCTGCTTGGCGGCGAGGCACTCGCGCTCGATATTGTTGTAGTTCTCCAGCACTTCATGTATTTCCGTTTCCATGTCCCCTATCGAGGCTTGTCCGGCACTCCCCCCCCGTGCGTCCTTGGCCCAGGCGCAGGCGGCGTCCAGACGGCCGCTGTACTTACGCAGCGAGGTCAGCTTGTGAGACACGTACTGACCATGAGCCGCCAGGCTTGCTTGAGCCTGGATGGAACACGTCCACTTAGGTTACTTGAATTTAATTATACGTCTACTTTTTCTATACAAAACGAGGTCTCACTTTCTAGACATTTTTGACCATTGCACTATTTGCAAACGAAAGTTTAGTGAAAGCACTAAGGAGGAGCGGCTTAATGCATTTATTTACTTAACTAGATTTAACTTCATGGACTGAGTCTGAAGAGGATTAAAAGAACTCCCTCGCAAAGCGAATATTTTGAATTCAGAAATATGCTAAGTGACTTCATAATTCGAAGAGCCTCCATATTTTGTTATAACTTTAAACAATGCTTAATATATTTTTTTATAGAATAACGTATAAAAATAAAATAAGCAATAGTATCGCTGTCAAAATTTTCTAATTTTCGAGATTGTCGGACACAAACAATCCAAACTTTTATAAACATAATGATAAAAAATGGTTTTTAAATATGAGCAATAAATTATATAATATACGAGTATATATATATATATATATATTATTTAGAGATCATAAATTTGACAACTGAGTTCAGCGTGGTGTAAACTGTAGAGTGTATTGTGCAGTAAATGTACCAAACCCGTCAGCATTTACATTACTCTAAATTATAACACAACACTAAATAATTATTCCTTTCCGAAAATATGAGTAATAATTTAAAAATCTTGACACAGGCTAATTAAAAAAATAATAAAACAACTTTCGAAATGTGAAGTCATATTGACATATCATCAAAAGAAATATTTCTCAAATTGAGTACTTTACATACATAAGAGTGTGGAAAGTGGAAAAGTTACGACATACAGTTAAATAAATTCAATCATGAACAGTCTGTATTTTTAGATATAATCTTTATCAGTTGAGACTCGTGCCGTCTCATCTCAACTCTGTGTACTTAATTATTACTCGATCTTTTTATATCTATTTCTGTTTGTATTTAATGTTAGTGATGTAGATTAAACAGTTAGACAACTTGCGCCGTTCAGCCGCAGACATAAGTCCTAATACCGAAGTGGTCTTGCAGTAGATTATGTTAATGATTCTGAACGCACCGATTGAGTCCCGAGCTTTGGGCGATCGTGTTCTAGAACACCGTACCGTCGGGTCGGCGCGGTGCAATCTTTGGAGTTTAATACATTTCATTGCTATATTTCTCTCCATATCATTAGTCAGTAGCTAGCTATCAATATTTGTTCCAGGTTGGGTTTCACGATCTAATCTTCTACCATAATAATATACTTCGTCAAATAAACTTTATGCAAAATAAGTACAAATACAATTTTTATGATAATTACAGATTATATATTTGCGTGTTCACATCAAAATACATTTTTCTCGTTCTTTTTTATTGAACTTATTTTTCCCAGATGTTAGCATCGCTTAGAAATTACATTTGAATAAATAATAATACATGTTTGACCTGCTTTATTATGTAAGATTCGTAAGACGCACCTGGTCGTAAAGTGTTGTTTAGAAGTACACGTGAACTTTTACAGAATTCTTGTATATTATAACATTTTTCGAAAGAAATTTTATACGCATTTAGTGACAATATAAAAGTATTCCGGATGCGAAGCAGACGTAGGGTTCGGAGGACCATCTAGATGCTGGATCGTGCTCTAGGGTCGAGACTGCTAATTAAATCTCCACTACACAACCCTACGCGCCACAACGCGCTGAGCCGAGCCGAGCCGAGCGCGGGTCGACCGAGTGCGACCATCACGTACCGAGCGTTACGTTTGCAGTATTGTTTCGAACGCGACAGTCTAACGCTGTAGTGTTTACTTATTTTTATACTTTAATGTATCTATGCCATTTGTTATCATCCCGCGCTATGAAACTTTAACACAATGTATGTTAAACTTCCACAACAGTACGGTTTAACGTTTAAATTAATTTCGAAAACTGGCATTAGAACGACCTTCACTGGATTGAAATTAATTTTATTTTATTATCGCAAACATATTGAATGAATACTGTAATACGATGAGATGGTGCATTATTATTTTGGTCCCTTAAAGGCATGAACGAGAAATAAGGAACCACGTATAAATTTAGATGTCAGCTCGACTCAAATGATATACGGTTAGCGTAGTGTGACGCAGGACACTGTACCATCCAGGACAAAATGGTTCTTATAGAAGGGATTAATTGGTTTGGTGTGTCGGTTTGGATGCAATTGCAAAATAATAACAAATATACTTTAAAAATTAATATCACAAGCGGTATTCGAACCGGCAGCTCTCGTTCATCCCACCGCTATCAATAACCTGGCGTGTCAGTGCTCGAATTGGTTAATGTTATTATGACAACTAATAGTTTGTTCCAAAAACCGAAAATTCGAACCTTTCAGAAATTATTCGAAATCAAAATCACACTTCTACTTCAGAAAAAATTGTATAATATGAAGTAAATATTTAGAAAATAAGTACCAAATGTGGTTCTATTCCCATATATTTCAGAGACAGGTACCTGCGGGCGAACAGAACATCGTCCAAAAAGTTCCCAGTCACCCCACGCCGACGCGACCCCACCAACTATGTGTTTTATATTATTTGTCGGCTACTTTGTAACTATTTTACATAACGTTTAGTCGTTACTTTAATAGTACTAAGTACTGATTTTAATATTTAAAAAATATCTCCTATTGAGGGCGATTATGACAATTTTTACAAACATGTTGTTGCTACAATACACTTATTTTAAAAGGGAAATATATACCTATGTTTTATGGCAAACCTTTTTTAAATTGATAGTTTTAAGATTCACTCAACTAAATACCTACAGGTTGTTTTAACATTATATGCGATAAAAAGCTGAGAGGTGAACAAATTTAATTATTGATTACTAACTAGCCTTTACCCACGACTCCACTCGCAAGGAAGAGCTAAAGACATGGAAAGTTACAAAAATAAAGATACACATGACAGCACGCTCTTGCGACTTTGTCATTGAAACGGAAACTTTATTCCATTAATTTATGTACAAATCTTCATACAAATCCAAGCAATAGTATTCGTTAATAGCGGACGGACATCCGAACCAATTTTGTAAAACTAAATACCTACTTTAAATTGCGACTACAAAGAAATGTTATTTTTGTTGCTTAGACTTAGACAAGTCCGATAGAGATATTTAACATGTACCACACGTAATAGATATATCATAAACAGTCATATATAACATATGAGGTCAGTTACATAGCACACGGGCACGTCACCCGTGTTCTGTACCGGAGGACTGCCATCTGTGCACTATCTGGCCGCAGACAATCGTTTAATACTCGCTATAAATTCGCGCTCTCAAACTTACAAACTTCTCGGTTACGGAAGCTGGCGAATTTCCAATATTGTCTGGGATATTCTTATAATTTATACCCGCTTATGAATATCAATTAACTTTATTATTTATTTTATGTGAAAACTTATATTTCTTCTTATAAATGTTGTAATTTAAATCTCAATTATTAAAATAGATATACAATATGGTAATAGTTTCAAACTAGTGGTGTCTTGTTCGCGTGCAAATCTGCGTGTGCGGTACCTTTAATGTAAATACGACATTTGCACTCACAAACCCCACGTACGGTACTAATTAATGCGGTGTGTCATGGCGCGACGATTACCCACCGACACCGGTGCTCGGTGTGGATTGGTGTGTTCGGCGATGTGTGGGTGTTGTGTGGATAATGTTGACACCAATTAATGCCAATGTGTGTGTACTGGTCGGTGTGTTTGTGTGCGTGTACCTGCTCCAGCTCGTCGCGCACGTCCCCGCTCGCGAGCGTCATCGCACGCGACACCTCCTCCTCACGCGCCTGTGTAACATAATGTATTTTATATTAACAATTAAGACACTTACATATAATATATATTATAAGATGAAGCTACTGGGCTGAAAGTACTACGTTTAACATAGTAATGATACAATATTCAACAAAGATCGAGAGTTAACTTCACGTATAAAGTAAGTTGTAGCTCGGCCAGTGAGTAACACCGACGAGGAGCGGTAGTACCGAGCTAGAGATATACGGAGAAAAAGAGCCAAGTTATTACATGAAGCTTTGAAGAAACAGATAGAAATGTACTTAACATGGTGGACTTGTATTTTATTTATACAACCGTCCGGTCTTTATTATAATGAAACGCTGTAATGTATCGTATCTCTCGTCGTGGTACGCAATGGATTACATGTCGATGGAATTACCACGTTTACTCGACTAATTATAATCTGTACACTTGCAGTATTGTAACATAAACAATTGTATATTACACTAGCTGCACCCTCAACTTCGTTCGTGCTGAATATTTTTTTAAATAAAAGTAAATTAACAATTTTCCAATCCACCAGTGAAAGTCCTGTTACAATCGGTCTAGCCGGGATAAAATACACAGAAAAAAATATTAATTTTTTAAAAGTATCATATATACTTTCATATGCATTTAGTGAAAGCTGTTAATTTGTATTTATAAACAGACACTTCAATTATATTTATATGTATAGATTAAACTTATCCAAGTAATAATGTTCCGAGTATCCCATAGGTATATATTAATATAAAAGTTGGTATACAATAAATCTTATTTTTTATAATAATTAATATAATTAATTATTTATATTGTAATCTGCTTGTCTTGTGATGTTGTTATTTAAGGACACGCACTTCTCTGAACAAAATATCATTGAATACAAATGTGCCTCTCTCGTTCAGTTATATGTGTACAGGTATAATAGCAGGAAACAGAATGGTGTTAAAATATATCTGAAATAACTTGGAATATATCTTATCCTAATGACGCATTAACTACCACCGGATAACTCGTTGAACAACGGACGAGCACTCGTTACAACACTGCGATCACGAGCTGGTCATCTTACCGGTCCGGGCCTCGACCGATACACGCCTCAGACCACACGGCTTACGAGTTAACAACTTGGGCTCACACGAGACAAACAAAGGCGGCTTGAGCTTTGGTTAATGTATGGGATCGAACATATTTTTTATCAATTCATTCTACAATAACATATATTATTATCAATTTTGGCTCTTTGTGATTACAGTTAAAAACAATTAAATAGGAATAATGAAGAAACGATTAACTGCGTACGCGTAGTCTGTAAAGAATTTTATAGATAGTAGTACAAGTGATAGTGGTCCATCGTCGTCCATCGTCGCCGCCTACCGCCCGCCACATTTGCAAAGCAAAGCCCATCAATCGCCGCTCGCTGTACAATCTCATTAACGTACAAAGGGGTGCATAATTTAAACCTTTTACGTTGCTAATGTTATTTTCCACTTCACATTTTGTATATTTCCAACAATACCTTGATCGATAAGAGTTCACAACCTAATCAAGTACGCATATCGAGCGCAGCACGAGCACACACGTACTGCAGACACACGCACATACATACACTCTTTACAACTTTTAATGGAATTAATTTGATAATAAAGTTTTGTAACACGTCGGACACTCGCCGGCGAGACGCGGACCAAACTGACACGTTACTTTCAGTACTGCTATAATTTCTCAATTATAATAATATTGTAATATCAACTCTAATTACGTAACGCAAAATTGAAATTGGATTGGAGTGTTTTTAGTGTGGAGTATTCGAAGTTCGGTTAGCAGGGATGTGCGGGAATACTCCGGCGTCAGAAATAGAACATTGAGGACATATGAATCCTGACTTTAATATTATTAAGAATCATAAGTAAAACCGTTTAAGGGAATAAGTTCAATTTCACTTAATATTTTAGGTTGCGTTCAAAAGATTAAACAATTACAGGAAATATCCAGAGGATAAAATTCCAGAACGTATTGGAATAAAAAGACAGTTTTCAACATTTAGATTTTGAAAAGGGAGAACGCTAGGACGAGTCGAGGCAACCTTTATTGAAAAAGTAATGCACATTCCGGAATGATGGCACACGCTCTCTATGCTGTATACGAAATAAAACAGTAAACAATATTTAATCTATTGCTATAATATTAAACTCAAAGTCATTTCTCTATTTCATTAGTTTATTTAACCCCCCCATTCTCCCCCCCCCCCCCTGTGTGTACGCGTCCCGTCGTCGGTCACAACAAACGTCTATTTTTATGACGACACAAATAACCGTGTACTATTTTTGTCGCGGAGTTTACATTTTTCCACGTGCGAGTCGCGCCTGTCTGTTTCACATTTGTCGAAAAGCGAACGAGAAGATACAAAATATAATCTGTTAAGGAAATTTAACCGTACTTTAAAAAAAACAAATACTATAAAACTTAATACAAATTTTCACACTTAATCTCTTAATTGTCTTAAACGTTTATTTATGTATATAATTTAAAACTTTTAGTTTAAACTCTGTCCCGTCAGCGATAAGCCGGTGTGAACTGCTCTTTATAATTAATTTCCTAAAAAATAAAGAATCTCCACAAACAGACCGCTCTGCGCCCGCATTGCAGCGCCTCCACCGACTCCGCCTGTATTGGAAAACTTTACTTAAACAGATAACAACTTTTTACTTTTATTTATTTGAATAAACGAGGGCTGCAATATATCTAATAATCTATAAAAATATTTGTCCCCACTAATTGATTATAGACACAAATCCCAATTGAAGCTGAGGTCTTCAACTTATATGAACTCCTATCTCCCATACGTTAAGGTTATAGATAGAAAATGTTGTGTTGAACCGTTAGGTGATTTGGATAATCCTACTACACTAAAACATAAAATTCCCCCCCCCCCCCCCTTGCTAATTAAATTTTGTTTTAAATACAATTATGGGCCTTTCCATCGTGTAATTTTTATCACATAACTTGTCTTCGCAGCACAGTTTAATTGATTATGTGCTTTCACTAAGTGAATTCCATATGTTTTGATCAAAGTGCAGCATTAGTATACGTCACTTAATACAAAATCGTGATATAATAGATTGTTCTTTATGCAGGGCGAAGCAAGGGCTTTAGTTGTTTGTGTATTGTTTAGTAACTGTGATAGCTGAGCCGTGATCTTGAGCTCGATTGCGACGCAGTACAACATTTTGATAATGGTTGTTCCAAGTTCGAATGTATTTTGTAACCATGAAAGTCCTCCGCGATAAGGGGTTACTGTACAACGCTTTTGTTTGTTTGTTTGTAGTTTTTCTAATAAATATATAGATGTATATAAATATATAGTTTTTGAACGACTCAACCAATTGTTATCTGTGCAAAGAAAAGCTATCGAGATTCCATCTGCAGCCACCAAAGCGATCTGTAAGGCGGAGAGTACACGGGGACGGCGAGCGCACAACAAACAAAAACAAAGCGCCATCCGGCGCTGACTTTAGACTTTATTGGCTCCGTAATACGAACTAAACAGCCGTAAACTTTGATCAAATATTTGCTGCGAACTTTTCATTCTCTGCCATCAGAATTTGAACTTTACGCGTACACAATAAGTTATATATTAGGTCGTTTAAAAACGAAAATTCAACCAAAACTGACAGTGTATGTTTCGGATCATGGATAATATAATACGAGTTGATGGCGGAATCCGTCGCCCGTCTGCGGCAACATCGGAAAAGGATAAATTGCAATATCTTTCTTAGTTTATCAAATACGATAGTGACATTTTGAAGCTCGAAGATAACTTAAACTATAATACATTTCCATCCACATCGCAAATTCTATAAATGCTATAAAGAAATATTTTTTAGCTATTATTTACGAAAACCATCCTACCTTGACGAGGCTGTGTCTGACGGCGAGGCTGGCGCGGTCGGCCGGGTTGGCGCTCGTGGTGTGGAGCAACTCACGCACGCGCTCCAGCGTCAGGGAGGGCGAGGGGGGTGAGGGGGAGCGAGGGGGGGAGCGGGCCTCTCCGAGAGGAAGCGTCTCTCCCCGCAGCGCACGCAGCATCTCCCTCGCGCGCTGTACGCGGTGCTCGTGCTCGCGCAGCTGTGCCCGCACGCGCTCGCCCAGCGCGCCCGAGCACGCGCCCAGCACGCCGCCGCCCAGCGCCTCCAGCGACGACGACGAGCGCTCGCACGCGCGCAGCTGACACGGACGACGATGACACGTTACGAGGTTATGACACACTAGTTATTTTTCTAACTTAGTCACTATGGACTTTTTTTTAATCTTATTTATTTTATAAGTCATCATCATCATCATCAAATGATAAAGTCGACTTAAAATTAATAACAGAATACTTGTTAGCAATAAGCAGTAGCTTATACTCTAGGGTTTCGTTAACAGTTGGAATTACTACTTAATGAGTATTTTTATAATAGTCAGATCTAAGACTCAACGAGTCTATGATGAAACTTACAAATATTCGGCGGTGAAACCTGAACTTAAGATTTGATGGAGAAAGAAGAGAAACTTACCCTTAGAGCATCGAGTTTCATTTAAGAAATCTAACCTAGATTGTTCGTTGATTTTACACTCAAGAACTAAGTGTAGGAGGTCCTCTTCTCTCTCACATCGTTTATAGTTTGGATCGTCTCTTTTTTTTATGATGAAGTTGAACTTGTTGAAGTGGGATGTGGTAAGTACGGGTTCGGAAGCAAATAGTTAAATATTTTCTGTTGAGGTTTCTTGAGGCAAACCAAGGTTCGCGTGGTGGTTCGTCTACAATGGTTATGTACCAGTGGCCCTTGTTTTGAGAGCACTCATTAAAATAAGATTTAAATTTAATATAATTGTCGTTTTTTATTTTTTGGAAGATGGTCAGTATAGTGCGGTACAATGTCGAAAGGTACGCCGTGCTGTAGAGCTTTGTTACCCCTGACGCCTACGTGTGAAGGAATTCATTGTAGACGAACTTCAACCCCGTTGCGTATCAATCTATAGATACATTTAATAATGAGGTAAGCTTCATTTCTACCGACACAACACAACAACCGCCCCTAGCACATATCAACAAATGTTGTAGACTACTCTTAGTCTGTGAAGATTACAATTTTATGGTATGTTGTTAACTCTATGTAATGTATTTCTTCATTAATTGCTGTCAGTTCAACTCCCATGATGGGTATACCTGAATTGTCAATAAGAAATTAGGCCCCAAAATCCGCAGCTACGTCGTAAAAAGCGCAACTAGAACCGTCTCCTGTTTTGGACCCGTCGGTGTAAATTTTAATGTAGTTTGAAAACTGTACGTCTATCATATCTTCGGTATGTTGCTTATGATCGTGAATGGGTAGTTGAGCTTTAGATTCAATAATTAAGTAGTAGTTAGGGGCAAAATCTCAAATTTTGACATAGTAAGTTTGACAACCTTCTTAAACTCTCAAGCAGAAGTGGAAGTTGGTTTTTGCGCCAATATCTTGAACCCGAATTTCTTTTCAAATAGTCGGATTTTCTGGAAGAAAGTTTCAGAAAGTATTTGTCACTTAGATATATTCTTCTAAGACTTAAGGCTGGAATACATAGTTCGCTTTCCATTTCCAAAGTCTTCTTAAGTGTGTTGGATAGACACCCCACTTTGAACTACTTATGAAACTAGGGATATTGACGAATGCAATGCATTTTTGAGCAGTTTCTAAAACATGTCGAGTCCAGTTCAGCCGACTGTCTACCCATAGGCTCAGAATTTTTTTACAATTTGTAAGCTTAATTTCGGTGTTATTTATTCGTATCTTAATAGAAGGTACTTTATAATTTCTAGTTAAGATGCACACTTTAGTCTTAGAGAGAGATATTTCTAATCCTATTTCCTGTAACATTGTTATAAAGATGTTAAGACTTGATTGAATGACACTAACACAAAAATCAATACTTTGTTTAATACAGTAAAAAGCGAAGTCATCGACATATTGTGAGACCTTGACTGTCTTAATAAGTGTGTTGCATAATTTAATTGTGACTATATAGAATAAAATGGGTGACATTGGGTCACAGTGAGCTAAACCTTATTCTTGTTATTTCTGTACGATCCCGTAGTTTATATATCAGAATTCTTTCTTTTAAAAATAATGTATCTACATATGAGCGGATCGACATCAAATTCAACTAAAGAGGTAATAAGAGGTTCGATTGCCAAATCATTATAAGCGTTACTTATGTCTACATACGCGCACAAAACGTATTTCTTGTGTATAAAAACAATCTCTGTGTCTTCAATAACCTGTTAAGATTGTCTTGACAGGAAAGTCCACGGCGTAAACCTAACGTGCTACCATTAAATAAATTGTTGCTTTCGAAATGATGTTCAAGACGAGGAGTAATCATTAAATTAAAGGTTTTACAAAGGCAGTTGATGAGTGAGATAGGACGATACTTATCAGTGTTTCTTTTAGGTATGGCAATAAGTTTGATCCTACGCCACTGATCTGGTATCTCGCCTTTTTTATAAATTGTGTTAAATATGTGCAGGAGACATTTTTTTGCATTATCTGGTAAATGGCTAATCATAGAATAAGTAATAGTATCTAAACCAGCCAAAGTATCTACTCTTATTAGAGCCAGAATAGGTTCTGAAAATGTGAAAAACAAGGGTTTGGAACCATTTATATTGGAATCTAGGGGTTAGAAGCAAAGACTGTCAGGAGTAAGTTCTGTTACAACACTGCGATATGGGATGATCGGTATTAAGTCATTAAATATTTCAATCAAGGCACCTATTTCTTCTGTGTAATTAATTGTAAGTGATTTCTGGTATGTCCTTAACTCCATATGTATGTGTGAGATACACTTTAACTTGCTTTCCGGATAGTGGATACGTTTTACCGGGGATAGTTGTAAAGTTTTCCACGTGGTCCCAGTCGATTGATTTCCAGATCGTTATGTGTTCTTTTTAGTTTCCGGTCCACTCTCCGGTTTGTAAGCTTCGTCTAAGCTGGACTGGGAAGACTTATCATCAGAATCCTCGTCACTATTTTCGTTGCTGTTTTCTTTTATCGTTTCGGACACCATGAAATCAGTTGTAGTTGAAAATTGGTGTCTCCGTAGTGTCCAGTATTTTTTGGTTAAGAACATTTGTGTCGTTAATATTTCCCGGGCACTTAGAGGCTACGTGACCGTCTTTTTTGCAAATGAAACAAGTCACTGTGTCTGATGAGAAATAGATTCAGTAATTCGTTTCTTCAAAAGGCATAGATATTTTATCTGGAAGCCGAGTGAAATCGTCATGAGTTACGTAAACTTGTTTTCGAAAACTTAGAATGTGGTTGTAGTCCGTTTCATTGAAGCCAGCACACAGGAAAGGGATGGGTGACTGAGGCGTGATATTCATTTCTAGTAGTTTATTTTCAATTTCGATGTGCGGTATAATGGGATACACATTGGATATGATGAATCGTTTGTTTCTGCTGATCAGCGGTTGGATGGATAGTTTTTGATTTTGAATTGTAATATATTTTATTTTGTCAATGTTCTCAGCAGCGATTACTTTTGATGAAACGTAGATGCCAATTCTATTGATTGATATTATTGACAAAACATGGATTTGGGACGGGTAGATTATTCTTCCTAGAGCTTGAGCATAATCTTTGATTTGTACATTTTCTAAAGCATCGATGAAAATTACTTGGTACTTTTTAGGGAACATGGTGTTTTGTGTAATAGTAGTGTAACTAGGATTATTGACAAACGTTTGGGAGTTCATTTTGTTCCTGTAGTCAGAAACAATTGGAAAGTTGCGATGTTGTCACTTACTGAGAAAACAAAAAGTCCGATTCCATCATTAGACACTTTACACAATGAGGGTAGAAAGAGGAAAAATGCATTCGTTGAAAAATAATTCACTGGCGCACGCAGGTCACGACCGGTCTCAGTGACAGTTTTAATTGAAATTAATAGCATAGGATAACAAAAAAAGATAATTACAATTGAAGACAGATGATTTAATTCAATATTTTGAAAATGGATTTTTATACGACTGAATTGATCGGACACAGCACGTTCTAAATCTAGTCTTGGAGTTTAAGACAATGCGAGCGTATACCAAGACAGTCTTAAAACATTTCGTCAAAATTTTAATCTATTAGGCATTGCAGGTCAGATTCTAAGCGAATGCGCTTAGGCTCGTACTATATATCATAGTGATCGAAAGTACAAAAAGATATCGACTCCACGTAAGCTAAACTGACTTTGATAAGCTAAAGATATACATTGTAATCTATTACAATCTTACCTGTTCTTCCCACTCCCGCAGCCGCTCCTCCCCGATCGCCTCACCTTCCTCTCCCGCCTGGCCCAACGCGTCGTATAGCGCGTCCAGCTCCTCCCCGCCCGTTTCCAATCCTGCATACAGGCGTGACCACACGCCGGCACACCGCTGCCATCTACATCACAACACACTAAGTACGTGTCACCGCACACAGCGCACACAAACACAGAGAGCGAATCTACACCTGTCGTATCGCTCGTCGTACGCGTCGCTCAGCTGACGCAGCTCGCTCCGCAGCTTGTCTCGCACGCGCTCGGCCTGCTCTCCGCCACAGTAGAGTCCATCTATCTCTTCCAATGATTGTTCGATGTCGACGATCGATGATTTTATTTCCTACGACAAGGATAAAAAATAATACGTGATAATATCTACTTTACGATACGGTTGTTGGGTACGTACGAGTAGCGCATCTTCCTGAAGTGGGAAGTCGTCGTAGTCGGCGGCACCCAGGGGCGGCGCGCGCAGTGCGCTCAAAGACCGGGACACGGCCTCGCGGGCCAAGTTACACTGCGTCACCAGCTCTGCGCGCTCCTATGGGACCGATGTACGTATTAATACTGTAATAATAAACTTAAATAATCATAACTACGTAAATATCGATTTCTACGGGGATCTAGGCTACGTCGATATCAGCAGTCAAAACACTGAATGAGTACTGACTGTCTTTTTTTTATCTTTCTTTGGCAGGCTCCGCTCGTATTTCTCCTTGGCAGCGGTGAACGCGGCCAACGCGTCCGTTGCGGCACGCTCCGAGAAGGCAACACGCGCGGCGCGCAGGTCGCGGCACAGTTCCCGTACACGACGCGCGTCATGCTCGGCGGCGCCCAGGGCGGCACCGGGACCGCGAACCGCTCGCAGCACGGCCTCCGCGCGGGTCGTCAGCTCGCGTGCGTCGTCCTCGGCGCGCAGTGCGTCTCGACGTCGCGCCTCGGCCTCGCTGCGCAGAGCGCTCCATCGCGCCCGCAGCGGTGCCTGCACGCGCTCTTGTACGCGCCGGGCCAGCGCCGGCCGCGTGCCGTGCAGCCGGTAAACCAAGCTGTCCCCGCGAGAAATCAGGGCCGCCGCGTCCGGCGCCACGCCGCCCAATTGATTCTTCAGGATCTGCAATTATATATATTTTTACAGATTAAGTTTCAATACTCGAGAATATGTACACTTTTACATCAACAAATAACGATATTAGGCTTAGTGTACCTCGAGCCGCTTAGCGGGGTCGCGCTCCGCGGGCACGGCGGCCAGCGTCAGTAGTACAACGTGCAGGCGCCGCAGCATACGCGCGCCGGCCGCCTCCAGCTTGGCTGCCGCGGCCTCGTCGTCCTCTTCGTCCCCTTCTCCGAGGTCCTCCCCATCCCCACCGTCCTCCTCGATCGCCGCAATCTCCTCGACGGAGGACGTGAGAGGTTCAATTTGCGAAACCTGATAGTGACGAAACCATAATTACATATTGGTAATTATTTTGCGAGACAAACATAAAAGAAAACTACACCTTATTCTGTTTTTACACGGTAGATTGGTTCCAGAAAAAACCTTGATAAAAAAGACATTGATCGTATGCAAAAATAGGTGATTGGTTCCTAATTTCTAAAACCTATTAAAATTAGTGAAAAACAAGGATTTTTTAAGAACAAGTATTCATGTTTATTTAATTAAATCACATATACAATGTTTATTTCTACAAGTTTATTGAAGATTATTCACAAAATATTAATATGAAATGTATTAATATTTTGTGAATAATCTTCAATTGCTCTCAATTGCTCTGACCAGTAAATTTGCTTGTATGCATAAAAAGGGAATTCCCCTAAATTTTGTGATATTAACATATTTCGCAGAAAAAAAATTGACAAAAAAAAATTAAGCCCAAAAAATTTTAAATCGTGCTAAATGGAATAAAATCGTGTAAAAAAATTAAAAATATTTTATTTTCAAACCGTGTTATATCAAAACCGTGTAAAAACAGACTTAGGTGTAGGTGTGTAGGTCTAATAACGTGCATGAAGTTTCTCACTTGCGCATAATCATCGGTTCTCTGGTATTTCTCAGAGGTCATCTTGCCCAGCAGTGGGCTTGCAGATTCCAACTTGGGAGACGTGCCCACTACTTGCGCCTTGCTTTCCTGCTTGACGGGAGTCGACGTGGACAGAGGCTCCTTTATGTCGAATTCAGACAAGACACGAACCTGAAGTTTCCATTTTGCTTACCATCATATACAAAATTATACTAAATAAAAAGTAATTTATTAAAATAAAATGTTAAGACGAAATAAAAAAAAACATGTTCTTTAAATTTATTTTAATCATTATACCTGAGCGGCGTCCTCTACTTCCGAATATATAACTTCTTCCTCCGAGAGATCTTTGGCCTTCTCCTTAACATACTTAGTCAATTCGCTTTCGTCTTTCGGGACGTTTGTGGTTGTCTTGCACTGATTGTCTTCTGTACGTTGTTCGGGCGCGGAGTGTGTGGCGGACGGCTCGGGGAGCGCGGCGCGGTCTTCGGGGACGTCATCTAATATTAAGTATTCGTTGACCTCGTCCCGCATCAAGCACGAGTGTGCATCGTGCGGCGGTGACCGATCTCCGGTCATGAAAACCACGTCGGGGATAACATCGGGACCGTCGGGGCTCACTCGGACCACCTTCACCTTCTTCTCTGTCACTTCACCTCTCCGCTTCAATATCCCGAGCGTCGGCTTCATTCTTTGTTCAAGGGTTTTGACCTCGACGACGAATGTCTTTGGCTCTGAGCCGAGGTCGACGGATCGCCGCCTCTTGTCTCGCGCCTCATCTTCGGAGCCGGATGCCGAATCGCCCTCTGTGTCATCGATGATGTCAACAGTTTCTACAGTCTGCGGTATGAATTCCACCACCGTCTCTATCGCTTCTGAAGGGTATATTTCCATTGGCTCTATGGGACTGACGGTAGACTTGACAATTTCGTGCTCTTTTACTTCCACCACATGACAAGATTCTGATTTAGCATTTTCCAACGGCGACGGAGGTTTTGGTTCAATTTTGTTTTTTGATATTTGCGAGAACAGGTCACTATCCTTTAAGAGATTGAAAGTGCTGCTGTCCTTCCGCGGTGTGTCGGGTGTCGAGGGCACCGAGCCAGCCACCGACATGGAGCCCTCGATGGAATCAGTAGACATGGTGCTAGTGATGCTGTCGCTCATAGGGCTGCCGGACTTTCTATGTCGTCTCTCTAACGAAGAACCCCTACTTCTGTTCCCACCTTCTTGGATCTCTTTCTTAATCGGCACCGGGCTTTTTAACGCTAAAGGTATTCTAGATCTCTTTAACTCTGGCTTTTCAGTTTCAGGAGAGTTGACGGGGCTCTCAAGGCGTCTTTTTATCGTGTCGGTTACGTTTTCATACTCTACTACTATCGAGTCTTTGTCGTCTGTACTCGAGGCCTGCAAGCACAAACCGTCGTGTACTGTTTGTTACATGTAATGTGTTAAGACAGGTCTGTTATGTACGTGTTAGTCGCGAATCCGTCCAAATGATCGCATGAGTCCAAAGCATCGGATGAAAAGCATGATCCCGAGACTCCTCAAGCCCTACGTGTTCATGGCCTTATGCTGTGATACAATAAGCGTTCGTTTACAAAACACAACTGTACAGCGCCACCATTCCACTTATTTACATATTCAAAGTTATTTACAACATCGGGGCTCAGATCACGTATAGTGTTTTTATAAAAGGTTTTAGTATAAGAGCACACGCCACAAATCATAGTACGATTCGTGCATCTCGACCGTCACACACACTCGAGTAAACAATGGCCGTCGATCGGCAGCTACGTGCTCGTGTATAAACAGTGATCACCAAACAAAGCAAAAAAATGCAAGTAAACTTTATGAAAACAACAAACACCGGAAGAACCACCGAGATGTATACAGTAGCGAACCCTCATTAAAATAAGATAAGACGACGACGCACACATCACGATCGAAAAAAATGCTTTAAAATGAGAAGAAGCACACAATAAGCAAGCACTGACCGTGGCGCCGTCCCTCGGGCTCGTCTCCACGGCGCTCCCCGGGTCCTGTCCCGGGCCCGGACTCGGCGCTCGTCCCTGTCCCGCATCGGTCGCGCGACGCCGCAGCGCGTCCCACTGTTCATTGAGACGGCGAACGCGCGCTCGAAGCTCCGCGGGCGCTCCGTCGCAGCCGCGAGCGAACTCCTCGTAGTTGGCGTTGAGGCGGTCCCGCACGGGTTGCATGCGCGACATCTCCAGCTCCAGCGCCTGGCGGCCGGGCGCGCGTCCCGCATCCACCCAGGCGCCCAGGGCCTGCAGGTCGCTCTGCAGCTCGCGCGCCGCCAGCAGCGCCGTCTCCAGCCGCCCCTTGGACTCGGTCACGTGTGCGCCCAGACGGTTGTAGAGCTCTTTCAGCGCGTCTATCCTCTTGGAGAACTCGCGCGGCTCGGGCACGGACTCGTCTTCGACCATCTTGCGCCCGGTTTTTATTATTGACTCCACCTCGCCCTTGATCTCGCTCAGTGTTCGATAAAATTTCTGTGGAAATGATCACAGCTCCAATAAGTACATTTTCACGCGTAACAAGATTAACTTATAGAAAATTCAAATGCCGTGTTAAGAGATACGATCTTACCAGCCATTTGTAACCTGTCAGGCCTACTACGAGAATCGCGAAACAAGTGTCCATGTTGAATTCGTAACAAATCGCAACTGACCCATATTTCGTACAAAGATAGGATATAGAATCGATCTGATTAAACGCGTTATTGTAATGCCATCGAAACTGCAAGTACACTAGTTGTCATCGCCATATAATAACATAACAAGGGCGGCTCGAAGCTATGCTATTACAATTAAACCATTATGTTTGTTAGAGGTCACGGTCTGATGATCGAGGTTGATTACTGTTAGGCTGTATTTATATCCACATATATTTTATAAATGATACGTGAATGATACAATTGTATTCTCTAATTCTGCTTTGACTTATATAATATATGTTGTGATGTACGTGAGTGGTACCGACGCGGTTGACGTAAATACACTAAATTACATTTGAAACATATTTATTCATACTAAATGATAATTGCCGATGAGACCGCCGCCGCATTGGACGGAGTCAAGTTCGCACAAAGGTTTAAATTTATTTAACAGTTTCGATTGTATTTATTGCAAAATTTCAGGAATAAAAAAAATATATACTTTGGTTTGGTTACACATACGGACTTTTCGGTGTAACGAACATTCCAGTCCAGTACACTGTCACACAGCGACGCAACATTAACAATTTTTTTTTTGTGTCTCTGCTGTTAGCCCTACTGGCAATGACAGCGTCACCGGTGGAAGTTAACAATTTCAATTTATTACTTATCATAACAATTTAAAGAACCTTTCGACACTAAGCAATACGATGAATAATATTCTTATTGATAGAATATTTCAAAATAGACAGTTCGAAATATTAAGGTAACCATTATTAATCATTAAATAAATGTGTACGTAACACAACGGAGCGATGACGCCACAACTACTAAGGCAACGTGACTCACGAGGCAGGCCCTGAGCTGCGCGCGCACGGCGTCAGGGTCGTGCGCCCTCAGCGCCAGCGCGCCCGCCGCCGCCTGCACCGCGCGCAACGCCTCCGCCGCGCGCCGCAGCCGCGTGCTCACGTCCGCATCCGGCGCCGCGGGGGCCGGCGAACTGCGCAGGAAGCGCTCCTCCGCCTCGTTCAGATCTCGCTGCGGGGAACGCGATCGATTATATGTTCGTCCGTACAAGATCGCCGTACGCCGCCGGCTAGTGCGCTCACCTCCGCAAGCTCCAGCTGATCCCGCAACCTGTCGGCGGCCTCCCCGCGGCCGGCGGTGCGGTACGCCTCCTCCTGTGCGCGTACCTCGCGCAGAGCGGCGCGCTGAGCGGCGAAGTCCTGGGGGAGCTGAAGAAGAGGGTTAGTCGCGACCGATGCGTTCGAAGGCTCTCGCTCTTTCTCCGTCGAACGCCACTCACCGGCGCCTGCGTGCCGTCCCTGGCGGCCGCCAGCCACTGCCGCAGCGTGTCGAGCGCCACCTCGCTGCGAGCCGCTTCGCGCGCCGCTGCCTCCAGCTCGGCCGCACGGTCCGCCGCCTGACACGCATACAGTGTAATCTAATCCAAAACATCTATTTGGGTCACTGTGAATCTCCCTCACCTGTTGCCGCAAGGTGTCCCAGCGAGCCGCCAGCGCCTCGGTCTCGCTCCGTATCCAGTGCGGCATAATGTGTGCGTCGGCCAGCTGGCGCGCCACCGCCTCGATGCGGCTCATGCGCGCCTCGTCGCGATTCGCGATGTAGTTCTCCAGGTCCTGCCGGCGACATTCGTCAAATTCTGGTCGGATGCGAGCACGTAACCGAAGTATAATACTCACATATAACTCGTCGGATATGTCCTCTGCATCTGCACGGACGGCGCGCGTGTGGTCGGGGCGCACCCGACGCTGCAGGCCATCCAGCCAGCCCGCCTGTGCCGACAGCCAAGCGCGCAGCTCGCCCGCCTCCAGCCAAGCCTCCGCCAGCACCCTGCGAGCGATAGTTCGGTTGAAGCTCGAGTGACGTCACACTGTACCGTGGAGCTGTACGGCCCGTACTGACTTGTAGCGCTCGTAAACGGCGTGCGTGTCGGCCGTCCAGCGCGCGTTGAGCTGCGTGAGACGCCTCGCCACGGCCGGCGCGCCGCCGTTCAGCAACATCTCGTTTCCTACACAAGCCCGTGATACATTTCTTGCATTTTATATTCCTTGTCAATAAAGATTAAAATCCAACAGACCGTCCTCGTTGAGATTCCGAAATTCTTCGGTTTTTTCGTCGCACTTATCCTTCAGCGTCTGGAAACGCGTCTTCATCTGATACAATTGCGCGGAGTCCTCGATGCTGCACTCTTCCTCGCTCGGCATTTCCCCCTGCAGCCGCGTCAACCAAGCCTCCATGTCATCTATGCGACGGAACAGTCCCTCTGTTCTCTCCAGCGCGCGACGCAACTCCTCGTTTAACTTAAGAGACGATTCAGTAACGACATCGAACCGTTTCCTTAGCGTATCCGATTTTAGACTTTTGGAGAGAATATCGTCGCAATCTTCAAGAATAGTTTGTTTGATCGCGTCAATTTTTTCAAGTTTGGACTTATTTTCATTTTTCTGTTCATCGAATTTCTATAACGATATTTATATTTATATATTATTAATTACTTCAACAATAAAGGAATATTTACAAAAAGGTTATTTTATTAGAAGAGTATGGAAAAATCTATATCCATATTACAATTAAAATGGCAAAGAAACCTAATTTATTTCTATTGTTCTTGGTGCCGCTTGCCAAATTGTCTATGAAAGTTAACAAAATAATCTAAAATTAATTTAATGCCAATCTTCTTTGTCCCGTTGAGTTTGTACTCACATTGCTCTGATCGAGTAGCGCCTCCAACTGCTGCAGCTCACCGAGCGGTACCGCACCCGTCTCATCCGTAAAGCGCTGCAGCTGCTCGAGCCAGGCGGCTACCAGCTGCTGCTCGCTTTCCAGCCGAGTCAGCAACCCGATACCTAAATGAACGTAATAATTGATAGTAATTTATTAATTATGATAAATAAAAATAAACAGAATTTCCTCTTACCTTTTTCTAGTTTAACAATTTTTTGTTCTAAAATGGTCTTCGAGTCGGAGAATCTTAACACCAAGTTCTCAACACTGCTCCTCAAGTTCAGCTCCTCAAGACTTCCCTTTTCAAATTTCTCTCTCTTTTCTTTCACAACTGTATCATACGATGACTGCAGATCTTCAAATTGGCGCCTCATCGTTTTCAATTCTTCTAACTTTTTCGTCATCTCCTCCTTGGATGAGATAATGGCGTGCTCCGATATGATCTGCGACTCCATCTCTTGTATTTTTCTCTGCACGGACTTAAACTCGTCCTCGGTTTGAGACGGAGACAGTTTTTTGTTCAGAGCAATTTTAATTTCTACTTCTCGTTTTGAGAGATAGAGAAGCAAGTCTTCGAAAGCTTCGTTTATTCGTTTCGTATCCAATTCGACCTCATCTTTGTGCGTTTTTGAGATCGCCTTAGTGAGTAATATAATCGACTGTGCGTTTAACTCTTTGAGTTTTACTTCGAGTTGTTTGAGCGTTCGTATTTTGTTTCGGAGATGTATAAGTTGGTTGTTGGTCGGTGGTTCTTTCAACATTTTATCTTTCCACGTGTGTATATCGTTAAGATCGGTTTCGATGTTGTTAAGATTCTTGTAATAGTTATCTTTGTCCTCGAGCAGGTTCAGCATGTTCCGTATATCGAGAAGCGTCTTCTGGATTCCGTCCCACCGCTTCTTAAGCTCTTCTATACTTTGTGCGTGTAGCTTTGCTTCTTCTGAAAATTATCGTACATTATTAACTAGAGTATAAACGTTGATATGTGCCTAGGTGAGAACGCACCCGCAAGTCCCTCGTCTGCGGCAAGTCGCCGCTGTATTTCCTCAACGTTGGCGAAGTCCGCGCGACGCTCCTCGCTCTCCCGCGTCACGCGCTGCAGCAGAGCCCGTGCGTCCGCTGTAGCTTCTCCTCCCCGGCCTGCGTCCCCTCCCGCTCCTTGTAGTTGCTGCACGCACTACACACGAATTCTGCATTAAACACCGTTTCGTCGTGCCCTGCCCAACCACGCATCCCGCAACCGACCTCCTGCAAAGCGGACTCGGCTGCAGCGGCCCAGTTGTCGAAGGCTCGGTATCCAGCCTGGAAATCGGCGCCCGCGCGCTCATTCTCCAGCCGCGGCTTCTTGCTCACGTGCTCGTCTACACCTCCTCCGACGGCGTCACTCGTTATGTCCACGTCGAAACCAAGCTCGCGGATCTGGATAGTAATATTTTTATAACATGTTCACTCTCATTTCTGAATCAGAGAAATTCATATAAATTATAACTTTATAAGTACTACATTACTAAACAATATATGTGGATGGAATATCTAACCCTGTCCGCCTGTACGCGCAGTATGAGTTCGAGCGCGTCGAGTCGGTCGGCGCAGTCGTCGGCGCGCTCCGCCAACTCCGCGCGTTCCCCCGCCCCCTGCTCCCCCGAATCTCGCTCCGCCTCGTCCAGACCCCGCAGCAGCTCCGCCAGGTCACTCCGCCGCGCCCGCAGCTCCGCCCCGCAGCGCTGTAGCGCACGTACGCGCTCTAGCACTTCGCCGATCTCTTGTGCGGGATACGCTTCCATCTGTAAAATTATTTAAATTGGCCTCTCTCTTTCAAACGATTGATATAGATAGCAAACAATGCTGCAAACAATGCAAATGCTATAATAAGATCCTTTTCACAACCAAATAATATATATTTTTAAATTAAGTTAACAGCAGGATCTTTAAAAATGTCTATAACTTATTAAGCATATTTAAATTTTGACTAAACATAGAAGGAAAATATCATCGATACATTTAGAAATTCGGTCTTGCGACCTCTGGGAAACTTTCCCGTCGCTCTACCAATTGAGATACCATATCGTCGTTTCGCCGCCGTCCGCCGCGATGAATTTTGCATTTTAATAAGTATATAGTCTTTTTCGCGTGGTTTCCCAAAGGTCGTAGATTTGAATCCGACCCATATCGATAAATTTTTCATTCTATATTTCGGTAAAATTTAGAAGTGGGACCTGCTTGAGGTCGGCCTCGAGTGCGTGCACACTGTCCCGAACTGCATCAGCGCGACGCGCGTGCTCGACGCCGCGCTGCAGGCGCTGCAGGCGGGACAGTGTCCACTGACACGCATGCGACCAACGCTCTCCCAGTGCTCGCAACTCGTCCTCCATTGCCGCCACATCTAGGAACGGAGTAACAACGTTACATAAATATACTAAATAATCGACATCAAAGCCGTTATTGTGGAATACTCACTGTCGCTGCTGGTGAGTGGCAGCTGTTCAGGGTCGTCGGGGTCGTCGTTCTGCGCGGCGGAATCGTCCTCGTCGACCACGAGCACGCAGTCCGCGAGTGCATCCACGAGCGGCTGCTGCTGGCGCAGGTCAGCGTGCAGAGCGCGGGTGGCTTCCAATGCGGCGGCGGCCGGGGCGGTCGCCGCCTGCATGCGCGACATGCGGTCCTCTGTGGCGGTGAGCCAGCGCCGGAAGCGCTGCAGGTGGTCGTGTTGCGTACGCATGAGAGCGCGATGTAGTTCGGCCTGTCGCGCCATGGCGGCGCCACGTAGCGCTTCCCAGCGCCGTGCCAGCAAGCGCAGCTGAAGTCGCACCTCGGCGGCCTCGTCCCGCGCCAGCGCCGCCTCGCGCAACAGCCGCGCTCCCTCTTCGAGCACTCCGCCCACGCGCCACTGTTGCTCCGACAATTCCAACAGAAATTTCTGCAGCATTAAGCGACAATTACAATGTGTTCGACCTGTATAAACATTTACGAGTCGAGGGAGTGGCCCCCGATCGTCAATTGCTTAAACTCGCCTCATGTTCGTGAAAATACTCCTTGAGCGTGACGAGGTACTGTCCGGGCGGCGAGTCGGCAGGGTGTCGCGGCTCGTCGGGCGGCGGCGCGGCCCGCAGGCGTTCCTCGCCCAGAAGCAGTGCCGCCAGTGCATCCTCCAGTGCGGCGCCATACGCACCCAGTTCCACCGAGCACGTGGTAGCCACCGACACCGGTCGCGAAGCCGAGCAGCTGCCGCCGCCGAGCTGCAGATATTTTGACAAGTTATTTCTACGAGGCCAGGAACGAATCCACCAACAGGAAATATAAATCATCGCCGATGGACGTTGGTTGGTATGTAAGTGTGAGCGTTAAATATAATAAGTTGTGAAAGCTCTGCGTTCTAGAATGGGATATGGTATCGATTAAGGTTTTTTAGATATGATTAAAGTACCTCTGCCCCGAGGTCGCCCGGGCTTCCGATCTCATCTCCGTCGGTATGCTCGTGCTCCAACTCGCAATGCTCGTGCTCGGAATGAGAATGCTCGGGGGCGGGTTGCGGGAGAGATTGGAACAAGCACATCACGTACATCATTATGGATTTTTTGTCGGGATTCGGCGTATTTACGTCTGGAATGTAAAAAAATATGAGAAAATTATAAATTTTCCATCGGTAATATTAAACAAAGCTCACCTTCCGGGTCCAGCAAGCGGTCGATGCCGAGGTGCGCGTGCGCCTGCGCGAAGGCCCGCTCGAGGCGCGCGGCGGGCGGCAGCGACAGCGCCTCGCTGTAGCGGAACAGCTCGGGACGGAAGCGGTGCAGCAGCGCACAGAAGGCGAGCCCATCTGACCAGGATGATGTGAAGTTTTCCACCTTCACTCCCGAGTAGTCCTGGGTGTGATCACAATTTAAACATTTGTTAAAGAACTTCAATAACACTTTCAAAAAAATATATTAAAAAAACATATCGTTCAATACTGATGTATCGAGAGACAGACGTACTATAATATGGACTTGAAAAGGAATAAAAAACAATAAAACACTATAATGCTCACCTGGGTGTGATTGCGGCACCAGGCCAACAGAGTTTTCTCCAGATTCGTCTGCTGCAGCTCCGACATGAGCTCTTTGAGGTGGTAGTGGACCTGCCAATGCAGTATGATACTCCAAACGAGCCCTGTAAGGAGACGTAGACGTGACGTGAGTGTGTTAGCGAGTGCATATCCAGTGCATGTAGGAGTGCATATGTGTGCGTACCCAGTATGAGCTTAGGGTTGCCGTCGACGATGTCCCCGCTGCTGATGTTGACGAGGCGCACGCCGGCGCCGGCCAGAGCGCGGAGGGCGGCGTTTACGTTGTTCAGCTGATGCACCCGCATGCGACCGCGCTCACGTTTCTACGTACACGTCACAATTTAAAGACGTTTGATAAGCTATATGAAGATATTAAAAGAAATAACGAAACGTACAAACTGCTGCGCCGTGAGTATCTCCAGTAGAGACAGTAAAACTTCTCCGTCGCGCAGATCTTGGAACAGATCCTCCACGAGAGGCTTTCCATGCTGCAATAGTATTAAAAACGTCTAGTAATTATCATCAGTAGAATTTTGGAATAAAAATACAAATATAAAAACATGTAATTAAATAATATATATAACACAATACCCATATATTGGACCAAATGCTAATTAATTTTTATGCAATTATATTAAATGTATCTTTAGTATATATATATATATATATATATATATATATATATATATATATATTTGAGCGGTTAAAATATGTCAATTACCCATTAAGCTGTACAGACTATTTTACCTTTCACTCACATCCCTATCGCTTTATACGCGCCTACGTAAGTTACAATAGGAGACACTTCAGCAGACGGACGGACGCCGTCCGCGTATGTAATTTCAGAACGGTAGTTTACGTTAAGAGTTAATCAATACTAGAGATGCTGATGTACTGGAGATATTAACAGAATAGATTTATGTATAAGATTAAATCAAATGGTACTTCCTAGATTGAATTAAATTAAAGTTGCTTTACGTTTGGATTCGTCATAAATTATATCACAATTGTAGTGGTGCAGTGCGCGGCACTAAGCTTAAATTAATATATTACATTATTTACAGTTAGGTAATGATGTAGGCACACAAAACACTGGGAGGTCATTTTGTTTTAAATATTTTGGTTATGATTTATGAGTAACTTGCCTTAGCGAGCTGTGAGTTAATCCATTTGGCAAATGTTTTCTTTTGTACATCCTCCCGCTCATCTGGAAACAAAGAAATAGTAACTTTAAAATCATTTTCAAAGTTTATAAGTGAGATTATTACACTGAGGAGTAAAATGTTAACAAGTCTACTTATATTTTACAAGTAAAGTTTATTACAATTTACACCTAACTACTGACACACGACGGTTAAATAAAGCAATAAATCAGTAGCATAAGTTTAGAAAAACCATGACAAGTATTTACAAGATTCCTGGAACAAATGATAGTCCAATAAAAATTCACATGTCTTCAGCAGCGTCAGCATCACCGCATACCAGATACTTTGGAGATGAGATTGGGTACAACACGTAACAACTATTATGGTAACGCACTGGCGCAATAATAACAACTAAACTAACACTGAACGAATGGATTCCAAATTAGCAAGTGAGTGATATGTCCTCTGAGTATATTATGGGTATGGACGCACTACAGTATATAATATGTAATTGTTTAAGATAGTTATTCAAAAGGAATACGTATCCGTCCAACACATCAATAACTATTAAAGAAAGAAATTCACTGACAAAACCTAAATTTATTAGCCACATTGTACACTAACAAAACTGTAATCAACTGAGACACATTTCACGAAGCTACGATTACAGCAGACTGTGTGAAGCAAATACCTGCAGGATGATGAGCATATGTATGTGATAAACCAAAGACGAGCAGTTAGACGCGCTCCAGCGGCTCGCACCGCGCCTTTCGAGCCGTCCTTGATGCCAGTGACTTGTGACCCAATGTACCCAGACGTATTGAAATTAATAGTCCACTTGATATAATAATAAAACATTTAAATTAATTTAGCCACCTGACAATGCCTCCACGGTCTATATCGTCAAATTATTTATATAAATGTTATATAATCAATTATATTAAGTGTTGTCGTGGTTGACGTTTAATTCCAACCTATTTTTTGCTATTGTAAGATTGCTAATTAGTAACCCGTTTCTAAAGTAACCAATGCAAATAATCTGACTGTGATTGTGTTGTGGGATTTTATCTATGTTCATGCGATTGTAAAACGACAAATAAAATAATTCTTAATATATATATATATATACGGCAAAACAATTTATCCGCTTTTGCTATAATATACTACTTGTCGGTATGTATGTACGACGTACGCGCTATTTGACCTGGAGATACATCTAGTACCTTACAGATGACTAATAAACAAAGCTAGTGATTAATTGATTAATCGTTATATTTTATCAACAATATTAATTAATTTTGAATGATAAAAACAATGCGGGATACTATTTTTATCTCGCAGTGTATACGTGTGTTAATCCAGACACGTATATGTGTGTAATCTCGTAATTTATTACTGAAGTATAGAATCATGTTGAGACATATGATCCTGTTGTTTAAAACATATTTGAATATTAAATGAATTTATAAACGCATGTACTTATAATCTAACCAGTACATAGTACCAGTTAAGACTCTTATGTTAAGTGATTGATTAGTAGCACGATAACATGGGATGGTAGATCTTTAGAGACAAGATGACAATGAGCTGTGTATATAACCACGGTGTCGTCGTCGAGTAGTTCACTAGACAGTCGCGCCTCGTCATACTTCAGCCGGGATCACTCTAATGACTCCGCTGTCATTACTCAGCACAGACAATTCGCACTTTGAAATCATAGCTATTTAAGTTAAAAACTTCTGCACCTCGTTCAATAGCTAACATGATAATAAATGTATAACATTATATATTACTGACAGGTTTTTCCTCTGGTAATTATGATTGCACACAATCGTTATATTATTTTTATTTTGCATTTTAAAGATACCTAATATAGATGTGAGCTCACTCGGTCAATGTGTTCTATCACGGACAGTGACGTGGGCGAGAGCCGAGATACATCGGGTAGAGAAAGCGGAAGATAACATAACACACGTTATAAAAAATATGACCATAAAATAATATGGTCAGATATTTTTATCTCAAGAATATATGAAATGTGTAGCAACTAATTATAAGCTACGGTATCTATCGGAGAATCGGTAATAATGAAAGAATATAACACATCTGCGCAGTCGCCGCCGGGCGCGGGCGATCTCTCCGATATAAAAACATTTGTACATAGTTTTCCACTAGCACACTTAGGATTTAGAAGTTGCCATACACTTTAGCTGACTATCCGGTTTAATTGACTGGAGTTAACATAAATGCGTTTACGTTGTAATAAAAAAAATATATATTACATTTTTGACTAATAAAATACAATTAGAAATATTATTATGTAGTTGTAAGAATTTTAAATGAACATGAAATCTAAGTTACGTTAGTGGCAGGGAATGTTATAAGTGACGCGTGGGTTGTTAAGAGTTATCAATGTATTATTAATACATTATGCAAGACAATGCACTGAATGTCACATCCCGAGCCCGTTATGCGGACGCAGCACCGGCCGCGCCGCACCTTTGCACTGTCTACTGCCACTCACGTAACAGTCGCATCCAATGTCAATATACTTTTCTAATATCTTCAAAATTTTAATAATGAGTTGGTAATGACTGACATGAGATAAAGATAAGAGTTTTTAGCAGTAGATGCGTCCGTCAAGGACTGCGCAGCGGTAATGTTGAGTAACATGAGTCACGCTCATCAGCGGGCGCCAGCTCGCTCGTAACGGGCGACTTCTCACGACAATCTCCTCGTGATTAGCATTACGGAGGCGAGCTGACTACAGTGCGCCGGCTTCTAGGAAGATAACAAATGCTCTTATTAAAAAAGCATTACGCGCTGCTTTTTTAATGATAATAATTTAGAGGATATTAACTATATATAATATAAAATGTTCTCAATTCTTACGTACAATATATATTACTTGCTATAATCAACAATGATGTAATAGTCATTATTTCAGCGCTACAAAGTTCTGAAATTGTAAAGAGAACAGAACAATGTTAAGGATGGTGTTAATTACAGTCAATTTAGGTAACGTTCAACGAAGTGCTGTGAATTACGTCATGTTATAATTAATATGCAGCAGGAATGTTACGTATCGTACGTATGAAACACTAAAAAGTTAATGTTTAACTTTGCTTACCGCCTATTCTTCCGTTAGGGTATTTTTAAATTTTATAATATGAACTTGAAGTTATTTGTGGAAAAATTTGATAAATATAATATACTAACTTACAAAAAAGCAAAATAACTTTCTAACATTTCTTTTTTTTTTTTTTTGAAATGTTTCAAATAACATAGTTTATAGATTTCATATTCATATACGTACTATTTTAAATACAAATACTACACGAATTTAACTGTCTACGGAATATATTTATAAGTGAATCATTTCAAGATAATAAAACAACACAATAACACAAAGTTTAAAAATAAAAATATATATGTTATTAAAAATCTCAACGTTCGGTTTTGAGATTTTTTATAACATATACATATATATTACAGATATAGTTATAAAGGTATAAGAGAAACTGATTGGAAAGTGACAACTTAAATGTCACTTTACAAATGTACTAATTTGCTGTATCAAATAAAACACGCGGACACAGGACGAGTAAAATAAGATTTAATAAATATAATTAAATTACTCAAATAAAATAAAGATAAATATTTTGGTGGTTTTAGAACTTAATACTACTTTTTAATATTTAAGGCTAGGTTACGAGGCGTACGAAACATTATGAATAAACAGTTGAATGTCAACAAACCGGGCGGATCATTGACGGCGGCGATCATAAAACGCTTTAGTGGGAAGGGCGTGCAGCCACATGTGCCAGAAGCAGAACTTGGTCAGTGAAACAGAAGCCCGTTTTGTGAAAGCTTATTCACTCGCGAGCTGCGGATGCCACGTTTGTTTGTTTAACCGTGCCTCGTATATTAAATAATACTCAATGTTGTCTTACTTATTATTAATAAGACAATTAATATAAGTGGTATGGAATTAACGGTGAGGAGGCGAGTGCGAGTGACGCGCCGGGAAACCGGGAAACAGTTACGGGGCGAGACCCCGACGACGGCGACCAGACAGTGGACGCCGACTGGATTTTGATCGGGATCGCGAGCTGCGGTTCAATGCCTCGTAGATTTGGTTTATTTATCTCCGCTAGTGTTCATGTTGTTATCTTTACAATACCTCATGTACATTCATTAAAGACTCCAAAACTTTTAGTTCATATTTTTGTATCCAAATATTTACGTAATCGGTGCAGTAATAAAAGTTGACTAAAGGTTATTACAATTTTACTTTATTGAAATAATTATGTTTTACGTAACTCACTCATTTACATAATTTTATTGTACACATGCTGAAATATTTTGCTCTACTAGTTACTTTAGCGTTATAAATGTCTTTCATTAAACCGATCGCATTAATGGGAACAAAAATTCTGATACACAGCTATTAGTTGCACATGCAACGCGACGTCGACGCGGTTCAAACATTGTTTCCGGCAATCAACACCACCCTTTCTATGTCTTTTCTAAAACTCATTCGAATACAAAAAAAGGATTTGGACATTCATCAGTATTTTAATATTAATCTGAGTAAGTTATCGTCCATGTTGTACGACAGATGATTATAAATATTATGTTCAAAGATGTTACATGAGACATGACAGGTAGGTCACGTGATCACTCTCGATGCACCGCTCCGACGAGGAAGTAGTGATTTCTCCGCCGTGTGTTACGGAGCGCTTAAATTTCTTTTGAATCGAAGGTTAGAGTAACATATCACCATTGAAGTATTGGACATTTTGAAGATAAATAGCGTGAAATAATAAATTGAAACATTTTTACTCATGCCAAGTAATAATGGAATTATAGAATTGTTTAAACTTGTAGTGAAAGAATTTTTTAGATTATTATTATACGTATTATACTTATTTATTTCTAAGATGAAAATGAAATATTTAATTACTAGATCAATATAGCAGCAAGTGGTCATCAGGTTTACTGTCACAATTGGTAGGAAGAATTAGTGTCATGACATCACCCTGGTAATTGACATACACACACAGTCTCAAACACACGCACACACACACAAATGCAAGGTGCCACAAGTTCGTGCTTATCGTCTCACGGTAATTACGTATTGTTTTTCGACACAGTGCCTTTTTAAAGACAACGATTGTATAACTTTGTAGATACTTGATATTAAATTATCAAGAAGGCACTAATAATATACAGAATATAACAGAAATAAGTGTTAGTCCAATCAAATACTACATCACTTTCCGTAAATATAATTCACGACAATTTATAACTTACTGTAATAATTATAATTAATAAAAAAGAAAAAAATCCGTGCCCGCAGGGGGACACGCGTGGGTAGACCTCGTGTGTAACTCATTTAAAATATAACTCACTACCTAAGAATAATACATGATGCCGTTGTTTACATCAAAAATTTTCAAGCAAAAAGCGGTTTTAATTTTTTTCTCGGAAAAGGTATCTTTTTTGGAAATACTTTTGGTACATAAATTTAGAGTAAAAAATAACCTTTCTATTAAAAATATTTGCGATGAGGGAATGTTTACCAGAAAAAAGATGCCGTGGTTTTACCTACCTAAAATTTTCAAGCTAAAAGTGGTTTTTATTTTTTTTCTCGGAAACGGTACCTTTTACGGAAAAACTTTTGGTACCTAAATTTAGAGTAAAAAATAACCTTTCTATTAAAAATACTTGTGATGCAAGATTGTTTACCAGAAAAAAGTTATGATTTTTTTTACAAAAAATTTCGGTTTTTTTACCCCCACCCCTAAGTTATTGAAGTTAGGTTTTCGGTTTATCTACATTAGTTATAGGTATTTATCAAAGACATCATATAATATGAACGCGATTGATCTCCTTTGTATAGGGACAAAGTTATGGTCGAAAAACTGAAATCAGAAAAAGTGAGGCCCTAGCGCCCCCTGTGACCGGATTTCTCTGGTTAACGAACTTGACCTTCATTTTTGGATGGTTGATTTTTGTGCAAAGTTTGAAAGCGATCCGAGCGAAATCGCGGCCGCTATCGTGCTGACAAAAGTCGAATCTGGACGCACGCACGCATATATATATATATATATATATATATAAACTTTTTGACCAATGGTCATTTCGGACTCAGGCGGTCATAAGAAGACCTCCTGTGAAGAAATTTTTCCAAAATTCGAAAGTAGGGGACAAATGAATGGGCAGACCGAATTCTTCGAGGTCTACCCAAAAAACAACAAATTCTTATCTTCTAATCTATCTTAAAATGTAGATTTGATGTCATCACTTATATTATAGACAGAAATTTGGTACATAAATAACATTTGAATGGTCAACTCATCTACAACATACGCATTTCATTGTAAGTTCACAGATTCCTTATTTTTTTTTTACTACTATGGTATAGACTCATACTCAAAGAAGTAAAGTAATATACATATGTAAGAAAGTAGGGGCTGTATGTGAAAAACTGTGCCTATCATGTTAAAAGACAAAACAAACATGATCTGTAAACAATGGAACATGACCTGCGGAAAGGTCTACTAAAGGAAAGGTGCGGAAAGGAAACCTAGACTTAGATTTGTGTTGTTTGCTTTCACATAAAAATATTACAATTTAGACTGCCTGTAATCTCTTACGAATGCATAATTTATAAAACATTTAAATTCTGTCCTGAAAAATTATTATTGATTCTTTGAAAATAGTATTTGGACAAAATTATTTTAACATACATCATAACTAGATGCTCCTTGTATTATTTTATTTCCATCTTAATGTATCCATGCATTAAAAGTAAAAAAGATATGAAAATAAAACTTTAGAAGCTTTACTGTACTGTGTATACCCGTAAAAGTTATAGAATGGGTTGAGCAATATTAATTATTAACACATGAAATAACTTAACCCCTATAATTAATAGTATTAAGAAATACTATTACCATGTATATAAGTATTATTTTATATTACAGTAATCAGCAAATCTCATAAGTATTTTCCAAATCATTATAAATGGAAAAAAGGATATATAAAATCTCTTTTTTTTTAAACTATATTTTGTTTACAGCTATTTTCAAAAATTATCAATCAAAAAAAAATACAATATATATATTATTCTTTACATATATATTTACCATTTATACAGAATCACTTGCAATCAAAATAGAAATATGTTCATAATTTTTTTTTAATATATATTCTTTTTAGCTATTATATATCATTTCTAATAAGTATATACGGTCATTAAATTATCAAGTTTCGTTAAGTTTCCAAGTGGCTACAGAAATTCCTAAGCATTCTCTCTTTAAGCAAAAAAATAGCAAGAAAAAATCACGACCCACTTAATAAAATTCATAATCACGAAAGCTGGTGTTATCACATTTTTGGAGAAACCAGATTCTAACGCCAGTAAGAATGTAAGAGGAACGTAAACCGATGATATCGAGTAGTGCACACAGCGCCAGATAAGATAAGACCATCATAAAATTGTTTTAAAGTAACAATATTACTCAGTACATATTTCGGAAGGCGCGATACCTAATTGCATCATAAGTTAAATCAAATAGCGGAGTCAAGGTCTTTCTTAAGCAACGAGGGCGATGTGCGATGTGACTGCGGCTGCACCACCCCCGGATAATATCTACTCACCAACACCACTCGTTTCCATGTTTTAGAACTTGTATCTCCGCAAGATGAGCCTTTTCAGATTAAGTTTGTGTTATGATACCAACTTTCTTAGACATGACAACACATACTCCACCACTCCCAACTAGAAAACTTATTTCAAACTTTAAAAACACTGCAAAACTTCTCACAAACTCTACACCACACGAAAAACAACACTTCCACTTACATATAAGGCACTCAGATTAATTGTCCGTACAAGATATTACAGAAAAAGAAACTAAAAATAAAGAAACCATTCTCACAGAAAGTAGCGAAACCAAACTCCAAACAACTTCAAACAAAATGACAAGGCAGCGGCGCGCACGACGTGCGGCTTACCACAGATAACACATCATATTGAATCACAAATAAGTGCAGTCTACACAATACTGGCGGTAATTTTTGAATCACTATTATGTAAAATGTATTGTCAATCTTTATAAATTAAAAAAAAAATGCATTATCTGTTTACAAATAGACAAATTAATGCTTTAACATGCCGATTAACCATCCATCAACTGACTTCTCTTAAATTACATAATATTAAAAAAAAAAAATCTAAAAAACAGTATAAGTATTTGTCAAGCATACAAAATATGTCCGTTGATTTATAATAAAACGGACGTCTAATATCCAATTTATATAAATATAACGATTATTGTTTATTGAAGTATATATAAATTAATATAATATACACACTAATGTCCAAAGCATACCCTAAACAACTAAAATTGTAATATGTTGATACATTCAGTAAATCGGCATTCAAAAATTGTTATTTATACTTACATTTGCTATGATTTAGGTGTATTTCATAAGGTCCAGTTCTGTAAGGCGGCACATCCCCGATCTCCACGATCCATGTAAGTTGACGCGAGCGCAGAGGCGACGGAGGCGACATCTCGTGATATCTCCGAGCATCACTACGCAATACACACGCTAACCGGTTAGACCACTTAAAACACAACTTCTCCACTAGATGTCCTCACAGTTTAGACATGTCTGAATATTTCCATTTCACTGTTGCTATATATCGATAAAAAATAATAAGTTAATAATTGAACCGCGTAGCTGAAACAATTTAGTTGGTAAATCAAATGAAAGGGCTTATTACATAGAGGTCAAATTCAAAATTAGTTCAAAAAAGTAGTTGATAGTTTTCAAAGGAGTTCCGCGTAGACTTTATAAACAAATTAATAAATATATACAAGGAGCAGTTTTTATTTAAGTAAAGGTTTAGTATTAATTAATAAAATCTGCAATTATCCATCAAAGTGAGAAAAGTTATTACATTTAAGAAAGTGTACCTCGTTAGGAAGTAACAAGATTGTGTTAAATTTTTTAATCCAGTTAGCTATCACGCACTCGTATCAACGGAGCTTGGAAACGTGTACTTTCGCCAATGGATAATGCGTCCCTTGGTTTTATTTTGCTATTTATCAGCCCGGCTATTTCGAGCGCGGTTCACCTTGAGACCGAATCCTCGTCGAGCCTGCGCTGGACTCGGGACCTACGAGACACTAGTTTGCATATTATGTTGCCTTGGTAATGGCCGTGCATATAGCATCCTACCCTATTAAAAACTAGCTTTTGATCACGGATCCCCCCGGGGTCAAACAACTATTAGTACTTAGAGCGACCTGTCTGCGCTATATAATTATTTTATTTGAAATAAACAACCTATATCCTAAATATTACACTTTCGTTCTCATATAAGTCGAATATAAAACGTCTAGGATCCCACCATATCCATAGCAACGTGCTAATGACATCGTTAATATCTTATAAATATTCTAGCTCAACTAGCACCTAAGTTTTATGTAAGTAAGCCGAAAGGAAATAGAGATAAGATACCAAAGAATTATGAAACAAAAATGCGATTGAATTTTATTCGTAGGCATACAATATTTACGCTAATATTATATTTATTTTGATTGTTTAAATATTCTGTGTAAGAAATTAATTTCAACCCTTAATAGTTTCTTAAAGTAACGAGGTGTTAAGAGACAATACACTCGAGTGGCAACGGACCTTAACCAATTGAGAGAATACATTCAAACTAAATCCGTTAGACCTGGTATGAAAAATTATTGGTAATTATTTAGACTAAATACTGCTATTTTAACAAGTGTAGTGAGGTATAGCTATGAAATTTGTTTTTTTTTTTTCAAAAGAATGCAAAAGTACTTTAGCCTATATAGTAATTTTATTTCAATCGGTGAGAGAAAAAAATAATAAGACATGCTTATATTTTTTTCTATTACAAAAAAGCAAAAGTATTTCTTTCTCTCTAAGAAATAACAACTGTAGTAAGGTATAACTAGGAAGTTGTTATTATTTCCATAACAAAAGAATACAAAAGTATTTTAACTATTACTGTAATTTTCATTTCATCATCATTATTATGAGAAAGAAGAAGAAAGGTATTTAAGTTTATATTGTTATCTTTTCTCGATCATTGTAAGTTAATTGTAGTGAAGTATAGCTGCGGACAAAAAAAAATTGCAAAAGTATCTAATTTTTTTGTACTGTTCTTTTGACCAATGTAAGAATATATGGGGAGCTGTATTTTTCGTTGCAAAAGAAAGCAAGACTATGTTTAACAAGTTATTAAGTAAATATACAGTTTGACTTTTTAAGAAGCTTTCTAGTACATTGTCGCAGTTATCCACACTTGTGCGATGACAAAAAGCTGTTCACAGAACATATTTCATAATTTACATAATGTTAAATTTACATATTTTAAAGGCGACGTAATTCTTAGACTTTCTTTAAGATACTTGTTCCATTCCGAAACATTATTCTTTTTTGGGATCAAATATGTTTTTAACAAGTAATACACCGCGACTCTCTTATTATTATTAATGACTTAATATATAACATTATTTATAAGATAATGAAATTAATATGCTTCATTCGTGGCCTAGTTTCTATTTGAAATTATATTATACCTGTTCGATAATAAGGTTTCTCTGAATGCCCTATAGTATGTAAGGCATTATTATAAGGGTGATAGCAAATATTTTGTTGTGATATATGCATGTTGTATGATTTTAATACATACAAATTCACATATGACATACGTCTGTTAGACCGCATTGGCTGTCGGGTGAAGAAATAGGTATCGAAAGCTATTACTGCTATTAGGGACACTCGAGTGTTGCGTGTTCAACTAAGCCTTTTCCGTTATGATGAATGACACATAAACTTATTGAAGTTACGTCCGTACTTTATGTTTATACATTCTATTTTCACTTGCGCTCGACGACTGGCATTACAACTTAGTGTTCTAGCAACACGTTTTAGATAAAAGAATGTATTATTATGGTGCGTATGTGTATGTGTGTGTATGTGTATGTGAGTGTGTGTGTGTGTAAGTTCGATTTAAATCACAAACTAATCTTAAATCAATCAATGCTTGAAAACGTTGTATTTTGGTCGTAATTAGGAGTAGCTATTTCGCTGTAACTGGTAACATCACGATGGACTTCGACGCTCTTTAACACGTATTGGAGGCAGGGCTGCCACTCAAATAAAAATATTTAAAAAAATATAAGTTGTTTTCATGGACTTTGTTTTAAGAATCACGAAATTAAAAGTATTGGAGTGATGTGTCAATTTTGTGCTATGTTTTCAAACTTATATTACGAGGTAATTATGTAAAACACTGGTCATAAAACACATTTCCCATAATGAATATTAAATCAATATTCCAATTAAGACATCAATGCAAATATTACAACGCCCTTAGCTTTATAATGTACATACCAAATAACAAGTCGATCGGCGAAATCTAGTAAAATATTTTTATTGTACGGTCGAGTTCAGTTTAACAATCACAATAAGATAATCTTAAAACCGGTTGAATAGATTTTCGAATAACGGAGAAATCTATTTTTACTAAACTAGCCTTAATGTAAAGAGTATTTAAATTATTTAATGCAGGAGACAAGCATAGAGCATTAGCAAACTCTTAAGTCTATAACATCTCTTTTATTTTTAGGATTCTCTATTATAAATACAATTCCAAGATTAAATCGTTAAAATTAAACATTGTGACAACCCTGGTCGCTGCGCAGGCGCACGCAAGACGCACAGTGCAGTGCGAGGGTGCACTGAGAGAGCAAGAGGGGGCTAAGATTAACTGACATTTGAGGCCTGATTTAGATGCGCGCGTCACCACTACCAAACTTATATTATGATGCAGCTCAGCTTTACAATTATAGCTTAAATTAATTTAGAGTTATCTTACAAAAAAATATATAATTAAGTTAGTATATATGTGTCTTACTGTTCTCAACTCAACTGTTCCTGAAAACCGCTCAGTGGAACCGATAGAGTTGAGTGATATTTTTGTCCTTGTGAGTGACTGTGTAACTTTTACTCTAACTTTAAATAGAATTTACATTTATTGACTCACGTTACATTTAATATGGACAAGCCTTGTGGAATAATTTAATATTCTAGTAAATAATATAATACTGACTGGGGGAGAGAAGTACAATTCCCGTTTTTAAGAAGTAATGATGTGCCCACTTATTTTTGGGAGCACAGAAATCTCAATTGTAAGTTCAAATAGAAATAACGTAAGGAACATCAACAAAACAAGTGTGTGTCTAGTGAAGGCCGACCTGCAGCCGACGAAATCTGACAAACAAATCTAACGGGGGATGTTATTGTAAAAGTATTGATTATTAATTTCTAAAATAAATAATTTAAAATATTTATAATGTAAGTAAATCACCATCAAAGTATTAGTAAGTTTAAAATAAAAAATAATCAAATTAAGATAACAATGTAACGTTCTTGATAGGTAGGTAGGTATGGTAGGATCAAGGAACCAGCATCTCAATAAATTCCGCTGACTCACACATCCACAATTTCCATTTGGGTGACCGTAGTTTGAGTACTACCTTTTATATCAGTATTATTCTGTTTTAACTTTTTTAATTATTTGGGAGTGTCTTTAAATCAAAGCGTTTTAAATTCTTCTATCGATATAACATTTCGCAATCAAGCATAATTTAATATAACTGAACAAGTTAACTAAATCATGTATTCTTGCATCTGTTTTGTAAATTTATGACTATATTTATTTTCGCAGTACAAAAAAATATTTGCATGTATGTATGTATGTATATATGTATATATATATTGAATACAGCCTCCCTCCTCCCACGACATGAGATGCCACAAATGGTTCGCGATCCGCGAGGTCGAGCGGCGGTGTACCTACGCTATTGTAAATGTTTGTTTGTTTTAATAACAATGACATAAATAACAATATCTCAAAAACTAATTTGAATTTGTTTTACCGTATTTTTTTAATATTATACATTTTCCTCGGAATGTATTATAATGACTGTCTAAACAACAATTATAATAAACATTTTATAGATACGCTACAATTAATTAACAATTATACTTTATCAGTTTATCTCTTTGTATCGAAAAATGATAAAACATTAATATGATACAAAAGTACGTTCTGTAAGAATGGGGGAATCAAATTAAAAAGTCATAAAAGACACAACATGGCCACTGGACACGTAATTAATTATCAATTAAAATATAATGCAATACCCACAACATCGTGAAACATAGAAAACTGACAAATAGATCGATAAAGCATATTTTATCTAATCGTGGCGCAATGTAGAGCGTAAGAGGCAATAAATTTCTATTATCACTGGCACACTGCACTATATCTGCGACAATTATTGAATACCTCTATTAATTCACAGCGAGTAGTAAACAAACGCGAATGTATCAAACGGGCAAAAAACGTAAACGCGTCTTCCCGCCACAGCGCGCAACAAGCAACTGTCAAAAAAGGCGGGAATTCGATTGCAGACTGCACTCTGCAGACATGGTGGAATCTTACAACAGTATCATGAACACATACTGTAAGGAGATTGGATACTAATCAAAATAAATACCATTTGTGGTGATTCTAAAATTCAATTTTATTATAATGAGTACCAACTGATAACGATCGCATATTCGTATCACCAGATAAACACTTATCATGTTCGCTGTTAAATAATGTAATAGTCAACTTTATGACAACGAAGGGACATCAATTATTAACCGTTAGGTTATAGAATAATACGAGGTATAAAATACTTGATGCTAAAGATGAATTGTTGTTTTATGGACAGCAGGATATATTTTAGATTCAATATTTATAGGATACGTATATGAGGTTAGAATCCAGATGAGTATGTATGCAAAATTTTATTGCTCTTGTCACAAACATCTTGTGAAATACTTTTTAGAGGACCATATTAATAAACTTCTTACTACAGTACTGCTTTAAATTTCATTACCTACCATCGTTTACATATATTAGTGTTGATACCACAACTACTAATATTACTGAGAGAATATATTAGATATCGAGAAACTCTGAAAGCACTGATAATAATTTTACGATTATAATTAATAATTATTTTATGATTAGATTAAATTAGAATGAGCCGATTTTAATAGTTATTTTATGATTAAATAGATACATTATCCCTAACTTAATGTTTTATACGATGGAAAAGTTTTAAGATACAAAGAGATTTGCGGATATTGAACGTTGTTTAGCTGTTTTATCGGATTCCCTGGAAGTGTTTATTAATAAAAGTAATTTCAATTAATTACAAGTAAAAGTCAGCATCCATCCGCACATAGACATATTTATCACGAGTAGACTGAGCCGCCGTTGGACTTCTAGTTATTAATAACTGATCAACTAAATATGTAATTTCTAAACGCTGTAAATTAATTAGCTTTCGTTTCAGTATTTACTTAACTGTCGTGGCTTCAATTTAATGATATTTACGTATTGTAGCGGCATTTAGTTGTTGATGTATGAACTGTGATTAATGGGTATAGCCTAATTATAGATTAATTAATTTTTGCTGCATGTAGCAGCTCGTTCTGACAGAGCTCCGTAAACGAGACAATCTGGTCGGCAAATGTCAACAAATCTGGTATGTTTTTCAAGTGACGATAGATCTTTAGTAGTAGACTAACATTAAAAGAGAGCTCTATAAATTATAATTAACATATTTGGTATTACATTGGTTATATTTTATAGAATTTATTGTTGATTCTTATTATCTGTTACGCACTGATTTGTGAATTTTGGAAGGATGTGACAGAACTGTCAATAATTGTGAATTTGGATTGGCTATCGATCACGATATCAACCAACCAGAAAGTTTAACATGATATTTGACAGCAAATTAGTTTTATTTAACATTAATCTGATGAACTCTCTAAGTGACAGGATCGCTGTCGCGTGTCAACTGAAATGAAATAATGTATTTTGACAGGTTGATGCACTGCGCACTTGTGTGTGTTTGTGTGTGTTTGTGTGTGTGTGTATTAGTATATGTGTGTGTAGTTCTGTGGTGCTGATAACAGTAATCGGGATGGGATTGATAAGGTGTCACCGCACGTGGCGATCCCATTGCTCACTGCATCCGTGGTTACAGAGATGTTATCTGTGCTAGTTCACCGACCTCTGTAGATACTATTAATTCGGCTGCTTTTAATAGAGGCATGGAGTCACAGTCACTGCGTTTATTGACTTGTTAATTATACTGTGATACCATGCAATGTCTACACTACTCTAAATATTCCACAACACAAAAGAAACGAAAAAAATGAAGAGTTCATTGAACTTATTAAAGTATAATAGATATTCCGTTATTAAATGACATGTTGTGTTTACAAAGTATCGCGCATAAATTAATAGTTGACCGAGATATTCAGTGGGGACGGGTCGGGAGGCGTTGGGACAATTATTTAAACGTTTGTGTGTTTTGTAAACCGACGAGTATGACTGACTTCATACAAATAATATAACTACAAATATACATATTATTGACCTACATTGTTGACTGTTACACCACAATATGCTATAGTAGGTATCTCTCTCTTCTTTCGCAGTTTACATCTACCCATTAATAGTAACTTGAGTAAATTATAAGATTTACCCTTGATGCATATCCTCGTATGTAATGATAAACTAATTTAAGTAATACTGCTAAAACATATTATGTTACAAGTGTGTACAAGTTACGTGATGTTGTAATTGGTAATGAACGCACAGAGGACCCAGGACGACCGACCAGCCGGCCGCTAACTTCTAAGTAGATCAAGTGACTTCATTTATTTGTATGCGAGACATTTTTTTAATTACCAGTGAGTGAGGAAACAGAGCGACCTCTAAACTTACTTTGTTGTTAGAAATGTGTTTAGTTTTTTTTATAGTTATAAGTCAAGGAGGTAATTATTTCTAACGCATTTTTTGGTTAAAAAGCCTAAAAATACTTTAATGTTAAGTCTCTTTATTTATTTATTTATTTATTTACTTTATTGTAAATTACAAAAGGCGAACTTAATGCCTGTTGGCATTCTCTACCAGCTAACCTTAGTGGATGGTGAGAAATTGCGGTAGGCGTAACAAAATCAAAATAAAACTAGTATTAAGTGAAATAATATATATATATATATATATAGATATATGTGTGTAGTAATAATAATAATAAATAAAATATAATATATATATATACAAAATATATAAAATATGTTTATTGTAACCAGTCCCTAGACGCATTGGTGAAGGGTTCTTTCATCCATCGTCATACATGCAGTGCAGATGTCAATTGGTATCAATCTAATAGTGGTTTGGTTCATCAATCATTAAACTTACTACAAATTAATCGCCATTGTGGCAGCGCTTGAAGACATCTTTAATGTCGTTCTACGACCGATTGCAATATGTGACATATAATATTTTTTTTTTTCACACCTTTTTTAATATATTATTCTAATAACTAAAATAATATGCTCCTAGGTTAACGTTCAATATTACACTATTTTAATTATTACGTAAGAGTCTGTCTTATAAAATATTAAAAATATTTTGACTATAACATTTAACCAAAATTCGAATTAATATGTATAACATAGTAAAGTTTGTATTTAACTCTCTCCGTAGTGGCAGCACAATTATTGATATATTGCGATACTAGCGACTTCAGGAACAAACTACTAATGCTAGAAAAACACTTACATTATCTGAGAACTACTCGCAGTATCTCATAGATGGCGCTGATGTATAAAAATAACAATTCATAAAAAATATAAATAGATGTTGATGTTTACATATTTTCTTCCAATTCCGATTATTATAATTGTTTTCATAGTATTGATATTACAAATATATATACAGAACAAAAGGGATCAATTAATTACTTTCATGAATTTAAGATAAGCGATAGATAGACATTGTTATTATTAGGTGTATATTTTTTATTATCAAGATAATCGTTACGAACTTTAACTATTTAATATCTATTGTTAGGCGTTATGCAGTATAAAAACATACGACCCTGGATTTTTATTGTTTTTAACATTGATTTACAATTGTGTATGCTCAAGTAATAATATTACTTTTATTTCTTTATTGTTTACTTTAGTTGTAGAATCATCAATCCTGAAAGAATTTCAGGTGTTTCGGGTGTGAAGGGTTGAGGGTGGGGAGGTGGAGGGTCGGCGACGTCGTCAACTCGCACGGGCATGATTAAAGTGATCACTGCAAAATAGCGTAAGGGATGGATTAGGGGAGGAACTGACTGATATGTATATATATTTATTTATTTTAACAAAATATTTATACATTTAAGAATGTTTTATAAAAATATATATATTATTATTTTAATAATCTTTTAATAACAGCGGTTTAAAAAGCAATCAGAAATATTAAAATGATTTTTTTCAGAACAGAATCCGCCCCAGTATGAAATAGGCTGTAAGGGCGCAGAGCGCGCGTGCCAGTCGCTGCCTCGCGCCGCAAACAACAAGGGCAGGTTGTTCAGCCTGCACTGATTAAACTTAATACATTCAATTGCAAGTAAAAATATTTTTCCTTACAAACATGTTGGTGCGCTGAGCGACGCACCGCAATAGGAGGTGAAAATATGAATAGTGGTAGAGCTGATGCGTCTACTTCCACCGATGACGTTAAAGTCAGTCTAATTGACATTTAGAAACTTTAATTTCCTTTAAAACTTCTCATTCCTATGTATATTGTTTTCGCAGGGGAGGCCGCTGTGCTTGTTTTACTTCACGCATCCCTTCGGTGTGCTGTCCCCGGAGCCGCCTCTCGTGAGTCCGGTGCCGCCGCACGTGGCGCGCGCCTTCGAAATGGAGCCGGGGTCCCTGTGGAGTTCATCCACCTCGCAGGGTTATGATACCACCTCCACCCGCCCCAGCTATGACTTGGGGAACGCAACCGTCCACAGAAATCCTATTCATCTAGTGCGCAACTACGGATTCGATCATAGAAGAGAGTCTGTATCGTCTTCTTTCTTCTCTAGTGACGTCTGGTTCGGTTCTAGTGGGAGTTCTCAGAAATATGATGACAGGCGCGTTAATCCATACAATAGGACCTTGCCCCCGCTCCGACTTCCTACGCCAAGGGAATTGGTGCTAGATTTAGATAGTTCTGATGACGTTTGGCCGAAGAAATGCTTCCATCCCGGAAAATTTTCATTGCCACCTATAGAAATGCCAGTGAGTTCGATTACCTGTTCAGATGACTTGTTTGGGGAAAAAGTGTTAGTGAGTGAGAGTGAATCGGTAAAGAGACACAAACGAGTATTCGGTGTTAAAAAACACAAGCGGAGAAATCGAGTAGGAAGTGTGCGGAGGATGATCACGCGCCTCCTGCAGAGGAATGTTAAAGGTGAGACATTATTTTATATCAAGTCATTATTTTAAATCTAAAGAGATTTAACAACCTACAGAGCTGAGTCTCGGCTGGCTTATGTCACCCAGTTAAATGTCACAAGTCTCACATGACAGTGGTGTAATGGACAAAAAATAAATTAATTAATATTTTCAAATGAGTTACGTGCTCGACAGCTGTCCGAGCTTACAAAATTTCTGTCTGTGCTTGCCTCTGCGAGCCGGTCTCGTATACATAACAGTTATTGGATTTATATGGGCTGGCGGTTTTATTTTCCTTTTTACGTCATATGGAAGCGGGGTTTTACAAGACAACGGTCTCCCAAAAATATTTGCGAAGCCACTGCGCTATTTGTACGGGATATTCGGCGTGCAACTGAGCGGTGTGAATGTACTCCTGTTCGTGGCGTCAGTGGTGGAGAGTGACGCGCTCTGCGAAGTGTACATCTGGTTCACTATCATATTTTGGGTGCTGCTGGTCACCTCGAGTGTCATTGTGGCGTGTGGTGCCCTCGTCACGGGCGCTGTCGTGTTCGCGGGCTGGGTGGTGGCCGTCGTCTTGTCTATGTTTATAGTGTCAGTATATTCTACAATAGTCGTCGCAAATTATAGAATGACGCTGCCTTAATGATAAGGAATAACCTAATTATATTTAACGAAAATTATACGCATTATTAATATATTGCAGATGTTTTTATAGCATAATGTATTTGAAATTGATACCATTTTCGTTTGTTCTTATTGTTATTTTATAATATATTGTAATGCAGAAAATTATGATGCATAATTGAGAGTAACATCACTATTAATTTCCTTCAGATAAATAATAAAGGTGAACACGATTATTATGAAACTTAACAAATATGATGCGAAGGAATAATTACTATATTATTTATCAGAGATTTCTTCAGAAAGAAAAGCTAGTTAAATTCTAATCCACTACAAGACACTTCATCTTAACTATATCATTATTTGAATGAAACTCTTCAGTTCACAAACGTCACAAACGACTTCAAGATCGTTTAAGTCATTGTAGAATTGAACGAGGACTGATAGAGAATGATCGCTAAAAAAATTAAATTGTTCAAAATTTGGTGAGTCATGAATGTCTATTTATAATATAAGGGACTTCTACAAGTTCTCAAAGTAGTAGTAAAAATTATATTTGGACATCATAATAAGAAAATAAAGCTCGTAACGTTCAGTAACATATTCTTTATTCATGTACATTTAGTTATACCACAACAACATTCTGAATTGCTCAAACAATCCATCATATAATAAATGTCATTTATTTAAAATACTCAAGATGGAGGAGCTAACGGTCCAGATGTACAAGAGGCGAGTAACACAGGTTGTATCAATATTAAGAACTAACTAGGAGAATCTTAAGAAGAAATTAAAAATTATATTACATTATAATATTATTTAGGAACGACATAATAATTCTTTACTTAATGAAATAATAATTATCTTTAACCATTTTTATTATATTTTATAATATTTTACTTAATGTTTCATCAATGAAAAATATGATCGTATTTGACGCTATGAATATAAACTTTTAATCAGAGGCACTCGCTGCTTCCGAATCAGAGTCATTAGAGGCCATGGGTACTTCATTTGCCTCGTCATGGAGCATTTCTATTTTGACTGCACCCAGCTCTTCGTCGTCAACATCGAGCGTTAACGAATCCGCCTCTGGAGCCCCGAGCTCTTCGGTCTTCTTCTTTTTAACTTTTTTAATAACTTTCAATATATCCATTTTTGCTGTGAGTTTTTCGTCTTCGGTCATGCTCTGAAATGAAGGTATGAGAGATAACAGGAAGTGACGGTCCGCGTCCAGATCTTCAACTTCAACGAACTTGGAGGGCGCTGGTATCGTAGCTTCATCTGCACGTTTGGATTTCTTTGAAGTGCTTTTAATTTTGGATGTTTTTCTCTTTCCCCTCTTATTAAAGAACTCGTCCAGTCTAGGTTCGAGGCCCGGGTCGTCTTCCACGGGGGCGATGTGTGGAAGCAGAAACAACATGTGTTTGAAGTAGACATATGTTTTTCTTTTTATATCGTATCCTTCTCTGATCTTTTTTTCTGTTAGCAGTTGTCTTTTGAAAGTATCTCGAAGATTTCGCCATTTCTTATTTAAATCTGAAACTGAATTATTTTTTAGCAAATATATATGTCATTATATATGTATATATTTAATTATAACTTACTTATACATGTGTAAAATGTAATTTCAAAGATATATTGAGATCAAATCTGATCTGATCAACCGACAGAAAATTTTTATTGAGCTTATAAAATGCACATAGCACCTACAGCTTTAAAATATAAAATAATTTTCCAATGGAGCAGTACTCGATCCGATTATAATATATATTATAATTAGCTGAGTGGATTTTAATTACTTTTATGCACAGCATCCGATCTGAACCGGAGAAAATACGCCTCGAAGTTATTGGAGCAAGTCATATTTTTACACGAGTTTTATTTTTTATATCATTAATATATTGTATAGGTTGTTTACTAAATATTAAAAATACTTAAACTTTATTTATTATTAAAAATTTATATGCTATATTTTATGAAATTCACATTTCTATTAGCTGAGAACCAGTTAAAACTACAAGTCATCGATATTTTATTTCAAATTATTTTAAAAATAGGATTTTTTATTTAATAATATGGTTGACGCTGAATTATGTATATTTAAAACGTTCTGTCCTTCCCACTTCGACAGTGCTATTCTTAATTAAATATAGTTAACTAAATCACATATTTTGTTTTCTAAGACTTTCAATTTAAACGAAAGTATTTTACTGATTTAACTAAATTATATTGGTTATTATACATTTCCATTTTAACCTGACGCTTCAATGCTTCTCAGTAATTGTTTACGAGAAGACAAGATGCAGCTGACTGGTGAGAGCTTTTGAAGCGCCGGGTTAATATTAAAATGAGATCAATATATCCTAGTTAAATAAGTCAAATAATTTTATTTAAATATCACATTTTTTTGTGTTCAGAATAAAATTTCAAAGGAATAAAGTATTATTGTTGATTATTTTAAATGCAGTACTTATAACAGATCGAAGTGCAGAATAACCGCACTCAGTACAAATATTGTATCTGCTCCTGAAAAAATTGTACCTATTTCAAAAGTGGTCGATGAGCTACTAGTATACATTTCTATAGTATATTTAATCGAATATAGGTACTTTAGCACTAAGTAATGACTTTTTTTCCTGATAATATTATATTTACAAATTAAGTTTTATATTATTTTGTGTATTTTGCGATTTGTATATTCCGAAAAAAAAACAGGATTCAAAATGTTTCAATATTCAAAGCAGCGAAATATGATAATACATATATCATGGTTTCATTCACAAAATAAATTTCTTCATTTCGAAATTGAAAAACAGCCAAAATAACATTTTTTCCATTTTTAACAATATTTTAGGAAAAATGGTATAGAATACATTTATTACATATTTTCTATTTTTCTGTCAGCTATAATTTTATTTTACTATAATTGGTATATTTGTATACATAATACATACGTTTTTGTTCTTGTGTTCGTTCGTCAAATTCATTCCAACCGTCAAAAAGAGCCTTCGCGACTTCGAGCCATATCTTGTTCTTGAAGTGAGCACTGGCTCGCTCGGAGCCGTCCTTGGCGTACAGCACCGGCCACTTCTGTATCTCACGAATTATATTTAATGGATGTATCTCTTCTAGTATCTTGTTAGTTCGTGATTCCATAATTCATTTAATAAATCAACGTTTTGTGAAGTAAATTAGTTTTGCATACATATATCAAATTTAGGTTATAAAAACCAAAATAAATCGTTTTATATAGTATCAGTAAACCGGTGCGGCGACATACGACCCGACACGTACTGACGCGGCGCGAGGCGGCGCGAGGCGACCGGCGCGAGACGTGCGGGGAGAGGGCGAGGTCGGTCCTTTCCACCCCCCACTGCCACAATATGACAACGAATCCTCTGTTTCTCTGTATTGTTAAAGACGGTCAACAGCAAATTTAACAATCGATCTAAAATCCAAGTTTGAAATCAATCGATCAGAAACTAAGATGACTTCTCTAAAACTCAATTCACCGATACATCCATATTATCCACATTATGGTACAGTCACATGCAATGAAATGTATACACGGGCAGATTTTCAAATAAATATTAACGCTGAAAATTTCAAAAAAAAATTCAAAAATGTATACATTATTGTGAGAAAGTCTGGTGGCTATATAGTATGAATTGTTAAGTGGCTACTTTTTTTAAAAATACATACACAGTACACGTTTGAAAGTAATTTCACAAATTTTATATTGTATAAAAACAATAAAACTGTTTACGACACGATCCGAGACGACACGCTGCGAATAAGAAAAATCTATTAGTGTTTACTATTTATTATTGCAATAAGAATATTTCATTTAAAAATCAGTTAAGTGTAGTGGAGAAGATATCAATTTCCAAATTTTACATTTTATATTTTCATTAATGTTTTGTATATTCCTTTGAGTGTTTTTTAATAAAAGCGAAATAAAAAGAAAGTGTACATATAATAGTAAACATTTTGTGTACAGCGCCATCTCTAGGTTAACTTGCCTATTTGCCGTGTATTTAATTTCATGCACTATCATGCAGATGGCAGATATCAAAATTATTCTATAAATTTTAAACATCCAATTGGCATTTACCACTTTTGTAACAACTGCACTGTGTTCAATTTATTATTATGAACTTTTGTATTGATTTAGAATATATATAGATATAGAGAATGATACATCACTTTATAATATTATTTGTGAACTTGTTTTTAAAATGACATGTCGATTCTATTGCATACATTTGGTTATGACCGGATCGTTCGCCAATTAATCGAAAATCGCAAAGAAATTTTATCACTATAAAACAATAATTATCATTTTAGAAGACAGAATTTTCATTTTAAGAATCATTTCCTAATATTGTAAATAGGTTTTATATATATCCCATTTAAATTAGAAAACGCTGTGATTGTAAATTATGTTAATAAGAATTAAGACTTAGATCGACGAGTTTATGAAGATACTTGACAGCGATAGGTACATACTATGTACTTTGTATGAGACTGCCGTCATACTTGATGGATGAATCTGCACCTAGTGTTGATGAATCGATATATTATTATTAGGATTGGTATTAATATGTTGATTGTTTTGTTCGGGAGAGTGTAACACAATACTCAATAGTACTAGTATTATCGATTCTCTAATTGCATTGTAAGTCTATAATCATATATGTTTCTATCATATGTATGTAACATTACGCATGTGTTATCGGATAAAGTAAAATGGATAAGTTGAAAATGTACTTATTATGATTAATTTATAAATCGACACCTACTTTCTAAAGAATTGTAATGGTATTCTGAAATTAAAATAGAAAAATTAAAGTAGATAAATCCCAAGCAGATCTAATATTAAATTGACTTTTATATAATACTTTGGTAAAAACTAATTTATTATGGAATAACGATGTTTAGAGCCCATTTTATATTTATTTCATCATAAATATTTTTTCATAAATAATTTCATCGAGTGCCTCGCCACGAGTGCATAATATTGATTGAAGTAAAGGCTTCATAGGAGGCAATGAAAGGAAATATATGAAATGTTTATGTTTCCGTGAAGACTAAAGGTCTCCAGTGGAGAGTATTCATAATTCAGGATCCCATGAATCGCGATGTCCCACTCGGGGCTTTAAGTTATACAACCTTCATATATTTTCCACCTTTACCTAAAACCTCTTTATAATAAACGAAATATTTTGTATTTCCTAACAAAACTTAGTTTTTGCCTTGAAATAAAATGGTTGTATTAACTATTGTTATATACATTACCTGCTATTACCAAATAAATTACTAAAAAGTTCGCATTCCTTAACTTTTACACCAATCACATTTTTAATTCATACCAAGAAGTTTTATTTCTTTGAAATTTTAGAATCTTTCTCCAAATATAACATTTAACTTAAACCAATACTCCCCTCCATGTAACTTGTAAATAATATAATATCTGCGTACGAAGAGACTTATAACGACATTTATAAGATATTGTTATTGTAATGGATAATTTATTTAACATACACTTAAACTGATATTTAATTCCTAATTTTCAAAATCAGGTTCGAGTCTCGCGCGTTTTGCTTTGTTTTAATATGAGCATTTCTAGAGAAATACAACCATCACTCGATAGAAATAATATCAAATGAAAATTCAATATAAATAATAATTTATGTTATGGAAATACTAAATATGTATTTTGTCTTGGCTTTACTTTTTCAAGAGGTATTCTCAATTAATTAATTCCAGTTGAACATTAATCGGTGCAGTTTCAAATTAATTGATTACAATGAGGTAGCGTTGACACTGTGTTGACACGCTGACAGGTCTGTACTGACAGTTGACGTTGGAGTAAGAACATTCCATTTAACAACAATATAATAAAAATAGCTAGGAGTTTACTTGGAGTCTCCTCAGTGTAGTAATTATGTAAATTATCCAATTGGCTAAGTTACTTTCATTATATTAAGTATCTTAAATGTATTAGCCTTCATGGAAAAAGGTTTCCAACTGTTTAGTTAAATTCTCATGAGACGATGCAAAGGCAAAGGCAAGCGATACAACCTTTTGAATTTAATGAATATCAAATGAGATACCGAATATGTCGGTAGAAACTTATCATTTTACTTACATAGGTACTTGTATGTTAATCTATACATATAAATACAATTGATGTGTCCGTTTGTTATTCCAAATTAACATATTTAGAATAATATAATACACATGAAAGTATATGGTGTACTTACATTAAATTTTTGTCTGTCTGTTTCTCTGAAGCGACTGGTCCTATTTTGACAGGACTCTCACTGGCGGATAGGTGATAATAGAAGGAGTAACTTTGGTCATTAGAACGAAGTCGGGAACGCAGGTAGAATATTATATTATCAGAAATCGATAAGATATTATTGTTACAAAAAAAACATTTGTTATAAACTCAATCATGGGAATAGTGTCCCCAAAATAATATTAAAATCCACACGAGGTACTTCGTCAACACGTCAATGGTTTGATCGTACAGATGGTTTTATAATCATTTACGAAATGTATATATATTTACTTATTTTTATCTTCAATATCTGACCAAAGTGTATCAATAAAAGCTTTGCAATATAGTTACTTAATTCCTTAATTTACCAAAACTATTGATCAATAATACAAAATATTTACATGATGTAGGTCAATGGAATATATACCATACGATGGTGACGGGTGAGCCAAGTGAGACAAAGCTTTTAAAGGTCACACTATTTACGAATCAGTTAAGAAAGGAATTTATCTTTGTAGCAGTTTATATTACAATTATCATATATCGGTAATAGGTAATTGTACTATTATCTACATACGTGTCTCAAATATTCAATGTTCATCTCATAATTACAATAATTTAATTGCAATTATGACCTGTTTGTAAACTAGTTTCTTAAGTGAGTGTGACTTCCTTCCGACTTCGAGCGAGGTCTCGGCTCAGACACGACACCTAGTTGCCATGATTTCTACTTTACTTTTAATATGGTTGATTTCATGTTGATAATAAGTTATAAATTTAAAAAGCAATCAAAGGGAGTATTCTGGAATAATCCAGTTCCCCGTCTTTGTATTCGTTTCGTAATAAAATATAAAATAAAAAATCTTATATAAAAATAGGCTATTTTAATATTGGATATTACTGGATCTAAATCCGAATAAATCTTAAGCAAAACCAAGTTTACGTCAAAATAGGTTAAAGTTCTCTTTCTCCATAAGTACATACGAAGTAGATTATTTCCACTGTCATTTTGTGAGATTCTGAAAAGCTTTAATTTAGAGCAGGCTTTCTTTGGAATTTTTTGGTAATATGTCATTTCTAAATGCGGTGTAAGTTTTCCGCACACAGTGTGTAAAGATATAGCAACACAGCCGAACATTTTGTTGCTGTTTGGACTGCGACTGCTCGAGGTTGGAATCTCGTCCCTCGAGTCAGTGTAACTCGTGCGCCGAGGCGCGCCGCACGTCAGTACGCGCAGCAGTTAGAGCCGCCGAGATCGCGCCGGCTGAACTGAGACGAGCGTAAATAAAATAATAATCAAAATATCTAAAAGCGGAGTCACGTTCTCAAAATCCCTCAGGGAGTCAGACGTGAGGCCGAATTTTAATTAAAAAGTATTCTAAAAATCGTGAAGATTGTTGCCGAGCTACGGTGGTCAACGGCAAGTGGTCACTGCAGGAGTACAAAGTTAGTATTGATTTTTCTGTTTTACCTGCTAAGTAGCGGTGATGGAAGGTGTCGCACTATTAACCGTTTGCTTCGCCTGTTCACCTCGCTCTTCAACCCTTTGTTTGCAATGTTAAAGCTGCGAAACTTGTCGGGTCGCTCCATCAAGGCGCTGGGTTTATACGCATTATGTCTTTATATTTGTACGTATTTAAATTACTTGCACCAGTAGCATGTTGCGGTAAACCCGTTATACTATATTGAGACCTTCACGACTCTAAACTATATAAGCTACTTGTTCGAGTATCACGCGAGTTCAAAACTTCGACAAGAAATCCAATCTAAGATGAAATTTGGAATGTTCAAAGAAACTTGAATGTTTAAAATTTTGGGATATTGCATGTAAAATGTTTTCTATATCTATTCATTTAAAGAAAATTATAATTGGATTAGTGTACGGGTATTGATAAGGGGACATTTAGACACGCTAATGTCACGTGACTCACGTGTACCGTCCGCGTTTAATAGCTTCATAACAGCTGCGTTACAGCCATAGTATTTAAAAAACAATTACGATATTACACCAATAAAGGTAAATGTGTTAGGTTATTTGATCCGTGACGCATAGTTCCTTGTGTATTGTTACTCGAGGAATAACAGAGGTCACCTGGGATACACTGACCTTAAACACTTTAATTGCCCTAGCGCCTGACCGAAAAATATACAAAAGAAATGCTTATCTGTCTTAATCTTAAACCGTACTTTGTTAGGAAATATATTTCGAATTCTTCTCGTATGAAATGAAAATATTATAGGTATTTTTATGTTAGGCTTATTTTTATTAGGCTTATTTTATAGAACAAAAATATGGATAGACGAGAAGTTATGAAAAAACATTGGGTTTATAAAGAAAAATAGATTTTGCTCCTTATTTGGGTCTTGACAAAAAATATGAACATATGTACGTACATATCTTTTTATTTATATCGGTTAGAATCTCAGATGCGATCCAAATTGACTTCAAATGTTTTATTAATAAGGAAGTTGGTAGTTACCATCAAGTATCGACCGATAGCTTCCTCCTCTCCAAGTGTAAATGTGATACTACTAACAGACCGCTTCATTGTTTTAGTTGTATACAAGTATAAGAACGTTTTTCATTTCGAGTCATCGAGTAACCAAAGTACTTTTAACAATAGTTTGCGATACAGACATAAAAATTTTCTATATATGTTATAAGTTGGAGCCCAGCACAATGGCGGCAGCCGTTACGTTTTTCATCACGTTTTTCAGCCGGTCGGTGGTATGTTCCTACATTAACATAGATAAGAACAAAGTACCCTCATAAAAATAATTTATTTGATACCGAACAATAACGATAAATGTAATGAATGAAATGAACAATATACATAATGTTAGTAGTTGATTTGGAGAATCAGTCAGCATGCGCTTTTGCGGAGACGGATTAATAATAGAACAGTGGTTCATTGAAGAGATATGCGCACTCTCCGCACTCCCTGAGGGTAACGGGAGCGGATGTGAAGCAGCATATTAACTCCCACGAGCGATGTGTTAATAACCTTCGACCTTAAGCAGGTGACTTAATTGCTTAATATTTACGTATAACGTACTCTTATTTTCTATATTATTTAAGAGCTAAGTTATATTTGTAGATGTCCATAGTCAATAGGCGCGATACAGGAATAGATCTACAATTAAACAGTGCCATAAAATTGTGAAATAAGACCATAATATAGTATAGTATATAATAATATAATATAATATAACATTAAAAACAATTACAATGTAATAGCAACTACTAATCCCCTTTTCGTCGCTCCTGGATCGGCGCCTGATGGCCGATGGTAACTACGCGCTTCATGGAAGGTCTGCTACCTCGTAAATTTAGATGTTACTTCTCACCTAAAGATAATATAAGAATATCTGAAGCTATTTATTACCTACAGGTATAATCCTACAAGTCATGTAGATGGTTCATATGTTAAAGGACTAAATTAGTGGATTACACAGGCACACAAAAAAAAAAAAACGTCATGAACCAGAGGGGAGACCCCATTATTCCTAGGTTTTTGGGATCGCTGAAACCGAATATGACAATAAAAACTAATTTTAAATGCCAGTTTTCCCGCTAGCACCCCCTTACTACCTCTTAAGGGGTGAAAATTGAAATTTTTGTAAAAAATCAAGATAGATGTGTCTTTCTACGTTTTTTGGGATGCTGAAACCGAAAATGATAACTAAAAATAAATTCATGACCACTATCACCCCCTACCATCCCTTACAGGGGGTGAAAATTTCATTTTTTTCTATAAAATCAAGACAGATGTGTATTTCTACGTTTTTTGGTATAATGAAACCGAAAATGACAACCAAAAGTGAATTTGATACCTCTTTTACTCAATATCACCCCCTAACTACCCCTAACGGGGGGAAGGGGGTGGGGGTAGTTTCAATTTTGTATAAAATCAAGATGTATGAAGAAATTTTGACGATTTACAGTAAATGACATGTTTATCAAACTAGTTTGAAGTTACTCTTAGCTCTTATATTAGAAATTCAAATGCTTTATCGATCAGAAGTATCTGATATATATTCATGATTTAATTCTATTCTTAGCGTAACCCAGGAACAACGGCGTGGACGTAGTAGATTTCTGTTCCCTTTTGGAGTACTGGATTAAAGTGAGTCCCCTTGCCTCTCACTATCCGGGGTGCTGAATTAAAGTGAGTCCCCTTGCCTCTCACTTTTCAGCGTCTACCTGTTTCTACGATAACGAACTCTCTTGTTATCAAAAGTTCTTCTAAGTGGTTTCCTTTTATTGGTTCTTTTCTGTTCTGACAAATCTCTTTTTAAATTCCAACAGTAGTCTGCTAACATATTGACATCCCATTTACCCTGATAGCGCTGTTCCATTGTCTTAAGATCCTGTCTGAATGAACCTTTCACCTTGCTCCTCACTGTAGTCTCCTAAATTGGCCGAAAAATAGTAACCTTTCTATTTCGGAGGCATAGAATTAGGTTCAGCATCTTTTAAGCGTTTTACAAGACTGCCGGATGGATAACAGTATAAACAGAATTAAATAGAAAGCAAAAAAAAAACAAAAAATGAAACAACTTGTTAAGAATAGGACAAAAATCATGATTCAGTCTTAGTATCATAATAACAAATATATGCATACAATAAGGTTACCATATACTTTATAATAATTTTTTCTCTCATCATCTTGAAAAACATAGAAATTCACATATTTTCGGTTCCAGCATCCTAAAAAGCGTAGAAATACACATCTATCTTGATTTTATAGAAAAATTTAAATTTTCACCCCCTTTAAGGGGTAGTAAGGGGGTGATAGTGGTCATGAATTTATTTTTAGTTATCCTTTTCGGTTCCAGCATCCCAAAAAACGTAGAAATATACATCTAACTTGATTTTGTAGAAAAATTGAAATTTTCACCCCCTGTAAGGGGTATTAGGGGGTGATAGTGGTCATAAATTTATTTTTAGTTATCATTTTCGGTTTCAGCATCCCAAGAAACGTAGAAATACACATCTGTCTTGATTTTATAGAAAAAAATGAAATTTTCACCTCCTGTAAGGGATGGTAGGGGGTGATAGTGGTCATGAATTTATTTTTAGTTATCATTTTCGGTTTCAGCATCCGAAAAAACGTAGAAAGACACATCTATCTTGATTTTTTACAAAAATTTCAATTTTCACTCCTTAAGAGGTAGTAAGGGGGTGCTAGCGGGAAAACTGGCATTTAAAATTAGTTTTTATTGTCATATTCGGTTTCAGCGATCCCAAAAACCTAGGAATAATGGGGTCTCCCCTCTGGTTCATGACGTTTTTTTTTTTTTGTGTGCCTGTGTTATTAATGTTGTAATTTTCATACTACTTCAATTATCTTTATTCACCGCGTCCTCAGCACTTTGCGAAAGATAACGAATAAACCTAAAAAAATATTGTCAAAGCGGAAATATTGTTATCTGGCGTATTTTTTCAGTATTCATTAACTCTTTTTGTTCATTCAACCTTTATTATTTGTTTTCCTAGTGACATACAGAAACAATGGATTGTGTAAATGCGTTGCTTCATCCTCTTCAAACCACAATTTAATATATTTTACAATACAATAGTGTAGAGGACTAAACTAATTGCATCGTGTGATGATTTTTTTATTCTATCCCGCCCACTTGAAGAATACTAATAAAATGATGTCAAAAGTCAACATATTGTGGATATATTGCATTTTAGTTGACAATGGTTTGTATAAAATAACTGAAAGATTCTGTCAATAAAGCCAGGCTTTCAAATTATGTATAAAAATGCAAGGGCACGAGTTTTAAAGAGCGATCTTTGAATGACACTTCTCTCGACCTTTCCTTTGACAACGTGCGACTAGGCTTATTGCAGTCTCCGAGCTGGGAGACATAGAATTCATAGATTATATTTGATTAAATTACAGATCTGGTATTTTAACTATCAATTTGAAAATAAAACGCAGTTTAAACGTGGTGGTAGCAATTTAGTAAATTAATATAATTATTACAAAACAAAAAATAAGAAATAATATCTTGTTTTCATATAAATCTTACTATCTTGAGTATATGTTATTATATCTTGACTATCAGTGTAATCTATTTAACTCGTTTACTTAATTTTAGTAAATGTCAATTTTGATGGCACACCTTATTGTACAGTAGATAAATTATTAGCAAAATTCTCAAAGTAATTCGGCCTCAGCACAGCCTTTTCAATATCGGCGGCACCGGAGCGACTAAAACACTAAATTCCTTTTATTTCATCTTCCTTAATTCCAACGCTGAATAAGATTAAATGTTTTTCTCTTCTAATAAAATATGGTATGTCGCTAGCTGCATGCGGTAACAATTAATTCAGTAACTGAGCCATTTACAATTATTTAATGTACCAATAAACTTTTATTATTTCAAAGTTACCTACAATATTACCCTCACTTAGTGTATAATATTAAAAACCTGGAATATTATGATTTAACTTGAAGTTGACATAAAGAAAACCGATATGTACTTTTGACCTTCGACCCCGCGGCGACCCCGCGGTGCCATCTCGTCTATTGTCACGACACTCGATTACGAGCAGACGGAATGAGATGCAAGCTTCGAGAGGCTTTTATCTATCTTGACTTTTATCAAGGCCTGCCATGATTCGTGATATATTTTAATCTCATCTTTTAGTATGACTCAAGTGTATGTAAAACTAAAGTTCAGTTCATAATTAAAGGTATAAAACCAGACATACGTAAACGTAAGCCAATGTTATGTCTAATAGTGTCTTGATTTATATACATATAATAAAGTAAATGCAAACGAGATCACACTTAGAATGTAAATCATATTAATATACTAATATATACAGTATATATTATAATTGGCTATAAAACAGCTGATCGGTCCGCGTGGTGCTCCTAAACTTGACCTAGTTTGCTCTGACGCTGACTCACACTATGACTCATACTGTATATTAATTTCATGTCCTTTTACATTTTTACAACTAAGATTAATTTTATTATGTTAAAACATTTAGAATATAAGCGGTAATAAGTTATTATTAAACACTCATTTATCTTATATCTTTTTATGTTAAAATCGTTACTAATTAGTCCTAAAGGAAAAACTAAAAGCAACACAATATTTAATTTTTAAATGCCATAAAAAAAGTAATATTTTTTTTATTCAATGACAAAAATGTATCCATGTAGCGAGTGCGTACATTGAAAAGTAACGATCAAGCCTGGATATTACCCACATAATATTAAATATATATTTTTGTCCTAAATGTTATTGGACGTTCCTCTGTCCGTCCGTCGCATTGCACCAAGCCGGCCGCTGTAATTATTCTCTTGCATACATGTTAGGTGTTAGCACGGCTCTATTTAGACAATATATTCACTAAACGTTTACGTTATAAAGTATCATAAAAAATAAAGTAAAAAGATATGTTTTTTTATAATTACTTTAATTAAATATGTTTTAAAATATATGAAAGTTTGAACAGATGACTAAAGCAGTCATGATCTGTTTTTTAAATAAATGGTTAATTACAAGATTGAAAGTAGATATTTTAAGAATAAAATCTACACATAAATAAAAGCGCCCGTTTGTAAATTACTAAATAACAACTTGTGTTTAAATGCATTTTATAATATATACCGTACTCGGTAAAAAATCAATTTAACTTTTTTTTTCTGTCTGTCTGTTTGTACTGGATAATGTTTTAAATGGTTGGACCGCTTTCACAAGCTTTTATTTGTGAAACATTTTCCGCGGAACGAAGTCATAGGCACAGCTAGTATGCAATGTAGTCAATACTATAAAAGTTACAAAACTATGTTTCTTTATAGTATAGTTTCTTTTCTATACCATTTGGTATCGTGAAACTGGACTGTGACGCTTCATACGTTCTTGAAATAAAAAACTCTTCAAACCGAATTAAGGTAACCGATATTGTAAAAGTTATCACACCAAGTAACGATCCCTTCATGTATCCCTTAATAATGTCATATTTGTGAACAGGTTCATAAGCTTTTTAGGCTTTTAGCGAGGACCGCAGTGACCTATAAAATATAATGTTATGTACCGTTGTACGTTGCTATTGCCGTTGTTCTGTTTTGTTATTATTAACCCCCAACCGGTTGTAACCGGTTTTTTTGTTATATGAATTGAAAGTTTTAATTTATTTTTTTACCTAAGAGATTGAATAGTTATATTTATAACTAAAGCACGCTGACACGTAAATATATGCACTTTAAATATCAAGGATGAGGTTTTATTTTTAAATATAATATATGTATGAATTATATTATATATTTTGTTATTCCAAAGAAGGCAGACGTCAAAAGCAGCAGCTCCTAAACATTTACCAAATCTTTTGGAATATGTTAACATATTGGACCCATCGCGGGTAACAAGGACTGATACGTGTAAGAACTTCGTTTTACGCAAACAACAATGTTTCTAAGATTATTTTTAAATTTAACTTCGCTTTTAATTTTAAATGTACAAAAATTATAACCGTAAAATAGTTTTATATAAATTAATATATTTTTTATTTAACATTAAAGACTCATGTTAATAAATGAAGGTAGAAAAAACTCATTAAAATGATCCAAACGAATCATTAACGTGTTTGGTTGTAACCAGACGCTTCACACGTGTTCGAAGTGCGGGAGACGTTGTGCTTTATACGTAGCCACGGACAAGAGTTAACTGTAAATAATTAATTAACCGATAAAATACGAATGCTCTTTATAAATAATGATTATTAAAAAGTTATTTCACCTAAATCACTAAAAGTATTACATTATAATGGAATTGTGTTCTGGAATTGTTATAAAATAAATTTGTGGAAGTGAAGAATTTAAATTATGTAAGAAAATAACATTTCAAAGTGAGAATTTTGTAAGACGGAAATAACCCACAAATTGTAGATTATGTTCCTGAGCGAGGGAGGCCGAGAGCCCGAGAGCGCCGATGGGTGCCGTTTATAAGGAATGAGGTTCTTATAATATTAAATTTAATCAGGTTGTAGTGGCGTGTCAGTGACCTCAATGTAGGTCTCGAGTTAACGACCTAGGACACCAGTAAAGCTCTGTACACACTCATGTCGACCTCATCCGTCTGTTTGCTCGTATGTTGCCTCAGGAACCGCGATACACTTGCTTTTAATTATCGTATTTTTTAAAAGAGTCATTGATATTAAATTAATGGGTTTCAATATTATGAAACGAAAAATATAAATATATTAAAATATAGTTTTATTTTCTAGGAGGTCACGCGAGGGGTGCGTCAGCCGCCCTGCGCGACACGCTGCGACTGTTGCGCGACGCGTGGCCGGAGCCCGCCACGCTCGGGGACCGCACACGGTGAGCATCAATTAAATATTAATTTACAACATTAAAAAACATATTGTGGGGTCAAATATGACCTAAATCATTTATAACAAAGCGTCCAACTTCAGTAACAGAGCTTAAAGTATTAATCAAGGATTATCCTTACAATTATATATCTTTTTCTTTGACTTCTGAACTTATAAATCAAACAATACTGAAATATTTATTTTCTGTACGTTTTACTATATACTATATTTTTAATGGAGTTTCAACAATTTCAGATTCAATGTAGTTTTTGTTTTAAAACTAATATTTTTTATTACTTTCTTGTTTTTTTTCCGTTCCGGAGATTAATTTTAAGTGTCGCTGAATAGAGCATATATCGAAATAGGAGAAGAAAAGTTAACTAATATTATGTTATTTATAAAACTTGACATTAATAAAGTGTATTGAAAAGATTTGCCGTTACTAGTCCTATTACTTGAAATTATCTTTTTTCCTAGAAATGTAAAACGGGAGAGTTACGAAAACACAAACGAAGCCGCAAACCGCGGTCGTAGAGAACGAGCGACTCGGTTACTGTATATGATCTAGATTTTTTCATATAAATGGTGAACCTAACGAGGAAACAGGGTTATTAACGGTTATGCGTCAGGAGCAGAAGTAGATTTAATTTAAAGAGGAATGTCTTTTAATACAGATTTCATGCCTCCTTTCGAGAGGTACAAAAATCATAATTTATTTGTTCATCAAAACGTTATTTTATTTTTTTATACGAGGCTACTAAAATATAACGTTTCTTTCAGGAATGTAATTCAGTTACTTGCAGTACCTACTTATGTTAGAAATCTTAAAATATGCTACGTGTGAATCAAATTCGATTAAAGGCTTGGTCGGTGTGAAATTGTCCAGTGTGTGTCGTACGTTAGTACAAAGTGCGACAATAAATACAGTGTTAAAATAAACCACATTTAAGTTCCTTTGACCGTTGGGTTTTCGACTTCGTCATTGTAATTAATGACTGTGGGTCCAGAATGATTATTTTCTTTAACAGTTGTAATCTGGCGCGCGATACTGTGTTTTTCATTTTATAGAATGTTTTAATCCGTGGTAAAAGTTGCTAACTAAAGATACAGAAGAATAATGACTACTTTCTTTTCATACAAATAGTTAAATTTACATTATTAATATATCTGGTTAGTAGTGGTTGATCTCAACTTGAAATATATAAAAGGAAAATTTTAGACCTTAACTCGTATACCATTTATATTATCCGTAAAAATAAATATCTGTGATATTGTAGAACTAACATAATGAAATGGAAATTAAAAATGTTATTTGTCGCACCTTTCAAAATAAGTATGAGCGATATGTAGAAGGTTCCTAATTCGATCATTGTAAGTCTAATCCGGTTCCTTGTAAGTTGTTGTAACCTCTCAATGTATATTACCTTAATTCCGGTGTAGTGTGTGATAGAGGTTACGGCGCCGGACACCGACAGCGGGGTTTGACATTTTCACATCTTAATGGCCTTTGAGATCAGCTGACCTGAGGTTGTCAAATCAATTCATGTCTCAACATTTTTACAATTTCTTATTAACTATTATTAAGATTACCGCAATATTTCACAATTATATTAATTTAAATATTCGAAATAGTTTCGAAACTGAAATAAGGTTATTAAAAATAATAAAGGAATTTATTTTGAGGGATCAATGTAAGGAAATCCCATTGACCTAATGAGACTAAATGGATGGGCTGATTGGTCTGACACAGTTATATGTACACACACATACACATACACACACACACACACACACACGTCGAGTACTTATTAGTTGTAATTCGTAGAACGCACTCACCATCACTTAGTTGGTACTTCTGAGGTGATTAAAGTTAAACCCATGCATACATTGTTAATTGCATTCTTAAGTGATTCTAATTGGATGCGGTTAAAATTTATTTAAAAACTATGTTTAAAAATTACTAAGAATCATACACATACAAACCATAATTACCAAATGATGATAAAATATTAAACAATTTAGATTCATTTATAAAAATTCCATATTAGGTATGCTCTTTTATATCAAAAACTAATTGCAAATAACTATGATATAAAACTTCAGTTAACAAGTTCTGAAGGGCTTATTGTGGCGAAGTTTCCACGCGGGAGGCTCGCGGTTAATTTTAAGTACCGTAGTTAAATATAGATATAACAAAGGAATCGCTGACCGACGACGAGATGACCTCCACGGTGAGAATTCTATTACAGTTCGCAATGCAGATGTGCAGATGTGCAGATGTGCAGATGAAGTTTAGAGGAAGCTTTTGTTTGTTATTTTTTTAGTCCATAAATCTTTACTAATATTAATATTAATAAACTTCCGAGTTTTTTGTTTCTTTAAACGCGCCGTTCTCGAGTACTGGTCCAGTCGGGCTTAAGACATGATATACAACAACAATATTAGTATTACAATTATTTAATTAATGAAGTGACTTTAAAAAAAAGACCATTAAAATAGCTAAGTAGGTGCGTTTACTGATGTCGTCTGCTTCCAGGATTTAATCAGTAGATCTCAAGATGATCTTGATCATGTCGCTCTTTATAATTCACGCGGACGGGGTAGCGAGAAATAGCTAGTTAATATGTATAAAAAAAAACAAACAATATATTGGTTTTAGTCATATATTCGTATGCGAAAAAGTGCATCCACATATACGGAATGTCCTTAATATGTACAATTGTCATGTGACAATGTATGTAACCTGAATATTGCCGTGTACTTCAATAGCTTTGTCAGATGTTCCACGAACACGTTGCTTTTACCAAAAGTGTATATGAAGTGAATGATGAATGTGTAGCCGCACTCACACACGCGTAGTGACGCGCATGTGTGCGTGCGCCACCCTCAACTAACATGTGTAGTAGAAGAGAGAGTTAGATACTTTAAAGAAAGATTATAAATTATACAAATAATGTGAATAATATGAATAGTCAATGATAGACTTATTATAATATTTAAACTGCCTATTAGATACTGTTTTTTCATTAGATACTCTTCTTTTTGCGTCAGTTCGAGGACGTCACAGATTTTGAAGCCTCTGGGTTTATTTTAACGACTTCTGTAAGGTCTGAATTAACTTTCAGAATCGGCAGTCATTTTGAAAATGAAGTGTTGTAAATCAACTTACTTCCAATAAAGAACTCTGAATTTTTATTGTAATATGTTTTGTGTCTCTATTTTAAAGGCAACATTATTTAATTATACGTATGGGTATTTTTTTTTTTTTAAATGTGTATTAGATCTAAATCTAACAAAAACTACGCAGTGCAGGATCACTTAATATTGATTTCCTTAAAGGTGAAATGGAAGACTTCATGTGTATTAAGTTAATAAAGGTATAATTAAAGATAGTTTGCTAATAAGGAAGTCCACGATTTCCAAGCCGCAGTAGATGATACACAGTTTAAGTAAAGTAATGAAACCTTGCTTTCATTACACTGACTTCATTTTACAGTTACTTTGAGCAATTTACTTTTGTAAATTACATTTGGTATACACACTTTGGTACAACATTTGTACGTGGGAAGGGTTATGGGAAAGAACTTTCAAGCGTTTTTACTATGTGCTATTATATATACATGTTCTATGAAATATGTATTAAGCAGATAGCATAATGTTATCCTGAAGCGCACTCCGCTGAGATCTAATTACTAATTGTCGTTTCTCATCAGTCTCTCGTCCGCCGAAGTCTCTTCTCTAATCCCATATTAAATATCATGGAATAATGTAGAAACCCTATCAGGTCCGGACTCCCGGTGTATAACGTGAAGCCTCATCTAAATAGATACTGTTAATTGAATAAACTGTTTTGTACAGATTCAATTCAAATTCGTCCGCGTGAGTGTGAGCTTACGTTTATATAAAGCTTAAATTAATTAATATATGTATCATAAAACATTGCAGATTGTGTTGTTCTTATAATCTATATACAGAGGTAATAACACGGCTACGGCGTCTCCGAAGTTTCTGGTGTCATCTGCAGTCATCCCCATTCCGTGACAAGACGACATAAACATTTATACGATTATATCGATAAATTGTATTTTTTGTATTGGTTCTTAATGCGGTGTAAATCCTATACAGGTTAATAAGTAATTGAAACATAACATCTGATATCATTACCGTATAGATTACGTACTTTTTTTAAATAATGATTTTGCGACAAAATAATACCGCATGATATACCTACTATGTATAAAATTTTTAAACACAGTATATCTCAACTCTATTTGATATTCATTAAATGTTTCTAATCAGCGTGTTATAGCCGCCAGCCACAGCCGCTGTACTTACATATAGTAGTCACTTACTTAGTAGTCAGTAGTCAGTAGTCAGTAGCACCCCGCGAGCACGGACGACGTGCGTGTTCCGTGTCTTGTAAGTATACAGAAATTAATTCATCATATCGCAGAAAATATATGTACGATTGTGTTATTCATAATTGTTTAATTTAAAAAAATTAAAGGATTGTCAGAAAAAGAAAGGTGAGTTTTTTAATGCAGCATTTTTGCAGGTTTTTTGTTATTTGGGTTGTTTGAACTTTGTTTAAAACAAATTTATTGTTTTGCGGATATGGAATTTGAAAACTAACTCATTTACTTCCACTCCCACAATACACCGATATTTACCGATTACTCTCTCTCTCTCTCTCTCTCTCCTCTCTTTGTTTAATTTAACTATATTATTATTTTTTGTTGAAATGCAATCCTTCATTAGAAAAATGACGTTTCACTTTTTTATTTTAAATATTGTTTATAATATATATCGTACTATATTTATACACTTTCAAAATATAACCATACAAATGAACGGAGGAAAGAGTAATAATGTAAGTGATATCTGAGAAGAAATTAAAACCCAAGTAAATGAGTGCTAAATATATATATGTATGTACCTACAGCAGCTGCTCCATTTACACTCATGTTACAATACCGCCCGGCCCTGACTCACTTGAGGCAACCTAATTAGTAAATTAGTTAGAAACTTCAAATTAAAATTACATTAATAAATAGAACAAATCGTCGTGAATGTTTAGAAACTATGTAAAGTATGGAAATAAGTACAGAGAAAATTCCTTTACACTCGAACGGTCAGCGGACGCGGCGTCACATCTCAGTAGCGTCCGCAAATACCACGGGACGCCTGAAGATGCGCTCCGCAGTGGCTGTATCGATATAGCGTATACTGTATGTGATCATTTAATGAATTATTATCTACAACTACAACAGACAGAAGATTAATTTATGTGCCGTTTAAACAGACTGCAGAAAAATATAACTGTACGTACTTGGAATGTGAATTAACATGTTTAATGCACGGTATTATATACTGTAATGTGAAAAATAATCATTTATACATTAAATACTCGCAGGAAAATAACCAAGTTCAACATTGTTATCTTTTATTCATGCGGTCCGTTTATCTTTAGACGTTAAGCACACAGTCCTAAATGGTCTGTAAACAATGTGTCCGTAAGCTGTAATCGATTATTCATCTTTATTGGATTCGTTCATAATGCGTTGGCAGGTTTCCCAATTCCTTGCACCTTAATTTAATGGTCCGGGAAGGAACAGTTCAGGAGAAAGCGTCTCGAATCGGTGATTTGCGATTTGGAGTATTTCCAAACTATTTAAAGTTTAATAGAATAACGACCGCGGTTTAAGCGAAAATCTTCCTACTTTTTACAACTCATTATTATCAAGTTAAATAAATAATATGTATCTAGTTCAGGGTAATATCAACGTTAATATCGGGACTTGAATAAATCAATAATACTAAGTTTGATCAGACAAATCGGCCACTATTTTGTTCTAGTAACGAACGTTCAGTAAAAAAAATACTCTTTATAGTGATTAGAACTTATTATTGATATACCGTCGGTCGTCGTCGGACGCTCGCAGGGAATGTGTAACAATTACCAGATATTAAAACAATGAGACAATGGGATCGCTTGTGGGATTTATCGAGGTGAGAAACTTCGATGTAAATATTGAAAACTCAGTACATGCGGTTATATAATGAGAATTTGACGACGAGGTACCTTGGTATTGGATTTATTCGCACAGTAATGTCTTTGTTTGTTTGCTCATATGAATTCAATTAGCTTTCATTTTGTTAATCCACTTCGTTGAATGTCTGTGTATATATAAATATACATATTCTTTTAATAAATGTTTAACTGCGGAATATTATTATAAATATTTACCTTAATCGTAGTACTTCTAGTAGACTATAGTATAAAAGTATATTAATAAGCTAAGTCTACGTTAGTTTGGCAAACAGTAACAGAAAGGAAGGTTCTATCATACAGAACAGCAAATGCTAAAACTTAGAGAACGTTTATTTTGAACAAAATGCTCTGAACGAGGACCATAAATGATTAATGATATTTCAGATTCTTCCTCTTTAACTAGTGAGATACCTGCCATAAGACAAAACAACTCACCGCAAAACTAAATAAACATAACTGGTCTAAACCGGCAAGAAAAGAAACTCCAGCTCATTTATATTACTGGAATAGGTACAATATAAGGATTCTATCGTGAATGACACTTTGGGATTCAGTCATCATCAAAAGGGTCGGAATATGCTAAAAAATATATATATAACAGTAAAGATCATGGCAATAGCAAAGTACTCCATATTAGTATCATGTTACCAGAAACATAACATCATCCACCGAACAAAATTAAAAAATTACCTTCTTTAACTAAACTAACCCACGAGAGTTTTTTTTTCATTGCAAATACAATATCATGTTAAATTGTTTTAACAAATAAAATACTTAAACACGAACAAAGTCTTAGTATCAATACATGTCAGAGCATATTACCAATAAATCTGTATTTTTTTAGGTAATGTATTATAATAAATTACAACAGATAAATATACTTTTATAGTAAATCCTATAGAATAACTTTCTCAGTGGCAGTAAGTCTTGAATGTTAGAAAAATAACTTGTTAGAAACATAAACAAAAACGATCCAAAAAAAGCATGACCGATCGTAACTTATGAAATATAAATATAAAAAAGACGTGTGTGTGTTTGTATTTGTGTTCGGATGAAGTCTCAAGTCCCAACCGCGGCAGTCGGAGTGCGGAATGTATTTATTAATAGAAGGCGCCAAAGTCCTCACCAACCACTTAATGTACGCTTCTACAATTATGCTCTTTTAATATGGAAATTTAAAATCACTAGACCGTCTTTAATTAAGACATTGATATTAAATTAATTTCAGGAAAACCTTCATGTTATTTATTATACATGCACAAATTATGATTGTAATCTGTCACACTGTCTTTTACGTAATTAAGAAGCTATACACAATGAAACAATGAAAACAAGTTTCATCACGAATTAATCCGAGTCTCGGCAAACAGCTTAAACAGAAACTAGTCTTAGTGTCGCCGGTGCTATTAAGAGCATTTCAGATACTCGTAAGTCACACCGACGTCACTGGATCACTCACACGGAGATATGACGAAGAATAGTTTGCAAATGTTTTGTGTTGAATATACATATATAGATATTTACTTATTCTGAAAACTGTTATACTAAATATGTTTCCAATATATCGATGTAATTATATGCTCTTTTAATATAATTTAAAATAGCTAATCTTGTCCTGGAGACAATTATTTTTAAAGTGTAAGAATAAGTTCGGTGTGGTGTTAGACTTTCCGAGAACGGTGTAACAATATCACTTGGAGTACTACTGCCAAATTACTTCTGAGAATCGAACGGGTTCAGAAGAGATTAAACTATGTCACTGTGCTAGCGATGAATTAACGGAGCGTCACCCACGCCTCCTTTATGTGGGATGGTGAGTCATTGGCAAATATGAAATTAGCTTAACTTAATGAGTTATTAATTGTTATTTCTATTTGATGAAATTAGCTTAACTTAATGAGTTATTAATTGTTATTTCTATTTGATGAGATAAGTACACTGTAAGTGTCTTAATGACTAAATATTGGTATAATTTGCATAATTAATTGGTATTATATAATTGGTATAATTGGTATAATTAATGGTTAAATTCACAAACATTGGTTAAATCGTCATCAAATAATCTTTTAAGAATTTAAGTCTTTTAGTAATTTAAAATACAATGCAGTGAAGTTATTGTTTCATTAATATTTATAATATTATTAGAAACGCACAGTGCCGTCGCAGCGACGCACGCAGCGGTACCTATACTTAATGTATATGTAATGAGATCGAAGCCATCATAAGTTCTTTGAGTGTATGTTTACCATCTGAAGCATATAACGCAATAAATAGACCATGTCGAAACCGAGCATGCGTTTAATTACTTCAATTATAAATATCTGAATATATAAATAGTTACATGCTGGAACTCGGTACTCGTCCTCCCGGAACAATGCAGTTCCGTAATATTAATACCGTAAAATGGCCTTGTAAGAATTATCTATAAATTTCCGGAACTGGTTCTCGGGATTCGAAAATAAATTGAGAAATGTGTTTTCCGGACAAAAAACAGTTTTGTATCTTTAAAGTGTGCATTAAGTTTATAATCCAAGTACTTTGTTCGACGGACAAGTATCTGTTTTGTTTCTGTTAGTTCGTCGCGAGGGATCTTCTATTCTCGTCCGTTCCTTCACAAATAACACCTTGACGTCTATTAATCTTGTGTCTTTCACCTTTTTGATTTTAAATATGTATATATAAATAGAAATTAAGACGCATACTTTCATAACTTTTCTATTTCTGATAATTACATAAATAATTATTGCTTTTATGCTAATTTATATTTATCACCATACGAATTTCAATCCTTTACCTCTCGATACATCTCATTTTTTGACGTCACTCCATCCATGTCTTCTTCACCCACATACTTCAATATGCATGAATATTAAATAAGTAAAATAATAATAATTGTATATATAATTAACTAGCTTATTCCCTCCCGCTTCACTGGGTACACTATGAATTTGGATGTGAACTTAAGTTGTTATGTGTAACCTTTATCATATTATCCGTTGCCATCGTAACCGTTGCTATGGTAACCGTTGCTATAGTAGTAGTAGGCCCTACAGGTTTAAAACTTGGCGAAATGCAAAAAGTTGAAATCCATTGGGATAGGAATTACGTAAAATCCGTTCTCAGGTGACGTCTACCTCACACAAAAAGTAAATATGTAAAATTTTTAGTTATCGGGCAGATTGTTTCGGATTTTTGTGATGATTCAGTGAGTGGTAAAACGCTTATATATATATATATAGATGATACAATACTTTTAAAAGTACTTATATAAATTGCTTTTAGTGATAAGTTATAACAGGTGTTGCAAAAACCTGTGACATTTTGCAAATATTCTATTATTAAACAATACATATATTGTATCTTAAGGAAGTTACATAAGAAGTTAGCTCATGGAGAAACTATAAGATTCCATTAGTTTTGGGAGGCTTACTTTTTGCAGCAGTTTTGAAGTATTAGAAATTGAGAAAAACTTGATAAAACCTGTAAATATACGATAATTGTTTCAATGAGCATGATCGAATGAGACAGCTTTGTAATTATAATATTTTCTCTTTACATTTAATTAATACAAACGAATTTAAAATTGACATTCTTGCATAATGAATAAAAATTATACTATTTCAATTTCTTTAAACTCTCGATGACAGCTCCATGTGAAAACTTGAACGAACGTCTTTTTCAAATTATGTATGCATTATTTTATAAAAATATGACGTTTATATACGAACAAGGTTATACCGTAGTGGAAGAAACTGATAGGGATGGATCCATATCTATAAACAACACGATAACAGACCCCATTTTTTTTTTAATTTAAGGAATTAAACTACTGCGGAATACTTTTGTACATATATATTATTATACCTAATGTTATATTTTCATAAGAAGATGTTGATGTACACGTATTAATTCGTGACTGATAATGCCAACTTTAAAATTTTCGAAGCTGTTTTAAAATGAGTATGTATAGGTAGGTACTCGACAATGAAACGAAATAATTATAACGATAGGTAATTTTTATTTATTTTCAATATCTTATAAATCGTTACTGTAATTAATATATGCGATCATTACTTATTTGGTCACAACACTACAACTATCAAATTAGAACTGTCATCGAGAGCTTAAAGAAATGGAAATAGTATAAATAAATGATAAACAAAGAAAAAATGATAATCATAAAGGTGGTTAGTGGAAGTCAATTAGTAAGTGTAATAAACCCGTTAGAGGTGGTAACTCGTTATTAATATAAACCATAATACGGACACTAAGGAAAGGGACTTAAAACTACACTCCCACGAGTGAAGTTTGATTTGTAACATAAAATATAGAAAAAATTAACTTATATCATGCTATGTTTGTAATCGTAGGCAAGCGGTCAGCGAGGAATCGTGCGATTCGTGCGAACAAAAATACGCGCGCCCAAACATGTTCAACAACAGCGGCGCCGGAGGAGGCGCATCGCCCGGCTTGCTGCGGCGGCGCTACTCCGTACCCGAGACTATCATGAGGAAGTAGGACTGATTTTTATATGAGTAATAATAAAAAAACATTATTGTATATAAAATTGAACATTCAATATATTTTATATTTCAGGTATCGGTTAGCTCAGCAGCGATCTGAAGCAGAGAGTGAGGAGGGCGGACGGTGGAGCGCGACAGGGTCAGGAGGTCGAGGTGCGTGCGCGTGGTGCGGCTCGCGGGCCAGCGTCGCAAGGCGGGAAAGGGAACATATGCGCAAGTCAGCGCTTCTGCGACTTTGGGGTCGCGCCGGCGCTTCGACGGCTCGGGCGTGTCCGTGCGCCGTGTGCGGTCCGGAAGTCCCGACGGCACCGGTCGGCACCCGCTCGCTCGACAACTCTCACTCGGAGCTCCGTACCTCCCCGCGGCGTAAGCGCCTGGACTCGTCGCGGGAACGTCGCGCGGACTGCCCGTCGCCCGCACCCACGTGCTGCGCAGATGTCGGCACGCGGAAGTCTTCCCCGAAGGGAGGGGACCGTACCGTCCGTACACCAGTCGAAAGTCCACTTCTTCGAGTCGATGATTGTTCGCTATCAGATTTGTCTGAACCGTTCACAACTTCGCCGCCGACGATGAAAGAGATCGAGTTTATATCCTCCGAGCCGTACGCTCGGCTTTCGACTGGTGATTACATCGACGGACGCGTTAGCGAACGTTCGATCGATGTCGAAAATGGCGAAAGTAATGTCCCCTCCGTCGTTGTACCTTACATGCAACCGCTTACGTTGGAGACGCCTTCGTACGATGTATTAGAAATAGTTGTGTCCGAAACTTTGGAAGTGCGACAAGCTCCGGCAATGAAAAATGAATCGCCCTACCGGTCCCCAACGCGAATGCTAAAAAATCAATTAGTGAGTCAAAAACAAGCAAATAATATACCCATAGATGAATATGTTTCCAACATATTGGTGGAAAGTCTAAATTCTTTGAGCGACCAATTAGAGTATATGAACGCTTCCTTTGGAAATGACAGAAAATTAAGCATCGTTGAAAAAGAAATCAAGGTAAAACTGCAAAATACTGGTGTCAATACCATAGTACATTTAAGTCCCACTTCAAACAATCCAATAATTTTTGGCAATGAAGAACTTTACGAGAGTGATATAAGAGAAGACCGTTGTAATAATCCCCGAGATATTTGCAGTAGTAATATCCGCGAGGAAACCATTAGTGTTGAAATGAATAACAATTTAACTTCGGCGGAAAGCTTACGAGAACGTGATAATGACAGTTATCATAAACAAAACAAAACAGAAAATTTTTTAAACGTACCAAATGACACTGTAAATAAAGCTGTTTTGCAGCAAATACAAAAACTTTTCAAAGACGAGCTACAAAGTTTAGAACCGGAAATGAATTCTCCTGAAGGTCCTCTGCCAGGAATTTCACATATTGAAATATCAAATGTTGATGTATTCATTGATAACAATAGAGGAACAGTACAGAATGCAGATACAATCGAAATGCAGACAAACAGAAACTTTGAAGTTTTAGGAGTGGGTACATGCAATTATTATCAGGAAGTAGAAGATACAGCTGTCGTTCCGCGTTTTTCAGCCTTTCCACATACTGAGTCGATGGAAGTAAATACATCTTCATCTGAAGATGCCGAAGTTTTGGGCTCCGAATGCACTAGTCTCGTTGATAGTTTAGATGATCCCAATTCACCACGATCTATACTTCTTAGAAGGTCCTTCAACAATAGAAGAAGTGAACTTGTACGTTCAGCTATAGATGTTTTAGATTTACTACCAGAAAATATGAATCAAAGTAATAATATATCTCCTAAAGAGAAGAGTGAATCATTCTTTATAAGAATCAAAGATGACGATTGTGATTGTGAGAAAGAAAATATTGTCGTGGCAGATCATATGCCTGAGACAATAAAACAAAGATTATACCGACGACACAGGAAGAGAGAACTACGTATGGAGTGTGCACGTCGTAGTAAGGTGAAACAGTTGAAACGTGATCTAGATACCAATAATATAGAATCTCAAAAGTTAAAAAAAGAAGTAGAGAAAGAAAGTATTATTTTGATAAATTCACTTATTGATGATGTTATTGTAAAGATAGCGCAAGACGAATATAAATGTATGTACATTAAACAAAAGGCTAATAGAATATCTGTGGCTAAATCAGATGAAAATCTTTCTAAAAAGCAATGGAAAAAGGACAGCGAGAACAATAACAATAGGGATAAAAAAATGATTAAGTCCAATATTTCTAACTCATACTCGAATATTTTAGATAAAAATCAACAGAATAATGAAAAACTTATATCGGGCAGGCTGTCTCAACAGACACATACCCCTTCATCTCCAGAAGATAGTCCCCCGATGAGAATATACCAAAAATCCGAGATACACGACGGCAATAAATGTATTGAAATATTAGAGATTCTTGAATACGTTAATAGTTCCCAAAATTCAGATACCACAAATTCAGACGAAAACCATAATCTAGGTTCCAAAAATAGAAAATCTCGAATTCCCGTTCCGGTAACTGAGAAGATCCTAAAGGGGCCTAAAATTAAAGCACAAAAAAGTGGCAAAAGCAACGCCAGTAAAAAAACTCCCAATCTTCTCTCGACTGAGAAAAATTGTAAATCGAGTCAACTTCTGGCCAATATGCTACTAAATGCGTTGGGAGATGCGACCGATGCCAGTGATGCCGATGAGATCGGAGCCCCCGCGCCGCCCGCACGACGCGCCTCCGTTCCCTGCGAAACTAGGTCGCGATCTAACTCTTTGAGGTTTAAGAATGTGTTCGACATCATACCGGAGGAGAAGAGCAGTCTCAGTATCGAATCTACGGGTGACGATTCGGCGTACGGTCGTCGGGCTTCGGCGCCGAATTTCTGTGAGGATTTAAATTCCACCGATCAAGAGGAGCCACGACTCCGTTCCTCCGAATCGTATCGGTACAGAGCGCTTCCCAAAGAATTGCGGTGCGCCGACACCAAGAGCGCCGGAACGTCGCCTATGCCTGAATCGTATAGACAAGTTCCGCAAGTAAATGCAAGCGCGATGACGTCACCTCTTCGCAAGTCGGCCGGCACTAGTCCCATAAGAGTCACGACAGCAACCAGCTCTAGTGCTGATTGCCAGCAGCCAGTGGTCCTCCCGCGGTCACCGCAGCACCCCGTTCCTGTTCCAGCCGCCTCTCGCGGCACGCGATCTCGACACGAGGAAGGTACCGCGCGCACACTCGCACCACTGCTCGCTCATCGCACCGCTTCCACCATCGCAGTAGAGTAACTCTCACCGACTCGACATGAGAGTATAGCAGTTACTACATTATTAACTTTACTTTATTGTTCCCAACGAGTTGATTTTGATTTGGCGCAAAAGATAAGCCATTTTTCGATAGTATAGACCGAAGATGTAGTAATTACAATTGCAACATTATGTATTTCGTCTGAAATAGCTGGCCGTATTAGTTTTAATAATTTCACTATATTGATTTAGATCGTTTAAATGACACAGTATTTCGAGAGGCATCCTTCACCAAAATTATAATTTTAGACATTATTATGTGTAGTTTGAAATCTGTATAAGTCTGAATAAAGTATGTGGAAGGTATCCGTTTGTTTTATTTATCCGAAGGTTTAAATGGCAGACGACAATCGATGTCCACGCAACATGAACCGACTCGCAGATTGCGAGGCGGCCGTAGTGAATCTGATACATCACCGTCTGTGTTTCGGTTGAAACGAGGTAAAAAAAATAGACAGGAAAGAAACGGTTCCAATTCTTTGGAATCTACGAGACGATCATCCGAGGACATGCCTTCTCTGGGGGAGCAAGAAAGAAAAAAGGAGCAAACGAAGATAAAAGAAATGTTAGGAGTTGAAAGAAGAAGGAAGAGCGAGGCGAAGGTTGAGCCTGAGACAGAGAGAGACCGCAGGAGACGGCGAGAGCCGGAAGGTAAACGCGAAAGAAACATGGAAGAGGAATGGAGTTCGAGCGAGTCAAGTGGCAGTCTGCTATGCTCGCTGGCGCCGGCCTGGTTAACCGCAAGACGCCGTCGGCGACGAGCCACGCCCACAGGTACAAGGGGTATAATTATTTTTGTAGTAAATAAAATCTTCAGTTTTTACTTAAATTTATGATTAAGCTTTATATGCCAATCAAATATTGCAAAGATGATGATTATACTATCTTTCCCGGCGCTAAAAGTTTAATTCATTAACGACACCTTACCAAGTCTGGTATGTACTACGGGTATATTATTTTATTTGTTTATAACCATTATCTATTTTAATATATTTAGTGAGCGCCCACTGCTGTTAGTAACTTTTACTTTATTTTCAACCAAAAAATAAATAAATGTCGTTGCCACAAATATATAGCATTATTATTTAGTTTCTTCAGTTTCAGGAGAGTGGGCGGTAACGGTGGCCGGTTCCTGTCCTAGCGCGATGCCCAACGATGTGGAAATGCGTCTGAGGTTCCCGGAACGCCGGCTCGGCCCTTCCGCGCCCTCTGTGCCTCCGGTTCCTCCCGCTCTCCCAGAATATCACGCTCACCCTTCGCAACCCATACCGCCTTCTTGCCACCGTGCCGTTAGTATCACAATTATAAAATACTATATATACAATTATGTTATGAAAGTGTATCTCCCCTTCCATCATATATTCAGTTATTGTGCATTTAGATTGTAGGCCTCGGCCGTAAGGTTCAATGAGCTATCTAGTCAAAAGTACATTTTGCCGTAAGAGCTGACAAAAATACTTTTGAAACCAAAATTACCCGTAAATAATAAAGAACCAGTACTTTAATATACATTTAGAATATTACAAATTCTTAAAGGAAAGACTAAATTTTAAGTATGTACCTACTCGTATATGCATAAGATATAAATCACCTATGAAATGTGGTCGCAGATGGAGTGCGGCGCACTGTGTGAGCGTGTTCACGGACGGCGCGCCAGCGATGCGGGACGACTCACGCTCACCGTCAAGAAAGAGGCTTCAGGTGTGTTTCTAGAAAGCTTGGACAGTTTATGTTAATAATAAAATATTTATACTTCACAAATTTGTGTAAATAAACAATTTTAAAATACCTGAATACCTATTTTAAAATCTTAAGTATCTACAATGACAATTGCAGATTCTTCGATTGTAGCTTCGAAGAGTATAAAGAAGTCTTCCGACTTGTTGCCCGACCTTCACACCTACCGCGCCTCGCGGAGCAACACGCGCAGCTCTGTCAAGGTAGCTACGAGCATATGTACCACTCGGTATAATATGGCGCCACGTAACACGTTACAATATTATACATTACGGTATAGCATATAGAACCCTTTACAATATTGTTAAACATGCTACACCGAATTTTGTGCTTGTGTGCTTTGTTCGTACCAGTAGGTAATATCTGTTTTATAATCAAAAAATAATATATAGGTACATTCCAAAATGTTTGGTACCTGCCGACAGTACGCATGTTATTTACATGGAGAAGGCGGTTGTTTCAGACGCGGCGGGGATATTCCCTACACTGCTGGCTTCCAGAAGAAGAACCTACGCCGATAAGGTAACGGTGATTGATATTTATAACCCATTTGTCGAGGACGAAAGGGAAAATTTATAAGCTATAGTCCACGTGAAGTGTTGCCCGGGTCACTACTAATATAAATGTAAAAGAGAAGGATTCTTAATTTTTATATATCTTTGCCACACGAACAAACCAACCAACCACCTTCATACAAACGTTGTATTACCTCACCCATGCCTCTGCACATTATTTATTTATTTATTTATGTACTAATAAAAATCACAAATTAAAAAAAAAACATCTCTCCCAGATACCCTTTGGTGTTAGAGAGGGTGTACGAGACAGTACGGTACACTTATACTAAATACAAATAAAAGAGAACAAAGAAATAATATTGAAAATAGATTAATCTATTCCTATATCACATTCATAAGAGTGTAAAGTAAAAAATAGTGTGTGTGTGTGTGTGTGTATGCAATTCACAGACTGTAGAAGTGAAACTTCTGAAAAGTAGGCCACGATAGATTGAGATGGATATAAAATATTAGGATAAATGCCAGGTTTGTTATTTTTTACCAAGTTTAAAAAATATTTAATACTTTAATGTAAAATATTTGTATTTATATATAAAGCTGCTTATATTATTTTTAAATTCTTACCTCAATTGACAATTTTACGAATGTACCAATGCCATCTATATTAAATTTTTTAAAACAGCTTCAATAAATATCTAACTTTAGTTTTAAGGTTGAGTAATAGATGGCACCACAACAGCAGTGGGCCATATGTTTTATTTCTAATATGTGACGCATTCTTTCGTTAAATCGAATTTCAACTCACAACGATTCTAAATACGTTTTACTTAAAAAACAATTGGTATGTCTGTCATATAAAAGTTATTTTTTAGAGAACAGTTTAAGTAATTAAAAAATTCTAACATTTCATCAGGGCACGTAACGGTCTAACGGTGGAAGGTAACGCCATCGTGCCGCGCCGCAAGCCGCGCGCACCTTCCATGAGTGAGCGAGACCTCACGCGACAAGCGTCTCGCTCTTTCCTGCCCACCAACTTACGTAACATCTTCTAGTATATAAGTATATCATAGACCTTGTTTAGTAATAGACAAGTTGTATTGTCATTTTGTCTCGATAATACTGTATAAATAGAGAAGAGTAAGTGTTATGTTGATATTAAGTCATCAATAAATAAGTATGTCAATATAAAGGCAAAGTTTTTTTAATGTTATCTAAACTCTAAAGAAAATTATTTGTTATTCAATTATGTTTATTATATTATACTGGCATGTTTTTGCATTTTACATTGTTTCTTTAATTTCAACTAAAATATAGGTGTTATTGTTTAAGTTATAATTTCAAATAAAATATAATGTGTTGATGTTAAATTCGTCAAAAATAAACATTCTGACCACAATGTTGTTTAAATGATCTTAACTGGTTTATATATTGAAAGGATATTTATGCTTCTTGGTTGATCTATATCCATGAAACTATGATTTAAAGAAATATGAAACAAACCTTTTCACAATTGGTTTACACAATTGTAGTTGTTAGGGAACTACCCCGAAAGTAATTGCTAGAATTGTGTTTGATTTATCCATAAGACATTATCCGTGCATTTGATTTATTTTTAAAGTAAAGTTGTCAAAAGCGGCCTAAATAATATGATGTCTAAATTATTGCTTATTGCAACAGATAATTATTGTTAAGGGTGTTATTTAATTATTTCAAGGTAGTAAATAATTGTTTATTACTTGGTGTACTTTATATATTTATATTTATTATATTTGTTTGTGTGATAAGTATTAATAAGAATTTTAATTGTAGCACCGAGTCATTTAAAATATATATTTAATTACTTTTTAAGGACTAATGAATTTAGAGAAGTTTTGACTTTAAAAGATCAATCATTAAAGCCACGCCTTCTTCATTCCCCTTTTTTATGAAACTCTCCTCCGAGCAACGCTGGAACCAAGCCGCTAACTTGGGAAACCTGTAAATAAAATATTTGTTTTATAGACATTACTTAATGCTTCAATATACAAATATTGCAAAATAGATGAAACATGCCAAAATAATATAATTAATTTAGTTAAAGTTCTTTGAAATCAAATTAATTTATTGAGAGAGAAAAAGAAAAAGTAGATACGTACTGTTCTGCATTAATGGGTAACACCACGTTCATACTGCTAATAGTTGCATAACAGCATATGTCAGCGAGAGTTAGAGTGTCACCCGCCAACCACGGACGCGTTAGGAACTTCTCCGTCAGATCGTATGCCACCGCTATTTTGTCGAGAGATTCCTTATCATACGATGTTGATCCGCCAAAAAGCACAGGCGCCTAGATAAAAATAAAAAGTTGGTATTACATTTTTTTATTAATTACTAGCTGTTGCCGGCGACTTATTCTGCCACTTCACCACTCTTCCAAATAAAATTTTGAACCATCTCTCATTATTTACAATTTATACAAATCTAAACAGTTTAGTTTTATTTTATTTATAGCCCAAATTAAAGTATGTGTTTTTCTTTGCAATGAACAACACATCTGGGATGAAAAGTATCATATAGGTTACATAAAAATCAGAGTTAATAATAAACCAGATATTTAAAAAAATTAATAAAAAAATAAAAAATAGTTAATATTATTAATTAAACTTACTAAACAATTACGCAGAGTCGGAAACAATACTCCGCTATCAAAATGCAACCTTTGGTCAATGACGGCTCGTTGTTTTGGATCAGTTGGGTTTAGAGAATCGTCTTTAGCGTATTTCGACACCAAGTATGCCGCGATGGCGTGGCTGAAACACTTTTGTTATTAATAATTTATTTATTTATTGATGATTTTCATTGTGTTTTCTTACGACCATATTGTAAAATATTTTGTGGTATTAAAATGGAGTGGGGTGATAAAGACAACCGAATCGCTGTGATTGCATTACATAAAGTAGGTATGGAGATAAATTTTTAAAATCCTCCATACGCTTGGTATTAGTCAAATGTTTATGGACCGGTCTATTGATAGATACACTGAAATCTACTCTATTTGTGACAAATCCTGTCTGTAAAATTAAAAAACTACTTAAGCGGTACGCAAAGGAAGGTCACGGAATAATTTTGTTTACGGATGAGATTTTTTTACAATTGAGCAATATTTTAACAAAGAAAATGATTATATTTATGTTGAAAGCTCTAAAAAAGCTTGACAATTAATTCACAGGGTACAACGTGGGCAATATCCGAATTCAGTGATGGTTTGGTGGGTGTTAGCTATAAAGGAGTGACTGAGTAATATTTTCGTGAAAAAGGTATTAAAATATCGGCGCAAGTGTATCAAAATACCATTCCTGAGAAGGCAGTTAAGCACCTTAACAACACCAAATTCAATAACCAAAAATGGTCCTTTCAGCAAGAATCGTAACCGGATCATGATGCTCGATTTACCTAACCTTGGTTAGAAACGAACCTTCGCGACTTCATCACAACTGAAGACTCGCCGTCATTTAGTCCTGATCTTAATCTATTGGACCATGATCTATAGCCTGTTTTAGAGACTAACGCTTGCTCTAAACGCCATGATAATTTGGAATCCTTAAAACAATCCATAGAATTTTCCCATAGAAAGAATGTGCGCTGATATTTATGACTGATCTCAAATTTTATAGGACTGTATACCAGCCAATGAAGACCACTTCAAATAAGCTTTATATATTTTTAGTGGTTTTATTTTAATGTATTAATATAACACACTGTAATAGTAATAATTGTTTTCTTTGTAACAATATCTATGAAAAGACTAAGTAAAATTATAGAATTAAAATAAAAAAACTTTCCATCATCGTATCATGTTGTATCGCAGTTGGGGTCTGTATGGTCAGCCACCGAAGAATATATCGAGAGATAAGATAAATTAACTCTTATAACGTTAAGATAGTTCATTGAAATCTATAAAGTGTAAATATTTTGTAACATTGGTTTAAATTTATCCTCATTTGTAAGTATTCCGTGTTATACATAAATAAATAGTTCATAATGTAACTAAACCTGACTTACTTACGATTTTGTTGAATATTATTATTGACATTCACACAACCACAGAAGGTATTTTATGCAAGTACATCATAATTAAAGTGTTTTTATCTGTGGGCGTTACACGTTAGGAAAATTTTATAGAACCATTAATCAACACTGATTGTTTTAGAACGTAACACGTTTCAAGGAGCTCTTCTTTATATCAGTGTAAAGGTGACTTGAAAATCAGGCGTAATATATTATGATGTATAATTTTAATTAAATATTGTAAAACATAAAACAATATTTCATTTCTGTTTGCTTATAGAAGATAGGTTAGGTCATTACCTGTCCCAAATAATGAAGTCGTCATCTTTCAGCGTCGGTATGGAGTGCTGAGGGTTCATCTGGAAATAAGATGAAATTGGTTTTAATTTAAACTTACAAGTATAAAAGAATAACAGAATATCGATCATATAAAATGTGAACGGTCACTCGAGTATGGTTCTATGGATTTAACTTTTTTGTATTTTTCATAATGCTCACTACGTGGTATGTGTTAAAGAAATTTGTTTGGAAAATACACCACTACAGATTTTTCCACTAATTTGGATGGTAAGTTTTATGTGACTATCTCGTAACTAGAATATTATTATACTCTTTTTAATAGGATGAGCCCCTTGACATCTGAAAATACAAATATTTGCGGCACCCATGAGAAATGGGGAGGGGTGGAGGGTACGTCGATTTGCCTTGAGGAAAGGTCGTGTTTGGGTATCCGGCTCTCATAGTCACAATAGTAAACGTTACTATAAGTCTAGTGGTCGCAGTGGTCTTAAGGTCAAAGTACTACTTGTAGTATTTAAATAGCTACCATCAAAAAATTCTCTTCTTTCTGTTCTCCTTTCAGAACATTTAAATGCACGTACTCCACACCAAGTATGTCCAGATTATTGATAACCATCTGCACGGCGCGCACGGGCGGGCTGGCTGCCATTCCATATAGAGTTAGCACCATTTTACTGGAAAGCATGTATGGTTTTAGTATCATTTTATGAACAAAATAATTATCAATAATCAAATAACAGATATAACGAAGAGTTATCGATATGTTGCGAGCCTTGAGGAGACAGAGAAGGAAAACAGTTATTATTACATTGAATCTTAGTAAGTTGCATAAACAGGTTAAAAAATATTTTTATCCTTTAATTTTATTAAATATGGTTGTGAATTATTTAAATTCGAATTGCTATTTATGTAAGAGGACATTGGTTTCATTTTAGAACCTCTACAAGGACATTGGAAATCATGAAAACTTTTAAAGTAGGTCAGGTTTAATTAAATCATTAAAATACTACTTATTTTCATTTCTCTGACAAATAATATCTGTATAATTGTTTTACAGATTAATAATAGATAATCAATTCTTGCTTAACTGTGACCTTACCTTACTTTAGAAGAAGAGCTAATAGAAAAAAGTACTAACGTTATTTGAACGTGTATGCTACTTAAGTGATAATATTTTTATAAATATAATTGTTAAATTATTAAAAAAGATAAAGACATTGGAGGTGAAAATGTCGAAGTCGCTCTTATCAAATACGATAAATTTTGAACTTATTTTCAAGAAGATTATCTTATAACATAACTATGTGTATTTAGTTATTTTAGCTGGTTATTGTGTTACTTAACAATAAACTAGATGTTTAAAATGGATTCTCCCAAATTCACGGGAGATTTGTTTTGCCCAGTGTTAAGACAATATTTATACACATATCACACATTTTCATTAGTGTAATGAATAAAGGAATGTTTGAAATAAATACGGGTTAACTCACAAATAGATATAATATCAAATAAAAATAATTATGTTCAAAAGATAAGCGGTAAAAATATATATTTGTGTATACACACCTCGATAGCGTCCACTCTGCTTCAACGCGCGTGGTCAAATGTGATTGCAGTACTCACTTTCTCGATGACTTGTTAAATAACTAAAATGATAAAGTCGATACCTGTTATACGTGTGTGATAATAAACTTATGCAACTTGTTTTTCTACTTTTAATGTTATTTTTACCTTAGCTTTAAAATGTTCATTTAAAAATATTTTAATACTTTTAATAAATAATTAATTAATATTTATATCTATATTTTATTGTATTAAGCACCGGAATAATTAAAAATGTAATAACCTTACTACATCATATGGAAACCACTGTTTTTCGCTGACATTAATAATTCTTACATTATTGCGTATCCACTATAATCCATACAAAAAATGTAATTGACCAGTAATGGTTACTTTATGCAACCGATAAGTATAATTATAGGATTAGTAACATTATTAGTTTTCCATAAAAACATATATATATTGTACGTTTGAAAATGCTTCTAAAATCAGTATTACTGTGTGTGACAGGCAATTGAGAAAAAGAAAGTTTTATAATTAAAATTTTTTGAAATTGATTTAACAGACAAGAATATTTAGTGCTCTGACATGTTGTCTGTATAGTAAAATAACTTAACTACACATAAATTTGGGTAAATGGGTTTGTTAATTTAGTAACTAAATCGCACCTTAATAATCACAACCTCCTTGATCCTTATCAATCTGGATTCCGTCAAGGCCAGTGCAATACTACGGCACTCGTGAAAGTTGAAGACGACATTTGACGGGCAATGGATCAAAAACAGGTTACCGAACTAACTCTGTTAGATCTAAGCAATGCGTTTAATAATATTGATTTTAATATATTGTTAAACCTATTGTGTTCTATTAACATATCCCAATCAGTGGTTGACTCCTTACGTCTAATCGGTACTTTCCTTCCTATACCAAACAAAATTATGTTAGTACCGTCCCTAATCATAAAGGATTATGCGGATGCAAGATATACCAATTTAACCGAGGACCAAATAAAAAAGCTTGAGAGACTCCCAAAGTCTTTCTATAGTGTTTATATTTGGATTACGCAAATTTGACTGTATTTATCAGTTTCGTTTAAAGCTTAAGTGGAACATTTACTTACACACTTACTTACATTTCTGTACAGTGTGCTATTTAATTTCTTTATAACATAGCGATAAGATCGCTTGTTTGCACTCTACCTTGTATATGTTCTTTTGTTTTTTTAAATAACATTTTTTTTATTTTTTTTTCTGTGTGGTTATATAATAAAGTATATTCTATCTATTACCATTTATTATAAAATGTGCAAAATATTAGAAAGTTTGTATAGACAATGATATTTGTTCCTTATGTGTTGGTATTTAGTAAATGAGCAGAGCAATAGAGTCACTTAAAAAAGATAAAAACTGTATCGACTATAGTGACGAGTTTATAAATTATATAAAATTATTATCCAAATCTTTTAAAAAGAATGTAAAGTTGTTAAATCATTATATAAGTAAAATACAAAATAGCAATAATGAAATAAAAACAACTTAGAAAATAATGAGGCAGTTAGAAGAGCTAAAGCTCAGAGGAACGTATTCAAATTAAATGAAAGCAATTGTAAGAAAGTTAATGACTAAAATAGGTTAAATGTTTGTAAAGTAATTAGTGTTAAGAAGACAAGTGATCTTTGCGGAATATGCGTTAAAATATTTAGGCCACTAATTTACATTGCGTTAAAATTAGCACTAATATTCATAATTGTACACTCATAACTGTGTACAATCAATATCTTTATGTAAAAATATGTACATAAAATATTTTTAAATTTAATAAAAATTATGATTTACATAAATTTAACACTAGAAATAAAAATAAACATGAAGTCTCTATAAAACAGGAAATTCTTTAAGGGTTAATTGTATACGTTTTTACTATAAACTCCTCCCTAAAGCCTCAAATTTGCCTTTGCATAAATTCAAATTATACATCGAAAGGAATTTCATAAAAAAAAGTTATAGTTATAGTTTGCATTAAGGACGGTATTGCCTGGGAAAAAAATGTATTTTAGCGACTAATTAGTAACCCACGCTTTTTTTTCAGACGCTGTTTGTTACACTTGTTAGATCTACTGGCTGCATCATAGTTCTCAGAAGTCATTACTTCTGGTAGCGGTGGGAGCCGGGTTGCCCCATCTTGCATATATGACGAAAGGAGTGATGGCTGACCTTTACGTTGTGCTCGTAAACAGGTGTTGTTTGCTTGTTGCTTAACGGATTTCGTTTTTCTTATTATTAATTATCATAAGGCTGGCTTATCGAATCAATTGCGATGATTCTAGTTGTTCGTAAATTACTCACTAAATAATATTTTTTGTGAAACGGTGATCACAATAAAGAAATACCCGGCAGAGTTTGTTGTGTGCTTCTTCTCAGAACAGGGCGCGTTTGGAACCCTCGTCGCCTTACTTTTAAATTGGAGAATGTCCCTACAGAAAGGCTTATTTCAATAAGTGTGGTGTCAAAATTGGCCCTACTCCTACTCCCATTGAATAAAATTAAATAAATAAATAAATAAACTTATTTGGTTATGTTACGTTTATTATAAATTTTAAATATAAAAATAAATGTTAGAACTTTTTGAAAGGATTCTAATAGGCGTCATTTCATCCCGATAAGACCGATAGACGATAAAACTCGTAAATGCTAGATTCATGAAGCCAGATAGAGTAACGGGATGGTTTCTCAAAAGTAGCAGGTTCGAGGTCTCCCGGTGTCAATGAATTTGTCATCATAGTATTACAAAAAAATATTAAGTTTAAAATATTTTTTATTTTAATAAAATATAGAATGAAACCCTGGAGTTGAATAAATTATTTCAAGGTAGTAAAAAATTGTTTTTGTTTCGTATTAAATACATAGTTGTACTTAATATGCAGGTTGCTAAACATATATGGTATATAATAATAATGTATATAAATACAACCCATCTAGTTAAGTTTTGACTTCAAAAGGTCACGCAAAGCAGCCAAGCCTTCTTCATTGGCGTCTTTGATGAAGCCCTGTTCCGAACAGCGCTGCAACCAAGCCGTTAAGTTAGGGAACCTGTAAAAATAATATTACTGGCTTACTGTTACCCCCGACTCCGTTACACTTACCGTTACACCCGACTCCGTTCGCAAGGACTATAAAGAGTTACATATTACATAAATTACTTTAAAATTGCTGATTAAACCCTTGAAAGAAACAATTCCCATATTCTTCCACGAGAATTGTATTAATTGAATTGCATTTAATCAAACAAACAGACATATTTTGTTTATTTGTTCAGCTTTAAAATATAAATACAGATAAAAAAAATATATTTTACTACACCAATCACCGCAGCCGTTTTCCTTTATCCCCATTATATATTGCAATTTTATGATGAATACGCATTTGTTCTATATTATTTTATAACAGAAAAGAGCAACCAATAAATCATGGATAGAGAGCATGAAGTACTTTACTTAGTTAAAACTCCTATTATTATATATGTAATAAGTAGGTAGGTAGGTACGTACTGTTCTGCATTAATGGGTAACACCAAGTTCATACTGCTAATAGTTGCATAACAGCATATGTCAGCGAGAGTCAGAGTATCACCGGCCAACCACCGACGTCTTAAGAATTTCTCAGTTAGATCGTATGCCACAGATACGTTGTCCAGAGATTCTTTATCATACGATTTTGTTTTGCCATAAATCAAAGGTTTCTGGATAAAAAGTATACGAAGATTTACTAATTACAATGCATTTTTTTCTTAACATTTGTAACATATTTAAATTATTTTTATTTAATACAAAATTAATAATCAGTTTTAAAAATTCATTAATGTAATAGTAATATACAGGATGTTTTGTAGAGAGTCCGACAAACTAAATGAGCGTGTTCAGGTACCTATTTAGAGAATACAAGTTGGCCGAAAAAAAATCCCTGACCTCCTATTTTTTTTTAAAGATTTTTTTTGTAAATTTTTCGTTTTTCACCGAAACGGTACCAAATCACTTAAAAAACATTTCTAAAATTCGTTTTAGACCGGATGTTTTCATGTAATTTTAGTCTCAAATGCATGCTTGCATGCAAAATTACATGAAAACATGCATGCATGCACGAAAAGCAAAATTAGTTACAATCTAAACTATCTAACTGATATAGAACGCATAAAGTGAAAAAATAAGTTTAAGCTTGACATATAAGTTCAACTTTCACAATGATTTAAAAAAAAAGCACTATTGATTCTGGAGGTAGTATGCATTAAAAAAGTTCTCCATTTATCACTTATTATAACGACATAAAAATGCTATAATACTTACCAGCTTGTTGAGTAAAATTAAGATTCAAGGTAACATCATAACAACAAACAAATGTATCATCTACGTAAAGAACTTTTATTGTTGTTAACGTTGACTGTTGTTGCTGTTGCTGTGTGCATTCTTTCTGTGAAGACATGACGGAGTTTAATAACGAAGAATACGCCGACATGGTTTTTGTCTACGGCCGAGCTGATGGGAACTCACGTGCTGCACAAAGAATGTACAGAGAGTCGTACCCCGACAGACGCCTTATCACACTACATTTTCAAACACTTTTCGGAGACTGCAGGAAACTGGTACATTTTAGGGAACCACGCCTGAACAATAGACAGCATCGTGTCTTTGTAGATGAAAACATTCTACAAGAGTTCGATTCAGATCCCACCATCAGCGACAGAAAAGTGGCCTAACTTGGGAGTTTCGACATGGAAAGTTTGGACAGTAATCAATGCAGATAGGAGGCATCCTTTTCATTACACTCCGGTGCAAGGTATATTTAATTTATGATTGTAGTAGTTTTTGTAGAGCGCGCTCTACAATAAAAATAATTGCTGTACCACTTGCCCATCTGATGTTCACAAACAGGTTTGTTTTGGTTTCAGGTTTAATAGAAGGGGACCAAGAGCGGCGCTTGCAGTTCTGCCGTTTTCTTTTACATACGGATGTAGATAACGAAGATTTTTTGAAGAACATACTCTAGACAGATGAATCAAAATTTACGAGATAGGGGATTTTTAATCAACACAATCTACATTTATGGGAATCGCAAAATCCTCACGCGACAAGAGTAACCTCACACTAAAACAAGTTTTCGGTCAATATATGGGCAGGTGTCATTGGAAAAGACCTCGTAGGACTCCATTATCTTCCAGATACACTAAATGACGAAAATTACCTGGAATTTTTAATCAATGACTTACCGGAATTAATGAGCCACCTGCCGATTTTTGAAGATGACCGGGCAATCATATTTCAGAATGACGGCTGCCCGGAACAAACAGCTACCGAAACATTGTACGCGAGTATTTAAATCATTGCTTCCCCAATTCATGGATCGGGAGGCGTGGCCCAATTGAATGGCCCGCACGTTCCCCAGGCCTAACACCGCTAGATTTCTATATCTGGGGATGTGCTAAATAGTTGGTGTATGAGGTCGAAATCACAACAAAAGAAGAATTGGTGGCAAGAGGTAACGACGCATTTGCAAAAAATTAAAGCAGAAATGAGTCTAAACACCACCACAAAAGAAATACGTCGTAGGTGCCGTGCGTGTATTCGTAACAGAGGAGCTGTATTGGAACAGGATTTGAAATAAAAATAATTTTGATTAATTTCTGTTGTTTGTATTTGTGTTGGTACCTCATTTACTGAACAAGCCGATAAGTATTATAGCATTTTTTTATGTCGTTGTAATAAGTGATAAATGGAGAACTTTTTTAATGTATACTACCTCCAGAATCGCTAGTGGTTTTTTTTAATCATTGTGAAAGTTAAACTTAGATGTCCAGCTTAAACTTATTTTTTCACTTTATAAGTTCTACATCAGTTAGGTGGTTCAGATTGTATCTAATTTTGCTTTCGTGGCCTAAGCATGCATGTGAGACTAAAATTACTTGAAAACATCCGGTCTAAAACGGATTTTAGAAATGTTATTTAAGTGATTAGATACAATTTCGTTGAAAAACGAAAATTTTTCGTTTTTTAAAAAAAATCTTTAAAAAAAATAGGAGGTCGGGATTTTTTTTTGGCCAACTTGTATTCTCTAAATAGGTACCTGAACACGCTCATTTGGTTTGTCGGATCCTCTACAAAACACCCTGTATATTGGTTTCAAAATTTAAGTTTTCTTCTATTTTTTTTTTCTACTAGAGATAATAATCTATGGTGCATCTATAGTATGTTACAGAAAATTGGATCTGATTGGAAAGTTACAAATGTTGCAAAAACCCATGAATTAATAGAACTGCAGGTTACTAAGACACATGAGGGAGGAAAGAAGAAGTTTAGGTTTCCAGTTCTCTTATTATTAAGTAAGTAGTTCACTGTTGCTAATTTTATAATTTTTACAGGTTACTTGTGGTGGTAGTATGGTAGAATTGCGGTTGAGCCAACCCGTATACGAATTGCAGTCACATGACGCCTCTCTACAACCTATAAATTAAGTTCGTTACCTATTTTATACTTACTACATTTTTAATCAAAGCTGGAAACAATACTCCGCTATCAAAATGCAATCTTTGGTCAATGACGGCTCGTTGTTTTGGATCAGTTGGGTTTAGAGAATCGTCTTTAGCGTACTTCGACACTAAGTATGCCGCGATGGCGTGGCTGAAAAATTATTATTATTATTAATTTGCTATGTTTTTTAATGATATTTCTCCAATGCGTTATATATAAAAAATAGACAAAAAGTTCATTATACAATTCTTAACTTGAAACAACAAACAGTGTATCACACATAAATGTATTCGGTAGGCGTCAAACCTTTGTCTCTTGGGTCAGTCAGTCACTAATGATTAAACCAACAGGTTAAACAAGTTAAAATGGATTTGAAAGTAATTTAATCAACCTTCTATTTTTTTTATTAGGTGTGTGGTGTATTTTTTAAATATGTGAATTATTCCGCCAATAACACTTACTACCTATTATGTGATATGTATCAATTGTAATAATTAATTTTATCTCTATAAGTATGCCTTGTTAAATATAAATTGATACTTTATATTGCAACTAGAGCGGAGGAAACTGGTTTAAAAGTATAATGTTACTTTTCGCTTAAATGCAACCAAGCAGGGTATATAAAGTTACTAAGGTTATGAAAGTAAATATATCAAATTGTTTTTCTCGCAACTTTGCGTGTACTACAGAAAAGTGTTAATTGGTTGGAAACATACTCTAAACAAACTAAATCTAAAGCTTATTATATTATGATATATAATATTTTATTTAAATATATTTTATTAAAATTTTATAAATGAATCAATATAAACAGTAACAATACTATAATGTTATTATTTATTTATGCTTGCTTATAGGTTTGGTCATTCATTACCTGTCCCAAATAATGAAGTCGTCATCTTTCAGCGTCGGTATGGAGTGCTGAGGGTTCATCTGGAAAAAATATGAAATTTGTTTTAATTTAAACTTACAAGTATAAAAGAATAACATATCAATAATAATATTAATCATATCTACTTAAATAAAAATAAATTGCGGTAAGTATAATAAATGATAATTTGAGAATGGCTTGACCAATTCAATTGTCTTCGCTGTTTATTTATCACAGCCAGGACAAGATATGTTTGAAAGATTTTATTTGAAAAGCTACCGGAAGGAAAAATTATCTGATTAAAAAATATTATTTATTATAGTTTGACAGTTGAAACATCGGTTTCAGTTAAAAATTTGCGTGATAATAAAAAAACTAGTTTTCGTCATAAATTATTTGCACTGATGTAAAACCCGGATGCCTGGAATGAATTAAATAAAGAAAATTAAAAGAAAGTATATACTTTTGTGACTAACATGTGTGACTATTTTTACCTTTAAAAAATTCGCTTCATTTTGTTCTCCATTTAGAAGATTAATGTTTACGTACTTCACAGGTATATTCAGTTTCTTCAGAACCATCAGCACCGCGCGCACGGGCGGACTGCCCTCCGTCCCATATAGAGTTAGCACCATTCTGATGAAGAAATTGAAATTGATGTGGAAAGTTAACGCAGTAGTCTTTGTTATTTTTATTCCCATTTAATAGTAAAAATTAAGACACAAAATGAGAATCTAGGTATATGGAGTTGAGTTTGGGTTAGAGAGGGAAAAGCAAGGAGAGAGGGATACAGAGAGGCAAAGAGGGAGGCAGAGGAGAGAATAAGTTACAAAAGAGGTACAGAATGAAGGCAAAATAAAACGTAAGGAAAAGAGTAAACTATAACTTAAGTATGTCTTTCTGTTGATATACAAGTTAAAAAAAAACTATTAGGAGTTTATTTATATATATTGTTACTAAACAATTATAAATTATAAACATTGTCTCCAAGGCGTGAAAGACAGTGACATGGGAGTGACAGTAGGTGACCTTAAGGTAAATTGCTTGCTATATGCCGATTATGCATTGCTCATTGCATTATCAGAATACGATTTGCAGGCATTGGTCACCACTCTGGAAGATGGGTGTGAAAATAATGGTCTAAACCTTCAGGTTTATCTGCATTCATGCAGATAAGACGAAGGTTCTGATATTTGAAAGAAATGAAGAAAGAACAGAATGTAAGATCAACGTGAATGGTAAGATAATAGAACAAGTGAATGAAGTGGTATATTTGGGAAGTATGTTTAGCAGAGATGGAAGATACGAAATGGACGTGGAAAGGCGTATTGCTGCTGGTAACAAAGTCAACGGTGCTTTGGCTGCATTGTTGAGACGGCGGAACGTCAGCAAAGCTGCAAGATTGGCTGTATACAATGCGGTTTTGCTGCTGACGCTGTTATACGGCAGCCAAACCTGAGTAACACAGAAGAAGAATGTAAGAAAGATGAATGCTGTGGAGATGCGATCTCTTCGCAGAATATGCGGAGTCAGTCTAGCTGACCTAATCCGCAATGAAGAGATCCATAGAATGGCAGGTACTAGCGAAGATGTCACGGTGAGAATGAAGAAGAACGTGCTCAGGTGGTTTGGGCACGTCGAACAAATGAGTGATGAAAGAATGGTAAAAAAGATTTATAAAGAAAAAGTGAGCAGAAAGAGGGACAGGGGGAGGCCTCGAGTGACCTGCGAAAACACAGTATCTATGATACTGGAGGAAGGTCACGTAAAAAGCATGAGGACCCCCCGGACGGCATGTATGAAGAGGTTGATGTCTGTGGCCGAGGCGAAAGAGGTATGTAGGAACCGTAGCATTTGGCGCTCCGTCGTCTTTAGCTACCCCGCAAGAGATATGGCGTGAAGCTAAGTAAGTAAAAATTATAAAAACCATGTTTTTATATTTCGTTACTCTGGTGCTTGGATATATGTCAGGAAGCCTAATTTTGAGTAATTTAACGAGAAATCTTATTAAATTTACAGACATGAGAAAAAGAACAACTCGGTCACACAATTACTCATTCATTTATTATGACAATGATATGTCAATGCAAACAAAATGATGTTTGTCTCCTTGAAGGTCAATATAATATAATTTTCTACAAAGATCGTTTGTTGATACAGAAACAAGATATAGGAGGTGAAGATGTCAGGAACACTTAATCACTTGTATTTATCAACTATCATAAATTCCGGAATTCTTTTCAAAAAGATAATCTGATAATCCTGGAACCTTTCCGTATTTGTAAATACGGAAAGGTTCCAAGATTAATTTATTTAAAATCTAGTTCTAATTTATTGTAATTTAATTAACTGGTTATGTCAGTGTCACTGGTTATTAATAAATTATAAACAAACTTGTCTTATTAAACGGTATAGCAAAATTAGGGCATTTAAATATGTTCTTAAATGGTGTAATACACGTACCTAATAGTCGTCCGGTCCGTTTCAACGCGAGAGCAAATATAATGACGGTGTTCACAGCTCTGCGTACATAATAACTAGACAAACAAAATAGATACTGCATTGTGCATGTGCATGTATATGATGAATATTTGCATAAACGTTAAGTTTATTTATGAAGGTCATTTTGGTCCATATTATTATCTGATGACTGTCGTAGTTTAATGGAAAATTTGAACTGTTTTTATTCATTACTTTTATTTATCGATTAAGTAAATTTTTTTACACATCGTAAAGCAACTCTAAAGGAAAATTAGCGAACCAAAAAAAAAACTAAAACTAACTTACTTTAACAGTTTGCAAATGTCAGTAAGCATTGAAATATTCGTATGTTTAAAATATACGCACGATACACGATGTTTATAATAGTAGGTAATCCTGTTACTCAATACATTCTGTGGATTTTCCCCTTCGTTACTACTATCTATTATAGCTGCCCTACTATTGTTAGTACTATCTATTATAGGTTTTTGGTACATACAGTAAATATACCTTCAAACTTGTTAGTATATAAAAACTTTCCAAAAAGAATTTCTTTCATTTCTTATTAAATTTTAATATATTATGAAATCTACATTAAATATTATCATTACAAACGTAGATTATTCAGACAATTGATTCCAATCGGCAGAACCCTATTTCTAATGGGGTTCACATTCATACCTTCGAGTCATAAAAAAAACAATTCCTAATAATATTTTCCTATAATTACAACGGCTAGTTAACCGTAGACCAAAGATACTGGTCTGTATATTTTTATACTATACACGGTTCTTTTTTTAAATAAAAACATTAACGGTTACGTTAAGTTACTGTTTCAAAAATCCAAATGTACATATGAAAATATAATGCATATTCATAAAAATTTAATTCTTTTGTACGCAATGTTCTGCCTCGTGGTTGCACCTATTTTATTACTACCGCAATAAATCATCACTAAGCCTAAGCCTCACTGTACTTATCAAATTGTATGATATTTTATATATTAATAAACCAGTACCAAAAAGATATTGATAATAAAAGCATCAGCAAATGCGCTCATTGGGTTTTTTTGTTTAAATATATAATATTAAAATACTTACTTTTAAACAATGAATCTCTCCCCTATGTTCCGAGTCAGGCGTGCGTGACATTCGCCAGTCTTAACATAGGTTATATAACAATATAATTATTACATATAAAAATATAAAAATTTGATACGTATACGATGTGAATTTTTTTTTTTACCCGATATTTTTTAGTTAAATTAACTATCTTTTGAAAGATATTTCTCCCTCACTTGTAATTTTAGAATGAAAGATACCCTAATCCTTCTCTGTTATAAGACATCGTGTGCAAAATCTAACAATTTTTTTTGTTTAACTTTGCGTATAAAAACTATATATAAGATTAATTAGTGAAATGTAAAAGTAACCATTTCTTATTTAATTTATGTTTAAAAAAAGTCGTAAGATGACCATTTGTGAAAGAATATAATCATTCCAACCATTCATTCATCAAAAAAAAAATCATTTAAAAATATCTTTTCCTTTTAAAAGTTTACTTTTTATAAGTCGCATTAAATCTGCTCGTATTCAAAACTGCAAAGCAAACAAAACCTACCCTTGGCGAAAATATGGAAATTTCAGACAATCAATTTGTATCATTATCCTTACTATATAATAATGAGCTAATTGACTCTGTATGCACGCGCATCACTTATCACCCACAAATCACACAATAATGTGTAATTCATCAGAAAAAAGCTATTGAATCAGGCTACAAAATAGGGTAGGTGCCAAACTCATACGTGATCTTTGACCCTTCCTGGCCCGAAGGGCCGGGAAGTTCCCTTGTTAATATATAATAATTTATTGGATATATTTATGGTACAGACCAAAGTTATCCTACTGCAGATTCGACGTGTTGTTCATACCGAGCTTTATCCATCTGTGATGCATGTCGTTTCTAATAAGTGTTTTATGTATTTAAATCGACAGCTAATCAGTTAGCAAAGATATAAACACTGTAATAAGGTTAATCGACGGCAATGTGGTTCTGTTTATTAAAATATTTAATTGTTGTCTTAAAATGGTATACGTATTTATATATTAATGTTTTTATACACAATTATAATAAATCAAATTATTTACTTATAAATTATTATGATAAAATTTCCCTTATAATCATTCTTAAAAACAGGTTTTTTTTTATATATAATAAGACTAAAAACACCGTTTTTCTGCATAACTGACTCCAATGATTAGGGCGATTAATATGAGTGAGGTCCAGTAAAGATATATTGTGCCTCTTACCTGCTACGGCCATGCCACGAGGCGTGGTCAGAGAGGGTGTTGTCAGGGAGGGTTATGATTCTCCAAATCTTTTATTATTGCTATATTTTGTTTGCTATAATCTTTACTATTTCGTAACATTGCTATATATAACATGTTACATGACCCCCTCAACAAACTATTAGCTTCAGCCACGACTACATTCCATTGGTATTAGTTTTTCAACTTTCTCAAGGTTACAGAATTAATAGAAAGGAGTACTCGTTTGAACCGGGATCTTGAAAGCCAATTGATGTATATTTTAAGTCCAATACATAAGAAACATCGTCAAAATAAATTTTATCAATGTATAGTTTCAAAACCGGGATGATTTAATTATATATAATTCTGGATAATCAAATGTTTCTACTGGAGCTGGATTCGAAACTGTGACCTCTGGCAAGTCCTAATCATTGCACTGATAACTGAGCTATCTTGTTCGGAAAATGGGACAACGAATGCGAAAGTTTATAAGGGCTTTTTATTGTTACTTATAAAATCGTCAAGATGAACTGAAATAAACGAAGAACATGTATACGATAAATCGAGAACAATATTTAGAAATTTAATAAAAATAAATTGTTTTTCTACTAAATTTTACTCAAAACTACAGTAACTACAATATTTATTGTGACTCGCTTAACTAGGTTTTTTTTATTTAATACATTTCATACATATACATAATTATATAAGACATAAGGTAAGTACATACGGCAAGTACATACGGCAAGTATATAAGGCTAGTACATAAGGCAAGAATAAAAAGTTAGTACATAAGGCAACTATATAAGGAAAGTACATAAGGCTAATACATAGGGCAAGTACATAAGACAAGTACATAAGGCTAGAGTATAAAGCAAGTAAATAAGGGAGTACAAAAGGAAAGTATATGAGGGGAGTACATGAGGCTCGCTCACATGGCTAACAGGTAAGGGAAGTAAATAATAACAGCACAAAAATTTAAACTTATTATGTTATTCATAGGATCAAACAATTAGAAACCCTGTGGTATTTTTTCAGTTTAATATTTTATTTTGTAAATATATATTTGGCAACGAATAAAAACCATGGTTCTCAAAAAAACCTCAGAGGCTTTATATGTATGTAATGTATGAAAGTATTGTAGTATATTTAGATTTACTAGAAAAACAATTTATTTATATCAAATTTCTAAATATTCTTTTCGATTAACAGTATACAGGTTTTTCGTTTATATCAGTTCATATTGACGATTGTATAACAATTAATGTCTAATTAAATCATCTCGGTTTTAAAAGTAGGCATTGGTCAAAAACTTTTTGTCGTTGCCGTTATGTAGTGGACTTAAAATATACATGTTCCCTTACATACTAGCCTTATCTACTTGCTTGTATACAACCTCTCACCAGGACAGGATGAGCTACTGAATTAACACCAAGTATCCCGACACGTAAGAACATGTCAGTGTTTGCACCAACCTATTCCACCCCGCACTACGTGTCTCTCATATTTAAGTAAACTACTTTTGGTTCTCTCCTCGTATTTGACAAAATAGGGAATTAAAAGTATCCACCAATCTCCAGCTCGGTTAAGAGCTTACTGACAGCCTTTAATCAATGCGATATTATGATATTAGTGTGCTAGTAGATCCAGCGCTCGGGATAATACACGGGTGCTTAAGAGTTGTTCATTTTATTCTATTGATTCTGATATTACCTGATAATCATAACAGGTGATAAAAGTGATAATACTTTAATAATTATTATTATTATAAGTATTTTGGATGATAAGTGAGAATATTTAAAGCCTCGTATACGTGAGAGTGTCAAAGAATAGTGGTACCGTAGTTGGTTACCCTAGTTCCCTTTTGATAACACGATTTACTAGAAAAATATTTTACTCTTACATATCATTTATGACGATGACTCATTAACCAATACCATAAATACCTATTTATAAGACCTATTTTATCTATGGAGTTTCTTGCCTTCGGCATTTGGCAAGTTCATCGTATGTAAGTATGTATATAATCTTTGTAAGAATATAATGAGGTGGTTTACTCAACTCGACGAGGAGGTATGATATTGTTAAATGTCATAATTAACGTTAATTACATTTAACTACTTTGTATAATTATTTGTTAAATACTATACAACTGATCCGTCTTTATTATTAGTTTGGCCTTTCATATATTACAGTCGTCTAAAAATATATTTAAATTTTTTTATATATAATATGAATACGAGAAGAAATTATTACCTTGGTTTTATAATATTAATTGTCTTTAAATATCTTTCAATGTTTTATTTACAATATGAATTATTTAATTTATAATACGCCATATGTGGAGTTTATTTTAAATAAGAATAAAACAGCGGTATTCACTTTTCATTTCATTACCGCGTGTCCAGTGTACTTTAAATACAAGTTGTTGGAACATTAATATATAAAAAGTGTAGACTTATAGGATAAAATATATTATTTATTATTATAAGTTTTCTATAAATAACTCTCCTTACTTATTAACTTTTTTTTAAATTATTTCATAGTTAAATAGGTTTAAATAATTCGCCTGTATGCAATTATGCACTTCATAAAAGACAGTTTCGGTATGAACATTGTGTTATATACGTATTCTTAATGTGTAATTATAAATATATTAGAATATGCCAACTAAATCACGTGAACATTTTGTTATTTCCATGTACACTATAATTAAATAATGCCATGTTATGATAAAAGTAGTACTTTAATAATTCAAATATTATTATAACATATCTTAAACATTTTCATCTGTATCATATTAATCAAGACTTGTTAAAAAAACAGTACAACTATAATATAAATTATTAAATAATATATTTTTTAAACATTAACAAGTATGACAACTCAATGACTTTTAAAAATAAATTCAAATTTAAACAAGTGACAGGTTGCTGGATGTCTACAATACGTTAAATGAATTTCCCTTACTTAATTAGTTTAATCTAACTAAATTAAAAGTTAATCTATACAAATATAATAAATAAGAAACCTTTGAAGTTATTTGAAGGACGGGGAGGGGAAGTACCATACTACAGTTAGTGTTTCACAGTTACAATGCTATCGTTACTCAATAGATTATTAATTCGAAATTTGAAACTTTTTAACAATTTGATAATATGATTATTTATTATTGAATACCTTTTTATTTAATGCCATTTAAATACATTTGGTTACTAGTACAAAATCATTGTTTGTGCTTCTATTAAATCCTTTAGTGACATCCAAAAGTTTACATCGAAACCACGATATTAGTATTAAGGCGTATGAAGAAGTAGCTGTTAGTTTTAACCATTAACTCATAGATGGCGCCAATAGAAATGATACTACTTTTAAGCGCTAGATGGCTTTATTTAGTTTTTTACTACATATCAACAAATAATTGTAATCTACCTCTTAATTGAGATGATCTCAAATAGTTAAAATATGTATTTGCAAGAGTTTATTGAACTTATTTCAATAATGACATTGACAAAGATCGAATTACTATTTTAAATAATTTAATTGATACTCAAGTAACCTATATATAATAAATATAATGAAATTTTAAATATAGTCTGCTTGTTCGTTAAAAACTTAAAAACTCTAAGGGTTCCTAAGACATTGAGTTGGTTTCAGGTTGTTAACTCTTTTATAGATTTTGATGGAAAAATAAAAAGAAATGATTTATAAGAGACGAAGCTTCTTAGCGTTCCATGGATTCACCGTGCGGGCGCTGGGCCCATAGCGTTGCAAGAAGAGAAGCGCAAACAATGCCTGGGACTCGCGACCCAGGTGTAGGTTTAAGGGGCCCCTTTCCTATACGCATACACGCTAACCTTCACTGTTCACGCTCCTCTCCCTACCTAACCAAATATCGTAAGAACCTACTAAAGCTGCCTTTGAAATACGTTACAAAAATGAACTCATGATCGTTCTAGAAAGGCCGAGATCCTTTAATAGGTTGTAGAGAGATTTTGCTAGTGGAATACAAAAATCTTCTATGGTCACCCATTCATTTTGCAATTCTAGACTCAACCGGTAATTATCATTTTCATCTTGCCGAACAAAGGATTTATTATTTCTACGTCTTGTTCATTCCTACTTGATCCTAGCCCTGCTTTATTTTTTTTGAGCATCTATCATAAATTGTTTATGGAATTGAAGACGTGGCTCCAGCTTTGCAGCAATTTTATCTTTTGGGAGAGATGTTACAGTATCGTCATTAGATTTTGAGATGATATGTCTTTTGGTCACTCTTAGGTGTTTATGGAGATCCGATGGTTTCTTATTAAAATCATAAACGAGGAAAAGCCAATTTAGACGTGATGTTAAACAATTATCATATATCCAAGCCTTTTAGATGTTACTTATTGGTTGATTGTCTATCTTTTTAAGATCATTCAATAATCTTTCGACGACTATGGAGTGCGCCTTTGGTAATCGAGTTTTTTAGACTGTACCATTTATTGGGTTTTGTCCGCAATCCGTCCGCCCAAGCACAGAAATCCTCCACAACATTTAAAAGTATCTGACATTGTTTTTGATTACGTGTCAGTATCGCGAGATCGTCTGCAAATGCTAGTATGGATTCTGTGTATTTATTGTTAAACTTAAACTGATAACCCCATTTCTTTTCGTTTTTAATTAATTTATCTATTAAAATATTGATGACTATGTTAAATATAGTTGGAGAAATACAACAAGCTTGAAATAAACCTATGTTGTAATTTAGTGGTTTGGAATGATTTTCATTTGTGATTACGGAAAATTTTAATTTTGAATAGTATGATGCAATCATGTCACTAACTAACGTTGGAAAGTTATACCACAAAACACAAAACACAAAAACAAAACTTTGCAACAATATTTCACATAATTTGACTCATATAAAGTTATATTTTAAGTTAACATACATAAAAGCAAAAATCCTATATATTTTATATATACGGATAAACTCTCAGGTAAATATAATAGACAAATATGTATAATAAGTAAATATAATAGATAAAGTATCCTTAGATGTTACATAAGAATAGTAATTGAAAAGCGGTACTAGATCCAACATGTGATATATGGTGGCACTGGCTACATACAACACGGTTAGCAAGAGTTATGGAAAAATATAAATAGTTATTAAAACCAACCAACGCAAAGAGTTAAATTGTTTATCTTGTATAATTATTTTTACTTGTTTGTTACCACTTAATGACTCATCACGAAATCTCCGAAACTATCAGTCTAATTAACTTTATATTTTACATAGTTAAACGTAGACGTCCACTGAGAACGGCTTTTACGGAATTCCTATCCCAACGAATTTCAAATTTTTGCATTTCGCCAAGTTTTAAACTTGTAGCAGTCTATGATAACGGTTATCATAGCAATGGTTACGATGACAATGGTTACCATAGCAACTGTTATATGAGGTTGGGAAGGGGGTGCAAAAAGTTGAAATTTGAAAATTAAAAATTTTCACAACAAATCAAGGATTTAAAAATATAATTGATTACGAATGTGAATTTGATATATTTGAAAATTAAATAAATATTATTAAAAAAAAAATTGTCCTTAGTTACGAGTATATGCTGGCAATTTTTTCTTAGTGTCGGTCTACTGGGGATTTCGCCACAATACATTACGGGAACGCATCCCAATACACAGTACATCATACATAGGTGATGTGGAAATCTGTGTATTCACTGACTGGCATCATATTTCTATTTACAATTTACACTAAATATGAAATAAAAATTAAACATTTTGTCAATACAAGAAGTCTAAGGTCACATCCAAATTAATAGTGTGCCCAGAGAAGCGGACGGGAATCAGCTAGTTTCTTAATAAAGGCGAAGTGCAACAAATAAAAATGAAGGTTCTAAGAAAAAAAGATACAATTTCCGAAAATATAATGAGTAACAAAAATACACAGATTTACAATAAATACGCAGGCCCGAATGATTGTTAATTAACACACCGATTATTGATAGAAAAATGTTTGCGCAGTCTTGTACTCTCTTTATACAGAGTACGAAACTGATTATACATTTTTGTTATGACTTCTGAAGGTAACATAAAAGTATTTGGTAGGTTTTTCCTGCCTTATGAAAGATGAATATGGTATATTAAATGTACTTTATTATTGATTGATCCGTTATGGTGAAGTATGATCAAATTACTACGTATTACATTAATTTAAAGTAAAAAGCCATTTATAATAATAATAGTTTTGGTAATGTGGTTAAGTGTTGAAAACCCTTCGGTCCGATGTTTTACATATGTATAAGTTTGCAGAACCCCAAATATTTTATGGGTAGAGATACAAAATGGTTTAATACTAGGTTGATGTTGTGATTCGAGTGTATTATTATTTTGATACAAATTACATACACGTACTTTTTAAAACTCTGTACTAATAGGTGACTTAACGACTAGACAGGTGTCCGCCCATGTTATGATTGCCGTTTAAATTATTTAAATTTCAAAATGATGTAAAAGACAATTGCTATACTATAAAAAAGTAGTAATGTTTGTTTGTACATTTTTAAAAGCATATTTATATAAGTTTATAGCAAATTTTTTCATATTTATACTCCGATTTGTTGTTAAAAACATGTATACTTTTTCATTTAGCAATGAGTAAATTCTGAAAGGAAAATAATACAGATCTGAGACCTAAACATTCTTGTTAATTTTCATGATCATTTTTAAAATTTAAAATAACAAAAAAAAAACATGTAAGGCCGTATGAGAGTATATGTATACAGGAGTTATGGAAATGATTTTAAACAGAACCATTCCAAACGTTATTTCATTACAAAACTTTTTACCGCACGATCAAAAGCACAATATGGTATTAAAAATGTTGGCCACTTTAGAAGATCCGGCCCATCCCTTACTGGGTCCAACTTTATGGGGTCTTCGAATTTGGGGAATTTGGCAATCATCTAATACCAATGTTCGAATAATTTTTAATATCATTCATTTGCTGGCGATTTTTTTTGTCTTGACTCAATACATTGAGCTGTATTACATCAGATCTAACTTGGCATCAGCTCTTCGAAACCTGTCCGTGACGATGCTCAGCACTGTCTGTGTGGTGAAGGCCGGCACTTTTATTACATGGCAAAAATCTTGGAGAAGTCTTTTTAATTACGTCTCGTCTTTAGAAAAACGTCAACTCAAAATGCGAGACCATCTCATTAATGAGATTATTAAGAAATATACGAAGTATTCCAGGACCGTCACCTATTTTTACTGGGCTCTCGTCGCAGCTACTGTATTTTCTGTTATTTTAGCTCCATTGGCATTTTATTTATCTTCATTTCAACGTAGAGAAATGATTAAGAATGGTGACACGCCATATCCAGAAATTATGAGCTCCTGGGCGCCGTTTGATAAAACTAATGGCTGGGGATATTGGATCATTACCCTTATTCATTCTTTAATATGCTTTTACGGGGGAGGCATTGTTGCGAATTATGACTCTAATGCTGTTGTACTAATGTCGTTTTTTGCTGGGCAGCTGGAAATTTTAAAGGTAAATTGTGAAAGACTTTTCGGAAATGGAGAAGAAATAATTAGTTACGAAGACGCCGTTGAGAGGATCAGGGCGTGTCATCGGCAACACCTTTTCCTAATCAAGTAACGTATAAACACATAAGTATTGTTAAAAAAAAAATATAATACATAATTAAAAAATATATGTTATTACAGGTACTCAAAAGTCTTAAATTCTTTGCTATCACCAGTAATGTTTCTGTACATAATTATTTGCTCTCTGATGATATGTGCCAGCGCAGTGCAATTGACGACGGTAAACATACTTTTTAATTTGTTCATATTTCATTTGATACTTAAGAAAATGTTCAAATAAAATTTGTTAATTAAGATTACGATATTATTTGAAATACTTCATATTACAGGAGGGCATTACAGGTATGCAGCAAATATGGATTGCGGAATACCTGGTTGCTCTCGTGGCTCAGCTTTTCCTCTACTGTTGGCACAGCCATAAAGTTTTGTATATGGTAAATATTCAACATTTATTTACAAGATTACCTTCATACAAAACATCAATTTAACGTAATAATTAGTAATTCGGTTCATTATAGAGCTTAAAAGTGGATGAAGGTGTGTACTCCAGTGCGTGGTGGTCGCAGGGGGTGCGCGTGCGGCGCAGTGTGGCGCTACTCGGCGGACAGTTGAATACGAACATCATGTTCACTGCCGGACCGTTTACAAACCTTAACATTGCTACTTTTGTGGCTGTACGTATTATTGAGTTGTTGTAGTGACCTCTTCACTAAATTGTAATACATTTTTAGAATTTAGAATAAAAGTAAGCTCGCGAATTTTCTTGAATGTTTATTTATTATTTAATTATTAAAATAGTATTGTTTTGTTGCAGATATTAAAAGGTTCCTACAGCTACTACACGCTGTTGAGCAAACGGGGCGATTAAAACATTTACTACAAATACATATTGTATGTAAACAAAATGTCATTAATAAGTAAAGTTATACTGTAAAATTGTAATATCTTTCTCTTTTCTAATTATAATTGATATAATTTGCAATGAAACTTACACCAGTTATAAAGGACTCTTTAGAACTGATATTAAAAATATAAAGTTGTCTATGATTTATTAAATTATTTTAAGCAAAGATCCCTATCAATATCTATGTTCGCCGATAATTTGATTATATATAGTTTTGAATAATATTTCAAATACATTTCGACGGCGCATATTAATTGGTAAAGTAAAATACTAATCATAATAACAATATCATCTGCTGGTATGTTAATACAAGACGCCTTCGCAATAACAATGTTTCATTTACTAAATATTACGAAATTATTATTATTCTTAGGTGGTAGAGCCTAGCTGTAGTTATCTGACTGGACTCCACCGGGGAAGGACCACCCTCTCACAAAAGATCGACGTGTAGTAACCAAATTCATTTGGTTATGTTCCGTCGGTGAGTGAGAGAATCCGGAAGCCCAAACCACCCCTTCCCCCCCGCCAAACATGAAAGCGATGCTTTGATGAAGCCAGGGACCCCCGCCCCGAGCAAAATCGAGGAAATGATTCTCGTATTTTGTTCGGGCTGCCCGTCGTATCTGGGGCGGGCAAAGTATCGCCTTTTGTGTTTCTTGAGGGCAAACGACGAGTCAACGCAGCGGCACCCCGACCCACTCTAAATGTGGACTTTTGCAACATCCGGGGACTTCATTCCAACTTGAACGCCGTCCACTATCATCTAGAGACGGCGCAGCCGGCCCTGTTGTTTCTGACGGAGACGCAGATATCTCAACCTAGCGACACAGCGTACCTGTCATACCCCGGGTATAAACTAGAACACCATTTTTACCACACGCCGGGGTATCTGTGTTCGTAAGGGAGGTTATCTGCTACCGTCGCCTTCAGGTTTTTGAAGGTTGGGACCTGCCTGTACTCTGGTTGCGCGTGGACATGGACGACCATGTCAGAGTCAACGCGTGCCTCTTCAGGTCCCATAGTGGTAATGCAGAAACGGATCAACTCTTGGGCCACGATCAGGCGAAAATTGACGATCTGCTTTCACAGACTCCCTCCGTCGAAGTCCAAGTACTCGGGGACTTCAATGCGTACCATGGCGATTGGCTAGGGTCACGTGCCACCGACCACGCGGGAAGATCTGTGTTTGACTTTGGACTGGCAAATGGTCTGTCCCAATTGGTAAAGACGCACACTCGTCTACCGGACGTGGACACCCATATGCCCTCTTTGTTGGATCTTCTGCTGACTACACATCCCGGAAAGTACCAAGTCACTGTCGAGGCTCCCTTAGGGTCCTCTGATCATTGCTTGGTACGGAGTGTAGTGCCCATTGAACGCCCAACTCGCACAAGACCTGCGACTCTACGCGTTTGGCACTACAAGTCAGCGGATTGGGAAGGAATGCGATCCATTTTTGCATCCTACCCATGAGGGCCCTTTGGCTTTGTTTCCCTTCCAATGATCCTAGTGACTGCGCTGCGGCTGTAGCTGATGTGATACTTCAGGGCATGGAACTATTTGTACCAAGCTCTGTGGTACCACTTGGTGGCAAATTGCGGCCTTGGTTTGATGCGTCAGTCAGGGCTGCAGCAGTTGGCAAACGGCAGGCTTATCAAGCTTGGGCTAATGCGTTAGTCACTAAGGATCCGAACTCTAGAATTCTGTAAAGGAAATATAATCTTGCCTCCAGATTCTTTAAACGGAAAATTGCTAGAGCAAAGTTCTAGCATGTCGTCAAAATTGGGGATCAGCTGGCAAAGTACCCACCTGGCACGCGCAAGTTATGGGCGCTTTCCAAAGCCAGTCTGGGAAACTTTTGTCAGCCATCCCTACCGCCATTGCACACTAGGAACGACTCTCTGGCCCACACGGCAAAAGAGAAAGTCGATCTCTTGGGCACTCTTTTTGCCTCAAACTCGACTTTGGACGACCAAGGGAAGACACCGTCTATAATCCCGCGGTGTCTTAAGCTTAATGCCGGAAATAGTTTTTCGGCATAAACTCATCCGAAAAGCCCTCCTTTGCTTGGAAGTTCATAAGTCGAGTGGGTCAGATGGTATCTCTCCAGTTGTGCTACGAGTATGAACATGTGCCCCTGAGTTGACACCAGTGCTAACGCGTCTATTTCGGTATTCTTACCTTAAACGCGTAGTCCCGGTCTCATGGAAGTGTGCCCTTGTCCATCCGATCCCTAAAAAAGGAGATAGCTCGGACCCAGGTAACTCCAAAGTAATGGAGAGCATCATCAATAAACAGCTCCTAACCTACCTCGAGGATTATCAGTTGATCAATGACCGGCAATATGGCTTTCGCCATGGTCAATAGGCAGGTGATCTCCTGTTATATCTTACATACCTTTGGGCAGCTGTTATTGAAAGCAAGGGAGAGGGTCTGGCAGTTAGTCTGGATATGGCGAAAGCTTTCGATCGTATATGGCACAAGAGGCTTCTTTCGAAGCTACCTTCCTATGGGCTTCCCGAGAGTTTATGCAAGTGGATCACCAGCTTCCTCACTGGGCGGAGCATACAGGTTGTTCTCGACGGTTTGCTCTGACCCCAAGCCCGTGAACGCTGGTGTACCCTAAGGCTACGTGCTATCCCCAACTCTGTTCCTCCTGCACATCAATGATATGTTGGATATCTCTAACATACATTGTTATGCGGATGACAGTACTGAGGATGCGGTATATTCCGGCCGTGCAGGTCTCTCTCGGGAAAACGTCGACGAGTGCCGAAAGAAACTTGTGTCTTTTATAGAGACTTCCTTGGGGACGGTCTCTGAGTAGGGTGAACTGAACCACGTTCAATTCAATCTCGACTAGACACAAGTTTGCGCGTTTACCACTAAGAAAACCCCATTTGTCGTATCACCGCTCTTTGAGAGCACTTCCCTCATTGCCTCGCCAAGTATCAGAATACTGGGTCTCGACATTTCGAGCGATTGTCAGTTTCGTGGTCATCTGGAGAGCAAGGCCAAGTTGGCCTCGAAGAAATTGGGAGTGATCAATAGAGCGAGGCAGTATTTCAAACCTGGTCAAAGACTTGCGCTCTATAAGGCAATACTCTTGTAAATCCTCGGATGTTGCAAGAGTTCATGGGCGGTGTAGTATGTATGTAGTGAGTATGTGAGTATAAGTATACCATCATACAATATTATATAAGATTGTGTCGGGTTATTCGACTTCCGCTATCCTTTAATAATCTATGAATAAGATAATAATACTGTTGATGATTTCATTAAAAAAAGATTAGATAATTCATTAATCATGGATGATTATAAGATTACATCTGACAACCAGTATAAGAAGGCGCCTTAGGAAAACAAAGTAACAAAGGTAATGAAGCGCCATCTACAAAAAAGTGATTTTTTCTGGCTTCGATATGTTAGTTAGAACTGAATTAATATTCCGAACGGTCGATAGTTAGACGGGGTCACTTTTTGTTGACAAAACTCGCTTTGAAACTCTAACTATCTCTTAGGATAAAACCATATTTTAACCTTTTCCAATAGTAACATGTTATACATTTACGGCTATGACGGAGCCTTACTCTGAAAATATGTTTATACAACTTAAACCGGTTACTTCCATATAGAAGCAAAGTTCTACGCCACTTAGAGGTAAATAAAAATGATCGCAAGATATGCGGAAGGCGTACGAGTTATTTAGCTATATTCCCGTGTGTTTGGTTATGTTACGCGCCTGTGGGGATTATTTAAATTGTGACATTGTTACAATGATGCTAATTCAAGTCAGTAGTTTTAATTATACCTTTAAACTGTTACTTATATATATTATAAATTAGACTTGTGACTGGATCTTCATTTTTTACAAAAGCTTCATTGCAAAAAGAATTAGGATGAATATTAATATGTGTGATTAACACAGGCTACTTACTTCCCGTTCACAGTTAGGAAAGTTTTTATATAAATAACGAAAAGCAAACCAATAATAAAAATAGAAGTACAATAAAAAAACATGTAATAATATTTTTATATGTTTATTTACGATCATGCTACAGTTGAAAATATGTTGTTTTGTTATTTGCCCTTTTTAACTAACAGTAAACTACGAGTAAACAGTAAAAGAAATAGTAAACAGTATTAGCACCAGAGACTTGTCTTGACTTGAAATGTTAAAGCAATTTAAGTAATAATTGGAAAACACTTATATATAAGTCAAAATAAAGTAGAAAAGAAGTAATAAAAAAATTCGATACGATAGCAAAAATAATTTGAAATTAAAGTAGGTACTAATGAGTTTAAACATATCGACTGTGTATTTAGAATATACCTTACTTTGCATTACAATTTTTAAAATTGACATTTTACGTAATTATTGTAGCCACAATGAAATTATAAATGAAGTACAGAATGTTCACAACTGTAAAGTATCTTTATTTAAAGTCGGGAGTAAATCCCATGATTGAACCATATCGATCATTAAGTATAGTTCTCACTACGGATTAACGCATAAATTAATATTTATATAAATGCTTTTAATTAATCACAAGTTAAGTAACATTTCAAATTTTATTATAATAATATTTCTTTCTGTCAACGTGACTCTATTTTGGACTAAAATTATTCGAAACATTATTCTCTTTCCATACATATACTAAGTTATATATTAGCATTTCGTTGAAAGAAATAATATTTTAAAGATATATCTAAATTGTGATAGTATCTATGTAGTTAGGACAAGCGAAATACAATACTAAATAAGAGTACTTACACACAGACAAATTACGTATCATGCCAAGTGTAATAGAAGTAGTTCGCACATGAATTAGCTTCCGAAACAATAATAACAGAATATACCTGCGACATACATATATATTATACAATTATTATGTTTCTTTTAAAAGTTAATTCAAAGAACTGATTCTATTAGAAGATTATATGTTTACTTTAATTAAAAAAAGCAACACGAAGGAGAAATCATATCGTCGATATTTAATATATTGTTTGCAGGTAACATAATAACATAACATGTCATAAATACACAACATATAATAAATATGTCGCATATTATGTTAGCAGATTATGTTAAAAATATTTTCAAGACTTATAACTATACTTTATATATGTACTTTCTGAGATATAATCCACATTTTGAAAGATGTTTTGCAATATAACATTTTAATGGAGAAAATAAAAGATGTCAATGGATATCTGAGAAGGGAAGTCAAATCAAATCAAATCAAAAGACTTTATTGAAACTAAGTTTCATACAAAACATTTTTTCATTGTCAAAGTTACCACCGGCTCGGAAAAATAATTCCCACAGACCGGACCTGAGAATAGATGGCGACAGAAACACGGTGCATTATCCTCTAAGTATTCAGATACATTGTAGTATCCTTTTGCACACAAACGTTCCTTGGTTATTCTCTTAAATTTGTTAAATGGTAACTTGAACGTTTGCTGGGACTTTGTTGTAAAACCTATGAAAGATTTACTAACTTTTTTAAGTCGAGTAACAGGTAGCGCGAGCTTGTGTTTGTTCCAGGTGTTTATAGTGTGTATATCACTGTGCTTAATAAAATTGTCAGTATTTTATGTACATATTTAAGATTTTCAAAAATACTGACTGGCGACCGTAAGTACATTAATTTGCTTAAACTTATCTCTTAAAGAATTTCTAGGGCCCAGGTTGTAAATTGCGCGGACAGCTCTTTTTTGTAAAATGAAAATGGTATTTATATCGGGAGCACTACCCCACAGTAGGATACCATAAGACATGATACTATGAAAATAACTGTAATACACTAACTTGGCAGCAATATCGTCAGTTAGGGATCTAATTTTTTTAACAGCGTACGTGGCAGAGCTAAGTTTACTAGCCTACTACTACTACTAATATTAGAAGTAGAAAATCTAAGAAGTTTAGTCTTCTTATTATTAAGCAACAGGTTGTTAACACTAAACCAATGCACTATTCTAGAGAGAGCCTTGTTTACATCGTCATATATTACCTGATGCCGTTTTACTTTAAATATTAAAGAAGTGTCATCAACAAACAATACTATCTCATTATGTTTATGTACAAAAGTAGGCAGGTCATTTATATAAACAAGGAAGAGAAATGGGCCTAAGATTGAACCTTGAGGAACCCCCATATCAATCGGAGCCAGCCGATCTTTTTCCATTCACCTTTACCCTCTGAATTCTATTAGACAAATAAGAAATCAAGAGTTTGATATAAATGTTCTTAATGCCATAGTAGTACAATTTCCTGACCAATGTTTCATGCTGAACACAATCGAAAGCCCTAGATAAATCACAGAATACTCCAAGAGCATCCTGTGACTGATCCCAGGCCTCATATATATGTTTTATAAGAAAGACACCGGCGTCAGAGCCACCGCGTATAGCAATTACCCTGCAGAACGAACTAGCCACCTGGTGATTCTCAAAGTTAAACAATATTTCATGGTTTTTAAGCCAATGCTCTGTAACACACATTATATTAATTTCATTACTTTTCAAAAAGAGCTCAATTTCAATTTCTTTATTCATAATTCCTTGAATATTCTGATGCACTAGGTGTATTAAATTACCAAAATTATTATGGGCAATGCACTGATTACATGATTTAATGTTTTTATGTTAAAGATTATTTTTATTGCCAAAGAGTATCTACTTTATCTTATTTTTTCATTTAAATGATTGGATTCCAAATTCAATGTCAAATTATTAAATGTCAAATTATTAGATGTCAATATATTATTATTCTGCACAATAAAAACAGTAGTCTCATTAGCCAAATATTTAGCTGAATTAAAATGTAAATAATAAGATAGCGCATTTGCTACCAGTTTAAAATTACTTATACTTATTTTGTTATTTGCAAGACAAGCTCATACATTTTTGAGAACAACAATAAATTCTAATTCAAGGTTATATCTCCTTCAATATTTTCGAAACATGTATATCCAATTATTTTTAGAATGGAATATGAAAAATACTTAAAAATATTATATTTAATATAAAAAATATCATTCAATAACAATATGATGGATATGTCAAAACCAATATTGCTTCGGTAAATATTTGAAAACCGTAATATCGTAAAAATTTGTGTGAATATTTTATTTACCACAATATAAGCTAAGCTTGTCAAAGTGAAATGCCAAAAATGTAAAAGAATATTGGATAGCTATGAGACATGATACTAAAAGTATTAGACTTTATTATATGAGATAGTTATTTGTATTATCATTTTCATATATAACCATTGTATAATATAATCAGAAATAACCTTTGCTTTCCATAGTCATGTAAAAACATTCAGGTAACATAAATATTATATCCAAATATTTATACAAAAGGCTTATACAAAGAAACTCCAAAAGGAGGGACATAAAATGAAATGTGCTCATGTCATCTTTTCCATGAAATATTAAAATAATTCTTCTTTTTATTATCTCTAAAGCATAAGAGGGATATTTTTTACCTGACTGACTTGACCTTTTGACTATGTTGACCACGATATCTTAATTCATAGCCTTGAGCACTATATACGTCAACTTATGTAATAAAAGAGCACCAAGGATAAAAGTAGCATTTGATTTATAAATCACCTTGTAGCATATCCTCATGTTAAAAGTTGAAAACCCTTTTGCTATTCAACAAATTTGAAGATTTTCCATGACCTGTATCGTTTTTACACATTCTTCAAGGGCCCTTGTTTTTATAGGTTAAATAAAATTTTTGTGCTTCAAGAATGTAATTTTCAGATATTTTGCAACAATATAATATATTTGTCATATAATGTAAAAGGCTTACTTCACTATTTTAAATATAATTAAGTAAATTATTTAAGTCTTCCTTAATTTCGTACGTTTCGCGTACCTATCTTTCATCTTTGAAACATAAATCCACCAGGACTTGCAACTGAACCAGACTCTCAGTCAAGAAAGTGATGAACAATGTAATCGAGACGACAATTTTAACTGGAAAATTCAAAGATGAAGACGTACTGTTCCCACGTATCCCGATGATCCCAACAGATATGCCATTCGAATTCAAACGTTTACAGTTCCCGGTGCGACTCGCCTTCGCAATGACTATTAACAAAACACAAGGACAATCGTTACAAGTGTGTGGATTAAATTTGGAGAATCCATGCTTCTCACATGGACTGCTCTATGTGGCTTACTCACGTGGCGGAAAACATTCTAATTTATTCGTCTACGCAACAGATGGAGCAACAAAAAATATTGTGTATACTTATACCAACAGCACTTCAATAAACATCAAATTGAAACTGAACTTTGTAATGTACTAACGTTGTAACTAAACATAATTTTTTCGAAATAAACAAAATCAATTATATTAGAATTGGTTTAGAATGAATTGTGTGCTGATTTTTCTTAAAAATTATTTTTCTTAAATTTATTTTAGTTATTGGCGTAGCAACGCGCGCCGGGTACAGCTAGTATAGATATAAAAAATATAACATGACAAAGAAGGTTATAAATTCAAACGTATTCAAATTTCCTCAATCTCTTAACGTTTTTTATCACAGATGCTAATGAACGTGTTAATTACAACCAAGCTCGAAGACTATCAACACCACAACTACGTAGAGATATAATGTAGCATTTTAATATCAAAGAGATCTTTGATATTCGTGGTTTGATAAGTGTCGTATGAGCTGTGATAGCTTAACTTTATGATGTCTATAAAACAATAAGATTTACTAAACTTGTTAGTTATATTGGATACAGCGTTTAATTATTGAATCCAAATATATTGAGGCCGTCTTAATTTTAAATGGATGAAATTAGGTCAAATAAAGTGAAAGATCATGATTTAAAAAATATATCCGTAAAATGAAAATCACACCGAAGAAGAGATTCATTCTCTGAAAAGTTGAATTGCTAAATTCAAATGTAGTCGAGTAATCAACAAACGTGATTCTTCCTGCGTCTGGTAAAGTCTATGGTGGAGGAATACATCGCCAAAATCTTATATTAGAAGATCGTCGATAGACAATCTCATAGTAAAGAAAAAAAGACACAATTTTCAACGAAATTATCTTTTCTTAGATATCTGCTAGGTGTTTTTACAGATTCTTCTTCCACTTAAAGAAAGGATAAAGCTCACAATTCATCACGATTGTTTTTTAATAAAAAAGGCTGGCTAACAATTTATAATTTTTGTACTCATCACTCTTACAGAAAGTCAAGCTCCAAAAAAAGGAAGTACTCCAAAGAATGCGTAGTATTTTTTTTTAAATATGGTAACCTTGCAAAACATATATTTATATTCAAGGTTGATTGTGGTTTCCAATTACAAATGCCAGCTAAAAATTAGGTTTTAGAGGTTTATATATTTTTGATAGAGGTTTGTTAGAGAGGTTTGTTTATTATTCTCCTGATATATAACAAAATACGAAAATCAAACATTTTATAGAAAACAAAACGATGGAAATTAATAAATTAGGATTTTATGGTTTAAATTCAAATTTCTTTTATTGAAAGAGATCATTGAGAAAAATTTTTATAAAACTTATGAATAGATGGAAAGACACTTAAACCTATGGAAGAAACTGGATAAATTTATGTAGACATGCTTGTTTTGTATTTTTTTTTGTATTCTTAACTAAACCATGACATTTTCAATACCCCCTAATATCTCATTGAGAAGGAATATAGTATAATATTGAACCAGAGGCAATTTATTTAAGGCGGTGAAAAAATTCGCTTCGATTTTATTATTGATAATTTTATTCAATTATTCAACATACAAAGCATTAAACCAGTTATTATAACACAAGACTGGGGCGCACTTATAATAGAGACACGAATGTTACGTCTTATGCATAAACATAATATTTTAACTGCTTTCCTGTATTATACATAAATGTGTTCATTAAATTAACTCAAAAATCATCCAGAATCGGTAACCATAAATTGTTACTCTGTCGTGAATACACCAATGAAGCGAGATAATAGTAACACTATCAACTTTTACAGCATTAATATACTTTATCTGATCGACGAATAGTTTAATCGTTGAATTAAGCGTAAGACTATTTGATCCAAGACGTTATTACTAATTCGGAGGTTAATTATGAGCCAGATTTGTTTTGAGATAAGAATATTTTAAATTATATAGGCATAATAATATTTAATTTAATTTATTTAAATAGAACAATAAATTTTCCATTCTCTTGGTTAAATACAGTAGAATTGCAGTTCAATAGATAAAATGAGATTATGACTATAAAGTTATTAAAATATGAATATGTTATTTTTCTTCTTCGTTCGCATTTTTATTTTCGTGCATCTGTGTAAATAACGTGTAGAAGCTATATGACCCTTTTAAGATCTGTAATAATACACTCCAGTTAATAAAATATATGAGTTACATTTGAACACCATCAAAACAACTGAAATGTAAATGTCAAATTACTAACATCAATAAACGTAGCCATAGAAAAACTAGCAAACGGTCCAGCATCTAGTATGAAAGAGGGAGCCAGCTTGCCCGCCAATAGCAAGATCTGATGTTTAACCAGCACATCAGCTCTCCACCAATCACTAGCGTATACGCCGCGGTCAACTGCATTGCTCTGGTGCAGTAAAATACAACTCATATAATGAAACAATATACTATGTTATTAAGTTCAGCGATATTTATAAAATAATTATACTATAAAGAGGTATATATCTATTAGAAATGTATATATGTATATATGGTATAGTGCCTTTGTGAATTATAAATCTTGTGATGTGGAAATTTGCGACCCCTTAAAGAATTTAAAAAAATATACATAAATAAAAAATCTATTCTCATATATACGAAAACATTTTTTGATGAAGACGGTTCGCTTTGCCCTCGCGTGGTCGATTACACAAAATATATAAATCCAAATAAATACTAAATATAAAATATGTTAAAATTATTGAAGTAAGTTTGAAGTATAAGAAATTGTAGCTTTGTATTTCAATCTAATAAGTTAAATCGTTAAATAAATGTGAAGATAGATAGTAAGAGTATATATTTTTATTGTTAGCGAAATGACACCCACCTCGTAGGCTATTTCATTACTGTGCCAACAGTATAAAAATAGTTGTATGGCCAACGCTACTGAGAACTCTATAACCCATATCTTTTGGGATGCTGCGATATCACCCTGAAAGGTAAAGTGGTTAGAAGTGGTAATTTATATGATCATGAATTATAATCGTATTGCATATACTTACTATGCTTAGCTGCACCACGCTACAACAGATCATGATGGAGCAGACCAGCACGTAAATGAACATAACTGGCGATATGATTGAGTTGAAAGTCTTATACTGCCTGAAATAAATTTATATGACAAAATATGAATTATTATTACAATTTAAAATATTAAGACCTAATACATACTCGAGAAAGAAGTTGTGGAGACGATGACATTCTTTTATATTATCCAATATTTTATCTCTTGGTATATCTTCATCATAACCGAAGATTCTCTCACAATGGTATCGCAACATCGTCTGTTGAGCCTTTAAAAATGACATTATAGCTACAGCCGTGGAATCATAAACCGCTACAACGCCAGCGCCTTGACTGGTCATTAGTATATGGACAGAAACAGAGACCAAGTATCCGGGCATTTTAGTTTTGTCAAATGGAAACCACGAACTTAATATTTGAGGGTATGGCTCCGTACGATTTTGAATAGAAATCCGATAAGTTGACGAAGTCGCATATTTTAAGAATGGGGATGCAATGGTCACAACATTTGTCAAGAGTATCACTGACCAGAATAAAAACGTTATTATTCTGGAATATAATTTATATTTCCTCATTATTTCAATCAACGTTGGGTCGTTGGTTTTAGATTGTTTAATTTCCTCCCTTGATATATTATTCACTAGTCTCCGCCAATCTTTGAGGTAGAAGACAAAAAACACAGTTTTGCTAATTGAAACGAGACTCAGCGCAGTGACAGAGATGTTAAATAGCACTTTCATCAAGTCGTTTCTCATATAGTACAATTCGATAAATTCACTCATTACAAAGAGAATAGACCAGAAATGAACAAAATTGAAGAAACCGTCTCGAATGATGTTTCCACATTGCCAGAGGCCGAACCAATAAAGTCCTTTCAAGTTTGGACCTAATAAAGGATATTTAGGATTCTCCAATCCCTCGAAAAATCTCATTATATTTGACGCCATATTGAAAAAATAGAATCGAAAAGTAAATTAAAAGGAATATTAGCTGCTATTTATATGAATTGGAATTAATTTAATGTGATGCAGCAAGAGTGAAGAAATAGACACAGTCAGGACTGATCTAACATATAAATCTAATATATAAATTTATAACTTAAATTTTCTATGACAAATATTCCCTAAATACGAGTGTTATACTGTGACTTATTTGTTATTACAATCTACTTTGATAGGAACAGATTAAAATTTTTTCCTTAATAATAAAATATAATCAAAAAATGCATAAAACACTTCAAAGATTTGCGACATAAATCTATCATTAAAGTATATTAGTTGAAGAGTTTTTAAAACTAATAATGGAGGCACTGATGTATAATTTATTCTGAAGAAACAAGGACTGTGGTTTTATTTTTCTTGTGTATTAAATCACTTTTAATTTTATTGTATTATTCTTTTAATAATAATTATATACAGATATAATTTTCTAATATTTTTTTAATAATAATTATATACAGATAAAATGAAGTAGGTAATGTAAATAGATTATGATTTTGACAACTTCATGCTTATTATATGTTATGTATGTTTCTATTTGGTTATATTTTTATTGTAGTTGTTATCTAAAGTTTAGAAAATACCACAGCGAAGATAAAATAAAGAACAGTTGTATATTAGGGTTTACGTTACAAATAAATTACTCTTTAAAAGTAATTAAAATTAGGACGTGGATATTGGCTAAGGTGTCACATAATGCTAGGTCTAGTACGAGACTTGGACTGTAGAGTCAATGGTGACGGTGTCAAACTCAGTTTGATTACATCACTGGAGAGTAGTCAAACATATAATTATTATTACACAAAAAACATATTTTTAATTTGTGTTTAAAATTCGTATATCCAAAATAATTTACATCACAATACATAGCATAAGAATCAACTTTGAGTATTTAATGTTCTTAAGATGAATATATCTATATCCATTCTAATACAATATTATATTAACATCGTATGGGAAGAAATATAATTTAAAAAAAAACGTCTCCTGATCAGGAGACGTTGAATTGTGTGGGAACAAAGACTTAGTTAAAAGGTGAACGGACGTGCATACAATTGAGAAACGAGGGTGCTTCGGTATTTGTGAGACATTTAAAAATTACCAAACATTGAATAAAGTCCAAGTAGTGAAAATGAATATTTGTTCAAGGGAGACCAAAGTAAAGAATATATATATATTTTTTATGTGAATAATTTAATAATATTAATAATTTTGTATTTTAAATTTTGTATTCTGAATTTAAATTATGATTGTATGTTAAAATAAAATGTATGTTTATAATATGTAATATATATATATGAACAAATGCGGCGTTGGGAACCGCCAACCAACACGCCATGTTCCGAACGGCGGAAGTTGGAGGACGGAGCTACAAATAGCTACGTGGAATGTAAGAGAAGGAATGGAACAAAAGATGAATGAATTATTAGATGTGATGGATGACAAAGATCTGGATGTTATTTGTGTGTCTGAGACCAAGCGAAAAGGCAATGATATGACCGATTTGCCTGGCAACCGGGTCGCTTTCTGGGCTGGGGTTTCAGAGGGTGAGCGAGGTTGCCAAGGTGTAGGCGTATTATTGTCCTCGAATGGTTAATGCAATGGTAGAATACAAGGCGATCAACCCGAGGCTTCTTTGGGTTCGCTTTAAGCTGGGGATAACAAGAGTATTCTTGTTAACCGTGTATGCGCCAGTATCCTCAGCTCAAATGAGCGAGCTCGAGGAGTTTTGGGAGAATGTCAGGGATGTTCTAAGTAGTGTCAGAGATAATGAAAGTTGATAGTATGTGCAGATATGAATGGATGGGTTGGAACCGCGCGAAGCGGTTACGAAAGCGTGCTAGGCAAATACGGTGATAGGAGGGTAATTGAGGCTGGAAAGCTTATTTTGGAATTTTGTAAAGACAAATTTGTTTGTGACAAACACGATGTTTGATCACAAACAAATTCACATGTACACATGGGAGCGAGCGGAAGAAAGAAGTATGATTGATTTATTTCTAGTGGACCAGCGTATTCGAAGTCAAGTTATGGACACGCGAGTGTTTAGAGGTGCTGATCTGGGAACGGACCACTATCTAGTCGTTGCTAGAATAAGAGGTCTGTTTGCAGGTTAGCGCAGCCACACGTCGTGTCCAAGCTTGGCGTCGAATTATCGCATAAGAAGCTGGAAGCTTCAAGATCCACCGATCAGAGAGGAATATCAAGAAAGGGTTTCCAAGAAGCTTGAAAGCTGTGATTTTGGAAATGAAAGTGTTGAAGTATGTTGGCAGAATCTTAGGAATGGTATGGGGAAAGTAGCGACAGAAGTATGTGATGAGAGGAAAAGAGGTTTTAGTAAAAAGCGTGATGAATGGTGGGATGATCAAGTGAAAGATGCTGTAGAGTTAAAGAAAAAAGCATGGCTCGATTATAAAACCTCGGGTAAGGATAAAAGTATGAGAGAGATAAGAAAAAGAGCGTACAAGTTGCAAAAGCACAAAACGAAAGCACTTATAAAGATGAAGCGTGAAAATTCTGAGAGAGAAAGGGATTAAAGGTTGACAAACAACTTCCGAGAAAACACGAAGCTTTTCTGGCGAGAAATTAGTGGTTCCCGGGGTTTTTCGGTAACCTATAGAATGAAAGGGGTGCTTTCGAAGAGCGGTGAAATTTTAACAGTGCAAGCACACGTTTTGCAGCGGTGGGCGGAATTCTATAAGGAAATGTATGAACGTGAGGACGCCTCGGTCTTGACTGCTAGCGTAATGCTGAGTCCAGATGTAGTCGATGGTGAAATGAGTTTGGAAGAAGTAGAGAGCGTGATTCGAAGTCTGAAATGTGGTAAAGCTGCGGGAGCAGATGAAGTTACTGCCGAGATGATCAAATATGGTAGGCCACGCGTCTTGGACTTTTTCTGGTTTTTGTGCAATTTATGGAAAATCGTGGGAGGTCCCTGACGATGGCGAAGTGCAGTCATCGTACCTTTGTATAAAGGCAAAGGTTCACAGATAGACTGAAAGCTATAGGGCTGTCAGTTTGATTAGCTTGGGCAATAAAGTATATGCTAAAATATGAGCGAGAAGAATGCAAGAGAGATCTGAAAGGCTGTTGTGGGAGGCTCAAGGAGGTTTTAGACCCAGAAGAGGGTGTATAGATCAGATCTTTTCCCTCCGCATGATCACGGAAAAGTTTTTGGCCCTAAACCAAAAAGTTTTCTGTGCTTTTGTGGATTTGGAAAAGGCGTTTGACAGGGTTGTGAGAAAGAAGTTATGGGAGATACTGCCCCGATACAATGTCAACGGACCCTTGCTACAGGCTGTAAAATCTCTTTACAGAGATCACTCAGCCTGTGTGCGAGTAGGAGCTAGCATAACGCCCTGGTTTGACATCCAATCGGGTGTTAAACAAGGTTGCGCTATGTCAGCTTGGTTGTTCAATTTGTATTTGGATAGTTGTCTCCAAGGCGTGAAAGACAGTGACATGGGAGTGAAAGTAGGTGACCTTAAGGTCAATTGCTTGCTATATGCAGATGATGCAGTGCTCATTGCATCATCAGAATGCAATTTGCAGGCATCGGTCACCACTCTGAAAGATGGGTGTGAAATTAATGGTCTAAACCTGAATAAATAAATGTAGATAAGACGAAGGTTCTGATATTTGAAAGGAATGGAGAAAGAACAGAATGTAAAAATATAAACACTCTCAAAAATTGTTCACAATTATAAAGATAAAACTACAAGTATATGGATTTCTACATTTTATAAGTTATGACAAATGGCTTATTACTTAAATCGTGAAAGAGAGAGCAGTCGAAGCCTATCAAAAGATAATATATAATAATGTAAAACATATAAATATACAGGTAAGTAATGTATAAGATTAAATAACAATAAAAGTTTAAACGAGAAACAATATTTTTTTTAAAACATACCTCTTTGCTGCTTAATATAAATATTACAATACATTTTAATTTAAATACTTACTTACTATACTTATTACGATGTTATTTTCTAAACATGTTCCATGGTTATTATAAAAGTGACACAGTTTTGATTAAAGCTCTTTTTACCGTTTAATGTCTCATTTTTTTTTAAGTTAACCATAATTGCGCCGAATAAGGACATAAGACTCTCAATCGGTCAGTCGTGTAATTCAGTTCCCTCTCTTCCCATCATCATTTAGATTCTACGCATAGAAATTATATGTTCAATGCTCGCTAATCCCGGTGTGTCGTTATTTTATTAATGAGACGGTAAAATTAAGGAAGGAAGGTAAAAACCACTACTATTTATAAATGATTTCTTTCCCCCTCTACCCAATTTAAGACTCCACATTGTTATAATAAAATATTTTTTTGTAATTTCAGATATATTTGACATTTTATTACTAATACGGAAAAATAAATTTGTCATCTATCTAATTTGAAAAGGTCAATAATATACTTTATCTGATACTATTCTCGTTAATGTTATTGAAAGCGACTAGTATGATGCAAAATACGGTTCTCTTATTAGGTAATACCAATAAAGGACGCGTAAATATAAACAGCCAGCGAAATTTTATAAAATAATATAAATGTCTTAAAAGTAATAACTTTAATGCAAAGAGTATAAAAATTTGAGACCGTCTGATAATATATATTAATAATTTAAAAGTCTTGATACAAATAGAGACAATGTTAAGTTCTTTTTAAAAAAGCGCTATATATTAAAACGTGCAAATACGAATCGTTATCAAGGAAGGAGTAACTTTTTACGTCGTCCTCCTAACCCAACCACGTCGTCCCAAGCTGTCTGGCAGTGGATTAAGTTACAACCTTTCTCCAAAGTCGTAACTGTAAACACGGAATAGCTCTTGGTCAATTTTACGATGAACAAAGATCACAGTGAGTGGAGTCCAAATAATGAATGTAAGATGGGCAGTATTCTTGTAAATAAATTCCATGTCCCGTAGAAAGAATAAAAATGTTATTTTAATTAATTTATTTGGCTAATATTTTAGATACGAGCTCCTTTTTTTATTTGTTTATTGACAATATAAAAAAATACATTTAGTGATAATATAAAAATATATATATTTAAACTGATATAATAAACATTATATCACTCAAAATGTTAATTTCACGAATCAAATATTTAATGAAGAATAGGGATAAAATCATGGCTAAGACTAAGTATAAGACTACAGATGAAGGTAATTATAAGGATAAGTGTAAGTGTAAGTGAAGTAAAGTGTAAGTGTAAATGAAGAATAGGGATAAAATCATGGCTAAGACTAAGTATAAGGCTACAGATGAAGATAATTATAAGGATAAGTGTAAGTGTAAGTGTAAGCGTAAGCGTAAGCGTAAGCGTAAGCGTAAGCGTAAGCGTAAGCGTAAGCGTAAGCGTAAGCGTAAGCGTAAGCGTAAGCGTAAGCGTAAGCGTAAGCGTAAGCGTAAGCATAAGCGTAAGTGTAAGTATAAGTGTAAGTGTATTTTACTTAAATACGTACAGTAGAGTAATTTTATCTATTTTAGTATCTATTATTAATATTACGCCACAAGGGTGACAAACATAACTTTTACTTACTATTCAAACATTCATAATTAAAGTAACAAACTAGTTCCCCAGTATACCATCTATATGTACAAATAATATTGGTGTACTAACAGAACTTATTTCGCTAAACTATATATCAAAGTTATAGGACAGACAGACAGTATTATTCGAATATAGTGAATAATATATGTGTATACTTTATATATTAAAAAAACAAAAAAGTGTACATCTATCTATCTTTACATAAATAAAATTGAAGTGTGATAAATAATAGTTTTTTTTTCTGTCTGTCTGATTGTTCCGGTTAGTCTTTGAAATGGCTCGACGGATTTGAACAGAATTTTCACTGTCAGATAGATGATGTTATAAGGAGTAACTTAGACTACGTAAAATATAAACATATTCCCCTCGAACAAAGTAGGGCACAGTTAGTACTCCTATATAGCGTATTATTATAGTTATTCTTTTGAAATTGTTTTTCCACATTCATTCATCTCTTCTTTTTCATTTATTTTTAGCAAGGAAAGAAGATATAAAATGTTTTTCTTTTATTTCTTTTTACTTTTCTTTTTTATTTCTTTGTTAAAAGCGGAAGCCACATTTTTTTCTGTTCTCTTTTTTTTATCATCTAAGTATAAAAAAAAACTAAACAGTGTTTTTTCAAGGTTACCTTAATCTTGAAAATTTATTTATACCAATCAGCAATGGGGTTTTTGACTGTTAGTATGGGTGTAATTGAGAAGACTCTTGTGTCTTTAATAATAATTTTGAATAAATAGAATAACGTAAACAAATATTTTTTTCCCTTTTAGTAGGGGTATACATTTAATCTGAATATCTGTTTAATAATTTCTAATTTATAATATAAACTTAAAATATTTTTTTTGGTTCAGTGTTAATATTCTCAAGAACAAGGGCGGTTTTTTTGTTCTTGAAACTGTTTTAAACGCTTGTAAATTAGAGTTCTTCTGCATAGTCTATATGACATATAAAAAAATCCCTCAAAATCCTTACGCACGGAAGTAAGTTTTCAATCCAAAGCACTGACAATGGAAGAAGTATACATTACCCTTATACAAAGGCTTCTACAAGATACGGTATGAATAACTGTACGGTGTAAGAAGCTAGTTCATCTTCGACAGCACAGTCCTTCTACACTTGTCTGTATAATGACCTCCCAAAGGTTCTATTGAATTAAAGGTTTTATTAAAGTTTAAGCTTAATAATAAGAAATATTTACAAATTTTTCCTTAATATTATATTGGTCTCCTTATTTAAGTTATGAATTATAAATAGTAATAATATTTTAATTTTTTCATGTAAGTGAAGTTTTGTTTTTGGCGAGAAATACAGTCTTCAAAACTAACTTTGCTATATGATGTGGCCCAAGTAATGAAGCTACTAAAATTCATAATGTAATTAATTTATTAGGCAAAACCAGTTTTCCATAAAATGATTTTTTTCTGCAGTAAATAAAACGCAAAGTGTACTTTAAACCAGCAAAATCAATCGGATATACAATATATATATATTATTCAAAATAAGCCTTTCTTTAACGTATATAACGAAAAGTTACTTTTAAAAAACAACGCCGGCATCAGACAGATTTTAGATTAATATTCTGTTTTCACTTTTCTAAATTACATTTTTCTTCTTACTCATCCAACCTGCAAACAATATTCGGCGTGGAACATATTTAAAAAACGTGTAAAACAAATTTAGGATCCCTTGCGAAATCCTTATTTATATGAAATTGGTTTTTATTAAAATGTTTACGCAAAATATTTTACTTTTACTAAAACAAAATTAAATTATAAAGTATTAGAAATCTTACGAGAAACAGTTAGTCTTTCTGCAGCAACAGCACAGAAGGGTCTATCTGCAGTAACAATCACCAAAATATCAGTAGAGTTCGTAAAGGCAGGTTCGTCCAAAAAATCTAAACTAAAACCTTATTCCATCTTGGACGTGTCTCCTGATTGGACTCTCATGATGGACACGTATGAAAAGCAGTACAAAATTCCCGGCGATGTTTGTGTTTCGTCATCTAGGCCCGATTTATTCCTGTATTCAAAACAACTAAGGTCCTGGGAAACAAAAATACCCAAAGATCATACATTTAGGCTTAACAAGTGTTACGAACTATGTAACGAACTGATCAGGAATAAATTTATAGTTAATTTGTACGTTATAGAAGTAGGAGCGAGATGTATAGTAGCAAAATCTCTCTACAACTTATTTCAGGATCTCGGTCTTTGTAGAACGATCATCATCAGTTCATTTCTGGAACGTATTTCAATGGCGGCTTGGTAAGGTTCTTACGAGATTTGGTTAGGTAGGGAGAGGAGCGTAAACAGTGAAGGTGAGCGTGTATGCGCATAGTAAAGGGGCCCCTTAAACCTACACCTGGGTCGCAAGTCCCAGGCATTTTTTGCACTCCTCTTTTTGCAACGCGATAGGCCCGGCACCCGCACGGTGAATCCATGGAATGCTAAGAAGCTTTGTCTCTGAGATATATGTTAAACGTTTTAAGTATCGTTTTTAATATTTATAGCTTGATATAACTACATTCCATACTTATATACGCGCGCGCGTGTGTTTGTTTGTGTGTGTGTGTGTGTGCGGGTAAATTGTTCTTATGTGATATAACTTTAATTAACATTATTTTTCAAAAAAATCAAATTATCGAAATATTTCGAAAACAATTTATCTTTTATACAGATATTGTTTTTTATTTAATTTTAAAAGAACATTGTACGATTAACGGTTTACACATTAATACTACATGTAATATATTTATGTAAATTGATAATCTCATATCCATAATAATATGCAAGTCAATATCAAATCCACTGAGTGTGTATTTCTGATTCCATTTCCGATTTCCAGTTTTGATGATTGCAATCAATATGCCACCAATGTATCCGTTTCATGAAAGCCTACAAATATAGATGTTTTATTTTTATTTATAAATAAAATTGGCTTTGAAAAAAATTAAAGAATTGTTGAAATTTATACAAACAGATAAAGCATTTTCGATTGCATTTTTTATGTTATTAAAATATTATCTTTTGCTCGCGGCTTCGTTAAAGAACATAGACGTGTACTTGGAAATAAATATTGACCCGAAAGGTCGACCACAAAAATATTAAAAATGAAGTCATAGGCCACTAATATTATTATAATTTTTTTTTTTTTCTTTTTTTATATTTATGTTTTAATACTCGGGAGGGCATTGTAGTAATTTTTGTTTATGCCAGTTCTTACTTGATGTGTTTTTTTTAATTTTTAAATTTCAAAACTTTAATTTTATTAGATAGACATACATTTATATATATTCTTAACACCTTTATATTTGTATAATATAAAACTAGGGGCGCCAACGAAACCCTCAATTTCGACTCAGTGCGCTCGCGAAATCTCGGGTACCGTTTGCATATTGAGCAAAGCGAGCCCAGTGTTGTTGTTGAGTTGACTCATCGTTTCCCATTGACTTCAATGGGATATAAATTTTTTGACATGATAATAAAAAATAAAAAAAAAACATTTTTTTCAGGACATTAATTTTTTTTTAAAACCATCACCTAATGTGTGTCTTTTTGATTGCAAAGTTTCATTATTTTCCGTCAAGTAGTTTTTGAGCCAATTCCTGACAAAGAACGCAAAAAGTCTCCAGTAAAACGTTCGCTTCGCTTCGCTCAATTATCATTATAATTATAAACCTATTATTGATATTTATTTCATTTTTAAATAATTTATATACTGAATATTTATTCACATTTATTAACTATGTCCTCAGCAGATAGTATTAGTAGTAATCAATTTCTTTCCCTTTCATCTTGTGACGAATCTTTAAGTGATGTTAGTTTTCACAGTACAGCCGCTCATCCCCTCAGTTTCACTCTTAGTTTCTCAGATTGTCTGAAAACTTTTAATGTAATCCATATAAATGCACAAAGTATCCCGGCTCATTACCCTCATATGCTTGCATCATTTAAGTCTCCTAATATACATGCCATCTTAATATCAGAATCGTGGCTTAAACCATGTTTGTCATTAGCTCCTTATTCACTGCCGGGATTTCATCTCATTCGTAATGATGGCTTTGGTAAGGGTGAGGGAGGAGTGGCGATCTACTTACGCACCCACTTACCCTTTAATATTATTAGTTCGTCCACTCGGCCACCAGACTCTCAAGACACTAAACACCTATTAATCGAAGTATATTTAGGTAAATCTAAAATCCTCCTTGGCGTATTTTACTGTCCCCCTTCTATTTTTAATTATATTAATTCTTTAGAGACCGTTTTAGAGAAATATGTTCCTTCTATTATTATGGGTGATTTTAATACATGCATGAAAAAAGATAATTACCGCAGCATAAAACTATTAAATGTATCTGAAGCATGTAACTTATAATTGCTGCCTCTTAATTCACACCTTTTCCCCGGCAGGGAACCCTCTCTTCTTAACCTTATTATGGTATCTTCACCAAATTTTGTTTTAAAAGACGGTCAGTACTCTGGTGATGCGTTTTCCTATCATGAATTGATTTATCTCTCTTATAATATTCGTCCTCCAAAATACAAACCCACTACACTTCTGCAATGTAATTTTGGAGGAATTGACAATAATCGACTATGTGAGGATGCTCGTCAGTTAGACTGGAATCTTGTATTTAATTCCGATTCCGATTGATAATAAGATAGAAATATTCAATAATTTGTTGACCCAATTATATGACAGGCATGCCCCTGTACGACCAAATAAAATGAAACATCTTCCTGCACCGTGGTTAACAAATGAACTGAGGATTTTAATGGCGAAAAAAAATCAAGCAAAATATAAATATACATTAAAAGATTCCGATACCAACCGCTCTAAATATCATAGAGCTCAAAATCGCTGTAATACTTCGTCTAGAGATGCCCAACGCCGCCATATTCATAGCTCAATCGAAGGTGGCAACACATCTGAAACATGGAAATTTCTTGAATCGGTTTTTAGTTGGTAGAACTACAAATACTTTTATCAATATTGGCATTGAACTTCTTAATAAACACTTCTCTTCTTCTAAAATAATGGACAATGCCGATAAAGATCGGATACTTCATTGTCTTTCATCTCTTCCAACTCCAGATTTCTTATCTTTTTCCTTTTGTTCTATCACCGAATGTGATGTTAAGAAGTGCGTATTATCCATTTCTTCAAATGCTGTTGGTGCTGACAGTATAAGCCGTAATATGATCCTACCCATCCTAGCTGTTATTGCTCCTTTTCTAAGTTACATCTTAAACTATTCCATTACCAACGATAAATTTCCTGATGCTTGGAAACATGCTCAGGTGATTGCAATACCTAAACAGTCGAAACCCTTAAATATAGGCGATTTTCGTCCTATCTCCATCTTACCCTTTCTCTCCAAAATCCTTGAGAAAATAGTTTATCAGCAGTTGAGCACATTTATCAATAACCATCATTTACTTAGTTCAATATTTAGTACAATCCGGTTTCCGTCCCGGTCATAGTACGGTTACAGCATTAGTCAAGTTCACCGATGGTATTTGCTTGGCAATGGATAATAAAAATCGCCGTTAGGCGATAAGGCCGCCTGTTGTACTTTTTATTTGTTATTTTGTTTATGTTTTTTTTAATATTCTGTGGTGTACAATAAGGAATAAATAAATAATATTAGGTAACATTAGATGCAATTGTAATTAGGTATTTCTATATTACAATTATAGCTTATGCCAGTGAATTTTCCCACTTTACACACCTAAAACAATTATTTACATGTAAACTTTGAATCTTCCTCATGTGAAAGTCAACAACAACAACAACCATATATTTAACCTTTAGAAGTTTTAGAACTTCCTAAATTGACTAAAAGTTTCCTGAATACTTAGTAACTAAAATACTACATCACGTTTAGTCTGTATTTTGTTTTCGTTGTACGTTCTATTACTCGTACACAGCCGCTGTGACTGACGCTCTACATCGTTCATTGTTATAGATTTGATATATATCATAATCATGTTTAGATTTTAAAATTTATTACAGTGAGCCCCAAATTTAATTCATGTCAGTAGTTTTTAAGTGGTAAGGGAACATATAAACAGATTAAAGAAAAACATTAAAAAATATATTTTATATTCACAGTACACAGATTTATGTACAATGCGCGGCCTAGTTTTAATATCTTACATTAAAAATTTATTTAACAATTGCATTTAAAAAATATATAAAGTATGTAAGTATTTTAAAATAACTCTAGCAAGACCTTACCGTATTTAAAACCCATGAAGTAATTGCTAAAAATATTTTCTGTCATTAAACGCTTTTTTATTCGCACAATTATGTTTTTACATAATTGTGCGAATAAAAACGACATAACATAGTGTTTTTATAAAATTGATAACCACGTCATAACTACTATATATATTTATTTATGTGTTGCCTCCACAATATTAAAGAGGGATAAGGAGCCAGTAAAATCTATGCATATAAGTAATATTTAAAAGTAATATTATTTATCTCACGCTTATTTATATAAAAATAATTGAATAAATCAAATAATATAATATTAAAAAATACTGGACGTAATTTGACACCACCAAGTAGGCACTTTTTTCATTAGCGATCAACTATTCACTGTCGATAATTGAACACTTATTGTAACAAGCATTTAATTACTTGCCATTTTTTCATTGTGTCCTAGTATACCTATATATTTGTTCTTGAAAAATATTTAAATAACTAAAACAAATTCTTAAGAGTCTAAAAGTATTATAGTAATAAAATACATTTTACTTTGATTTTTTCATGTCTAAATTTGACGAACAAATTTCCAATACAACTAAAAAAATGTGTGTTTTTGTTTAAATTTTAATAAATAATTTGTGTCTGGAGCGAGAGGAGGTAAAACAAGTACATAATAAATTTACCTCGTAAACCACCCATGTTACAAAAATTCAAATAAACAGTTTTTTTTTAGTTTTTTATGGCTAAAAGAAACCTTGTGCATTAAGAATTCAAACCAACATCAAACGAAAATAATGATGGACTGAATATGAATGGATAAAATATTAATTATAATAAGATAATTTCAAAATGCTCTACAACTTCAATTCATATGTTTAAAAGGCAGCATCGCACACAGTTCACAGCAATTAAATATATATAGTCAAGTAATATTAGGAAGAGTTGTAAAAAATATAAAATTTGTCACTTGAAGAAGAATGACTTTGAAGTTTTTGTCTACTTTAGAAGATCCCGACCATCCGTTACTCGGTCCAACTTTGTGGGGTTTCCAATGTCTAATAATGTCCTCATCAAATAAAGGAAAGTATCGAATAATATACTATATTCTTTATTTATTGACCATTTTGATGGTTTTAAGTGAATACATTGAACTGTATGTCATTAGAAATAATGTGGCGCGAGCTCTTAACAACATGTCGCTCACTTTTATCGCACATGTGAGTGTGGTGAAGGTCGGCACTTTTATTATTTGGCACAAAGACTGGATGAGCGTCATAAATTATGTTTCGTGTCTTGAAAAACATCAGCTCCGTCAGCAAGACCGAGTCACTAAAGACCATATTAAGAAATACACTAACTATTCTAGAGGTGTCACCGTTTACTACTGTATCCTGGTGGTACTTTCTGTAATAATTTACTTTTTCCTACCTCTTCTTCATTTTTTATTCTCTTTACACACAAGAAACACAATCAACATCGAGGAGACACCATATCCCCAAATTATAAGCTCTTGGGTACCGTTTGAAGAAACCGAAGGCTGCGGATACTGGATTGCAACTTTTGTTAAAATTTTATTATCAAGTTATATATCATTCACCTTTGCAATATATGATGCTAATGTTTTCGTTTTAATGACATTTTTTGCTGGACAATTGGATATATTAAAGTCTAACTGTGAAAGGCTTTTCGGTAATGGAGACGAGACAATTAGTTATTACGAAGCAAATGCGAGAATACAAGCGTGTCATCACCATCACGTCTTACTTGTCAAGTGAAGTATTGTTTAAAATATAATAACGGTGATTCAGTATAACAGATATCATTCAAAATTTTATGATTATTCTTGCAGGTATTTTAATATTTTTAACTCTCTCCTCTCACCTGTGATGTTTTTATATATAATTACCTGCTCGCTAACAATTTGCGGCAGTGCTATACAATTATCAACGGTAAACATAATGGATTAACTTCTTATATCAATATTTTAACACAAAATGTTAATATTACAACTGTTTCTATTAAAATTGTATTTGTTATATATTAATACCTTTATATTTTGAATAGATAATAATACTAAACATGTTTTTAGGAAGGAGCCACAACCATGGTAAAACTAAGGATTATTGAGTACCTGGTTGCTCAAGTTTTTCAGCTTTTTCTCTTCTGCTGGCATAGCCATAAAGTTTTAAACATGGTTAGTATATTGCTTCTTGTTTCAATACAATATTTGTGGCTACATTGCTTATCATACATATACTACATTACAATTGAAAGAAAAAAAATAAATAACCATAATAAAAACAAATACAATTTTTTTTTTTAAACTTCGTATCCTCTTACATAGTAAGTAATCTGCAGTCTAATTTTAGGTATATATTATTAATTCAATGTTTAACATGTGTAGAGTCGTACAGTGGATGAAGGTGTCTGCTCCAGTGCATGGTGGTCGCAAGATAGGCGTCTACGCCGCAGTTTTGTGTTGCTCGGAGGACAGTTAAATAAGACGATGTTGTTTACTGCAGGGCCTTTTGTTTATCTGAATCTTATAACTTTTGTAACTGTAAGTATTTAAGTTAACAAAATCCCATAAAGTCCATAGACTTGTTGGATTTTGTCATATCTATATCATCTCTATTTACGTCACTTTTTTGTGTAATTTTTTTTTTGTTATCTATTTAACTAGACATGAAAAAAAAAATTGGTCATATAAGTTTTCGTATAACTGCCTCATCGTTCAGTTTTAACGAGTCACTTCACTAAAATAAGTTGGATGTTTTAACTAAAAACCAAATGATATAAATTAATTTATTTTTATTTTTATTACAGATACTAAAGGGTGCATACAGTTATTATACGCTTCTAAGTAACTTTGGCATTTAAATAATTTTATTTTTTAATGTTAAGGCACCGTATATGCTTTTAGAAAAGAAGTAAAACAATTATTGTATATCAAATCATAATAATTATATATTTCATACATTTTCTTCCAACTGCTTAGCAGAGTGATTGTATCATCCACTCCGACTAAGGATGATGTGATCTGTATGAAGCCACACTTCTCAAACTACAGCAAACACCATCGTCGGTATACGGTGATAAAAAATATCGATTGTTTAATAATACATTTATTATTATATTTTCAACCTCTCGTAAAAATTATGTTTTTGTTTTTCCTAAATAATTGCTGCGAATTTTTTAGTTGACATTAAATTAGTATATTTTATATGTATATTTGCAACCTTAATAAAATCTTCAATAGCTTAATTTTTTTATAATTCTACCCGTAATATTCGAAATAATTGGACAACAAAAAATCCTACTTCTTTAAACTGTTCAAAATGAATCAATAATAAAGTCTGAAACATTTTTTTATAAAATATAATATTTTATTATGAAGATATGGTAATAGAAACCAAATAGTAGTTGGATTATTAATTTATATTCTACTGAAATTTAATTTCATATGACACGTCGGCTAAAATATACTTTCGGTGTCACATTTCAAATAGTTGAATAATCTCTCGGAACATCAGGAAATATAAATGTTTGATCTGTTACAATAACAATTACACTGAACCGAAATGTGTGGATTAAAAAAATATATGTTTTTTTTATCTTAGCCGAAGAGAGATATAATGAAGACATTGTTATAAACAATTTTAAAACCAGTGGACATAAGTTTAAAAGGAAAAGGAATATTGCATAAGTCAGTCTAATCAGAGAATAAATTAAAACTATAAACAATTTAAAGTCATATTTGTATATCTATAATATGATGTGGGTGAGTCAACATTTCCAACAATATAAGTTCTGTCTATGTTGTTTGACTGAAATGTTTGGTTGCTGACTCTCTCTCTGGACCGTGCTTGTGACTTATTTAAACTAAGGTTAAGTTAAAAAATATGACCGAGTTAGCATTTAAAAAACACGAACTAGCCTATATATTTTATAAAAAAAATTACAGATTTTTTTTTTGTATAGATATATACTTTATTTATGATCAATTTATGAAGTAATTTATTATTTTTCTTAATGTTATTATGATACTATACAATATAATATTCCCTTTAAGACCTATAAAAAATATAACTTTTACATAAAATCTAATTTAAAATCAACAATCCGCCGGTGGGATAAACTGTTTAGGATCATCGGTGGGACAAGTTTGTTTAAGACGCTGACAGGGAGCTCGCCTCAAATATCAGGTCTATACCTATATTGTTTATGCCTGAGTCACACTAATCTTCCTTTAGGCTTAATGAAAACTATCGTTTACCGATTATAAAAAATTAAATAGTATATATCTCAACGATTGATAGTTTATATCTCTTGCTGGTTGGTTAAGAAAATTTAAAACTATTTGAATATTCTTGGTGCTCAGATTGATTTTAGACCTAAACTATCTACGAAAAGTGTTATTTTTGTTTAAAACGGACCATCCAATACTATATAGGAAGACATACGATACACCAGTGTACGTTTGCTTTCTTGCTCTTTCGTCCTGTTTTCACAAAATAAACTCAGTAAGTAACTAGTAATAAACGTAGTTCATGTATTGTGACATTAATATGTAATTATTATTTAATTGATTTAATTTGATTTATTTTTTGTAATGTAATAATTTTGACTAATATGAGATAGTAATTATTAAAAGAATGTATGTAGAAAAGAATTGTATACTAACATTGGTTTATAACAATAAAAATGTTTCTAGCAAATACATCAACGTTGCAATCAATAATACTTAATAATCTTTTATGTATTATATTACAACCAAAACTTCAATAAAAATAGAATTAGGATGTTGATTATAATGGTATAAGCAGCATTCTAATTGTAATTCTAATCTCCTGTATAAAAAGTTCGATATTGCGCGATATATACCCGAGTTAGACTTTCAGCACTATGGGTGCTTTCGTCACTCGGAGCTAGCTGACGCCCGCTTTGATAGGGATGGCCCTACCCTGCCAAATGTAACATTACAGTTGTTTAAGCTTGAGTTTCAGATGGGAATTCTCCTGCTCTTGATATAATAGATATAAATAGATGTGTTAATATGAAAATATATATGTTTACAATAACGTCAACATTATATGTGAATATTTAACTTGTTATTAATCAACCTGCTGCAATATTTGGTTAAGACAAGATTTAACTTCACTGAAGTTGTCACATTATTATTTATTGTTTAAAATTTAAATCGGATGTCTAAATATACGAACATTGTTTAAAATAATCATAAAATAATAAATAATGACTATTAAAAGTAATGTAAAATTATATTAATTATTCAATTTGACTGAATTGTAAACTGTGATGTTAACATGTAATATAACTTAATATAATATAAACTTAATATAGTTAAATTAGATATATAAGAATAAGAAATGTATGTGTAAATCAATGAAACCATTATATATGATTATTAAACATCAAAATAATATACAATATCTTAATATAATATATTTAACTAAGTAGTAATTTGAATCTGCTAAAAATATTCGCCTATGGTTCTTTGTTAGAAAACGGTATAAAAGGATGGAAATGTTGAGTATAATCAAAATTTTATAAATACTCTTTTACTGTACAAGCAACCAAATTGTGGAATGCACTGTCTCTACCTTTAAGAAGATCGAAATCCCTAAAGATATTTAAAAATTCCGTAAAACTTTACTACTTATCAAATGATAACTGAAACTTCGCATTTGCTGACTTTATTATGTAAAACTTTTAATATTTACATATACATTGTGTATATTTTATTATTTTTATATTGTTTAGTTTATTATTAAGTAAATATTTATTTTATATAATATATATGTATTAGGTTTACGTATTAGAGTGTAGTTATGTATATGTATGTCTATTGTTATATCGTATTAATATTGTATTGCATCTACCCATATCATCTGATTTCTGTCTGCATTTCTTCTAACCCTAAGGTTGTCTGGAAGAAATCGCCGTTTGGCGATAAGACCGCCTTTTGTATGTTCCCAATGTTTGTTTCTTTTTGTTTCTTTTGTAATAATTTTTTTCCGTGTGGTGCACAATAAAGTATATAAATAAATAAATATAATCATCAGTTACTATCCATGTGTCTCCGTGTAATCTTTGAAGTAAAAAACAAGTGAAAAGCAAGTGAAAAGCAAGTGACAGTGAAAGTTATAATAACCCAGTGCGAGTAAAGAGACCACAAATACAACAACGTGAACTATTAGTCTGGACTAAGTAAGCGTTACAGTTAAGGTACGATATAAGCGTTTTATTACTATTATTATTTGAAATATTTAAAATATTGCTTTATACCACAAAACACTAAATTCGACTATTGTATAAGATTTAGAGCGACTTAATTGTTATTAAAGATTAAATATATGTTATTATAATTCAATATGTTGTTAAAAATTGCAGTTTCTTTTAAACAATCACTTACTTATTATTTTACATTATAACAAAAATCTAACACACTCATCGTACTTCCACCTTTATTCCTTCTACTCCTCCTGAATAGTTTTAGATTTTGGTAGTGATGATGGTTTATAAATGTTAAATGTTTTTATAGATTCAATTAATGTCGAAAGTTACTCCAATACTATGCAATCTCCTAATAAATAAAAAATATAATTTTATCTATATCCACTATAAACTTAAAATTTTTTTACTCCATTAACATATTATAAAAAGAATTATTCGTTGTTTTTATAAATATATAAGCCTTGATTCATATATTTAAACATAACAATAAACTATTGACGGTGCCCTTTTCAGACAAATCAACTCAGATTGTGATCCGTTTATTGAATTTTCTGAAAAGTTTACTAACGACCCGCGTTTGTCACGAGGGAGTTGAATTGTAGAAAAGAACAAATTGAATAGAAATAAAGACAACAAAAAGTATTTTTCATTTCCAATAAAGTCCAGTGAAGGAATGAAACTCACGACCTTTGGCTCAGCAATCGAGGTCATTAAATACCAGACCTATGGACCATTATATGGCATCTCATTATCCAATATTAACGACCAAGTTCTATTTAGTTTAAATTTGTAATAATAATGTGGAAGAAATATATATATCGAAATGTAAACAATCTATTTATAACATCCAACTTAATATAATAATATCGAGGTATTGTTATTATTATCAAGGTTATTAAAAAAGAAAACTAAAGGATTTTCACACAACTTCTTTGTAGAGCATGTATCAGAACTTAATATTTTCAATTGTTATTATTATTTCGTTCATTTACGTGCTGGTCTGCTCCATCATGATCTATTGTAGCGTGGTGCAGCTAAGCATAGTTTATAATAATTTTATAATCCTTTTCCACGAGGCACACTTCATACAATTTTCCAGCTGGAGTTAATGAAATTGAAAAATAATCCTGAGTTATAAATCAGCGAGGCGGTGATTGACAGAGAGTGATTTATTGTTCGTAAACACTTCTCGGAAATGATTTTATTTATTAACTTTCAGAATATATGTATTATTTATTTGGATTATAAACTGTAGGATAATTGACTTTTTCCTAACATTATAAAAATTTTAAACAAACTGACAGAACAAAAATATTATAACTTCTATAATATGTATCACATGGAAGTCAGGATCCCGTATCCCAGCAATGACATACCTATCTCAAAGATGTTGTCAGACTTTTCGCACTATTTCCAAAAAGGCATGCTTTATTAATAAAATTTCGTACCTCTTTAGATATCATGTAATAAACGGTTTTTTTATAAAACCTTTTCATCAGAAAAGTGCTTTGATATTAAAAATTATTAAAAAGGAATTTTGTTATATAATTCTCCGTTTTTTAAATAGGAGGACGTCCCGTAATAATTCCCTCACAAGTATAAAGTAAAATAGGGATAACGGAAATACCAGCTAACGAGGATTCTTTTTATGAGTTGTGACTGTAAATATCTTCAAATATAAAATAATATATATATATATATTTTTTACAAGTTTATGGTCACAAGGTTAAATGTTTCTTAAAGTGTCTCCTCGGCTATTCTGTCTGTCAAATGGTGAGTATGATACTATTTTATGAAGATTGACAACACATTAAATTATTAAAATTAAGTACGCTTTAAAAGTATTTTTTCATATAAAAACTGAAGTCAATTTATTATTTAAAATACAAATAATTTGTAGACTGAAACGATTGTTACACCTAAATACTATTGTGGAATATTTACCTTGTTTCTTTCTTTATTTGTTTGATTATCCTTAAAACGGGACATACACCCGAAATATCAATCAAACGAGACTGATGGTAAATATGTTATTAACATTTAAATAAGTTGAACTATTCACAATAAATGTAAATTTTTTAAAAGCTGGTATGAGGTGTATTGTTTCAATGCGGTTGTTGTAAGTGTCATTTACATTTAAACTCTTCTCAGATAAGCAGTCCTATTCAAAAAATTCAGCCAAGCTTTAAGCAAGTAGTATTGATTTTTGGTATTAATAGTCAGTTAATGAATATTCTTTTAGTTTATAAACATAGCTGCGAGTAAGTATCTTATGTAGAGCTAGAAAGCTTATCCAACTTTCACATATAGCGAGCGACGAAATAAAGCGATAGTTGTTTTGTTATCTGATAAAATTGATTTTGGCCTAAAAATATTATTAAATTCATGCAATAAAAAATCGAAAACTTTATTTGGATTATCGTCACTTACTTGCCCTTAAACCGTATTTGCAGAACGTTATTTTTTAAAGTAAGGATTCTATTTTTTGTAACACGAGTAGGTCTGCAAGCTAATATTTGGGGCAAAGGCCCCAAATATTAGCTTGCAGATTGAAAGCAATTTAATGATTAATTAACAAAGACAATTGTCAACGACAGTGGCCTGAACGATTCGATATTATTTCGATATTATCATCTCTAATAATAATAAATTGATAGAAATACAACTAGTAGTAATATAAAATTTATTATTACTACTAGTTGTTGTGTTAAACTAAATAAAAATAATATTAAAACTTCAGTTATTGTATTAATTATACATTACGTTATAATTTGTGACATTAATTAAGCGTATGTGAAGTTAATCGATATATCTCAAACAATTGATCTTATTTTATGTCATAACAACGACGATCTTATCATGAATTTTAACTCTATTATCTATTTTGAAACAAAATATTAACTTGTAATAATATAATTTACATAATATGTTACTAGCAATGCTAGTATTATACAGTTTAAAATTTCTGTTCAAATAAAATTGATTTCATCAGTAATATCCAAGATATCTACTCAAAAGGCTTCACTCAGACAAAATTCAGTTACGGACGTCCTTTACTTCCCACGTTCACTTGGATTTCATTACTGACTAATTCTGGAACTATTATAAATAATATATTATATCAACACGGAATTATTTAAGTATTTTTATATAATTTTCCTTTTACACAAATACGACGTCTGCAATAACAAAAATATAAAATACATCCAGGTTTGAAATAACAATCTATAAGATTGACTGAAAATTGTTTGTAAGGAACGAATTCACTCGACTGTTTTCGTTAATTTACTTTAAAAAATCATCTCCTCGAAAAGACATTAATTTACAAGGATACTAAGTATCGTAAGTTCTTTCTTAAATTTGGTAAAAGACTTTTTAAATGTAAGTTTCGAAGATTACTCGTTAAACATAGGTCTTGACTTATTAACAAACGTACAACTCTTTATAACTTTATTATACATAAATATGATATGATATCGCAACACCTCGTTATGACGTGTCGTTGGATGCCGTTTATAAATTTCAGAATATATTATTATCGACTAAAAATAAAGTAAAATTAGTTTAAAATAGGTATTTATAATAATTATTCAAAAGATATTTATAGCGTTATTTTATTGGCATCTCCAATCAACAACAGTCTTTTAATCAAATTTAATTTATTTTTATTCGATATTCGCAATATCAAGCTTTTAGTTATTATAGAACTTCCAAAAAAATTAAATTTTAAGCACTATTTTAAGAAAAAATCTTGTGAGTAAAAAAAAAAGTTTATTATTAAAACACGATACACGACACGATAAAATGGAGCAAAAAATATATAAAAATCATGCGTCTTTAATCTCAGGCAGCTAACACGGAACAGTTATTCAAACAACGGATCAAAATGAAAATTAAGGAAGTTAAGAAATTAAAATTAAAAGTTTGATGATTCAAACAGCCGTCTGAAACAATGGACATCTTCCCCGCGGCATTTGCAATTATGGTTGATTTCAAAAAGACAATGATCTTAATTGCGGTCAGAGCTATTGTCTATTGTCTGTATTCGAACAATTTAACAAAATTTTTAGAACTTTATGACATCACCATTTTTTTCGATGTCTTTATAAATGTATGTATGTATAATAAATAATTAAATATGTGAAGTATTTGTGAGAGAACGTATTCTAGGACAGACATCGTCGATTTTTAAATAAGACATGAATTAACAAACATGGTAAATAATTTGATTGCCCTGATACTATTTTTATTTTCATTGGCGTCTGCAAACAGAGCAGATGGGTCAGTCAACAAGTCCTTTGTGAAATGGGTTCACGGTTAGAAAACGCCGGTTTCTTTGTCAATTGATAGTTCAATGTTTGCCGATTGAAGTGTGGGTGTAAGTGTTGGTTAGTTCGTTTTTATTCCCTCTTTCCTCCCCATTGTTAAACTCTTTATACTGGCTACGTTAGCCAGTGTTTTTTTATGGTATATTATAAATTCGTTGTGAAATTTAATATAACGCTGTATATTTTTAATATAATATTTGTGTTTTAGTCGTAGTGGAAGGTGGTAATGTATGAAACATCTCAAATGTATAGTTTTTTATAAGATTGTAAATGGAATGAGATTACAAATGTAATATTTGGCGGTTTATAAAAAACGAAAGTTTGCTTATAATTCAAGCGTTTTAATGTACCTTTTTCCTAAGGAAAAAAAAAGAAAATGACGCAGTTATCAGGCCTCATAAAAATATTAAATCTCGTTTATGTTACTGTCCTCGATAATAAATCAACATAATAGATTTTCAACTCACATTTAAGTTGCGTTTTAAAGTCTGTGTGCGTTTATGTTAGGGGTTATGTCTATGTAGAGGTGTTGACAAATTAAAATGTTCGTGTTAGGGTTATATGTTATGTATGCCTAAAATAATATCCCTAGCACTTTGATTGTTTACTTTATCCAAGTTTCTCTGACATACATGTTTGTTTTCCTAAACTTGTATCTAATATGTTCTAAAGATTGTAATTCTTATTTTGTATCGGATAAAGATAAATTAATTATATTATTATTTATACCGATTGATATTTGATAGGGCAAATACTACTTCATCAATTGAATTTTGCGAACGTGATATTTTTACAATATTTGTTCGATTACATAATATCACTCAAATATTGTCATAATATATTAGCTTCAAATTATATAACGGTTTAGAGTTGAAAAGAGATTACTCTCTTTAGCGACCTCTATTTTAACTTAATTCATAAATGTCTATGTTTTCTATCCATTCAATAAGTTATTCTTTTTAGATATAACCGGAAAAGTTATAATCAACCGTAAGTGAGACCGAGTGGCGTCTTACTCGCTACTTGATATGAATCCCAACACAAGGTCATTTCAGGTCAGTAGATTTTTTTATCTTTTACGACCTCACGCACGCAAATCGTTTTTAAATGTCTTTGCAATCAAATTTTATGATATTTATCTTGTATAATTTTATTTTACCAACCCCGGTCGTTTATCTAAATTCCTTGCCATTGTACTAGTGTTAAGGAAAAAGCTTTTTGTGTAATGAGAATAATTTCTAAATAATAGCAATGAAGAATACATATGCCAGTTAACTGAAAATAAATTCATTCATTGAATGAGAATTGTCAACAACTTTTAAAAAAGTATTTTTAATATAGTAGCCTATATAATAATATATAAATCACATTGATTTTCACATTCATTGGTTGATTTCATACAATCAATACATTTGATTAGAGTCACGTTGAATTATATAATTGAGGTGGACAAGTATTTCAAGGTTATCTTGTATACCATAAAACTAATCAGTATCTCAACAATCATGTTGCTGGAATGCTGGAATGTTATTAACTTTATTGTTTGGGTTGTTTCTTAAAGGTTAACCTAACCGCTTCCTTCATTGTTCACCTTCCTTTCAGTTTACGATGGGAACATCAAGTATGATAAGTATAACTTTAAGGATTTTACTTACAGGTTATATTTTCGATTATATTCTTACAAATATTACAACTCTATGGATCATTATAAAAACTTATCTTTAAATTTTGTTCAATTCTATTATGGGTGAACTAAAACAGTAATTCTGTCCTCTGAACATGGACATACATTTTGACATTTTAGATTTCCTAGTTAACATTATAGTTTTCCTCAAATGCATTAACAACCAATACAGTGAAATATTAACAATTTCAATAATTAATTTCAAATAAAATTTAAAGTTGTAACTTATACTTTATACTTTTGCGGCGTCAAGAAATTTTGATATCACTACGGGCGTGGGATCGACTTCCGATCAGCACAGCACTTTGAGTGATTCTCGGATTATTGGAACGAGTCCAGGTGTTACTTGTGTCCATTATGTCTACGTGTATGAACTTCCCCGCGATACTGATATTGTTTTTCTAATGCAACTGTTGCTTTTTTCTAAGAAAAATAATTAAAACTTTATCCTATAATATATGTACTAGCTTAATGGCTGCGAGGTCACAAAGATTACATTAATATTTAACAATATTATTCAAAGCCATTCTTCATATTTAGCTCAAGAATAGTATTACAATGTTATCTCCAAATATGGCGGTTAAATACAAATAAAAAAAGAGAAAGAAACATTGTTTGGTTTTCAATCAAATTGCATTGTTAGTCACGTTGGTTTTATTAATAATTTAGATTAGATGCTAAGGTTATGAAGAGTATGATGAAAATAAAAAAAAAAAGATATTTTTTTTAATAAATGCATTTGGTAAAAATATATGTAATCTATATGACGCAATTCTTAAGTATCTGTAATTATTTGTAACATAAAATCTATATCTCTCTGTTCCTGATTATTGTATATACTCATTAACACCCTCATTGTAAAAGCTTTAATCACTCGATACTTTAATAAACTCACTCGAACTGATTAATGAGTTCGACATAATTAGTTACAATTTAATTATTCATTGAATTACTCACTATTGGATAAAATTTTCTTCAAGTTTAAATAATTATAGATTTAATTTAAACAAATTCTAGTAACATGATCGACACTTTAAAGCTTTTACACCTCTGAAAAACTTAAAGATTCTTTGTTATTTATAAAGAGAAGGGTGGGTTGAGTTACTGAGATAACGTGTGATTAGCCTACTGATAAGAGGGTTCTTTATATATTTGGAAGGATCTAATTTAGTAACTAGGCTTTACTAATGGACCTAGCGGAGGAAAGAGATCCGGCTTTAAACTTATAGGATGTTGCAGTGACATTTTTGTTAATAATATATTATTAATAATATAATATATTATTTTAGTTTTATATTTAAACTGTTACACGTTAACGAACACGTGCAGATCCAAGTTATATTAAGAAAATAGTAAACGACATAATTTTGGGTAACATTTTTATAGACTATTTCAAAATGGTACGGTTTGCTTCTAATTTGATATATTTATAAATAAAATTCCATTTAATTGTTATATTTAATACGTATCGTTATAATTATTGCCCAAAGCATCCATTTTCAAAAAGAAAATACTGTAAATTTTCACAATTTATTATTAATTTCTGAATTGAAATATGAGATTGACAGACATAGGATTTCCTAATATTTGTTCTCAATGTTACGAGTGCTTGCCCGTACAGAGTCACGATTTAGGAATATTGATCATACTTACTTATGGTTCTTTGAAGCTATTATAAAGAAAAACTGTGTGTCTGTGCAATCAATACATTACCGTCGACATTACATTTTTTTTTTTTCAATGCAACTAATATTCTCATGGTCTTTAAAAAAATTTCGCTTCCATTCTAAATACTTCCCCAGAATAGAAAAAATACTTAATAATGCCATTAAACATGGATAATAATAATTTTAAATCGAATGTACCTGTTGTTTCATTTATTTATTTATTTTAGCACAATTTCGAACAATTAAATAAAAAATCGTTATCTAAGATCTCAAACTGCTACAATGACTAGTATTTTATAAAATATAAATTGAAAGAAATATTAAGACTTGAGTATTCTATTGAACTACTGTCGTTACTTCTATTATTTGTTATCATGTAATCTTTTTTATATGAATAAAAAAAGTTTATTATTATCATACGTAAGAATCGCTGAAACCAACCATTCAGCAATGTCAATGATTTCATAATTGTGATGTAGGTATGTAGATCACTCTGTAGGACCAAATAGTCCACTGGGCGGTAATGGAACCATTAACTAAGAGCTGTTAATTAAAATATAATTGACCTGGGCTACCACTTACGAAATGATGAATGTTCAAACCTTAAAAGCTTTCAATTAACATTCTGTTCATTTAGTTTGTTCTCATCAATGAATATGTCCGAATTTAAATGTAATTCTTGCATAATTAGATTAAATGTCAAAATTCTTAAACATTTCTCAAACGTTGAGTACTACATAAAACAGAACAACTAGATTAAATAGAGGAAAAAAAATTAAACAAAAATATTAAAATATAAAATATAGACTGTGACATCCAAAACGGATGACTCAGCATTTACTGGAGTATATTTCTTCAGCGCTGGTTTTCAGCGGCCGCCGTGCCGTGACGTAGCCAACACTAGTGACAGTTAAACATAAAATAACCAACAATAAAAAAAATGTAATGAAGATATATTTTTAATGCAATATTTTACGTAATTTTTTTAGTTCTTGCAAAAGAGTACTCAGTCTCAATTTCAAAAGCTTCTGTAAAAATGAGAGTAGAATCTATGTTCGCCGAAACTTGAATTACATCGTGTTATTAAAAAATCTCGACAGAAAACATTTAGAGAGGTAATATTTCTACATGTTATATACTATCATAATTTAATAAATAAGTAAGAGTTGACTTATAGTAACTCCACTTACAACATCAACTTTATAATTTTTACATTTCAGAGAATAGAAGAATTTCATAATATTCCTAGAGCTGTTATAAAAGTTATAAAACGACCAAAAATCTTATTACAATTTTATAAATGGAAAAGCAACGCATACTCAATGTATTTTTTATATTTTGTAGCGAATTCCGTGTTCTTATAATATATACTTAGGACAGCTCGTGTTTGAACGGTATGTGAGATATTCTATAGACCAACCTGTTGGCAAGAGTATGTGTCTAATAAAAAGGTGAGTAGCGTTGAAATATACCTCACTCGAATACATATTGATATTGACTTTCATATCGCTTTTTATGCAAAATATTATACAACAGTGATATCTGGTGGGGATACCATTCAAACTTAATCCATATTTATTTATTATCTATTGGTCCAGAGCAGGTCCAGGGCAGTGGTTCAATGAAACTTACAGGTACAGAAGAAATAATACACTTAGGTAAAACTTTAACAGTATTCTCACGGCATTATGTTTTCGAGTCATGAGCTTTAATTAAAGTTAAGCTACAAAAAATAGCTCAATGTTGTTTCTTTACTCACCCATCTCCGCCACCAATCATTTGATGAGCCAGAATTGATTTCTAGACATAACATATTTAAGACTTTCTTAAATTGTAAGATCTGCGTTAGAAGGATTTTTGAATATGAATTTCTTGATAAAACATCCATTTATAATTTCAGAATTACAAAAAAATTGTGCAACCAAAAAAAATTTATATGCAAGACTGATTGCGGCTGATACTCTTTTAATAATCAATTTTAATTGTAGTTACTTTTAAAATACAATAGTTTAGACATTTCAACACATTCTAATATCTTGTATAGGTGTTTTCAAAATATGTAGTAGGAAATTATTCGCTACAGTTCATAGAAAACTGTTCTATCCATTGGGCAAGAGGGTGTATCACTCCTCCTCCTCTCTACCCAGATAACTCTAAGTATTTAGCCATAATATCAAGGTGATATATGGTAGGAATTACGACAAAAATTTTACAAGTGATAAAAATGAATTTTAAATTAAACTATTACTCGAAAATTCAAAGGTAAATACAGAAAAGATAAATAATAATAACAATATGAAGGACAAATAACATAAAAATTATATGAAAAGTTCCTTTACGATCAGTGGTCTGACAATGTTGGTAGGAACTGCAGCTGTGACTAATATATTTTCTAATACATATTTTCTAATAGTTATCACTATTAATTATTAAATTGGTTTTGAATTTTCAGTTACAAATTTAATATAAATAACCGTAAAATAGATACCTAATTATTTTTATATTGGTCACAAACACCACGTCTGTTTCAAAGGCTAAGATAAAGTAGGGCCTAAAACAGTATCAATAAAGCGTATCCTCTCACGGACAAGTGGAGGACCTCTTCTCATATCATTATTCTCATCTTATTTATTTATAAGACAAACAATTAATTGACACAAAGCCAATAGTATGTTTAGGTTTATCATCTATCTCTGTTTGAGAAGATTTGTAAAAATCGTTATAGACAAGAGCTAAAATTATGAAAATCGGAGTAATTCATTGAATTTCTATCGGAATCGGAACTGTTCGAGTTGTGTCTATATCGTGACCACACGACAGGTGATTACCTATTGACCTCTCAGTGCAATTGCATTGAGAGGTCAACGAGGTTGATTAAATTCGAGAGAGTTATACTGTGTGTATTTGAATTGAGCGCTCCCGTGATCCTGAGGGCACGGAAATTGTCGGTCACGGTTGTTTCTTTGGGTTGCTAATCGCATTTAAAGCTTCACAGGTTGATCAATTTTGACATAGATTTGACAAATGATTACAAGTTTCTACAATGTTTATTAAGGAAATGAATTTGTATTACAAAAATGGTATATAACATGGAGTTAAATTTACTCATTAAGATTATATTATATATAGGTATATACTATAAAACCGTATTATATTGTTACTAAAACATCAATTAATGACTTCGATTCCAGATACTTCGGGTTAGAGCGTTTAGAGAATAATGCAAGTGAGTTTCATTAACTCAATAGTTATATTTTAAAACCCTTAAGGTATTACATAACGCTTACTCACGTTAGTCACCTAGTAAAAGAAACTTTAGCTCACGGTTCATTTATTTTCAAACGGTAACACGAAAATTAGACAGCCGTTATTAAAAATAATATTTTTGTGGGTTTAACTTACACAAATGTCTGTCTGTGTATGTATAAGTAAATCGTAAAATAAATCACAATAATCCAAAGCTTTATTTCAATATTTTACCATTTTTTTAGAAACAAAATACAGTGATCTTAAAACATCGCCTCGAAGCTTATTTTGACTGTTGTAATGTGTCAACTTTAATTCATGGTGATAAAGTTAGTCACTGACTAGATAGGCTACGTATAAAACTGGGTTCAATAGGTCAGTTGCAATACACAGTCTAGCTACATTTACGAATATGGTTGTACTTTGCATATCTAAAATAATTTTATTTTGATTATTTTTTTTTGTTAACGCTCTGCCGATGAACACTATTTTAAGCATTATGTTAAATTCAGTTTTAGTGGTTTCGAACTTCGTTTACAGGTAAGTAATTAAAAAAGCGTATTTTTGATTTTGGGCTTTAAAATTTTAGGTCGACGATTTTTAACAAAATATCATCTCACCCACTTTCAAAGTAACAAAAATTTGGTTAACTAGTAATACAATATAAGAAGTTAATTTCTCGTTAAATTCTAATAATTTTAACGTAATTTTATTTTTGATGGCAGTAGTTCTGATTTCTATTGAAAAGTACAATTATAATATTCAATGTTACTTTGAAAATTATGCGGCCATCATACAAACTGCTACTACCATTTAAACCCCTTAGTAATGGAACTGTGTCAAATCACGACTTAAGAAGCATAAAAAGACCATTTATAATTTCAAACCCATTATTCTAATATATTTTATTAAGAGTCAGTTCTTATCTCTTGTATATATATGTTGAGGATGAATTTACATTATTATATTTTATTTTTTGTTCAAATAAGTTCAGAATCTTTCATAATTTGTACTTAACACAAATATAAAAAAAATACGAAAATTTTATATTAATACAAAATGATTCGTAAAAATAGTTTCCTGAACCGTATTTTGTGCCTGGAGCTAATAGCACCTTATGCCGAACGTGATCCGAAAACTTATTAGGGAAACGAGTATCCGAAGAAATATGTTATATTTTCGAAAAAACTATTTCTACAGAACTATTGTTTGTGCTCCTATTAAATCCTTCAGTGACATCCAAAAGTATACATAAAACCACCACAAAAGCAGTAATGAGTTGTATAAGGAAGTGGCTGTTAGCTTTAACCATTATCTCAGATGGCGCCAATAGAAATGATACTACTTTTGAACGCTAGATGGCATTGCTTAGGTACTGTTTAGTTATATCCAACATATAAAGAAATAATTAATAAAATAAAAATAAAGGTTCTGAGAAAAAAAGATACAATTTCCGAAAATATAATGAGTAACAAAAATACGCAGGCCCGAATGATTGTTAATTAACACACCGATTATTGATGGAAAAAATGTTTGCGCAGTCTTGTACTCTCTTTATACAGAGTACGAAACTGATTATACATTTTTGTTATGTACTTCTGAAGGTAACATAAAAGTATTTGGTAGGTTTTTTGCCTTATGAAAGATGAATATGGTATATTAAATGTACTTTATTATTGATTGATCCATTATGGTGAAGTATGATCAAGTTACTACGTATTGAATTCATTTAAAAATAAAAAGTTATTCATAATAATAACAGTTTTGGTACTGTGGTTAAGTTTTGAAAAACCATACAATTTGACAGAACCCCAAACATTTTATGAGTAGAATATACAAAATGGTTTAATACTAGGTTGCGATTCGAGTATGTTATTACTTTTATACAAATTACATACACGTTCTTTTAAAACTCTGTACTAATAGGTGACTTAACGACTAGACAGGTGTCCGCCCATGTTATGATTGCCGTTTAACTTATTTAAATTACAAAATGATGTAAACACAATTGATATACTATAAAAAGTAAGAAGGTTTGTTTGTAAATTTTTAAACGCATATTTATATAAATTTATAGCAAATTTTTTCATGTTTATACTCCGATTTGTTGTTTAAAACATGTATACTTTTTCATTTATCAATGAGTAAATTATGAAAGGAAAATAATACAGATTTGAGACCTAAACATTCTTGTTAATCTTCATGACCATTTTTAAAAGTAAAAATAGCAAAAAATTAAACAAGTAAGGCCGTATGAGAGTATATGTATACAGAAGTTATGGAACTGGTTTTAAATAGAACCATTCCAAACATTATTTTATTACAAAACTTTCTACCGCCCGAACAAAAGTACAATATGGTATTAAAAATGTTGGCCACTTTAGAAGATCCGGCCCATCCCTTACTGGGTCCAACTTTATGGGGTCTTCGAATTTGGGGAATTTGGCAATCATCTAATACCAATGTTCGAATAATTTTTAATATCATTCATTTGCTGGCGATTTTTTTTGTCTTGACTCAATACATTGAGCTGTATTACATCAGATCTAACTTGGCATCAGCTCTTCGAAACCTGTCCGTGACGATGCTCAGCACTGTCTGTGTGGTGAAGGCCGGCACTTTTATTACATGGCAAAAATCTTGGAGAAGTCTTTTTAATTATGTCTCGTCTTTAGAAAAACGTCAACTCAAAATGCGAGACCATCTCATTAATGAGATTATTAAGAAATATACGAAGTATTCCAGGACCGTCACCTATTTTTACTGGGCTCTCGTCGCAGCTACTGTATTTTCTGTTATTTTAGCTCCATTGGCATTTTATTTATCTTCATTTCAACGTAGAGAAATGATTAAGAATGGTGACACGCCATATCCAGAAATTATGAGCTCCTGGGCGCCGTTTGATAAAACTAATGGTTGGGGATATTGGATCATTACCCTTATTCATTCTTTAATATGCTTTTATGGGGGAGGCATTGTTGCGAATTATGACTCTAATGCTGTTGTACTAATGTCGTTTTTTGCTGGGCAGCTGGAAATTTTAAAGGTAAATTGTGAAAGGCTTTTCGGAAATGGAGAAGAAATAATTCGTTACGAAGAAGCCGTTGAAAGGATCAGGACGTGTCATCGGCAACACCTTTTCCTAATCAAGTAACGTATAAAAACATAAGTATTGTTAAAAAAATATATACATAATTAAAAAATATATGTTATTACAGATACTCAAAAGTCTTAAATTCTTTGCTATCACCAGTAATGTTTCTGTACATAATTATTTGCTCTCTGATGATATGTGCCAGCGCAGTGCAATTGACGACGGTAAACATACTTTTTTATTTGGTCATATTTCATTTGATACTTAAGAAAATGTTCAAATAAAACTTAAAAAAAAAATAGTATTTTTTTGTGTTTGTTAATTAAGATTACGATATTATTTAAAATACTTTATATTACAGGAGGGCATTACAGGTATGCAGCAAATATGGATTGCGGAATACCTGGTTGCTCTCGTGGCTCAGCTTTTCCTCTACTGTTGGCACAGCCATAAAGTTTTGTATATGGTAAATATTCAACATTTATTTACAAGATTACCTTCATACAGAACATCAATTTAACTTAATAATTTATAATTCGGTTCATTATAGAGCTTAAAAGTGGATGAAGGTGTGTACTCCAGTGCGTGGTGGTCGCAGGGGGTGCGCGTGAGGCGCAGTGTGGCGCTACTCGGCGGGCAGCTGAATACGAACGTCATGTTCACTGCCGGACCGTTTACAAACCTTAACATTGCAACTTTTGTGGCTGTACGTATTATTCAGTTGTTGTAGTGACCTCTTCACTAAATTGTAACACATTTTTAGAATTTAGAATAAAAGTAAGCTCGCGAATTTTCTTGAATGTTTATTTATTATTTAATTATTAAAATAGTATTGTTTTGTTGCAGATATTAAAAGGTTCCTACAGCTACTACACGCTGTTGAGCAAACGGGGCGATTAAAACATTTACTACAAATACATACAAATACATTGTATGTAAACAAAATGTCATTAATAAGTAAAGTTATACTGTAAAATTGTAATATTTTTCTCTTTTCTAATTATAATTGATATAATTTGCAATGAAACTTACACCAGTTACAAAGGACTCTTTACAACTGATATTAAAAATATAAAGTTGTCTATGATTTATTAAATTATTTTAAGCAAAGATCCCTATCAATATCTATGTTCGCCGATAATTTGATTATATATAGTTTTGAATAATATTTCAAATACATTTCGACGGCGCATACTAATTGGTAAAGTAAAATACTAATCATAATAACAATATCATCTGCTGGTATGTTAATACAAGACGCCTTCGCAATAACAATGTTTTATTTACTAAATATTACGAAATTATTATTATTCTTAGGTGGTAGAGCCTAGCTGTAGTTATCTGACTGGACTCTACCGGGGAAGGACCACCCTCTCACAGAAGATCGACGTGTAGTAACCAAATTCATTTGGTTATGTTCCTTCGGTGAGTGAGAGAATCTGGAAGCCCAACCTCCCCCCCGCGCCAAACATGAAAGCGATGCCTAGAAGAAAAATACCCCAGGAGGGTACCGGCTTTGATGAAGCCAGGAACCCCCTCCCCGAGCAAAATCGGGGAAATGATTCTCGGATTTTGCTCGGGCTGCCCGTCGTATTTGGGGCGGGTAAAGTATCGCCTTTTGTGTTTTATGAGGGCAAACGACGAGTCAACGCAGCGGCACCCCGACCCCCTCTAAATGTGGACTTTTGCAACATCCGGGGACTTCATTCCAACTTGAACGCCGTCCATTATCATCTAGAGACGGTGCAGCCGGCCTTGTTGTTTCTGACGGAAACGCAGATATCTCAACCTAGCGACACAGCGTACCTGTCAACCCCGGTTATAAACTAGAACACCATTTTATACCTCACGCCGGGGTATCTGTGTTCGTAAGGGAGGATATCTGCTACCGTCGCCTTTAGGTTTTTGAAGGTCGGGACCTGTCTATACTCTGGCTAGGCGTGGACATGGACGACCATGTCAGAGTCTACGCGTGCCTCTACAGGTCCCATAGTGGTAATGCAGAAACGGATCAACTCTTGGGCCATGTTCAGGCGAAGATTGACGATCTGCTTTCACAGACTCCCTCCGCCGAAGTCGTAGTCCTAGGGGACTTTAATGCGCACCATGCCAATTGGCTAGGGTCACGTGCCACCGACTACGCGGGGAGATCTGTGTTTGACTTTGCTCTGGCAAATGTTCTGCCCCAGCTGGTAAAGACGCACACTCGTCTACCGGCAGGGACAGCCACACGCCCTCTTTGTTGGATCTTCTGCTGATTACACATCCAGAAAAGTACCAGATCACTGTCGAGGCTCCCTTAGGGTCCTCTGATCATTGCTTGGTACGGAGTGTAGAGCCCATTGAACGCCCAACTCGCACAAGACCTGCGACTCTACGCGTTTGGCACTACAAGTCAGCGGATTGGGAAGGAATGCGATCCATTTTTGCATCCTACTTATGAGGACCCTTTGGCTTTGTTTCCCTTCCAATGATCCTAGTGACTGCGCTGCGGCTGTAGCTGATGTGACACTTCAGGGCATGGACCTATTTGTACCAAGCTCTGTGGTACCACTTGGTGGCAGATTGCGGCCTTGGTTTGATGCGTCAGTCAGGGCTGCAGCAGTTGGCAAACGGCAGGCTTATCAAGCTTGGGCTAATGCGTTAGTCACTAAGGATCCGAACTCTAGAGTTCTGTAAAGGAAATATAATCTTGCCTCCAGATTCTTTAAACGGAAAATTGCTAGAGCAAAGTTCTAGCATGTCGTAAAAATTGGGGATCAGCTGGCAAAGTACCCACCTGGCACGCGCAAGTTGTGGGCGCTTTCCAAAGCCAGTCTGGGTAACTTTTGTCAGCCATCCCTATCGCCATTGCACACTAGGAACGACTCTCTGGCCCACACGGCAAAAGAGAAAGTTGATCTCTTGGGCACTCTTTTTGCCTCAAACTCGACTTTGGACGACCAGGGGAAGACACCGCCTATCATCCCGCGGTGTCTTAAGCTTAATGCCGGAAATAGTTTTTCGGCGTAAACTCATCCGAAAAGCCCTCCTTTCCTTGGAAGTTCATAAGTCGAGTGGGTCAGATGGTATCTCTCCAGTTGTGCTACTCGTATGAACATGTGCCCCTGAGTTGACACCAGTGCTAACGCGTCTATTTCGGTATTCTTACCTTAAAGGCGTAGTCCCGGTCTCATGGAAGCGTGCCCTTGTCCACCCGATCCCTAAAAAAGGAGATAGCTCGGACCCAGCTAACTCCAAAGTAATGGAGAGCATCATCAATAAACAGCTCCTAACCTACCTCGAGGATTATCAGTTGGTCAATGACCGGCAATATGGCTTTCGCCATGGTCGATAGGCAGGTGATCTCCTGTTATATCTTACGCACCGTTGGGCAGCTGTTATTGAAAGCAAGGGAGAGGGTCTGGCAGTTAGTCTGTATATGGCGTAAGCTTTCGATCGTGTATGGCACAAGAGGCTTCTTTCGAAGCTACCTTCCTATGGGCTTCCCGAGAGTTTATGCAAGTGGATCACCAGCTTCCCCACTGGGCGGAGCATACAGGTTGTTCTCGACGGTTTGCTCGGACCCCAAGCCCGTGAACGCTGGTGTACCCTAAGGCTACGTGCTATCCCCAACTCTGTTCCTCCTGCACATCAATGATATGTTGGATATCTCTAACATACATTGTTATGCGGATGACAGTACTGAGGATGCGGTATATTCCGGCCGTGCAGGTCTCTCTCGGGAAAACGTCGACGAGTGCCGAAAGAAACTTGTGTCTTTTATAGAGACTTCCTTGGGGACGGTCTCTGAGTAGGGTGAACTGAACCACGTTCAATTCAATCTCGACTAGACACAAGTTTTTTTACCACGCGTTTACCACTAAGAAAATCCCATTTGTCGTATCATCGCTCTTCGAGAGCACTCCCCTCATTGCCTCGCCAAGTATCAAAATACTGGGTCTCGACATTTCGAGCGATTGTCAGTTTCGTGGTCATCTGGAGAGCAAGGCCAAGTTGGCCTCGAAGAAATTGGGAGTGATCAATAGAGCGAGGCAGTATTTCAAACCTGGTCAAAGACTTGCGCTCTATAAGGCGATACTCTTGTATATCCTCGGATGTTGCAAGAGTTCACTGGCGGTGTAGTATGTATGTAGTGTGTATGTGAGTATAAGTATACCATCATACAATATTAATAAAAAAATAATTACTAAGATTGTGTCGGGTTATTCGACTTCCGCTATCCTTTAATAATCTATAAATAAGATAATAATAATGTTGATGATTTCATTAAAAAAAGATTAGATAATTCATTAATCATGGATGATTATAAGATTGCATCTGACAACCAGTATAAGAAGGTGCCTTAGGAAAACAAAGTAACAAAGGTAATGAAGCGCCATCTATAAAAAAGTGATTTTTTCTGGCTTCGATACGTTAGTTAGAACTGAATTAATATTCCGAACGGTCGATAGTTAGACGGGGTCACTTTTTGTTGACAAAACTCGCTTTGAAACTCTAACTATCTCTTAGGATAAAACCATATTTTAACCTTTTCCAATAGTAACATGTTATACATTTACGGCTATGACGGACCCTTACTCTGAAAATATATGTTTATACAACTTAAACCGGTTACTTCCAAATAGAAGCAAAGGGTTACGCCACTTAGAGGTAAATAAAAATGATCGCAAGATATGCGGAAGGCGTACGAGTTATTTAGCTATATTCCCGTGTGTTTGGTTATGTTACGCGCCTGTGGGGATTATTTAAATTGTGACATTGTTACAATGATGCTAATTCAAGTCAGTAGTTTTAATTATACCTTTAAACTGTTACTTATATATATTATAAATTAGAGTTGTGACTGGATCTTAATTTTTTACAAAAGCTTCATTGCAAAAAGAATTAGCATGAATATTAATATATATGATTAACACAGGCTACTTACTTCCCGTTCACAGTAAGAAAGTTTTTATATAAATAACGAAAAGCAAACCAATAACAAAAATAGAAGTACAATAAAAAACATGTAATAATATTTTTATATGTTTATTTACGATCGTACTACAGTTGAAAATATGTTGTTTTGCTATTTGCCCTTTTTAACTAACAGTAAACTACGAGTAAACAGTAAAAGAAATAGTAAACAGTACTAGCAACAGAGACTTGTCTTGACTTGAAATGTTAAAGCAATTTAAGTATTAATTGGAAAACACTTATATATAAGTCAAAATAAAGTAGAAAAGAAGTAATAAAAAAATTCGATACGATAGCAAATTAGAAATTAAAGTAGGTACTAATGAGTTTAAACATATCGACTGTGTATTTAGAATATACCTTACTTTGCATTACAATTTTTAAATTTGACATTTTACGTAATTATTGTAGCCACAATGAAATTATAAATGAAGTACAGAATGTTCACAACTGTAAAGTATCTTTATTTAAAGTCGGGAGTAAATCCCATGATTGAACCATATCGATCATTAAGTATAGTTCTTACTACGGATTAACGCATAAATTAATATTTATATAAATGCTTTTAATTAATCACAAGTTAAGTAACATTTCAAATTTTATTATAATAATATTTCTTTCTGTCAACGTGACTCTATTTTGGACTAAAATTATTCGAAACATTATTCTCTTTCCATACATATACTAAGTTATTTATTAGCATTTCGTTGAAAGAAATAATATTTTAAAGATATATCTAAATTGTGATAGTATCTATGTAGTTAGGACAAGCGAAATACAATACTAAATAAGAGTACTTACACACAGACAAATTACGTATCATGCCAAGTGTAATAGAAGTAGTTCGCTCATGAATTAGCTTCCGAAACAATAATAACAGAATATACCTGCGACATACATATATATTATACAATTATTATGTTTCTTTTAAAAGTTTATTCAAAGAACTGATTCTATTAGAAGATTATATGTTTACTTTAATTAAAAAAAGCAACACGAAGGAGAAATCATATCGTAGATATTTAATATATTGTTTGCAGGTAACATAATAACATAACATGTCATAAATACACAACATATAATAAATATGTCGCATATTATGTTAGCAGATTATGTTAAAAATATTTTCAAGACTTATAACTATACTTTATATATGTACTTTCTGAGATATAATCCACATTTTGAAAGATGTTTTGCAATATAACATTTTAATGGAGAAAATGAAAGATGTCAATGGATATCTGAGAAGGGAAGTCAAATCAAATCAAATCCAATCAAATCAAATCAAAAATATTTATTGAAACTAAGTTTCATACAAAATATTTTTTCATTATCAAAGCTACCACCAGCTCGGAAAAATAATTCCCACAGACCTGAGAAGAGCTGGCGACAGAAACTCAGCGGGATTTTCATGATTTGTTTATTTTTAAATTAGTTCCTAAATTCTAAATTACATAAATACATTACACAATACTAAGTAAACAATCTTGAAGTAGCCTGGCAGCGATCGCTTCATACCCACGGTGCATTATCCTCTAAGTATTCAGATACATTGTAGTATCCTTTTGCACACAAACGTTCCTTGGTTATTCTCTTAAATTTGTTAAATGGTAATACTTGAACCTTTGCTGTGACTTTGTTGTAAAACCCATGAAAGATTTACTCACTTTTTAGGTCGAGTAACAGGTAGCGCGAGCTTGTGTTTGTTCCTCGTATTTATAGTGTGTATATCACTGTGCTTAATAAAATTGACAGTATTTTATGTACATATTTAAGATTTTCAAAAATACTGACTGGCGAACGTAAGTACATTAATTTGCTTAAACTTATCTCTTAAAGAATCTCTAGGGCCCAGGTTGTAAATTGCACGGACAGCTCTTTTTTGTATAACGAAAATGGTATTTATATCAGTAGCACTACCCCACAGTAGGATACCATAAGACATTATGCTATGAAAATAACTATAATACACTAACTTAGCAGTAGTCTCGTCAGTTAGGGATCTAATTTTTTTAACAGCGTACGCGGCAGAGCTAAGTTTACTAGCCAATCCAGCTATATGAGGGCCCCATCGTAACTTAGCATCAACAGTGATTCCTAGAAAAACTGTGGATTCTACCACTTCCATCGCTTCCTCATTTAAAATACATTAGTTTGCATCTGTTTAGTATTAGAAGTAGAAAATCTAAGAAGTTTAGTCTTCTTACTATTAAGCAACAGGTTGTTAGCACTAAACCAATGCACTATTCTAGAGAGAGCCTTGTTTACATCGTCATACATTACCTGATGCCATTTTACTTTAAATATTAAAGAAGTGTCATCAGCAAACAATACTATCTCATTATGTTTGTCTACAAAAGTAGGCAGGTCGTTTATATAAACAAGGAAGAGAAATGGACCTAAGATTGAACCTTGATTGATATAGGGGTTCCCCCCATATCAATCGGAGCCCCAGTCGATCTTTTTCCATTCACCTCTACCCACTGAATTCTATTAGACAAGTAAGAAATCAAGAGTTTGAGATCAATGTTCTAAATGCCATAGTGGTACAATTTCCTGACCAATGTTTCATGCTGAACACAATCGAAAACCTTAGATAAGTCAAAGAATACTTCAAGAGCATACTGTGACTGATCCCAAGCCTCATATATATGCTTTATAAGAAAGACGCCGGCGTCCGTAGTAGAGCGACCTCTAGTAAAACCGAACTGTTTATGGTGAAGCAATTTATATTTATTAAAATGGTCTATCAGCTGATTAAGCATGATTTTTTCAAATCTAAACGAAGGCAATACTGATATTTGTCTGTAATTAGAAGGATCTGAATTATTGCCTGATTTTAAGAGTGGTATTACTTTGCTATGTTTCATTAGGTCAGGAAACACTCCACAAGAAATACAATCATTAAAAATGATCGCTAAGTAAGACGCAACCAGGTCCACTATTGAGCCACTCACCTTTACAGATATTCCCCATAAGTCGGAAGTATTCTTAATATTTAAGGTCCTAAAACAATTTATTATGTCATTGGATTAAATATTTTTTAATTTAAATTGAATATTACATTTTTTTACATTTTTTTGTAGTAATGACTCAGCGACTACAGGAGAAGAAATTAAAAAAGAAGTGGTAGAAGCTAGATTTTTTTAAAAATAATTTTCAAAAGTAGAGGCAGCTTCTTTATCTGATTTTATTATTTAATTATCTATGCGAAGAGAAAATTTGGAGTTGCGAGCTTTGCTTTTACCAGCTTCGCACTTTATAATATTCCAGGTCATTTTAAATTTATTTAAAGAATTACTAATTAAGTTTCTAATATGTAATGACCTGGCTTGTGAACAAACTTTATTAAATATTTTTGAATAATTTCTAATATGTTGAGCAAACGAGTCACTGCGATTGAGCTCCCTCTTATTGTAGAGATCAAATAGTTTTTGTCTACTCTTATGAATTCCTGGGATCGCCCACTCATTAAAAGATAGGTGATTCCTCAAAGTGCAAGTTTTAGAGGAGAATGTTGATTTGAATTCAGTATTAATTACTTTGAAAAATGTATCAAATAGTTGTGAAGGAGGTAGAATGCGCCTTACAGTTGTAGGAACAACCATAATTTTTTGTTTTTCGTTGCTGAATTTGTAATTAAATAATATTAATTGCCCACAGTGATCAGAATTTAACCTATCAATTATTTTCTTATTCTTTGGTAAGGTTTGTGAAAATATTATCAATACAGAAATATTATCAATACAGAAGTAGACTCAGTTATTTTAGTGGGCTCTAAAAATAAGTTATAAATAATAAGGTTATATGATTTTAACAATGATCTGAATCTAATAGTGATAGAGGAGTTATCTAATAAGTTTATGTTAAAATCACCACATACAATAATATTTTTATTAGATGCAGACAGTTTTAATAAAACATTCTCAAAAACAGGTTCAAAAGAATCATATAACCAACTTGGAAGTCAGTAGACACTAACAACAATGAAACGTTCAAGCTCTGCACAGGCTATTTCAATAGTCCGCTCTACAGAGAGGCTCACAATATCTTTACGTTCCTTAAATTTTAAATAATTGTTGACAAGAACTAAAGAGCCACCGCGTATAGCATTCACCCTGCATAACGAACTAGTCACTTGGTGATTCTCAAAGTTAATCAATATTTCATGGTTTTTAAGCCAATGCTCTGTAACACACATTATATTAATTTCATTACTTTTCAAAAAGAGCTCATTTTCAATTTCTTTATTCATAATTCCTTGAATATTCTGATGCACCAGGTGTTTTAAATTATCAACATTATTATGGGCAATGCACTGATTACATGATTTAATGTTTTTATGTTAAAGATTATGTTTATTGCCACAGAGTATCTCCTTTGTCTTATTTTCTCATTTAAATGATTGGATTCCAAATTCAATGTCAAATTATTAAATGTCAAATTATTAGATGTCATTATATTATTATTCTGCTCAATAAAAGCAGTAGTCTTATTAGCCAAATATTTGGTTGAATTAAAATGTAAATAATAAGATAGCGCATTTGCTACCAGTTTAAAATTACTTATACTTATTTTGCATTATTTGCAAGACAAGCTCATACATTTTTGAGAACAACAATAAATTCTAATTCAAGGTTATATCTCCTTCAATATTTTCGAAACATGTATATCCAGTTATTTTTAGAATGGAATATGAAAAATACTTAAAAATATGTTAATATAAAAAATATCATTCAATAGCAATATGATGGATATGTCAAAACCAATATTGCTTCGGTAAATATTTGAAAACCGTAATATCGTAAAAATTTGTGTGCATATTTTATTTACCACAATATAAGCTAAGCTTGTCAAAGTGAAATGCCAAAAATGTAAAAGAATATTGGATAGATATGAGACATGATACTAAAAGTATTAGACTTTATTATATGAGATAGTTATTTGTATTATCATTTTCATATATAACCATTGTATAATATAATCAGAAATAACCTTTGCTTTCCATAGTCATGTAATAATATTCAGGTAACATAAATATTATATCCAAATATTTATACAAAAGGCTTATACAAAGAAACTCCAAAAGGAGGGACATAAAATGAAATGTGCTCATGTCATCTTTTCCATGAAATATTAAAATAATTCTTCTTTTTATTATCTCTAAAGCATAAGAAGGATATTTTTTACCTGACTGACTTGACCTTTTGACTATGTTGACCACGATATCTTAATTCATAGCCTTGAGCACTATATACGTCAACTTATATAATAAAAGAGCACCAAGGATAAAAGTAGCATTTGATTTATAAATCACCTTGTAGCATATCCTCATTTTTATAGGTTAAATAAAATGTTTGTGCTTCAAGAATGTAATTTTCAGATATTTTGCAACAATATAATATATTTGCCATATAATGTAAAAGGCTTACTCCACTATTTTAAATATAATTAAGTAAATTATTTAAGTCTTCCTTAATTTCGTACGTTTCGCGTACCTGTCATTCATCTTTGAAACATAAATCCACCAGGACTTGCAACTGAACCAGACTCTCAGTCAAGAAAGTGATGAACAATGTTATCGAGACAACAATTTTAACTGGAAAATTCAAAGATGAAGACGTACTGTTCCCACGTATCCCGATGATCCCAACAGATATGCCATTCGAATTCAAACGTTTACAGTTCCCGGTGCGACTCGCCTTCGCAATGACTATTAACAAAACACAAGGACAATCGTTACAAGTGTGTGGATTAAATTTGGAGAATCCATGCTTCTCACATGGACTGCTCTATGTGGCTTACTCACGTGGCGGAAAACATTCTAATTTATTCGTCTACGCAACAGATGGAGCAACAAAAAATATTGTGTATACTTATACCAACAGCACTTCAATAAACATCAAATTGAAACTGAACTTTGTAATGTCATAATTTTTTCGAAATAAACAAAATCAATTATATTAGTATTGGTTTAGAATGAATTGTGTGCTGATTTTTCTTTAAAATTATTTTTCTTAAATTTATTTTAGTTATTGGCGTAGCAACGCGCGCCGGGTACAGCTAATATAGATATAAAAAATATAACATGACAAAGAAGGTTATAAATTCAAACGTATTCAAATTTCCTCAATCTCTTAACGTTTTTTATCACAGATGCTAATGAACGTGGTAATTACAACCAAGCTCGAAGACTATCAACGCCACAACTACGTAGAGATATAATGTAGCATTTTAATATCAAAGAGATCTTTGATATTCGTAACTTGATAAGTGTCGTATTAGCTGTGATAGCTTAACTTTATGATGTCTGTAAAACAATAAGATTTACTAAACTTGTTAGTTATATTGGATACAGCGTTTAATTATTGAATTCAAATATATTGAGGCCGTCTTAATTTTAAATGGATGAAATTAGGTCAAATAAAGTGAAAGATCATGATTTAAAAAATATATCCGTAAAATGAAAATTACACCGAAGAAGAGATTCATTCTCTGAAAAGTTGAATTGCTAAATTCAAATGTAGTCGAGTAATCAACAAACGTGATTCTTCCTGCGTCTGGTAAAGTCTATGGTGGAGGAATACATCGCCAAAATCTTATATTAGAAGATCGTCGATAGACAATCTCATAGTAAAGAAAAAAAGACACAATTTTCAACGAAATTATCTTTTCTTAGGTATCTGCTAGGCGTGTTTACAGATTCTTCTTCCACTTAAAGAAAGGATAATTCGGCTCACAATTCATCACGATTGTTTTTAAATAATAAAGGCTGGCTAACAATTTATAAGTTTTCTACTCATCACTCTTACAGAAAGTCAAGCTCCAAAAAAAGGAAGTAGGTACTCCAAAGAATGCGTAGTATTTTTTTTTAAATATGGTAACCTTGCAAAACATATATTTATATTCAAGGTTGATTGTGGTTTCCAATTACAAATGCCAGCTAAAAATTAGGTTTTAGAGGTTATTCTCCTGATATATAACAAAATACGAAAATCAAACATTTTATAGAAAACAAAACGATGGAAATTAATAAATTAGGATTTTATGGTTTAAATTCAAATTTCTTTTATTGAAAGAGATCATTGTGAAAATTTTTTATAAAACTTATGAATAGATGGAAAGACACTTAAACCTATGGAAGAAACTGGATGAATTTATGTAGACATGCTTGTTTTGTATTTTTTTTTGTATTCTTAACTAAACCATGACATTTTCAATACCCCCTAATATCTCATTGAGAAGGAATATAGTATAATATTGAACCAGAGGTAATTTATTTAAGGCGGTGAAAAAATTCGCTTCGATTTTATTATTGATAATTTTATTCAATTATTCAACATACAAAGCATTAAACCAGTTATTATAACACAAGGCTGGTGCCCACTTATAATAGAGACGCGAATATTACGTCTTATGCATAAACATACTTTTTAATCTGCTTTCCTGTATTTTACATAAATGTCTTCATTAAATTATCAACTCAAGAATCATCCGGAATTGGTAACCACAAATTGTTACTCTGCTGTGAATACACCAATGAAGCGAGATAATAATAACACTATCAACTTTTACATTAATACACTTCATCTGATCGAAGAATAGTTTAATCGTTCTACTTAAGACTATTTGATCCAAAACGTTATTACTAATTAGGAGGTTAATTATGAGACAGATTTGTTTTGAGATAAGAATATATTAAATTATATAAGCATTATAATATTTTATTTAATTTATTTAAATAGAACAATAAATTTTCCATTCTCTTGGTTAAAAACAGTAGAATTGCAGTTCAATAGATAAAATGAGATCATTACTATAAAGTTATTAAAATATGAATATGTTATTTTTCTTTTTCGTTGACATTTTTATTTTCGTGCATCTGTGTAAATAACGTGTAGAAGCTATATGACCCTTTTAAGATCTGTAATAATACACTCCAGTTAATAAAATATATGAGTTACATTTGAACACCATCAAAATAACTGAAATCTAAATGTCAAATTACTAACATCAATAAACGTAGCCATAGAAAAACTAGCAAACGGTCCAGCATCCAGTATGAAAGAGGGAGCCAGCTTGCCCGCCAATAGCAAGATCTGATGTTTAACCAGCACATCAGCTCTCCACCAATCACTAGCGTATACGCCGCGATCAACTGCATTGCTCTGGTGCAGTAAAATACAACTCATATAATGAAACAATATACTATGTTATTAAGTTCAGCGATATTTGTAAAATACTATATACTATAAAGAGGTATATCTCTATTAGAAATGTATATGTATGTATATATGGTATAGTGCCTTTGTGAATTATAAATCTTGTGATGTGGTAATTTGCGACCCCTTAAAGAATTAAAAAAATACACATAAATAAAAAATCTGTTCTCATACATACGAAAACATTTTTTGATGGAGACGGTTCGCTTTGCACTCGCGTGGTCGATTATTGTCTCAATAACACATAATATATAAATCCAATTAAATACTAAATATAAAGTATGAATGAATATAAATAGGAGCTTGTGAAAATTATTAGTATTTTAGTAAGCAGGAAGTAAAAGAAATTGTAGCTTCGTATTTCAACCTAATAAGTTAAATCGTTAAATAAATGTGAAGATAGATAGTAGGAATATATATTTTTACGTGGTTCCATTTAATATTAAGATATTTGAGGGTATGGCTCCGTACGATTTTGAATAGAAATCCGATAAGTTGACGAAGTCGCATATTTTAAAAATGGGGATGCAATGGTCACAACATTGGTCAAGAGTATCACTGACCAGAATAAAAACGTTATTATTCTGGAATATAATTTATATTTTTGCTCATTATTTTAATCAACGTTGGATCGTTGGTTTTAGATTGTTTAATTTCCTCCTTGGATATATTATTTACTAGTCTCCGCCAATCTTTGAGGTAGAAGACAAAAAACACAGTTTTGCTAATTGAAACGAGACTCAGCGCAGTGACAGAGATGTTAAATAGGACTTTCATCAAGTCGTTTCTCATATAGTACAATTCGATAAATTCACTCATTACAAAGAGAATAGACCAGAAATGAACAAAATTAAAGAAACCGTCTCGAATGATGTCTCCACGTTGCCAGAGGCCGAACCAATAAAGTCCTTTCAAGTTTGGACCTAATAAAGGATATTTAGGATTTTCCAATCCCTCGAAAAATCTCATTATATTTGACGCCATATTGAGAAAATTGAATCGAAAAGTAAATTAAAAGGAATATTAGCTGATATTTATATGAATTGGAATTAATTTAATGTGATGCAGCAAGAGAGAAGAAATAGACACAGTCAGGACTGATCTAATATATAAATTAAATTTTCTATGACAAAAATATTCCCTAAATATTATACTGTGTCTGTGACTGTGACTTATTTGTTATTACATTCTATTTTTATAGGAACAGTTTAAAATTTTTTCTTTAATAATAAAATATAATCAAAAAATGCATAAAACACTTCAAACATTTGCGACATAAATCTATCATTAAAGTATATTAGTTGAAGAGTTTTTAAAACTAATAATGGAGGCACTGATGTATAATTTATTCTGAAGAAACAAGGACTGTGGTTTTATTTTTCTTTTGTTAAAGGTAAATTGACGGTCTATTAAATCACTTTTAATTTTATTGTATTATTCTTGAAATAATAATTATTTACAGATAAAATTTTATTAAGTAGGTAGTGTAAATAGATTATGTTTTTGATAACTTCATGCTTATTATATGGTATGTATGTTTCTATTTGGTTATATTTTTATTGCAGTTGTTATCTAAAGTTTAGAAAATACCTCAGTGGAAATAAAATAAAGAACTGTTGTATATTAGGGTGTACGTTACAAGTAAAGTAATTAAAATTAGGACGTAGGTATTGGCTAAGGAGATGTCTCATAATGGTTACTAGGTCTAGTATGAGACTTGGACTGTAGAGTCAATGGCGACGGAGCAAACTTAGTTTGATTTCATCACTGGAGAGTAGTCAGTGTGGTGCGAGTAGTTAGTGGTTTAGACATATATATATATATATATAAATTACTATTACACAAAAAACATGTTTTTCTGCTGTGTTTAAAATTCGTATATCCAAAATAATTTACATCACAATACATAGCATAAGAATAAACTTTGAGTATTTAATGTTCTTAAAATGAATATGTCTATACCCATTCTAATACATTATTACATTAATATCGTATTTTTGGGAAGAAATATAATTTTTGTGGTCTATTTTGTATTATTCTTATTTGTTAGACTTCAGCTCCCTTGTGACAACCTCGACCTATTAAAAAGCTGCGTAGAAATATTAATAAATTGAGCACAAACTGAGTTGACTTTTCTCAAATTGACATCATCAATAGTTTAGGTTTTTTGGTGTTATTATTTATTTAGTGTTATGTTTAAATATGAATTACGTCGGTCACAACCGGAGGATCCAAGGGAATACAAATTTATTAACTTGTACTTTAATAATTCTAAGCAGTTTACAAACTGCGTTTTGTTTGGTGAAAGTTGGAGACAAGAGAGTGAATAAAATAAAATGTGTTTTTTTATATTAATAAACGTGAATTAACACAGGGTCCATTTTTAAAATTAATAAAAAAACAAAGACATGTTCGTATAAGGGGATAACTGAGTTACAGCTTCAGTTATCCCCTTATGCGAACGTATCTTTGTTGAATTTCTTTGTATCATTTACGGATAGAAAAATACAAAGATACATAAACAAGAGAGAAGTAATAAAAAGTTAATAAAGAAGTTATAATTTCATTACATAGTAAGTATATAAAGATACAGAAACTTAATTACATAAAGATGTAGATGATGAAGAATGAAGATGTATTTGTCAAATTATCAATAGTCATTATTTGTGTATATTTGTAAAGGTTTACAATTTAATTGTAGGACGAGTGTTAAGAGTGGAAGGAAATACGTTTCCTATTTATAAGTTCATGTGCAGAGTTATGAGACTTACTTAATATGCCAGGGTATTAGAAGAAGAGGTACTTATTCACTTGAGTGGTTTACTTGAGGGTAATGAGGTCAATATTCATTTTATAAAGGTCTGTTTGTTTGAAAATGTTATGAATACCTGATTAAGTGTTTGTTAAAATAAATTATTTTTATTTATCTATTCTGAACACATAATTATCTATTGTATTTGATTCTTGAAGTAATACTTACAGGTTCAGAATATCATTAAATGATGATTTGTGAACCCACAAATAAACAATTTCCAAAATCGATTTTTTTTTCATTTCATACAAATGTTTTAGAATTAAACTCGAAGTTAGGACCAATCGAAGATAAGCATTGGAACCGCTCTAGAATATGACATAATATTTAAATTTGCACTGTGTATGTATATTAGGTACAATAGTAAGTTATGGTATCGCGTAATATGACTAATTATCTTTTTAAAGTTGGTTTGTTTGTTCACAATATTATTACAAACTTGTTAATTTATTTTCTAGTAGTATTGGTACTTCTGGTAGAAGGTGCATATTTAGAATAAATATTTTGAGATTTATTAGCGTGTTCATAGTACATAAATATTTTGGTAATAATAACAATACAAGAAAAAGGTTTGGTTATTTATTAAATTTATTGCGACTTGATTATTTGGTATATCCGAAAAAATATAAACACTCTCAAAAATTGTTCACAATTATAAAGATAAAACTACAAGTATGTGGATTTCTACGTTTTCTAAGTTATGACAAATGGCTTATTACTTAAATCGTGAAAGAGAGAGCAGTCGAAGCCTATCAAAAGATAATACATAATAATGTAAAACATATAAATATATAAGTAATGTTAAAGTTTATATAATAATAAAAGTTTAAACGACATCAATAATTTGTTTAAAACATACCTCTTTGCTGCTTAATATAAATATTACAATACATTTTAATTTAAATACTTACTTACTATACTTATTACGATGTTATTTTCTAAACATGTTCCATGGTTATTATAAAAGTGACACAGTTTTGATTAAAGCTCTTTTTACCGTTTAATGTCTCAATTTTTTTTTTAAGTTAATCATAATTGCGCCGAATAAGGACATAAGACTCTCAATCGGTCAGTCGTGTAATTCAGTTTCCTCTCTTCACATCATCATTTAGATTCTACGCATAGAAATTAAATGTTCAATGCTCGCTAATCCCGGTGTGTCGTTATTTTATTAATGAGACGGTAAAATGAAGGCTCGTTTAATAAATGTATTAAATTTAGTTATGTAGACTTTTCTCATTAATCTATTTCCTCATTTTTCAGGTGCTCATTATACGATGGTAAAGGTAACAAATAATATTTATTGTATTTATTATTAAAACCATAAAACCACTACTATTTATAAATGATTTCTTTCCCCCTCTACCCAATTTAAGACTCCACCTTGTTATAATAAAATATTTTTTTGTAATTTCAGATATATTTGACATTTTATTACTAATACGGAAAAATAAATTTGTCATCTATCTAATTTGAAAAGGTCAGTAATATACTTTATCTGATACTATTCTCGTTAATGTTATTGAAAGCGACTAGTATGATGCAAAATACGGTTCTCTTATTTGGTAATACCAATAAAGTACGTGTAAATATAAACAGCCAGCGAAACTTTATAAAATAATATAAATGTCTTAAAAGTAATAACTTTAATGCAAAGAGTATAAAAATTTGAGACCGTCTGAGAATATATATTAATAATTTAAAAGTCTTGATACGAATAGAGACAATGTTAAGTTCTTTTTAAAAAAGCGCTATATATTAAAACGTGCAAATACGAATCATTATCAAGGAAGGAGTAACTTAGTTTACGTCGTCCTCCTAACCCAACCACGTCGTCCCAAGCTGTCTGGCAGTGGATTAAGTTACAGCCTTTCTCCAAAGTCGTAACTGTAAACACGGAATAGCTCTTGGTCAATTTTATGAGGAACAAAGATCACAGTGACTGGAGTCCAAATAATTAATGTAAAATGGGCAGTATTCTGGTAAATAAATTCCAAGTCCCGTAGAAAGAAAAAAAAAGTTATTTTAATTAATTTATTTGGCAAATATTTATATACGCGTTCCTTTTTTTATTTATTATATTTATCGAGAATATAAAAAAATACATTTAGTGATAATATAAAAACATATTTAAAGTGATATAATAAACATTATATCACTCAAACTCAAGGCTACAGATGAAGATAATTATAAGGATAAGTGTAAGTGTAAGCGTAAGCGTAAGCGTAAGCGTAAGCGTAAGCGTAAGCGTAAGCGTAAGCGTAAGCGTAAGCGTAAGCGTAAGTGTAAGTATAAGAGTAAGTGTATTTTACTTAAATTAAATTATACAATTAAATTAAATTAAAATTATACATACAATACAGGGATTTTATCTATTTTAGTATCTATTATTAACAATACGCAACTAGAGTGACATACATAACTTTTACTTATTATTCAAACATTCATAATCAAAATAACAAACTAGTTCCCCAGTATACCATCTATATGTACATATATATTGGTGTACTAACAGAACTTATTTCCCTAGGCTAACGTCAACTTGTATCGTCTATATGAAAGTTATCGGACAGATAGACAGATAGTATTATTGGAATATAGTGAATCATATATGTATATACTTTATATATTAATAAAACAAAAAAGTGTACATATATCTATCTTTACATAAATAAAATTGAAGTGTGATAAATAATAGTTTTTTAAATTTTTCTGTCTGTCTGTTTGTTCCGGTTAGTCTCTGAAATGACAGGACCGATTTGAGCAGTATTTTCACTGTCGGATAGATGATGTTATAAGGAGTTACTTAGAGTATTATTATATAGTTATTCTTTTGATTTTTTTTCCACATTCATTCATATCTTCTTTTTCATTTATTTTTAACAAGGAAAGAAGATATTGAATGTTTTTCTTTTATTGTTAAAAGCGGAAGCAACATTTTTTCTCTGTTCTCTTTTCTTTATCATCTAAATATTTTAAAAAACTAAACAGTGTTTTTTCAAGGTTACCTTAACCTTGAAAATTTTATTTATACAAATCAACAATGGGGTTTTTGACTGCTAATATAACCTAAACAAATATTTTTTTCCCTTTTAGGGGTATATATTTAATCTGAATTTCTGTTTAATAATTTTTAATTTATCATATAAACTTAAAATTTTTTTTTTTGGTTTAGTGTTAATATTCTCAAGAACAAGGGCTGTTTCGTTTTGCTTTTAAAGTTACTGAAGATATGGTAAAATTAAAAATTTCATGTTCGGCTCTTTGTTGTTTTTGAAACTGTACCAAACGCTTGTAAATTAGAGTTCTTCTGCATAGTCTATATGACATATAAAAAAATCCCTCAAAATCCTTTCGCACGGAAGTAAGTTTTCAAATCAAATCCTATAAACACTGTCAACGGAAGCAGTATAAATTACCCTTATCAAAGGCTTCTACAAGATAGGGTATGAAGAACTGTACGGTGTAAGAAGCTAGTTCATCTTCGACAGCACAGTTCTTCTACACTTGTCTGTATAATGACCTCCCAAAGGTTCTATTGAATTAAAGGTTTTATTAAAGTTTAAGCTTAATAATAAAAAATATTTACAAATTTTTCCTTAATATTATATCGGTCTCCTTATTTAAGTTATGAATTATAATTAGTAATAATATTTTAATTTTTTCATGTAAGTGTAGTTTTTGGCGAGAAATACAGTCTTTAAAACTAACTGCTATATGATGTGGCCCAAGTAATTAAGCTATTAAAATACATCATGTAATTAATTTATTAGGTAAAACCGGTTTTCCACAAAAATAATTTTTTTCTGCAGTAAAGCAAAATCAATCATCGGATATACAATATATATATTATATATACTGTATATCCGATGATTGATTTTGTAGTAGAGTAAGATATTGATAATAAATATTATATTTATTATGCAAAATATACCTTTTGTCAAGGTATATAACGAAAAGTTACTTTAAAGAAAGAAGGCAGAGGCATCTGACAGATTTAAGATTAATATTCTGTCTTCACTTTACTGAATTAAATTTTTCTTACTTATCCAACTTGCAAACAATATTCGGCGTGGTACATATTTATAAAACGTGTAAAACAAATTTAGGATTCGTTGGAAAATCCTTATTTATATGAAATTGGTTTTTAATTAAATATTCACGAAAATGTTTTATTTTTACTAAAACATAATTAAATTATAAAGTATTAGAAATCATACGAGAAACGGTTAGTATTTCTGTAGCAAGAGCGCAGAAGGGTATAAAAATCACCAAAATATTAGTAGAATTCGTAAAGGCAGGTTCGTCCAAAAATCTAAACTAAAACCTTATTCCATCTTGGATGCGTCTCCTGATTGGACTCTCATGACGGACACTTATGAAAAGCAATACAAAATCCTCATCTAGGCCGGACTTATTCCTGTACTCAAAACAAGTAAGGCGCATTATACTTGTGGAGCTTACTGTACCCTGGGAAACAAACATACCCAAAGATCATACATTTGAGCTTAACAAGTATTACAAACTATGTAACGAACTGATCAGGAATAAATTTATAGTTAATTTATATGCTGTAGAAGTAGGAGGGAGAGGTATAACAGCAAAATCTCTCTATCACTTTTTTAAGGATCTCTCTAGAACGATCATCATCAGTTCATTTCTAGGACGTATTTTAAAGGCGGCTTTAGTAGGTTCTTACGATATTTGGTTAGGTAGGGAGAGGAGCGTGAACAGTGAAGGTGAGCACGTATGCGCATAGTAAAAGTACCCTCTTAAACCTACACCTGGGTCGCAAGTCCCAGGCATTGTTTACGCTCCTCTTCTTGCAACGCGATGGGCCCGGTACTCGCACGGGGAATCCATAGAATGTTAAACAGCTTCGTTTCTGTGATATATGTTAAACGTTTTAAGTATCGTTTGAAATTTTTCATAGCTTGATTCATACATACATACATTCCATACTTAAATTTGTGTGATATCTAAATTGATAATCACATATCCCATATCTATAATAATATGCAAGTCAATATCAAATCAACTGATTGTGTATTTCTGATTCTGATTCCGATTTTCATTTTCGTTGATTACAATCAATATGCAACCAATATAACCGTTTCACGAATACCTACAAATATATATGTTCTATTTTTATTTCTCATAAATGAAATTGATTTTGAAAAAAAGAAAGAATTGCTTAAATTAATAAAAAGAGACAATGCACTTGCAATTGCTGTTTTTTTTTAATTAAAATATCATCTTTTGCCAGCGGCTTCATTAAAGGACGAAGGACACCTATCCCCCGATTTACGGTAGATACGTTCCTGAGAAAACGTGTAAATTGAAAATAAAAATTTTTCAAGTCAAAACCGCGTAAATCGAAAAGCTTAAAGGGTAGACCAGGTAGGCTTAAAGCTTAAAGGGTAAAAAATCGAAAAGGGTAGACCTCGAAGAATTCGGTCTGCCCATTCATTTGTACCCGACTTTCGAATTTTGGAAAAATATCTTCACAGGAGGTCTTCTTATGACCCCCTGAGTCCGAAATGACCATTGGTCAAAATGTTTATATATATATATATATATATATATATATATATATATATATATGACCAATATATATATATATATATATATATATATGCGTGCGTGCGTCCAGATTCGACTTTTGTCGCTACGGCCTCACTTTTTCTGATTTCAGTTTTTCGACCATAACTTTTTCCCTATAGAAAGTAGATCAATCGCGTTCATATTATGATGTCTTTGATGAATACCTATAGCTAATATAGATAAACAGAAAACCTAACTTCAATAACTTAGGGGTGTGGGTAAAAAAACCGAAAATTTTTGGAAAAAAATTCATAACTTTTTTCTGGTAAACATTCTTACATCGCAAGTATTTTTATTAGAAAGGTTATATTTTACTCTAAATTAAGGTATCAAAAGTTTTTCCGTAAACGGTACCGTTTCCGAGAAAAAAAATAAAAACCACTTTTAACTTGAAAATTTAGGGTAGGTAAAACCACTGCAACTTTTTTCTGGTAAACATTCCCTCCTCTCAAATATTTTTAATAGAAAGGTTATTTTTTGCTCAAAATTTAAGTATCAAAAGTATTTACCTTTATTTACCTTTTTTTTATTTACCTTTTCCGAGAAAAAAAATAAAAACAGGTTTTTGCTTGAAAATTTTTGATGTAAACAACGGCATCATGTTTTATTCTTAGGTAGTGAGTTATATTTTAAACGAGTTACAAACGAGTTCTACCCACACGTGTCCCCCTGCGGGCACGGATTTTTTTTTAACTCTCTCCTCTCACTTGTGATGTTTTTATATATAATTACCTGCTCGCTAACAATTTGCGGCAGTGCTATACAATTATCAACGGTAAACATAATGGATTAACTTCTTATATCAATATTCTAACACAAAATGTTAATATTACAACTGTTTCTATTAAAATTGTATTTGTTATATATTAATATCTTTATGTTTTGAATAGATGATCCTACAAAACATGTTTTTAGTATATTGCTCCTTGTTTGTGGCTACACTGCTTATTATACATACGAGTATACTACATTACAATTGAAAGATTTTTTTTAATAACCATAATAAAAATAAATTACAAAAAAATCTGTTCATCTTTTTTTTTTTAAACTTTGCATCATTTTACATAGTAAGTAATCTGCAGTCTTATTTTAGGTGTATATTATTAATTTAATATTAAACATTTGTAGAGTCGTACAGTGGATGAAGGTGTCTACTCCAGTGCATGGTGGTCGCAAGATAGGCGTCTGCGCCGCAGTTTTGTGTTGCTCGGAGGACAGTTAAATAAGACGATGCTGTTTACTGCAGGGCCGTTTGTTAATCTGAATCTTGTAACTTTTGTAACTGTAAGTATTTAAGTTAACAAAATCCCACGAAGTCCATAGATTTGTGGGATTTTGTGAAATCTATATCATCTCTATTTACGTCACTTTTTTATGTAAATCTTTTTTTTTTGTTATCTATTTACCTAGAACTGGAGAAAAAAATGGTCATATAAGTTTTCGTATAACTCCCTCATCGTTCAGTTTTAACGAGTCACTTCACCAAAATAAGTTGGATGTTTTAACTAAAAACCAAATGACATAAATTAATTAATTTATATATTTATTACAGATACTAAAGGGCGCATACAGTTATTATACGTTTCTAAGCAACTTTGGCATTTAAATAATTTTATTTTTTAATGTTAAGGCACCGTAAATGCTTTTAGAAAAACAGTAAAACAATTATTGTATATCAAATCATAATAATTATATATTTCCTGCATTCTCTTCGAATTGTTTAGCAGAGTGATTGTATCATCCACTTCGGCTAAGGATGATGTGATCTGTATGAAGTCACACTCCGCAAACTACAACAAACACCATCTTCGGTATACAGTGATAAAAAATATCGATTGTTTAATAATGCAATTATTATTATATTTTCAATCTCTCGTAAAAGTTTTGTTTTTCCTAAGTTATTGCTGCGAATTTTATTGTTGACATTTCTTATTAAATAAGTATATGTTATATGAATATTTTAACCCTAATAAAAAATCTTGAATTGCTTCAGTAGCTCATTCATTTATTTTTTTATAATTTTACCCGTAATATTCAAAATAACTGGACGGCATAAACGATCACACACGATCGATATTTTTGCAATATCCAGACTAGCCGCCAGGAACCCGCCCTTAATGTATAGAGTTACTCAAATCGGAAAATTGTATTATAAAAGTTTTTTATTATAATATAAAATAACCTTCAAATTTTAAATTAACAATCTACTTTTCCAGCAGTTTTGGTTGACGTAACCACTATAGTGTTTTATAATAATAAATGATGATCTAACCCATCGCAAATTAATATTTTCTAATAATTTTAAACTACGTGATACGAGCGGGTATGGTAGTGGAAGGATGGACAGGTAGAGCACAGCCGAAGAAAAGATGAATGGATTGCGTGAAAGACGATATCGAGAATAAGAGAGTGTAATCAGAGATGACGAGTAACAGGAGAGTATGAAAGGGAAAAAGATACTGCGCCGACCCCAAAATTGGGATAAGGATTGACGTGATCCGAGTTTGAAGATTGAATTTGTTTATAAGTTCAACTCTTAGATTACATTATATATATCGTTTGGCTTCTTAAATAGCGAAGTTAACAAAGAAATTATTTTATATTTATTACTTCATTGAGCTGAGCGTAAGCGAAGCTCTTAACTTAACTTAACTGTTAGGGAGACTTTTTTTTGTGTTTAGTTGTCTCCAGAATGCGACGAGATAAATAGCAAAATTTTTTTATAAATGTTTGAGCCGAACGCGGATGTTATAGCGAAAACAGATTGAAAAAATGTTTAGCCATTCAAAAGTTATCAAGAAAAGAAGAAAGGAGAGGGGCTCAGCTCAACACCCGCCGCGCACGGTTGGCGGATCCTAGTACATAATAATTTTAGACAAGATATCTCCAATTGGTTAATTTTATCAAGGATAAGAATCCTTTTTTAAAAATTAACCTAATCAGATTATTTTAATGTTTATTTTATATTTGTATAAATGTATACATTACATGATTATAATACGGGTACAAGATACACATAGAAACTATTTACCAGAATGCTGCCCATTTTATATTCATTAGCTGGACTTTACTCTCTCTGATCTTTGTTCCCAATAAATTTAACGAAGGCCCATTCCATGTTTATAGGTAGGATGTTGAAGAAAGGCGGAGACTCATCCACAGCCTGATAGTTTTAGACGACGTGCTACTCGTATATTTAGACTGGGTTACTCGTATTTACGACACACGTATGTATTGTAAGTCTTAAGATACAGCGATTATAAAGGATTTATAAAGGAATTTTGAGTTGTCTGTGTTCGTATCAAGTCGCTTAAATTATTCATATATATTCATGTACTTTTTAATTTTCTAACTTTTGTATTGCTTTGAATATTAATTACGTTATGTTTATATTTATATATACATTAACGAGAGTAGTATTATGGATCACAATAGTCGGTTTCAATAACATTACTGGGTAAGAGTACATTACTGCGGCAGCCTGCAAAAGTGTCATTGAAGGATGAACGTGTATATATTATACGTATATTAATATACGTGATTTCTTTAATGTCTGGTTGCGGCCAAGGCTTGTTTAGTTCTTTTCTCAAATAATGAGCGAAAATGAAAACTGTTTATATTTTAAACTAATTTACAAACTTTAGACGAAGGAGCAATAAAAAGCTGTCCGATTGCAAGCCACTACGTAATTTAAATAAAGCCTTTGATTAATTTTCTCCCTGATTGCCATGTTTAGGAACAAAAGAACGTTCTAATTTTAAATTACACGACAGACATGAGTTTACATAATAATTTAAATAACCGGTAAAACACAACCTACTCGTATATGCATTATTGTAGAAGTTTTGCTACCTCTGCTTCCAACTATTTGGTCAGTACAGCAATTATGATTTATCCTCAAGGATTTTATTAAAATAATGCTCAAATGTAATGTCCGAGAAAAACATATTACAGTCCTTTTTGAGATTAGATAGATGACTTAAAAGTAATATGTAAACTTAATTGTTTTCTTTAACATGTAATAAGCAAATTACGTCGGTCACAACCGGAGGATCTAAAAGAATACAAATTTATTGACTTAATATTTAATAATTAACATCAAATTACAAATTAAACAATTAAAAGAATACAAAGAAATTAATGTAACAAAGGTTTCAGATATTACTTATTATGGGATTTTAACATGATACAGTGCACTTGCGTCTAATCAGCGTTTCCACGGTTCGTGAGAATATATTAAATAAATGCGAATTAACAATTTTATAACAAATAAGAATATAAGAAATATTTAATTAATAATCACAAGTATATAGGAATATAACAAGCACTCGATTTGGGGAAAGATATAAAATAAAAATAATAAATATTTTTTAGATGATATAATACTACATATCGACACACCGGGATTAGCGGGCATTGAACATTTACTTTCTATTTGTAAATGGTTGTTTGAAGTATGGGGCAGAATTAAGCAACTTTTATATTTATTTCACCTATTGTAACATATTTAAAAGGTATTTATAATATATTGCAATATCTACATTCATTTAACAAACGTTGCCTTTAAAGCGTCTAAAAAAATCTCATAAAATTGTAATGAAACTGAGACAGGTAATTTCAACCAGTTTTAAAAGATTTCTAATGAAAACAATAAAGACTTGCTTGAAGAAATATTGTAAATTGCTATTTTTATTTAAAAAATATTACACGATTTAGGAAAAAATTATACCTTAGTATAATTAAAAGTATAAAGAGTTTACGATTCCCAAATTTTTTAAACTTAGAAATGTATATTTTAAATCATAATGATTTTAAAGCTTATTTGTCAGACATTTTATAAAAATTTTATTTGTCATTTAAATACCACAAATATCTTAGACCTTCCTTTTTTGTTTTAAATTTAGAATTAAAAATGTATTATTATGTAAATCTTATTATGTCATTCAAGAGTTAATAATTTATCGAAATGCCTGGAACTTAGGCTGTTGACTCATTAGCAGGGTTGATATTATAAATCACACATTGTTAAATTTCATTTAAAAAGAGCACCTGTTGGTTTTCTGGCCGGCTCCTCTCAGCAATCAACTCAGATTGTGATCCGTTTATTGAATTTTCTGAGAAGTTTATTAACGACCCGCGTTTGTCACGAGGGAGTTGAATTGTAAAAAAGAACAAATTGAATAGAAATAAAGACAACAAATTATATTTCCAATAAAGTTCAGTGAAGGAATCAAAACAACCTTGGCTCAGCAATCGAGGTCATTAAATACTATACGTATTGACCATTATATTATTTAGCCTCATTATTTACCTCATTATTTAATATCTACTACTAAGTAAAAGAAATTTGACAAGTGTCAAGTAAAAAATTTTTAAATATTTTTAATTTACAATATTTTACGTATTTTTTTGTCAAATGTTTCTAAATTATTTAAATTAATCAGTAGAAAAAATAGATAAAAAAAAGTAATACATCTGGAGCGTCGTACATGTGAACTCCCGAACTTCATTGGACTCCTGGTATCGACCACGACCACGCGACGACTGATTTTAGCAAGTTTGCAGGCGATGGTACTGGGGACGACACCGCCTGGTACACGCGAGCTTGCCAACCTATAACCTATTTATTTATAGGTCATTCCACATAATACCTATGTAATTTTTTTTTATTTTTCTAAAATTTGTTAAAATTAAAATTTTCTAAAATTTGACGGCCGCTCAGGCCGGACGTGATCCGTGAGACGTTGAATTGTGTTGTTGAAGTGCAAATTGTGAAAATTAATATTGTGTAAAAGGGAGGCGAAAGAAAAGAATATATGTATATATATATATTTTTTTTTATGTAAATAATTTAAAATATTAATAATTTTGTATTTTATATTTAAAATTTTGTATTTAGAATTAAAACTAATTGTATAAATAAAATGTAAGTTTATAATATGTAATATAATATGAACAAATGCGGCGTTGGGAACCGCCAACCAACACGCCATGTTCCGAACGGCGGAAGGTGGAGGACGGAGCTACAAATAGCTACGTGGAATGTAAGAGGACGAATGGAACAGAAGATGAATGAATTATTAGATGTGATGGATGACAAAGATCTGGATGTTATTTGTGTGTCTGAGACCAAGCGAAAAGGCAATGATACGACCGATTTGCCTGGCAACCGGGTCGCTTTCTGGGCTGGGGTTCCAGAGAGTGAGCGAGGTTGCCAAGGTGTAGGCGTATTATTGTCCTCTCGAATGGTTAATGCAATGGTAGAATACAAGGCGATCAACCCGAGGCTTCTTTGGGTTCGCTTTAAGCTGGGGATAACAAGAGTATTCTTGTTAGCCATGTATGCGCCAGTATCCTCAGCTCAAATGAGCGAGCTCGAGGAGTTTTGGGAGAATGTCAGGGATGTTCTAAGTAGTGTCAGAGATAATGAAAAGTTGATAGTATGTGGAGATATGAATGGATGGGTTGGAACCGCGCGAAGCGGTTACGAAAGCGTGCTAGGCAAATACGGTGATAGGAGGGTAAATGAGGCTGGAAAGCTTATTTTGGAATTTTGTAAGGAGAAAAATTTGTTTGTGGCAAACACGATGTTTGATCACAAACAAATTCACATGTACACATGGGAGCGAGCGGAAGAAAGAAGTATGATTGATTTATTCCTAGTGGACCAGCGTATTCGAAGTCAAGTTATGGACACGCGAGTGTTCAGAGGTGCTGATCTGGGAACGGATCACTATATAGTCGTTGCTAGAATAAGAGGTCTGTTCACAGGTTGGCGCAGCCGCACGGCGTGTCCAAGCTTGGCGTCGAATTATTGCATAAGAAGCTGGAAGCTTCAAGATCCACCGATCAGAGAGGAATATCAAGAAAGGGTTTCCAAGAAGCTTGAAAGCTGTGATTCTGGAAATGAAAGTGTTGAAGTATGCTGGCAGAACCTTAGGAATGGTATGGTGAAAGTAGCGACAGAGGTATGTGGTAAAAGGAAAAGAGGTTTTAGTAAAAAGCGCGATGAATGGTGGGATGATGAAGTGAAAGACGCTGTGGAGTTAAAGAAGAAAGCATGGCTGGATTATAAAGCCTCGGGTAATGATAAAAGTATGAGAGAGATAAGAAAAGAGAGTACAAGCTGCAAAAGCACAAAACGAAAGCACTTATAAAGATGAAGCGTGAAAATTCTGAGAGAGAAAGGGATGAAAGGTTGACGAACAACTTCCGGGAAAACACAAAGCTTTTCTGGCGAGAAGTTAGTGGTTCCCGGGGTTGTTCGGTAACCTGTAGAATGAAAGGGGTGCTTTCGAAGAACGGTGAAATTTTAACTGAACAAACACACGTTTTGCAGCGGTGGGCGGAATTCTATAAGGAGATGTATGAACGTGAGGACGCCTCGGTCTTGACTACCAGCGTAATGCTGAGTCAAGACGTAGCCGATGGTGAAATCAGTTTGGAAGAAGTAGAGAGCGTGATTCGAAGTCTGAAATGTGGTAAGGCTGCGGGAGCAGATGAAGTTACTGCCGAGATGATCAAATATGGTGGGCCACGCGTCTGGGACCTTTTCTGATTTTTGTGCAATTTATGCTGGAAATCCGGGGAGGTCTCAGACGATTGGCGAAGTGCAGTCATCGTACCTTTGTATAAAGGCAAAGGCTCACAGATAGACTGTGCAAGCTATAGGGCCATCAGTTTGATTAGCTTGGGCGGTAAAGTTTATGCTAAAACTTTAGCGAGAAGAATGCAAGAGAGATCTGAAAGGCTGTTGTGGGAGGCCCAAGGAGGTTTTAGACCTGGAAGAGGGTGTATAGATCAGATCTTTTCCCTCCGCATGATCACGGAAAAGTTTTTGGCCCTAAACCAAAAGGTTTTCTGTGCTTTTGTGGATTTGGAAAAGGCGTTTGACAGGGTTGTGAGAAAGAAGTTATGGGAGATACTGCCCCGATACAATGTGAACGGACCCTTGCTACAGGCTGTAAGGTCTCTATACCGAGATCACTCAGCCTGTGTGCGAGTAGGAGCTGGCATGTCGCCCTGATTTGACATCCAATCGGGTGTTAAGCAAGGTTGCGCTATGTCAGCTTGGTTGTTCAATTTGTATTTGGATAGTTGTCTCCAAGGAGTGAAAGATAGTGACATGGGAGTGAAAGTAGGTGGCCTTAAGGTCAATTGCTTGCTATATGCAGATGATGCGGTGCTCATTGCATCATCAGAATGCAATTTGCAAGCATTGGTCACCACTTTGAAAGATGGGTGTGAAATTAATGGTCTTAACCTGAATGTAGATAAGACGAAGGTTCTGATATTTGAAAGAAATGAAGAAAGAACAGAATGTAAGATCAACGTGAATGATAAGATAATAGAATAAGTGAATGAAGTGGTATATTTGGGAAGTATGTTTAGCAGAGACGGAAGATACGAAATGGATGTGGAAAGACGTATTGCTGTCGGTAACAGAGTCAATGGTGCTTTGACTGCATTGTTGAGACGGCAAAACGTCAGTATAGCTGCACGTTTGGCTGTACACAATGCAGTTTTGCTACCGACGCTGTTATACGGCAGCCAAACGTGGGTAACACAGAAGAAGAATGTAAGAAAGATGAATGCTGTGGAGATGCGATCTCTTCGCAGAATATGCGGAGTCAGTCTAGCTGATCGAATCCGCAATGAAGAGATCCACTGAATGGCAGGTACTAGCGAAAATGTCACGGTGAGAATGAAGAAGAACGTGCTCAGGTGGTTTGGGCACGTTGAACGAATGAGTGATGAAAGAATGGTAAAAAAGATTTCTATGGGAAAAGTGATCGGTAAGAGAGACAGGGGGAGGCCTCGAGTGACATTCGGAAACACAGTAGCTACGATACTGGAGGAAGGTCACTTAAAAGCATGAGGACCCCCCGGAGGGCATGTATGAAGAGGTTGATGTCTGTGGCCGAGGTGAAAGAGGTATGCAGAGACCGTAGCGTTTGGCGCTCCGTCGTCTCTGGCTACCCCGCAAGGGATATGGCGTGAAGGTAAAGTAAAGTAAGTAAGTAAGTTCTATTTAGTTTAAATTTGTATTTATGATGTGGAAGAAACATATATATATATATATATATAAATGTAAACGATCTATTTATAAAATCCAACTTAATAAAGTAATATCGAGGTATTGTTATTATTATCAAGGTTATTAAAAAAGAAGGAAAGAAGGAAGGAAGAAAAAGGATTTTCACACAACTCCAATTCAACTCAATTGTTATTATTATTTCGTTCATTTACGTGCTGGTCTGCTCCATCATGATCTATTGTAGCGTGTTGCAGCTAAGCATAGTTTATAATAATTTTAAAATCTTTTTCCACGAAGCATACTTCATACAATTTTCCAGCTGAAGTTAATGAAATTGAAAAATAATCCTGAGTTATGGAATCAGCGAGGCGGTGATTGACAGAGAGTGATTTATTGTTCATAAACACTCCCCGGAAATGAATTTATTTATTAACTTTCAGAATATATGTATTATTTATTTGGATAATTGACTTTTTCCTAACATTATAAAAATTTTAAACAAACTGACAAAACAAAAATATTAATATTTCTATAATATGTATGACATGGAAGTCAGGATCCCGTATCCCAACCATGACATACCTCTCTCAAAAATATTGTCAGACCTTTCGCAGTATTTCTAAAAAGGCATGCTTTATTATAATAATAAAATTTCGTAGTACCTCTTTAGATAACATGTAATAAACGGTTAAATGTACAACAATCTGCAAAATAACCCGTAAATATTTTATTTAAGAATATTTTGTAAATAAAATGTTTTTCTTGACTTAAAGTTTTAACAAAGTTGTTTATTTCAGATCTAATTATTGGAAAGAACTTTAAGTATCACTACAAAACCTTTTCATCACACAAATGCTTTGATATTAAATAATATTAGAAAGGAATTTTGTTATATAACTCTCCGTTCTTTAAATAGGAGCATATGCCGTAATAATTCCCTCTCAATTATAAAGGAAAACAGGGATAACAGAAATACCAGCTAACGAGGGTTCTTTTCATGTGTTGTGACTATAAATATTTTCAAATATAAAATAATATATATTTTTTATAAGTCTGGTCACAATGTGAAAGGTTTCTAAAAGTGTCTCAGCTACTCGATGTGTCAATTGATGAGTAGGGTAATACTAGTTTTGTTTTTTTGGAAACTATTTTATGAAGATTGACAATACATTAAATTATTAAAGTTAAATACACTTTAAAAGTATTTTTTCATATATAACTAAAGTCAATTTATAATTTAAAATACAAACAATTTATAGACTGAAACGATTGTTACACCTAAATATTGTTATTGTTATAATATTGTTATTGTGGAATATTTACCGTGTTTCTCTTCTTCTTCTCTGATGAGACGGATTGTCCTTAAAAATGGCGCATACGGCCGTAATATCATTCAAACGAGACTGATGGTAAATGTGTTAATACCATATAATTAAGTTGAATTATTCACAGTCAATTTAAAATTTTTAAAATCCGTTTTGAGTTGTATTGTTTCGATGCTGTTGTTGTAAGTGTCATTGACATTTAAACACTTCTCAGATAGGCAGTCCTATAAAAAAAATTCAGCCAAGCTTTAAGCAGTATTGATTTTTGGGGTTAATAGTCAGTTTATAATTTTTTTTTAGTTTATAAACATGGCCGCGAGTAAATATCTTATATAATTACATTAATTTAGCGCGTGGCAAGTTAATCACAATAGCTCAAACAATCGATCTTCTTTTTATGTCACAACAACGACGATCTTGTCATGAATTGTATCTCTATTATCTATTTTGAAACAAAATATTGACTTATAATAATAAAGATTACATTACATGTTACTAGCAATACTGGTATTATACAGTTTAAAATTTCTGTTCATATAAAATTGACTTCATCATTAATAACCCAGATATCTACTTAAAAAGTTTCACTCAGACAAAATTCAGTTACGGACGTCCTTTACTTCCCACGTTCACTTGGATTTCATTAGTGACTAATTCTCTGGAACTATTTTGCTATTATATCAGAAAAGCATAATTATTTGCAATTATAAATAATATCAAAACGGAATTATTTAAGTATTTTTATAAAATTTTCCTTTTACATAAATACAACCTCTGCAAAAACAAGAATATAAAATACATCCAGGTTTGAAACAACAATCTATAGATCGACTGAGAATTGTTTCTAAGAAACGAATTCGCTCGACTGTTTTCGTTAATTTACTTTGAAAAATCCTCTCCTGGAAAAGACATACTATTTTACAAGGATACTAAGTATCATAAGCCTGTATTGAAAGTTCTTCCTTAAATTTGGTAAAAGACTTTTTAAATGTAAGTTTCGAAGATTAGTCGTTAATCATAGGTCTTGACTTATTAACAAACGTACAACTCTTTATAACTTTATTATACATAAATATGATATGACATCGCAACACCTCGTTATGATGTGTCGTTGGATACCGTTTATAAATTTCGGAATATATTATTATCGACTAAAAATAAAGTAAAATTAGTTTAAAATAGGTGTTTATAATAATTATTCAAAAGATATTTATAGCGTTATTTTATTGGCAACTCCAATCAACAACAGTAATTTAATCAAATTTAATTTATTTTTATTCGATATTCGCAATATCAAGCTTTTAGTTATTATAGATCTTCCAAAAAAATTAAATTTTAAGCACTATTTTAAGAAAAAATCTTGTGAGTTAAAAAAAAGTTTATTATTAAAACTGAAAAAAAGTGGTATTCAAAATATACTATAAGAATTTTTATGTTCTTGGGAAATAATTTTAATATTATATAGTAATAACTACATTGGTACTAAATACTTTCTTATTTATATTATTACGAGACGAAAACCCGGCTTCGCTCTGGTAAAATGTGACTCGTAATTCACAATCTTATACAAAATATAAGAACAATAAATAAAATATGATAAATTTTGTTTGTTCCGACAGACAAACTCAAAGAGCGCTATCTTAATATAAGCGATAAATTAATAGATAATTACTTGATGAAAAGCATTTCGTCAACTCGAGACAAATCCGAGGATGAAACGTCCGATAAATACTCTCCACTAGAGGAAGGGCTATTCGCTCCTTTCAATTTCTACGTCAATGGCTCATGGTCAGTTTTATGGGACTAGTTTACCTGTAGTAAATGTCAAAGTATGTTAGTTAAGAAAAATATGTAAATTTTTCCAATAATTTGCAGATGCTTTCATAGGTCCGTGTAGTGAATATGTAATTCCAAGTGGAGCAAGGTATTCTGCTTCTTGGAGAACCCCAGTAATTACTGTCAGAGAACAAGCATAGGCTTTTGAAGCATGACTATTAAAGAATATTAGTCTTTTGAATTTCCTGTTTACAGATAATTAATCAACCTAATCAGAGACAAGCATCATGAAAATTTGAATGTTTGACTAAGTATTTAAAGTCATACAGAAATGAAATTTCTACGTTACAATAGTTTTTGTCAATTTATCTTTTTTTGGTCTTCTCCGTCCTTCAGGAAAAGAAGACAAGGAACATATGGAATATTCCATTTGACGACCCTAATATAACTAACACAACTATCACTAAAATAGATTTATAGCTTTATGAATACGAAGGTTTACTATTAGTAAAAAGGGTGTTTTTTTTTGTAAAATGACACATTTTTAAACATTTTTTATTTTTTAATGTTACGAAATTCTTAAGTATTATTAGGAAAGGAGGTCCCTTAGTGTTTTAAAACTGAATCATTTTAAAATGTAAAGCAAATTTCAGCTTATTTTGAATCTGAGCTGAAATATGGAAATACCTTATTTGCATTTAAAGAACTTTGTAGAACTTACGACATTTATTTTAATATTTCTTTTGAAAGACCTAATTCTAAGTAGCGAATATGTGACAGTAGTATTTTATTTTGGTTTATAAGAAGCATAAAGCTTAATGCACAAAACGACATACTATATGTGAATTATATAAATGTATAATATAATGATATATTGTGGTTTGTGTAAAATAAGATTTTGTAGATATAATTGTGATTATATATTTTTAGTTCCATGAAAAAGTAATTGGTTTACTTTATAATAAATACGATTACAATATGTTCTGTTTTGTTCAATGATATTTTAAATAACATTTGACGAATGTTAATAGGTTTTTTTAAATTAAAAACAAAAAAAAGTCCATAAGTTCGATAAAATTGACACGATAAAATGGAGCAAAAAATATATAAAAATCATGCGTCTTTAATCTCAGGCAGCTAACACGGAACAGTTATTCAAACAACGGATCAAAATGAAAATTAAGGAAGTTAAGAAATTAAAATTAAAAGTTTGATGATTCAAACAGCCGTCTGAAACAATGGACATCTTCCCCGCGGCATTTGCAATTATGGTTGATTTCAAAAAGACAATGATCTTAATTGCGGTCAGAGCTATTGTCTATTGTCTGTATTCGAACAATTTAACAAAATTTTTAGAACTTTATGACTTCACCATTTTTTTCGATGTCTTTATAAATGTATGTATGTATAATAAATAATTAAATATGTGAAGTATTTGTGAGAGAACGTATTCTAGGACAGACATCGTCGATTTTTAAATAAGACATGAATTAACAAACATGGTAAATAATTTGATTGCCCTGATACTATTTTTATTTTCATTGGCGTCTGCAAACAGAGCAGATGGGTCAGTCAACAAGTCCTTTGTGAAATGGGTTCACTGTTAGAAAACGCCGGTTTCTTTGTCAATTGATAGTTCAATGTTTGCCGATTGAAGTGTGGGTGTAAGTGTTGGTTAGTTCGTTTTTATTCCCTCTTTCCTCCCCATTGTTAAACTCTTTATACTGGCTACGTTAGCCAGTGTTTTTTTATGGTATATTATAAATTCGTTGTGAAATTTAATATAACGCTGTATATTTTTAATATAATATTTGTGTTTTAGTCGTAGTGGAAGGTGGTAATGTATGAAACATCTCAAATGTATAGTTTTTTATAAGATTGTAAATGGAATGAGATTACAAATGTAATATTTGGCGGTTTATAAAAAACAAAAGTTTGCTTAGAATTCAAGCGTTTTAATGTACCTTTTTCCTAAGGAAAAAAAAAAGAAAATGACGCAGTTATCAGGCCTCATAAAAATATTAAATCTCGTTTATGTTGCTGTCCTCGATAATAAATCAACATAATAGATTTTCAACTCACATTTAAGTTGTGTTTTAAAGTCTGTGTGCGTTTATGTTAGGGGTTATGTCTATGTAGAGGTGTTGACAAATTAAAATGTTCGTGTTAGGGTTATATGTTATGTATGCCTAAAATAATATCCCTAGCACTTTGATTGTTTACTTTATCCAAGTTTCTCTGTCATACATGTTTGTTTTCCTAAACTTGTATTTAATATGTTCTAAAGATTGTAATTCTTATTTTGTATCGGATAAAGATAAATTAATTATATTATTATTTATACCGATTAATATTTGATAGGGCAAATACTACTTCATCAATTGAATTTTGCGAACGTGATATTTTTACAATATTTGTTCGATTACATAATATCACTCAAATATTGTCATAATATATTAGCTTCAAATTATATAACGGTTTAGAGTTGAAAAGAGATTACTCTCTTTAGCGACCTCTATTTTAACTAAATTCATAAATGTCTATGTTTTCTATCCATTCAATAAGTTATTCTTTTTAGATATAACCGGAAAAGTTATAATCAACCGTAAGTGAGACCGAGTGTCGTCTTACTCGCTACTGGATATGAATCCCAACACAAGCACATTTCAGGTCAGTAGATTTTTTTATCTTTTACGATCTCACGCACGCAAATCGTTTTTAAATGTCTTTGCAATCAAATTTTATGATATTTATCTTGTATAATTTTATTTTACCAACCCCGGTCGTTTATCTAAATTCCTTGCCATTGTACTAGTGTTAAGGAAAAAGCTTTTTTGTGTAATGAGAATCATTTCTAAACAATAGCAATGAAGTTCCATACATATGCCAGTTAACTGAAAATAAATTCATTCATTGAATGAGAATTGTCAACAACTTTTTAAAAAGTATTTTTAATATAGTAGCCTATATAATAATATATAAATCACATTGATTTTCACATTCATTGGTTGATTTCATACAATCAATACATTTGATTAGAGTCACGTTGAAATATATAATTAAGGTGGTCAAGTGTTTCAAGGTTATCTTGTATACTATAAAACTAATCAGTTTCTCAACAACCCCCGGCTGAAATGTTATTAACTTTATTGTTTGGGTTGTTTCTTAAAGGTTAACCTAACCTCTTACTTCTTTGTTCACCTTCCTTTCAGTTTACGTTTGGAAAATCAAGTATGATAAGTATAACTTTAAGGATTTTACTTACAGGTTATATTTTTGATTATATTCTTACAAATATTATAACTCTATGGATCATTATAAAAACTTATCTTTAAATTTTGTTCAATTCTATTATGGGTGAACTAAAACAGTAATTCTGTCCTCTGAACATGGACACACCTTTCGACACTTTAGATTTCCTAGTTAACATTATAGTTTTCCTCAAATGCATTAACAACCAATACAGTGAAATATTAACAATTTCAATAATTAATTTCAAATAAAATTTAAAGTTGTAACTTAAACTTTATACTTTTGCGGTGTCAAGAAATTTTGATATCACTACGGGCGTGGGATCGACTTTCGATCAGCACAGTACTTTGAGTGATTCTCGGATTATTGGAACGAGTCCAGGTGTTACTTGTGTCCATTATGTCTACGTGTATGAACTTCCCCGCGATACTGATATTGTTTTTCTAATGCAACTGTTGCTTTTTTCTAAGAAAAATAATTAAAACTGTATCCTATAATATATGTACTAGCTTAATGGCTGCGAGGTCACAAAGATTACATTAATATTTAACAATATTCTTCAAAGCCATTCTTCATATTTAGCTCAAGAATAGTATTACAATGTTATCTCTAAATATGGCGGTTAAATAAAAAAAAAAAAGAGAAAGAAACATTGTTTGGTTTTCAATCAAATTGCATTGTTAGTCACGTTGGTTTTATTAATAATTTAGATTAGATGCTAAGGTTATGAAGAGTATGATGAAAATAAAAAAAATATATGATATTCTTTTTAATAAATGCATTTGGTAAGAAATATATGTAATCCTTATGACGCAATTCTTAAGTATCTGCAATTATTTATAACATAAAATCTATATCTCTCTGTTCCTGATTATTGTATATACTCATTAACACCCTCATTATAAAAGCTTTAATCACTCGATACTTTAATTTCGATTAATGAGTTCGACATAATTAATTACAATTTAATTATTCATTGAATAAATAACTATTGTATCAAATTTTCTTCAAGTTTAAATAATTGTAGATTTAATTTAAACAACTTCTAGTAACATGATCGACACTTTAAAGCTTTTACACCTCTGAAAAACGTAAAGATTCTTTGTTATTTATAAAGAGAAGTTTGGGTTGAGTTACTGAGATAGCGTGTGATTAGCCTACTGATAAGAGGGTTCTTTATATATTTGGAAGGGTCTAATTTAGTTACTAGGCTTTACTAATGGACCTAGTGGAGGAAAGAGATCCGGCTTTAAACATATAGGATGTGGCAGTGACATTTTTGTTAATAATATATTATTAATAATATAATACATTATTTTAATATATTATTTAATATATTATTAATAATATAATATATTATTTTAGTTTTATATTTAAACTGTTACACGTTAACGAACACGTGCAGATCCACGTTATATTAAGAAAATAGTAAACGACATAATTTTGGGTAACATTTTTATAGACTATTTCAAAATGGTACGGTTTGCTTCTAATTTGATATATTTATAAATAAAATTCCATTTAATTGTTATATTTAATTTTATTTAATTTTATCGTTATAATTATTGCCCAAAGCATCCATTTTCAAAAAGAAAATACTGTAAATTTTCACAATTTATTATTAATTTCTGAATTGAAATATGAGATTGACAGACATAGGATTTCCTAATATTTGTTCTCAATGTTACGAGTGCTTGCTCGTACAGAGTCACGATTTAGGAATATTGATCATACTTACTTATGGTTCTTTGAAGCTATTATAAAGAAAAACTGTGTGTCTGTGCAATCAATACATTACCGTCGACATTACATTTTTTTTTTTCAATGCAACTAATATTATCATGGTCTTTAAAAAAATTTCGCTTCCATTCTAGATACTTCCCCAGAATAGAAAAAATACTTAATAATGCCATTAAACATGAATAATAATAATTTTAAATCGAATGTACCTGTTGTTTCATTTATTTATTTATTTTAGCACAATTTCGAACAATTAAATAAAAAATCGTTATCTAAGACCTCAAACTGCTACAATAACTAGTATTTTATAAAATATAAATTGAAAGAAATATTAAGACTTGAGTATTCTATTGAACTACTGTCGTTACTTCTATTATTTGTTATCATGTAATCTTTTTATTTGAATAAAAAAAGTTTATTATTATCATAGGTAAGAATCGCTGAAACCAACCATTCAGCAATGTCAATGATTTCATAATTGTGATGTAGGTCACTCTGTAGGACCAAATAGTCCACTGGGCGGTAATGGAACCATTAACTAAGAGCTGTTAATTAATATATAATTGACCTGGGCTACCACTTACGAAATAACGAATGTTCAAACCTTTAAAGCTTTCAATTAACATTCTGATGATTTATATCTTTATCCGAATCAATGATTATGTCGGAATTGAAATGTTATTTTTGCATAATTAGATTAAATGTCAAAATTCTTTAACATTTCTCAAACGTTGAGTAGTACATAAAACAGAACAACTAGATTAAATACAAGAAGGAAGAGGAGGTAAAACTTTAACAGTATTCCCCCGGCATTATTATTTCGAGTCAGAGTAATAAGCTATTAAAGTTAAACTACAAAAAATAGCTCAATGTTGTTTCTTTACTCACCCATCTCCGCCACCAATCATTTGATGAGCCAGAATTGATTTGTAGACATAACATATTTAAGACACAAACGATAAATTGTAAGATCTGGGTTAGAAGGATTTTTTAATATGAATTTCTTGATAAAACATTCATTTATAATTTCAGAATTACAAAAAAAAATTGTGCAACCAAAAAAAATTTTATGATTCCTATTTATATGCAAGACTGATTGCCGCTGATATTTTTTTAATAATAAATTTTAATTGTAGTTACTTTTAAAATACAATAGTTTGGACATTTCAACACATTCTAATATCTTGTATAGGTGTTTTCAAAATATGTAGTAGCAAATTTTTCGCTACAGTTCATACAAAACTGTTCTATCCATTGGGCAAGAGGGTGCATCACTCCTCCTCCTCTCTACCCAGAGAACTGTAAGTATTTAGCCATAATATCAAGGTGATGTATGGTAGGAATTACGACAAAAATTTTACAAGTGACAAAAATGAATTTTAAATTAAACTATTACTTGAAAATTCAAATGTAAATACAGAAAAGATAAATAATAATAAAAATATGTAGGACAAATAACATAAAAATTATATGAAATGTTCCTTTACGATCAGTGGTCTGACAATGTTGGTAGGAACTGACTAATATATTTTCTAATACATATTTTCTATTAGTTACCACTATTAATTATTAAATTGGTTTTGAATTTTCAGTTACAAATTTAACATAAAAAACTGTAAAACAGATACCTAATTATTTTTATATTGGTCACAAACACCACGTCTGTTGCAAAGGCTAAGATAAAGTAGGGCCTAAAACAGTATCAATAAAGCGTATCCTCTCAAGGACAAGTGGAGGACCTCTTCTCATATCATTATTCTCATCTTATTTATTTATAAGACAAACAATTAATTGACACAAAGCCAATAGTATGTTTAGGTTTATCATCTATCTCTGTTTGAGAAGATTTGTAAAAATCGTTATAGACAAGAGCTAAAATTATAAAAATCGGAGTAATTCATTGAATTTCTATCGGAATCGGAACTGTTCGAGTTGTGTCTATATCGTGACCACACGACAGGTGATTACCTATTGACCTCTCAGTGCAATTGCATTGAGAGGTCAACGAGGTTGATTAAATTCGAGAGAGTTATACTGTGTGTATTTGAATTGAGCGCTCCCGTGATCCTGAGGGCACGGAAATTGTCGGTCACGATTGTTTCTTTGGGTTGCTAATCGCATTTAAAGCTTCCCAGGTTGATCAATTTTGACACAGATTTGACAAATGATTACAAGTTTCTACAATGTTTATTAAGGAAATGAATTTGTATTACAAAAATAATATACTATTTTTGTTAACATGGAGTTAAATTTACTCATTAAGATTATATAGGTATATATAGGTATATACTATAAAAGCCGTATCATATTGTTACCAAAACATCAATTAATGACTTCGATTCCAGATACTTCGGGTTAGAGCGTTTAGGGAATAATGCAAGTGAATTTCATTTACTCAATAGTTATATTTTAAAACCCTTAAGGTATTACATAACGCTTACTCACGTTAGTCACCTAGTAAAAGAAACTTTAGTTCATGGTTCATTTATTTTCAAACGGTAACACGAAAATTAGACAGCCGTTATTAAAAATAATATTTTTGTGGGTTTAACTTACACAAATGTCTGTATGTGTATGTATATGTAAATCGTAAAATAAATCACAGTAAACTAAAACTTATTTCAATATTTTACCATTTTTTTTAGAAACAAAATACAGTGATCTTAAAACATCGCCTCGAAGCTTATTTTGACTGTTGTAATGTGTCAACTTTAATTCATGGTGATAAAGTTAGTCACTGACTAGATAGTCTACGTCTAAAACTGGGTTCAATAGGTCAGTTGCAATACACGGTCTAGCTACATTTACGAATATAATTGTACTTTGCATATCTAAAATAATTGTATTTTGATTATTTTTTTTTTGTTCAAGCTCTGCCGACGAACGCTATTTTAAGCATTATGTTAAATTCAATTTTAGTTATTTCGATCGAAGTAATTAAAAAAGCGTGTTTTTGATTTTGGGATTTAAAATTGCAGGTCGACGATTTTTAACAAAATATCATCTTACCTACTTTCAAAGTAACAAAAATTTGGTTGACTTGTAATACAATATGAGAAGTTTAGAATGCTTCTTATTTCTCATGAAAAGTACAATTATAATTATCAATGTTACTTTAAAATTATGCGGCCATCATACAAACTGCTACTACCATATAAACCCTTTAGTAATGGAACTGTGCCAAATCACGTCTTAAGGAGCATAAAAAGAACATTTATAATGTCAAACCCATTGTTCTAAAATATTTTATTAAGAGTCAGTTCTTATCTCTTTTATATATATTGAGGATGGATTTACATTATTATATTTTAATTTTTGTGCAAATAAATTCAGAATCTTTCATATGTTATACTTGTGACAGATATAAAAAAACAAATACGAAAATTTTATATTAATACAAAATGATTCGTAAAAATAGTTTCCTGAACCGTATTTTGTGCCCGGAGCTAATGATATGCCGAACGTGATCCGAAAACTTATTAGGGAAACGAGTATCCGAAAAAATGTATTATATTTTCGAAAAAACTATTTCTACAGAACTATTGTTTGTGCTCCTATTAAATCGTTTAGCGACATCCAAAAGTATACATAAAACCACCACAAAGCAGTAGTAAGTCGTATGAAGAAGTGGCTGTTAGCTTTAACCATTATCTCAGATGGCGCCAATAGAAATGATACTACTTTTGACCGCTAGATGGCATTACTTGTGTACTATTTAGTTATATCCAACATATCTATATGAAACATATATATATATATAATATTTATTTATAAGAGTTTATTGAACATATTTCAATAATGACAATGATCGAATTACTATTTTAAATAATTTAATTGATATTCAAGTAACCTATATATAATAAATACAATAAAATTTAAAATATTCTCTGCTTGTTTGTTAAAAACTTAAAAACTCTAAGGGTTCCTAAGACATTGAGTTGATTTTAGGTTGTTAACTCTTTTAAAGATTTTTATGGAAAAATAAAAAAAATGATTTAACTTATAATTTTAATGTTACAAAACCTTGCAACGATATTTCACTTAATTTAACACAAATAAAGTTATATTTTAAGTTAACATACAGTTAGCATACATAAAAGCAAAAATCCTATATATTTTATATATACGGATAAACTCTCGGGTAACAGCTAGTAAATATAATAGATAAAGTATCCTTAGATACATAGACAAGAATAGTAATTGAAAAGCGGTACTAGATCCAACATGTGATATATGAGGCACTAGCTACATAGAACACGGTTAGCAAGAGTTATGGAAAAATATAAATAGTTATTAAAACCAACCAACGCAAAGAGTTAAATTGTTTATCTTGTACAATTATTTTTACTTGTTTGTTACCACTTAATGACTCATCACGAAATTTCCGAAACTATAGGTTCGATTAACTTAAAATTTTATATAGTTACTTCTTTTATGACGTAGACGTCCACTGAGAACGAATTTTACTGAATTCCTATCCCAACGGATTTCAACTTTTTGCATTTCGCCAAGTTTTAAACCTATGACAACGGTTACCATAGCAACGGTTACGATGACAACGGAAATTATGACAACGATTACCCTAGCAACGGTTACGGTGATAACGGATATTATGACAACGATTACCATAGCAACCGTTAAATGCGGTTGGGGGCCGGGGATTGCAAAAAGTTGTAAACTAAAAATTGCCACAAATAAAAAATCAAGGACGTAAAAATATAATTGATTACGAAAGTGAATTTGACATATTTAAAAAATAAATAAATATTATTAAAAAAGAAAAATTTCAAAATTTGTCCTTAGTTATATGCTGGCAACTTTTTCGTGGTGGTGGTTTCGTGGTGGTGGGGATCCTGTCACATTACATAACGGGACCATATTTCAGTACGCAGTACCTTATAGGTGATGTGGAAATCTGTGTATTCATTGACGGTGACTGGTTGTGTAGCAGGCCTATTTTTATTTTTTATTATTATTATCATTATTATTATTTTTTTGCTATTATTATTATTTTTTCATTATATTGCGACGGTTCTAGTTGTTCCAAAATAGCTTTTAAGATTGACATTTGTGAAACAGTGATCACAATATAAAAAAATATATATATCCGGCTGAGTTTGTTGTGTGGTTCTTCTCAGACTAGGACGCGTTTGGAACCCTCATAGCTTTAACATTAAGTTGGACAGTGCTTTTACAGAAGGGCTTATTACGATAAATCTGGTATCGAAATAGGCCCTCCTGACACTTCCATTTTGACGTACACAAGTGATCACTGATAATGATTCAAAGTGGAAAAGATATAAATAAATAAATAAATAAATTGCCTGGCATCATATTTGTCTATTAAAAGTTAACAAAATTTACACTAAATATAAAATAGAACTTAAACATTTTGTCAATACAAGAAGTCTAAGGTCACATCCAAATTAATAGTGTGCCCAGAGAAGCGGACGGGAATCAGCTAGTTTCTTAATAAAGGCGAAGTGCAACAAATAAAAATGAAGGTTCTAAGAAAAAAAGATACAATTTCCGAAAATATAATGAGTAACAAAAATACGCAGGCCCGAATGATTGTTAATTACCACACCGATTATTTATGGAAAAAATATTTGCGCCGTCTGCTACTCTCTTTATACAAAGTCCGAAACTGAGTAAACATTTTTCATACTGAGTAAATATTTTTCATTTTTCATACAATTTGACAGAACCTCAAACATTTTATGAGTAGAATATACAAAATGGTTTAATACTAGGTTGCGATTCGAGTATGTTATTACTTTTATACAAATTACATACACGTTCTTTTAAAACTCTGTACTAATAGGTGACTTAACGACCAGACAGGTGTCCGCCCATGTTATGATTGCCGTTTAACTTATTTAATTTACAAAATGATGTAAAGACAATTGCTATACTATAAAAAAGTAGGAATGTTTGTTTGTAAATTTATAAAAGCATATTTATATAAATTTATAGCAATTTTTTTCATATTTATACTCCGATTTGTTGTTTAAAACATGTATACTTTTTCATTTAGCAATGAGTAAATTCTGAAAGGAAAATAATACAGATTTGAGACCTAAACATTCTTGTTAATCTTCATGACCATTTTTAAAAGTAAAAATAACAAAAAATAAACAAGTAAGGCCGTATGAGAGTATATGTATACAGGAGTTATGGAACTGATTTTAAATAGAACCATGCCAAACATTATTTCATTACAAAACTTTCTACCGCCCGAACAAAAGCACAATATGGTATTAAAAATGTTGGCCACTTTAGAAGATCCGGCCCATCCCTTACTGGGTCCAACTTTGTGGGGTCTTCGAATTTGGGGAATTTGGCAATCATCTAATACCAATGTTCGAATAATTTTTAATATCATTCATTTGCTGGCGATTTTTTTTGTCTTGACTCAATACATTGAGCTGTATTACATCAGATCTAACTTGGCATCAGCTCTTCGAAACCTGTCCGTGACGATGCTCAGCACTGTCTGTGTGGTGAAGGCCGGCACTTTTATTACATGGCAAAAATCTTGGAGAAGTCTTTTTAATTATGTCTCGTCTTTAGAAAAACGTCAACTCAAAATGCGAGACCATTTCATTAATGAGATTATTAAGAAATATACGAAGTATTCCAGGACCGTCACCTATTTTTACTGGGCTCTCGTCGCAGCTACTGTATTTTCTGTTATTTTAGCTCCATTGGCATTTTATTTATCTTCATTTCAACGTAGAGAAATGATTAAGAATGGTGACACACCATATCCAGAAATTATGAGCTCCTGGGCGCCGTTTGATAAAACTATTGGTTGGGGATATTGGATCATTACCCTTATTCATTCCTTAATATGCTTTTACGGGGGAGGCATTGTTGCGAATTATGACTCTAATGCTGTTGTACTAATGTCGTTTTTTGCTGGGCAGCTGGAAATTTTAAAGATAAATTGTGAAAGACTTTTCGGAAATGGAGAAGAAATAATTAGTTACGAAGACGCCGTTGAGAGGATCAGGACGTGTCATCGGCAACACCTTTTTCTAATCAAGTAACGTATAAACACATAAGTATTGTTAAAAAAATATATACATAATTAAAAAATATATGTTATTACAGATACTCAAAAGTCTTAAATTCTTTGCTATCACCAGTAATGTTTCTGTACATAATTATTTGCTCTCTGATGATATGTGCCAGCGCAGTGCAATTGACGACGGTAAACATACTTTTTATTTTGTTAATATTTCATTTGATTCTTAAGAAAATGTTCAAATAAAATTTGTTAATTAAGATTACGATATTATTTGAAATACTTTATATTATAGGAGGGCATTACAGGTATGCAGCAAATATGGATTGCGGAATACCTGGTTGCTCTCGTGGCTCAGCTTTTCCTCTACTGTTGGCACAGCCATAAAGTTTTGTATATGGTAAATATTCAACATTTATTTACAAGATTACCTTCATACAGAACATCAATTTAACTTAATAATTAGTAATTCGGTTCATTATAGAGCTTAAAAGTGGATGAAGGTGTGTACTCCAGTGCGTGGTGGTCGCAGGGGGTGCGCGTGCGGCGCAGTGTGGCGCTACTCGGCGGACAGTTGAATACGAACATCATGTTCACTGCCGGACCGTTTACAAACCTTAACATTGCAACTTTTGTGGCTGTACGTATTATTGAGTTTTTGTAGTGACCTCTTCACTAAATTGTAACACATTTTTAGAATTTAGAATAAAAGTAAGCTCGCGAATTTTCTTGAATGTTTATTTATTATTTAATTATTAAAATAGTATTGTTTTGTTGCAGATATTAAAAGGTTCCTACAGCTACTACACGCTGTTGAGCAAACGGGGCGATTAAAACATTTACTACAAATACATATTGTATGTAAACAAAATGTCATAAATAAATAAATTTATATTATAAATCTTTAATACTTTTCTCTACTCTTAATATAATTGATACAATTTGTAATGAGCCTTACACCGGTATCAAAGGCCTCTTTAGAACTGATATTAAAAATTTACAGTTGTCTATGATTTATTAAATTATTTTGATAAGATGGAGGGATCCTCCAACAAATTTTGGATAAATGTTTTCTTATAACCCTTATCTGCAAACAATATTTCAAACCCATTACAACGCGCATGTTAATTGGTGAAGAAAAATACTAATCATAATAACAATGTCATCTGCTGGGATTAAATACAAGACGCCATCGCAATAACAATATTTCATTTACGAAATATTATCATACACAATTTAGAACAGTAACGAGACATTTTTTCCAATTTACCATAAATTTTGTTCGTTAATTTCAATTATCACCTACCAAAGCTTACAGTCTAGAATACTTATTACATCCTCTTCAAATACTCGTAAAAGCGTCTAATAATATTCATAAAATTAAAAACAAACAAAAAATTTCTGGAACAGTAGTAGTAGCTTTGATAAATATGGCCTTTATAACCTTGTAACTTTTGTGATAATATTAATATTGTTGACAAATTACTTATAAATTTTAATGTAATTTGGAATACAGTTCATATTTATTTATAATTAATGTAAATAAATTATTTTATATATATTTATGAAATAGGTTTTTTTCCTAATGTATTTATTTGGAACATAATACACTTTTTAAATTATTATGAAAAACTCCTATTCTCACTTTCAAATTATTCGATTTTGTATGTTTAGCAAAACGATTTATAATTATTAAGCGGTTCGATTTGTTTTTCTGTGAATATTAGACAGTTTGTAATAAAGAAATATAATTTGAACACATATCTTTTCTCGTATTCTGTACGGACTGTTATTAAAATAATCAACTTATTTAGTTATACAATCGTATAAAATTGATAAACAATGACAATTACTTACTAGGGTTGTGTCGGGTTATTTGACTTCCGCTGCATTTCAGTAATCTGTTAATAAAATAATAATATTGCTAATGATTCATTAAAAATAGATTAGATACCACACTAATCGTGGATGGTATGATTATTTCTGACAACCAGTATAAGGAAGCGCCTTACTAAAATGTAACAAAGGTAATGAAGCGCCATCTATAAAAAAGTGTTTTTTTTTCTGGTTCGACATGTTAGTTAGAACTGATTTAATGTTTCTAACGGTCGGTAGTTAGACGGAGTTGCTTTTTGTTGGCGAAACTTAGTTTGAAACTCCTAACTACCTCTTAGGATAAAACAATAGGTCTGAAATAGGTAACTCAAATCCTTCCAATAATATGTAAATGGTTTAAAACAATATAATAATTATTTAACGTTTAATATTATTATAGATTAATGACAAGTTGTTGACGGAAAATATATTTTAAACATTATAACAGAATTTCTTAATGATTAGAAAATTAGCAATAAATATAAAATGAATTAAACTGAGAAAGTACTTTTATTCATCTAATTAGAACCAGTCTCGCGTTGGTGTAACTGTTTATTAATAACCACTTGTATACTCTTGTATAATCATATTGTTACTAGTTGTAAGGTAGGAAAACTAAAGGAAAAACGAAGACGACTTCCCTCGTTTGGGGGTCACTCATTCAATGCGCGAAATGCAACTAAGATAGATTTAGATAGATTTAGAGCAATTTATATGGCTGAAGAAGAAAACGTTTTTTTGTTATTTTTTAACATTCCAAGAAATTGTACTCAACATATCGTGAAGCCGTACTGGTAAGTTGTGTGTGTGTGTGTGTGTTGTGAAAATTGCAAGGAATTGCAAGAAGCTGCTTATAAACATTTATTTTTAACCAAAACTGCTACTTGTAGAAATATAATTTAATTATTAGAAAATACATCTGAAATATTGTATCATGAAATATCACAGACACACACAAAATATGTTTTACAACAAAATTAACAACGACAACAACATTCTATTAAACATTTCACTTTCTTTTTCCATAAATGTACAAAATATTACATTAAATTTACTAAATCTTTGAAAAATCATTTATTAAAAAACTAATAAAATGTTTATTTTATAATAATTTTGAATATCTTTATTGTATTTTATATAGTTTGTCAAATACGACGCCTGGAATGGATGCTTCAATATAACGGACTCAGCCGAGCTTGACTTTCACTCACATTCAGACTACGCTTTGTTCTTGGAGTGTCAGGAATTTGCAGATAATTTCAATTTTACTGATTGTACTTAAATAATTATGCTTCTTTGATAAATAAAATCGAAACGTTGAAACTTTATAAAAGCATGTGTACCTCTACTTTCAGCATTACAAGATAGCAACAATCATACAGTACATACAGCAGTAATCAGCAATTTTATATTTAATTACTACGCTCTGAAGTCTTATTTAGACTTAATTAAGTAGAATTTCATTAATAATCATCTGTAAGTGAGCGCTTCTGTGATATTCCGTCGTATTAACAACTGTCTTTAGCTTTCATCTGAAATTTTATATTATTTTTAAAAGTCGTCTCCATATAACCTTTTCCAATAGCAACGTGTTATACGTTTACGGCTACAATGGAGGCTCCATTATACTTTGGAAATATATGTTTATACACCTTAAACCGATTAGTTCTAAATACTTTTCATTACAATTTTTAAATTTGATATTTTATGTAATTCTTGTAACCACAATGAAATTATAAATGAAGTACAGAATTTTCACTTTACTACGGAAAAGTGTTTTTATGTAATGCCGGGAGTACATCCCATGATTGGACCACATCGTTCATTAAGTATAGATCTCACTATAGATTAACGCATACGCACAGGCATATTTATACTAGGGGCGCCAACAGACCTTCAATTTTGAGTCGCTGCGCTTGTGAAACTTCGGGTGTCGTTTACATAATGAGCGAAGCGAGCCCAGTGTAATGACTCATAATTGTGGACAATGTCGGTAATGTAGGAGATTTCATTGTAAAGCAGATTTTTTTTCCTGTTGACTTCAATGGGATATCAGTTTTTTGACGATTATACCTCACATGACATTTTTCACTTTATTTTTAATAATTTTCCGTCAAGTAGTTTTCAAGCCTTTTCGTGACAAAGAATGTGAAAAAGTCTCAAGTAGAACGCTCCGAACGCTTCGTTCACTTCGCTCAATAATATTTCTTTCTGTCAAGATGACGCTACTTTGGACTAAAATTATTCGAAATATTATTCTCTTTCCCTACATGTACTAAGCTATTTATTAGCATTTCGTTGAAAGAAATAATATTTTAACGGGATATCTAAATTGTGATAGTATCTATGTAGTTAGGACAAGCGAAATACAATACTAAATAAGAGTACTTACACACAGACAAATTACGTATCATGCCAAGTTTAATAGAAGAACTGTATGTAAGAACTGATTCTATTAGAAGATTATATGTTTACTTTAATTAAAAAAAGCAACACGAAGGAGGAATCATATCGTAGATATTTAATATATTGTTTGCAGGTAACATAATAACATAACATGTCATAAATACACAACATAAATATGTTGCATGTTACATATAACATAAGCATAATTGGTATAACAAATATTTTCAAGAGTTTACAATAGAAATACTACTATATTTTATATACTTTCTGAGATATAATCGACATTTCGAAAGATGTTTTGCAATATAACATTTTTAATGGAGAAAATAAGAAATGGAAATGAATATCTGAGAAGGGAAGACATTCGAGTTTGAGTATTTAACGTTAAGATTTAATAAACACTAATTTTGCTTTATTTGCAAGACAATCTCATACATTTTTGAGAGCAAGAATAAATTATAATTAAAAATTCCTTTAATAATTTCAAAAGAAATCAAAATGTATATCCAATTGTTTTTGATAAATTATGTCCGAAAGCACTTAAAAATGGGTCAATACAAAAAATACCATTTAATAACTATATAATTGATATGTCAAATCCAATATTGCTTCGGTAAGTATTCAAAAACCGTAATATCGTAAGAATTTGTGTGAATATTTTATCTACCACAATATAAGTTAAGCTTGTCAACGTGAAATGCCGATGAAAAAATGTAAAAGAGTATTGGATATATGAGATAGTTGTTTGTGTTCTGTGACCACGAAATAAGCTTAAGTCGTTAATATTTATTTATTTATTTACCTTCACGCCATATCCCTTGCGGGGTAGCCAGAGACGACGGAGCGCCAAACGATACGGTCCCTGCATACCTCTTTCGCCTCGGCCACTGACATCAACCTCTTCATACATGCCCTCCGGGGGGTCCTCATGCTTTTTACGTGACCTTCCTCCAGTATCATAGATACTGTGTTTTCGAAGGTCACTCGAGGCCTCCCCCTTTCTCTCTTACCACTCACTTTTCCTGTATAAATCTTTTTTAACATTCTTTCATCACTCATTCGTTCGACGTGCCCAAACCACCTGAGCACGTTCTTCTTCATTCTCACTGTAACATCTTCACTAGTACCTGCCATTCTGTGGATCTCTTCATTGCGGATTCGGTCAGCTAGGCTGACTCCGCATATTCTGCGAAGAGATCGCATCTCCACAGTGTTCATCTTTCTTACATTCTTCTTCTGTGTTACCCACGTTTGGCTGCCGTATAACAGCGTCGATAGCAAAACTGCATTGTGTACAGATAAACGTGCAGCTATGCTGACGTTTCGCCGTCTCAACAATGCAGCCAAAGCACCGTTAACTCTGTTACCGGCAGCAATACGTCTTTCCACATCCATTTCTATCTTCCGTCTCTGCTAAACATACTTCCCAAATATACCGCTTCATTCACTTGTTCTATTATCTTACCATTCACGTTGATCTTACATTCTGTTCTTTCTTCATTTCTTTCAAATATCATATATAACCATTATATAATATATAATGTGGTGTATCTGCGTCTGGTAACGTCCATAGTGCAGGAAATTATCGCCAAAATCTTATATTCGAAGATCATCGATTAACCATCTCATAGTAAAGGAAAAAAAAACAATTAACAAAATTATCTTTTCTTAGGTATCTGCTGATTAGATTACAGATTGTTCTTCCAATTGGAGGAAGGGTAATTCGGCTCACAATTCATCGCGACTGTTTTGAAATAGTAAAGGCTGCCTTAAAATTTGTAAGTTTTGGGTTCATCACTGTTACAGAAAGCTAAAAATAGAGGATGTACTCCAAAGAACGCGAAGTACATTTTTTTTAAACATGGTAGTCTTGCAAAACCTATATTTTTGTTCGTTGTTGATTGTAGTTTCTAATAACAACTGCCAGCTAAGAAACAGGAAATTAGGCAGAGCCTATTCTCCTCCCATTTAACAAAACACAAAGATCAAACATTTTGTGGAAATTACTAAATGAAATTAGTAAATGAGGATTTTAAGGATTATTTATAAAAATTGTTATAAAAGATACGGATAGATGGTAAGAAAGTTAAACCTATTCAAGAAACCTATAGAACTGGGTGAAGTGATGTAGTCATATTTGTATGTATTTTTGTTTGTTTTCTTAACTAAGCCGTGACATTTTCAATTCCCCCTAATATCACATCGAGAAGGAATATTATATAATATTAAACCAGAGGCTTTATAATATTAAAAATATAATATTAAAATAATATAATATTTAAAAATCTCTTTGATTTTATTGATCATTATCATTTTATTCCATTATTAACATTCAACATACCAAACAATAAACCAGTTATTAAAACACATAAGAATCTGGTGTCTACTTATAATAGAGATATGAATATTACGTCTTATGAATAAACATACTTTTAAACCTGCTTTCCCGTATTTTACATAAATGTCTTCATTAAATTATCAACTCAAGAATCATCCGGAATTGGTAACCACAAATTGTTACTCTGTTGTGAATACACCAATGAAGCGAGATAATAATAACACTATCAACTTTTACATTAATACACTTCATCTGATCGAAGAATAGTTTAATCATTCAATTAAGCGTAAGACTATTTGATCCAAGACGTTATTACTAATTAGGAGGTTAATTATGAGACAGTTTTGTTTTGAGATAAGAATATATTAAATTATATAAGCATTATAATATTTTATTTTATTTATTTAAATAGAACAATAAATTTTCCATTCTCTTGGTTAAATACAGTAGAATTGCAGTTCAATAGATAAAATGAGATTATTACTATAAAGTTATTAAAATATGAATATGTTATTTTTCTTTTTCGTTCACATTTTTATTTTCGTGCATCTGTGTAAATAACGTGTAGAAGCTATATGACCCTTTTAAGATCTGTTATAATACACTCCAGTTAATAAAATATGTGAGTTACATTTGAACACCATCAAAATAACTGAAATCTAAATGTCAAATTACTAACATCAATAAACGTAGCCATAGAAAAATTAGCAAACGGTCCAGCATCTAGTATGAAAGAGGGAGCCAGCTTGCCCGCCAATAGCAAGATCTGATGTTTAACCAGCACATCAGCTCTCCACCAATCACTAGCGTATACGCCGCGGTCAACTGCATGGCTCCGGTGCAGTAAAATACAACTCATATAATGAAACAATATACCATGTAATTAAGTTCAGCAATATTTGTAAAATAATTATACTATAAAGAGGTATATCTCTATTAGAAATGTATATGTATGTATATATGGTATAGTGCCTTTGGGAATTATAAATCTTGTGATGTGGTAATTTGCGACCTCTTAAAGAATTAAAAAAATACACATAAATAAAAAATCTGTTCTCATACATACGAAAACATTTTTTGATGGAGACGGTTCGCTTTGCACTCGCGTGGTCGATTACACAAAATATATAAATCCAAATAAATACTAAATATAAAATATGTTAAAATTATTGAAGTAAGTTTGAAGTATAAGAAATTGTAGCTTTGTATTTCAATCTAATAAGTTAAATCGTTAAACAAATGTGAAGATAGATAGTAAGAGTATGTATTTTTATTGTTAGCGAAATGACACCCACCTCGTAGGCTATTTCATTACTGTGCCAACAGTATAAAAATAGTTGTATGGCCAACGCTACTGAGAACTCTATAACCCATATCTTTTGGGATGCTGCGATATCACCCTGAAAGGTAAAGTGGTTAGAAGTGGTAATTTATATGATCGTGAATTATAATCGTATTGCATGCATACTTACTATGTTTAGCTGCACCACGCTACAACAGATCATGATGGAGCAGACCAGCACGTAAATGAACATAACTGGCGATATGATTGAGTTGAAAGTCTTATACTGCCTGAAATAAATTTATATGACAAAATATGAATTATTATTACAATTTGAAATATTAAGATCGAATACATACTCGAGAAAGAAGTTGTGGAGACGATGACATTCTTTTATATTATCCAATATTTTATCTCTTGGTATATCTTCATCATAACCGAAGATTCTCTCACAATGGTATCGCAACATCGTCTGTTGAGCCTTTAAAAATGACATTATAGCTACAGCCGTGGAATCATAAACCGCTACAACGCCAGCGCCTTGACTGGTCATTAATATATGGACAGAAACAGAGACCAAGTATCCGGGCATTTTAGTTTTGTCAAATGGAAACCACGAACTTAATATTTGAGGGTATGGCTCCGTACGATTTTGAATAGAAATCCGGTAAGTTGACGAAGTCGCATACTTTAAGAATGGGGATGCAATGGTCACAACATTTGTCAAGAGTATCGCTGACCAGAATAAAAACGTTATTATTCTGGAATATAATTTATATTTCCTCATTATTTCAATCAACGTTGGATCGTTGGTTTTAGATTGTTTAATTTCCTCCCTTGATATATTATTCACTAGTCTCCGCCAATCTTTGAGGTAGAAGACAAAAAACACAGTTTTGCTAATTGAAACGAGACTCAGCGCAGTGACAGAGATGTTAAATAGGACTTTCATCAAGTCGTTTCTCATATAGTACAATTCGATAAATTCACTCATTACAAAGAGAATAGACCAGAAATGAACAAAATTAAAGAAACCGTCTCGAATGATGTCTCCACGTTGCCAGAGGCCGAACCAATAAAGTCCTTTCAAGTTTGGACCTAATAAAGGATATTTAGGATTTTCCAATCCCTCGAAAAATCTCATTATATTTGACGCCATATTGAGAAAATTGAATCGAAAAGTAAATTAAAAGGAATATTAGCTGATATTTATATGAATTGGAATTAATTTAATGTGATGCAGCAAGAGTGAAGAAATAGACACAGTCAGGACTGATCTAATATATAACTTAAATTTTCTATGACAAATATTCCCTAAATACGAGTGTTATACTGTGACTGTGACTTATTTGTTATTACAATCTACTTTGATAGGAACAGATTAAAATTTTTTCCTTAATAATAAAATATAATCAAAAAATGCATAAAACACTTCAAAGATTTGCGACATAAATCTATCATTAAAGTATATTAGTTAAAGAGTTTTTAAAACTAATAATGGAGGCACTGATGTATAATTTATTCTGAAGAAACAAGGACTGTGGTTTTATTTTTCTTTTGTTAAAAGTAAATTGACGGTCTATTAAATCACTTTTAATTTTATTGTTTTATTCTTTTAATAATAATTATATACAGATATAATTTTCTAATAATTTTTAATAATAATTATATACAGATAAAATTAAGTAGGTAATGTAAATAGATTATGATTTTGACAACTTCATGCTTATTATATGTTATGTATGTTTCTATTTGGTTATATTTTTATTGTAGTTGTTATCTAAAGTTTAGAAAATATCACAGTGAAGATAAAATAAAGAACAGTTGTATATTAGGGTTTACGTTACAAACAAATTACTCTTTAAAAGTAATTAAAATTAGGACGTGGATATTGGCTAAGGTGTCACATAATGCTAGGTCTAGTATGAGACTTGGACTGTAGAGTCAATGGTGACGGTGTCAAACTCAGTTTGATTACATCACTGGAGAGTAGTCAAACATATAATTATTATTACACAAAAAACATATTTTTAATTTGTGTTTAAAATTCGTATATCCAAAATAATTTACATCACAATACATAGCATAAGAATCAACTTTGAGTATTTAATGTTCTTAAGATGAATATATCTATATCCATTCTAATACAATATTATATTAACATCGTATGGGAAGAAATATAATTTTAAAAAAAACGTCTCCTGATCAGGAGACGTTGAATTGTGTGGGAACAAAGACTTAGTTAAAAGGTGAACGGACGTGCATACAATTGAGAAACGAGGGTGCTTCGGTATTTGTGAGACATTTAAAAATTACCAAACATTGAATAAAGTCCAAGTAGTGAAAATGAATATTTGTTCAAGGGAGGCCAAAGAAAAGATTATATATATATTTTTTTTATGTGAATAATTTAATAATATTAATAATTTTGTATTTTGTATTTTAAATTTTGTATTCTGAATTTAAATTATGATTGTATGTTAAAATAAAATGTATGTTTATAATATGTAATATATATATATGAACAAATGCGGTGTTGGGAACCGCCAACCAACACGCCATGTTCCGAACGGCGGAAGGTGGAGGACGGAGCTACAAATAGCTACGTGGAATGTAAGAGAAGGAATGGAACAAAAGATGAATGAATTATTAGATGTGATGGATGACAAAGATCTGGATGTTATTTGTGTGTCTGAGACCAAGCGAAAAGGCAATGATATGACCGATTTGCCTGGCAACCGGGTCGCTTTCTGGGCTGGGGTTTCAGAGGGTGAGCGAGGTTGCCAAGGTGTAGGCGTATTATTGTCCTCGAATGGTTAATGCAATGGTAGAATACAAGGCGATCAACCCGAGGCTTCTTTGGGTTCGCTTTAAGCTGGGGATAACAAGAGTATTCTTGTTAACCGTGTATGCGCCAGTATCCTCAGCTCAAATGAGCGAGCTCGAGGAGTTTTGGGAGAATGTCAGGGATGTTCTAAGTAGTGTCAGAGATAATGAAAAGTTGATAGTATGTGCAGATATGAATGGATGGGTTGGAACCGCGCGAAGCGGTTACGAAAGCGTGCTAGGCAAATACGGTGATAGGAGGGTAATTGAGGCTGGAAAGCTTATTTTGGAATTTTGTAAAGAGAGAAATTTGTTTGTGACAAACACGATGTTTGATCACAAACAAATTCACATGTACACATGGGAGCGAGCGGAAGAAAGAAGTATGATTGATTTATTTCTAGTGGACCAGCGTATTCGAAGTCAAGTTATGGACACGCGAGTGTTTAGAGGTGCTGATCTGGGAACGGACCACTATCTAGTCGTTGCTAGAATAAGAGGTCTGTTTGCAGGTTAGCGCAGCCACACGTCGTGTCCAAGCTTGGCGTCGAATTATCGCATAAGAAGCTGGAAGCTTCAAGATCCACCGATCAGAGAGGAATATCAAGAAAGGGTTTCCAAGAAGCTTGAAAGCTGTGATTTTGGAAATGAAAGTATTGAAGTATGTTGGCAGAACCTTAGGAATGGTATGGTAAAAGTAGCGACAGAAGTATGTGGTGAGAGGAAAAGAGGTTTTAGTAAAAAGCGTGATGAATGGTGGGATGATCAAGTGAAAGATGCTGTAGAGTTAAAGAAGAAAGCATGGCTCGATTATAAAACCTCGGGTAAGGATAAAAGTATGAGAGAGATAAGAAAAAGAGCGTACAAGCTGCAAAAGCACAAAACGAAAGCACTTATAAAGATGACGCGTGAAAATTCTGAGAGAGAAAGGGATTAAAGGTTGACAAACAACTTCCGGGAAAACACGAAGCTTTTCTGGCGAGAAATTAGTAGTTCCCGGGGTTGTTCGGTAACCTATAGAATGAAAGGGGTGCTTTCGAAGAGCGGTGAAATTTTAACAGTGCAAGCACACGTTTTGCAGCGGTGGGCGGAATTCTATAAGGTGATGTATGAACGTGAGGACGCCTCGGTCTTGACTGCTAGCGTAATGCTGAGTCCAGATGTAGGCGATGGTTAAATCGGTTTGGAAGAAGTAGAGAGCGTGATTCGAAGTCTGAAATGTGGTAAGGCTGCGGGAGCAGATGAAGTTACTGCCGAGATGATCAAATATGGTAGGCCACGCGTTTTGGACTTTTTCTGGTTTTTGTGCAATTTATGCTGGAAATCGTGGGAGGTCCCTGACGATTGACGAAGTGCAGTCATCGTACCTTTGTATAAAGGCAAAGGTTCACAGTTAGACTGCAAGCTATAGGGCTGTCAGTTTGATTAGCTTGGGCAATAAAGTATATGCTAAAATATTAGCGAGAAGAATGCAAGAGAAATCTGAAAGGCTGTTGTGGGAGGCCCAAGGAGGTTTTAGACCCGGAAGAGGGTGTATAGATCAGATCTTTTCCCTCCGCATGATCACGGAAAAGTTTTTGGCCCTAAACCAAAAGGTTTTCTGTGCTTTTGTGGATTTGTTAAAAGGCGTTTGACAGGGTTGTGAGAAAGAAGTTATGGGAGATACTGCCCCGATACAATGCGAACGGACCCTTGCTACAGGCTGTAAAATCTCTTTACAGAGATCACTCAGCCTGTGTGCGAGTAGGAGCTAGCATATCGCCCTGGTTTGACATCCAATCGGGTGTTAAGCAAGGTTGCGCTATGTCAGCTTAGTTGTTCAATTTGTATTTGGATAGTTGTCTCCAAGGCGTGAAAGACAGTGACATGGGATTGAAAGTAGGTGACCTTAAGGTCAATTGCTTGCTATATGCAGATGATGCAGTGCTCATTGCATCATCAGAACGCAATTTGCAGGCATTGGTCACCACTCTGAAAGATGGGTGTGAAATTAATGGTCTAAACCTGAATGTAGATAAGACGAAGGTTCTGATATTTGAAAGAAATGAAGAAAGAAAGAACAGAATGTAAGATCAACGTGAATGGTAAGATAATAGAACAAGTGAATGAAGTGGTATATTTGGGAAGTATGTTTAGCAGAGACGGAAGATACGAAATGGAAATATTGCTGCCGGTAAAAGAGTCAACGGTGCTTTGACTGCATTGTTGAGACATCAAAACGTCAGCATAGCTGCACGTTTGGCACGTTTGGTTGTGTGCAACAACGCAGTTTTGCTAACGACTCTGTTATACGGCAGCCAAACGTGGGTAACACAGAAGAAGAATGTAAGAAAGATGAATGCTGTGGAGATGCGATCTCTTCGCAAAATATGCGGAGTCAGTCTAGCTTATCGAATCCGCAATGAAGAGATCCACAGAATGGCAGGTACTAGCGAAGATGTCACTGTGGGAATAAAGAAGAACGTGCTCTGGTTTGGGCACGTCGAACGAATGAGTGATGAAAGAATGGTAAAAAAAATTTATATAGGAAAAGTGAGCGGTAAGAGACAGGGGGAGGCCTCGATTGACCTTCGAAAACACAGTATCAATGTTACTGGAGGAAGGTCACGTAAAAAGCATGAGGACCCCCCGGAGGGCATGTATGAAGAGGTTAATGTCTGTGGCCGAGGTGAAAGAGGTATGCAGAGACCGTATCGTTTGGCGCTCCGTCGTTTCTGGCTACCCCGCAAGGGATATGGCGTGAAGCTAAATAAATAAATAAATAAATAATAAATATAATTTTTGTTGTCTATTTTGTATTATTCTTATTTCTTAGACTTGAACTCCCTTGTGACAACCTCGACCGATTAATAAGCTGCGTAGAAATAAATTGAGCACAAACTGAGTTGGCTTTTCTCAAAATGACATCATCAATAGTTTATGTTTTTTGGTGTTATTATTTATTTAGTGTTATATTTAAATAGGAATTACGTCGGTTACAACCGGAGGATCCAAAAGAATACAAATTTATTAACTTGTACTTTAATAATTCTAACCAGTTTACAAACTGCGATTTGTTTGGTGAAAGTTGGAGACAAGAGAGTGAATGTAATAAAATGTGTTTTTTTATATTAATAAACGTGAATTAACACAGGGTCCATTTTTTTAATTAATAAAAAGAAGCTGTAACTCAGTTATCCCCTTATGCGAACGTGTCTTTGTTCCATTTCTTTGTATCATTTACGGATAGAAAAATACAAAGATACATAAAGAAGAGAGAAGTAATATAAAAGTTAATAAAGAAGTTATAATTTCATTACATAGTAAGTATATAAGTTACAGAAACTTAATTACATAATGCCATGTAGATGTATTTGTCAAATTATCAATAGTCATTATTTGTAAAGGTTTACAATTTAATTGTAGGACGAGTGTTAAGAGTGGAAGGAAATACGTTTCCTATTTATAAGTTCATGTGCAGAGTTATGACACGTACTTAATATGCCAGGGTAGTAGAAGAAGAGGTACTTATTCACTTGAGTGGTTTACTTGAGGGTAATGAGGTCAATATTCATTTTATAAAGGTCTGTTTGTTTGAAAACGTTATGAATACCTGATTAAGTGTTTGTTAAAATAAATTATTTTTATTAATCTATTCTGAAGCCATAATTATCTATTGTATTTGATTCTTGAAGTAATACTTACAGGTTCAGAATATCATTAAATGATGATTTGTGAATCCACAAATATACAATTTCCAAAATCGATTTTTTTTTCATTTCATACAAATATTTTAGAATTAAACTCGAAGTTAGGACCAATCGCGGATAAGCATTGGAACCGCTCCAGAATATGACATAATATTTAAATTTGCACTGTGTATGTATATTAGGTACAATAGTAAGTTATGGTATCTAACTATTTTTTGAAAGTCGGTTTGTTTGTTCACAATATTATTACAAACTTGTTAATTTATTTTCTGTTAGTATTGGTACTTCTGGTAGAAGGTGCATATTTAGAATAAATATTTTGAGATTTATTAGCGTGTTCATAGTACATAAATATTTTGGTAATAATAACAATACAAGAAAAAGTACTATCTCTTTGGTTATTAATTAAATTTATTGCGACTTGATTATTTGGTATATCCGAAAAAATATAAACACTCTCAAAAATTGTTCACAATTATAAAGATAAAACTACAATTATATGGATTTCTACATTTTCTAAGTTATGACAAAAGGTTTATTACTTAAGCCGTGAAAGAGAGAGCAGTCGAAGCCTATCAAAAGAATATATATAATAATGTAAAACATATAAATATGTAAGTAATGTTTAAGTTTAAATAACAATAAAAGTTTAAACGACAGTCAAAATTTGATTAAAACATACCTCTTTGCTGCTCAATATAAATATTGCAATACATTTTAATTCAAAATACTCACTTCCTATACTTATTACGATGTTATTTTCTAAACATGTTCCATGGTTATTATAATAGTGACACAGTTTTGATTAAAGCCGTTTTTTACCGTTTAATATCTCAATTTGTTTATTTTAAGTTGAATATTATCTTTATAAATGTTGCAATAGTCATAATTACGCCAAATAAGGACATAAGACTCAATCGGTCAGTCGTGTAATTCAGTTCCCTCACTTCACATCTATTCTATCATTCTACGCATAGAAATTAAATGTTCAATGTTATTAGTTATTTTTATAGGAACAGTTAGTCTTTGAAATGGCTCGACGGATTTGAACAGTATTTTCACTGTCAGATAGATGATGTTATAAGGAGTAACTTAGACTACGTAAAATATAAACATATTCCCCTCGAACAAAGTAGGGCACAGTTAGTACTCCTATATAGCGTATTATTATAGTTATTCTTTTGAAATTGTTTTTCCACATTCATTCATATCTTCTTTTTCATTTATTTTTAGCAAGGAAAGAAGATATTAAATGTTTTTCTTTTATTTCTTTTTATTTTTCTTTTTTATTTCTTTGTTAAAAGCGGAAGCGACATTTTTTTCTGTTCTCTTTTTTTTATCATCTAAGTATAAAAAAAAACTAAACAGTGTTTTTTCAAGGTTACCTTAATCTTGAAAATTTATTTATACCAATCAGCAATGGGGTTTTTGACTGTTAGTATGGGTGTAATTGAGAAGACTCTTGTGTCTTTAATAATCATTTTGAATAAATACAATAACGTAAACAAATATTTTTTTCCCTTTTAGTAGGGGTATACATTTAATCTGAATATCTGTTTAATAATTTCTAATTTATAATATAAACTTAAAATATTTTTTTTGATTCAGTGTTAATATTCTCAAGAACAAGGGCTGTTTTTTTGTTCTTGAAACTGTTTTAAACGCTTGTAAATTAGAGTTCTTCTGCATAGTCTATATGACATATAAAAAAATCCCTCAAAATCCTTACGCACGGAAGTAAGTTTTCAATCCAAATCCTATAAGCACTGACAATGGAAGAAGTATACATTACCCTTATACAAAGGCTTCTACAAGATACGGTATGAATAACTGTACGGTGTAAGAAGCTAGTTCATCTTCGACAGCACAGTCCTTCTACACTTGTCTGTATAATGACCTCCCAAATTTGGTTCTATTGAATTAAAGGTTTCATTAAAGCTTAATAATAAGAAATATTTACAAATTTTTCCTTAATATTATATTGGTCTCCTTATTTAAGTTATGAATTATGAATAGTAATAATATTTTAATTTTTTCATGTAATTGAAGTTTTGTTTTTGGCGACAAATACAGTCTTCAAAACTAACTTTGCTATATGATGTGGCCCAAGTAATGAAGCCACTAAAATTCATAATGTAATTAATTTATTAGGCAAAACCAGTTTTCCATAAAATGATTTTTTTCTGCAGTAAATAAAACGCAAAGTGTACTTTAAACCCGCAAAATCAATCGGAGATACAATATATATAATAGAGGGTGGGCCAAAAATTTTTGCACTTTTGAAACATGTCTAGAAATAAAAGTACAAATGTTATTTTGTTTATGATTTATTTAACGTAATTATCATTTATTAAAATTATTTTTTTTTAAATGACATCGTCGAGATAAGCTCCGTCTCGTCGTTGGTACTCCTGCAATCGACTACGTAAACTTTGGAAAACTCGTTGACACATGCTGCGAGGAATCGCGGCTATCTCCTCGTGGATGTTTTCTTTTAATTGGGATATGGTCGTCGGTTTATTAAGGTATACTCGACTCTTCAGATATCCCCACAAGAAAAAATCGCAAGGTGTAAGTTCTGGGCTTCTGGGTGGCCATGGGATATCACCTCTGCGAGAAATAAATTTGTTAGGAAACATTTCTTTGACCACCGGTAAAGTCACGTTTGATGTATGGCATGTTGCTCCATCTTGTTGCATCTAAGTCCGGCTATTGTATCCTTCAAATTCATGCTACTATGGTGTCAAAAATCTCGCAACATTTTCACGTATTCCACTGAGTTCACAGTTACGTTATTTCCTTGATTATTTTCAAAGAAGTATGGACCGATTATGCCCTTTGCGGATATGGCAGCCCACACTGTCGTTTTTGGTGAATGAAGAAGCTTTTGGTGTTTATAGTGAGGGTTTTCCGTGCTCCAATATCGACAATTATGTTTATTTACGTGACCATTAAAGTGAAAATGGGCCTCGTCCGTAAACAATACATTCTCAAGGCTAGAGAATCGCTCCAGTATAGTGTCAGCAAATAACTTGCGTTGAATGTAATCGTTTGGTTTCATCTCCTGTACAATTTGAAGCTCATATGGGTGCAGTTTAAGGTCCAAATGCAAGATTCGCCGCAGACTAGTTCTTGGTATAGCAAGAGCTGCCGACCGCTTACGCGTAGATGATTCTGGATCGTCCCTTACAGAAATTTCAACCTCCTGAATGTTCTCTTCGCTTCTTCTTGAACGTGGTCGCCCAGTTTGTTTAATATTCGTTGTCGATCCCGTTTGCTCAAATTTTTTAACCCAAGCTTTAATTAAATTTACACTTGGACACTCACTTACACGTTGTAACCCGTATTAAACTCTAAAGAGGCGTCGTACACTAACGTAGGAATCGTTGTTTTTGTAAAATTGTTTTACGCAAAAAGCACGCTGTTGTCCCGTGAAGCGCTCCATCGTGACTAAAATTGCATTAAACGACGCACAATTCCCCGCCACCCGCGCGCCCCTTGCTCTCACGGTTTTGGAGAAATCAAATGTTGCTATTTGCAAAAATTTTTGGCCCACCCTGTATATATTATTCAAAATAAGCCTTTCTTTAACGTATATAACGAAAAGTTACTTTTAAAAAACAACGCCGGCATCAGACAGATTTTAGATTAATATTCTGTTTTCACTTTTCTAAATTACATTTTTTTTCTTACTCGTCCAACCTGCAAACAATATTCGGCGTGGAACATATTTAAAAAACGTGTAAAACAAATTTAGGATCCCTTGCGAAATCCTTATTTATATGAAATTGGTTTTTATTAAAATGTTTACGCAAAATATTTTACTTTTACTAAAACAAAATTAAATTGTAAAGTATTAGAAATCTTACGAGAAACAGTTAGTCTTTCTGCAGCAACAGCGCAGAAGGGTCTTTCTGCAGTAACAATCACCAAAATATCAGTAGAGTTCGTAAAGGCAGGTTCGTCCAAAAAATCTAAACTAAAACCTTATTCCATCTTGGACGTGTCTCCTGATTGGACTCTCATGATGGACACGTATGAAAAGCAGTACAAAATTCCCGGCGATGTTTGTGTTTCGTCATCTAGGCCCGATTTATTCCTGTATTCAAAACAACTAAGGTCCTGGGAAACAAAAATACCCAAAGATCATACATTTAGGCTTAACAAGTGTTACGAACTATGTAACGAACTGATCAGGAATAAATTTATAGTTAATTTGTACGTTATAGTAGTAGGAGCGAGAGGTATAGTAGCAAAATCTCTCTACAACTTATTTCAGGATCTCGGTCTTTGTAGAACGATCATCATCAGTTCATTTCTGGAACGTATTTCAATGGCGGCTTGGTAAGGTTCTTACGAGATTTGGTTAGGTAGGGAGAGGAGCGTAAACAGTGAAGGTGAGCGTGTATGCGCATAGTAAAGGGGCCCCTTAAACCTACACCTGGGTCGCAAGTCCCAGGCATTTTTTGCACTCCTCTTTTTGCAACGCGATAGGCCCGGCACCCGCACGGTGAATCCATGGAATGCTAAGAAGCTTTGTCTCTGAGATATATGTTAAACGTTTTAAGTATCATTTTTAATATTTATAGCTTGATATAACTACATTCCATACTTATAAACGAGCGCGCGTGTGTTTGTTTGTTGTGTGGTAAATTGTTCTTATGTGATATAACTTTAATTAACATTATTTTTCAAAAAACTCAAATTATCGAAATATTTCGAAAACAATTTATCCTTTATACAGATATTGTTTTTTAATTAATTTTAAAAGAACATTGTACGATTAACGGTTGACACATTAATACTACATGTAATATATTTATGTAAATTGATAATCTCATATCCATAATAATATGCAAGTCAATATCAAATCCACTGAGTGTGTATTTCTGATTCCATTTCCGATTTCCAGTTTTGATGATTGCAATCAATATGCCACCAATGTATCCGTTTCATGAAAGCCTACAAATATAGATGTTTTATTTATATTTATAAATAAAATTGGCTTTGAAAAAAATTTAAGAATTGTTGAAATTTATACAAACAGATAAAGCATTTTCGATTGCATTTTTTATGTTATTAAAATATTATCTTTTGCTCGCGGCTTCGTTAAAGAACATAGACGTGTACTTGGAAATAAATATTGACCCGAAAGGTCGACCACAGAAATATTAAAAATGAAGTCATAGGCCACTAATATTATTATTATTATTTATTTTTTTTCTTTTTTTATATTTATGTTTTAATACTCGGGAGGGCATTGTAGTAATTTTTGTTTATGCCAGTTCTTACTTGATGTGTTTTTTTTAATTTTTAAATTTCAAAACTTTAATTTTATTAGATAGACATACATTTATATATATTCTTAACACCTTTATATTTGTATAATATAAAAATATAAAACTAGGGGCGCCAACGAAACCCTCAATTTCGACTCAGTGCGCTCGCGAAATCTCGGGTACCGTTTGCATATTGAGCAAAGCGAGCCCAGTGTTGTTGTTGAGTTGACTCATCGTTTCCCATTGACTTCAATGGGATATTAGTTTTTTGACATGATAATAAAAAATAAAAAAAAACATTTTTTTCAGGACATAAAATTTTTTTTTTTAAATCCATCACCTAATGTGTAATAATGTGTGTCTTTTTGATTGCAAAGTTTCATAATTTTCCGTCAAGTAGTTTTTGAGCCAATTCGTGACAAAGAACGCAAAAAGTCTCCAGTAAAACGTTCGCTTCGCTTCGCTCAATTACCATTATAATTATAAACCTATTATTGATATTTATTTCATTTTTAAATAATTTATATACTGAATATTTATTCACATTTATTAACTATGTCCTCAGCAGATAGTATTAGTAGTAATCAATTTCTTTCCCTTTCATCTTGTGACGAATCTTTAAGTGATGTTAGTTTTCACAGTACAGCCGCTCATCCCCTCAGTTTCACTCTTAGTTTCTCAGATTGTCTGAAAACTTTTAATGTAATCCATATAAATGCACAAAGTATCCCGGCTCATTACCCTCATATGCTTGCATCATTTGAGTCTTCTAATATACATGCCATCTTAATATCAGAATCGTGGCTTAAACCATGTTTGTCATCAGCTCCTTATTCACTGCCGGGATTTCATCTCATTCGTAATGATGGCTTTGGTAAGGGTGAGGGAGGAGTGGCGATCTACTTACGCACCCACTTACCCTTTAATATTATTAGTTCGTCCACTCGGCCACCAGACTCTCAAGACACTAAACACCTATTAATCGAAGTATATTTAGGTAAATCTAAAAAATCCTCCTTGGCGTATTTTACTGTCCCCCTTCTATTTTTAATTATATTAATTCTTTAGAGACCGTTTTAGAGAAATATGTTCCTTCTATTATTATGGGTGATTTTAATACAAGCATGAAAAAAGATAATTACCGCAGCATAAAACTATTAAATGTATCTGAAGCATGTAACTTATAATTGCTGCCTCTTAATTCACACCTTTTCCCCGGCAGGGAACCCTCTCTTCTTAACCTTATTATGGTATCTTCACCAAATTTTGTTTTAAAACACGGTCAGTACTCTGGTGATGCGTTTTCCTATCATGAATTGATTTATCTCTCTTATAATATTCGTCCTCCAAAATACAAACCCACTACACTTCTGCAACGTAATTTTGGAGGAATTGACAATAATCGACTATGTGAGGATGCTCGTCAGTTAGACTGGAATCTTGTATTTAATTCCGATTCCGATTGATAATAAGATAGAAATATTCAATAATTTGTTGACCCAATTATATGACAGGCATGCCCCTGTACGACCAAATAAAATGAAACATCTTCCTGCACTGTGGTTAACAAATGAACTGAGGATTTAAATGGCGAAAAAAAATCAAGCAAAATACAAATATAAATTAAAAGATTCCGATACCAACCGCTCTAAATATCATAGAGCTCAAAATCGCTGTAATACTTCGTCTAGAGATGCCCAACGCCGCCATATTCATAGCTCAATCGAAGGTGGCAACACATCTGAAACATGGAAGTTTCTTGAATCGGTTGGAGTTGGTAGAACTACAAATACTTTTATCAATATTGGCATTGAACTTCTTAATAAACACTTCTCTTCTTCTAAAATAATGGACAATGCCGATAAAGATCGCATACTTCATTATCTTTCATCTCTTCCCACTCCAGATTTCTTATCTTTTTCCTTTTGTTCTATCACCGAATGTGATGTTAAGAAGTGCGTATTATCCATTTCTTCAAATGCTGTTGGTGCTGACAGTATAAGCCGTAATATGATCCTACCCATCCTAGCTGTTATTGCTCCTATTCTAAGTTACATCTTAAACTATTCCATTACCAACGGTAAATTTCCTGATGCTTGGAAACATGCTCAGGTGATTGCAATACCTAAAAAGTCGAAACCCTTAAATATAGGCGATTTTCGTCCTATCTCCATCTTACCCTTTCTCTCCAAAATCCTTGAGAAAATAGTTTATCAGCAGTTGAGCACATTTATCAATAACCATAATTTACTTAGTTCAATATTTAGTACAATCCGGTTTCCGTCCCGGTCATAGTACGGTTACAGCATTAGTCAAGTTCACCGATGATATTTGCTTGGCAATGGATAATAAAAATCGCCGTTAGGCGATAAGGCCGCCTGTTGTACTTTTTATTTGTTATTTTGTTTATGTTTTTTTTAATATTCTGTGGTGTACAATAAGGAATAAATAAATAATATTAGGTAACATTAGATGCAATTGTAATTAGCCCTAATTAGGTATTTCTATATTACAATGATAGCTTATGCCAGTGAATTTTCCCACTTTACACACCTAAAACAATTATTTACATGTAAACTTTGAATCTTCCTCATGTGAAAGTCAACAACAACAACAACCATATATTTAACCTTTAGAAGTTTTAGAACTTCCTAAATTGACTAAAAGTTTCCTGAATACTTAGTAACTAAAATACTACATCACGTTTAGTCTGTATTTTGTTTTCGTTGTACGTTTTATTACACAGCCGCTGTGACTGACGCTCTACATCGTTCATTGTTATAGATTTGATATGTATCATAATCATGTTTAGATTTTAAAATTTATTACAGTGAGCCCCAAATTTAATTCATGTCAGTAGTTTTTAAGTGGTAAGGGAACATATAAACAGATTAAAGAAAAACATTAAAAAATATATTTTATATTCACAGTACACAGATATATGTACAATGCGCGGCCTAGTTTTAATATCTTACATTAAAAATTTATTTAACAATTGCATTTAAAAAATATATAAAGTATGTAAGTATTTTAAAATAACTCTAGCAAGACCTTACCGTATTTAAAACCCATGAAGTAATTGCTAAAAATATTTTCTGTCATTAAACGCTTTTTTATTCGCACAATTATGTTTTAACATAATTGTGCGAATAAAAACGACACCACATAGTGTTTTTATAAAATTGATAACCACGTCATAACTACTATATATATTTATTTATGTGTTGCCTCCATAATATTAAACAGAGATAAGGAGCCAGTAAAAACTATGCATATAAGTGATATTTAAAAGTAATATTTTTTATCTAACTCTTATTTATATAAAAATAATTTAATAAATCAAATAATATAATATTAAAAATACTGGACGTATCTGTATATGCAAGTTTGTAATTTGACACCACCAAGTAGGCACTTTTTTCATTAGCGATCAATTCACTGTCGATAATTGAACACTTATTGTAACAAGCATTTAATTACTTGCCATTTTTTCATTGTGTCCTAGTATACCTATATATTTGTTCTTGAAAAATATTTAAATAACTGAAACAAAATTCTTAAGAATCTAAAAGTATTATAGTATTAAAATACATTTTACTTTGATTTTTTCATGTCTAAATTTGACGAACAAATTTCCAATACAACTAAAAAAATGTGTGTTTTTGATTAAATTTTAATAAATAATTTGTGTCTGGAGCGAGAGGAGGTAAAACAAGTACATAATAAATTTACCTCGTAAACCACCCATGTTACAAAAATTCAAATAAACAGTTTTTTTTTTAGTTTTTTATGGCTAAAAGAAACCTTGTGCATTAAGAATTCAAACCAACATCAAACGAAAATAATGATGGACTGAATATGAATGGATAAAATATTAATTATAATAAGATAATTTCAAAATGATCTACAACTTCAATTCATATGTTTAAAAGACAGCATCGCACGCAGTTCACAGCATTTGAATATATATAGTCAAGTAATATTAGGAAGAGTTGTAAAAAATATAAAATTTGTCACTTGAAGAAGAATGACTTTGAAGGTTTTGTCTACTTTAGAAGATCCCGACCATCCGTTACTCGGTCCAACTTTGTGGGGTTTCCAAAATCTAATAATGTCCTCATCAAATAAAGGAAAGTATCGAATAATATACTATATTCTTTATTTATTGACCATTTTGATGGTTTTAAGTGAATACATTGAACTGTATGTCATTAGAAATAATGTGGCGCGAGCTCTTAACAACATGTCGCTCACTTTTATCGCACATGTGAGTGTGGTGAAGGTAGGCACTTTTATTATTTGGCACAAAGACTGGATGAGCGTCATAAATTATGTTTCGTGTCTTGAAAAACATCAGCTCCGTCAGCAAGACCGAGTCACTAAAGACCATATTAAGAAATACACTAACTATTCTAGAGGTGTCACCGTTTACTACTGTATCCTGGTGGTACTTTCTGTAATAATTTACTTTTTCCTACCTCTTCTTCATTTCTTATTCTCTTTACACACAAGAAACACAATCAACATCGAGGAGACACCATATCCCCAAATTATAAGCTCTTGGGTACCGTTTGAAGAAACCGAAGGCTGCGGATACTGGATTGCAACTTTTGTTAAAATTTTATTATCAAGTTATATATCATTCACCTTTGCAATATATGATGCTAATGTTTTCGTTTTAATGACATTTTTTGCTGGACAATTGGATATATTAAAGTCTAATTGTGAAAGGCTTTTCGGAAATGGAGACGAGACAATTAGTTATTACGAAGCAAATGCGAGAATACAAGCGTGTCATCACCATCACGTCTTACTTGTCAAGTGAAGTATTGTTTAAAATATAATAACGGTGATTCAGTATAACAGATATCATTCAAAATTTTATGATTATTCTTGCAGGTATTTTCATATTTTTAACTCTCTCCTCTCACCTGTGATGTTTTTATATATAATTACCTGCTCGCTAACAATTTGCGGCAGTGCTATACAATTATCAACGGTAAACATAATGGATTAACTTCTTATATCAATATTCTAACACAAAATGTTAATATCACAACTGTTTCTATTAAAATTGTATTTGTTATATATTAATACCTTTATATTTTGAATAGATAATAATACTAAACATGTTTTTAGGAAGGAGCCACAACCATGGTAAAACTAAGGATTATTGAGTACCTGGTTGCTCAAGTTTTTCAGCTTTTTCTCTTCTGCTGGCATAGCCATAAAGTTTTAAATATGGTTAGTATATTGCTCCTTGTTTCAATACAATATTTGTGGCTACATTGCTTATCATACATATATTACATTAAAATTGAAAGAAAAAAAATAAATAACCATAATAAAAACAATTACAATTTTTTTTTTAAACTTCGCATCATCTTACATAGTAAGTAATCTGCAGTCTAATTTTAGGTATATATTATTAATTCAATGTTTAACATGTGTAGAGTCGTACAGTGGATGAAGGTGTCTACTCCAGTGCATGGTGGTCGCAAGATAGGCGTCTGCGCCGCAGTTTTGTGTTGCTCGGAGGACAGTTAAATAAAACGATGCTGTTTACTGCAGGGCCGTTTGTTAATCTGAATCTTGTAACTTTTGTAACTGTAAGTATTTAAGTTAACAAAATCACATAAAGTCCATAGACTTGTTGGATTTTGTCATATCTATATCATCTCTACTTACGTCACTTTTTTATGTAAATCTTTTTTTTTGTTATCTATTTACCCAGACCTGAAAAAAAAAAATTGGTCATATAAGTTTTCGTATAACTGCCTCATCGTTCAGTTTTAACGAGTCACTTCACCAAGTTGGATGTTTTAACTAAAAACCAAATGATATAAATTAATTTATTTTTATTTTTATTACAGATACTAAAGGGTGCATACAGTTATTATACGCTACTAAGTAACTTTGGCATTTAAATAATTTTATTTTTTAATGTTAAGGCACCGTATATGCTTTTAGAAAAGAAGTAAAACAATTATTGTATATCAAATCATAATAATTATATATTTCATACATTTTCTTCCAACTGCTTAGCAGAGTGATTGTATCATCCACTTCGACAAAGGATGATGTGATCTGTATGAAGCCACACTTCTCAAACTACAGCAAACACCATCGTCGGTATACGGTGATAAAAAATATCGATTGTTTAATAATGCATTTATTATTATATTTTCAACCTCTCGTAAAAATTATGTTTTTGTTTTTCCTAAATAATTGCTGCGAATTTTTTAGTTGACATTAAATTAGTATATTTTATATGTATATTTGCAACCTTAATAAAATCTTCAATAGCTTAATTTTTTTATAATTCTACCCGTAATAATCGAAATAATTGGACAACAAAAAATCCTACTTCTTTAAACTGTTCAAAATGAATCAATAATAAAGTCTGAAACATTTTTTTATAAAATATAATATTTTATTATGAAGATATGGTAATAGAAACCAAATAGTAGTTGGATTATTAATTTATATTCTACTGAAATTTAATTTCATATGACACGTCGGCTAAAATATACTTTCGGTGTCACATTTCAAATAGTTGAATAATCTCTCGGAACATCAGGAAATATAAATGTTTGATCTGTTACAATAACAATTACACTGAACCGAAATGTGTGGATTAAAAAAATATATGTTTTTTTTATCTTAGCCGAAGAGAGATATAATGAAGACATTGTTATAAACAATTTTAAAACCAGTGGACATAAGTTTAAAAGGAAAAGGAATATTGCATAAGTCAGTCTAATCAGAGAATAAATTAAAACTATAAACAATTTAAAGTCATATTTGTATATCTATAATATGATGTGGGTGAGTCAACATTTCTAACAATATAAGTTCTGTCTATGTTGTTTGACTGAAATGTTTGGTTGCTGACTCTCTCTCTGGACCGTGCTTGTGAACGAACTTATTTAAACTAAGGTTAAGTTAAGTTAATAATTAAGTTAAAAATATGACCGGGTTAGCATTTCAAAAATACGCACTAAGCTATATAATAAAAAAAAATTAAAGATTTTTTTTTTCTTTCTGTGTATACTTTATTTATGATCAATTTATAAAGTAATTTATTATTTTTCTCAATATTATTATGGTACTATACAACATAATATTCCTTTTAAGACCTATAAAACATATAACTTTTACATAAAATCTAATTTAAAATCAACAATCCGCCGGTGGGATAAACTGTTTAGGATCATCGGTGGGACAAGGTTGTTTAAGACGCTGACAGGGAGCTCGCCTCAAATATCAGGTCTATACCTAGGATATAAAAGACAGGATATAAAAGACATGAGATTTGCACGGGAAGTTTAAAAGTAGATTTAAATTGTGTCTAAACCAACAAGATCAAATAAAAATGGATATTCTTATATCTCATGAAAATTCAAAAAATTATAAGCGTATTTTGAAATCGACAACCAAACCTGATTATGAACAAAGGTTTCCAGTGACGATGGATGATAAAAATATTTTAAAAATATTTTTTGAGTCTTATCACCTTTCGCCTGGGCTAACTTAGTATAGAAGTGGCGAAAACTAGTTATTCCAATACTGCAATTAGTTTTTCGGCTAAAGATGAGGCAGAAATAATAAAAAATATGAGAGGAGAACGGGTTACATACCCAGGGCATGACCATGTCGGCATCGAGGACCTGAAATGCTGGAATATTATCTAATAAACGACTACCGAGAATATTATCTCGTTTGTATTGTTTATGCCTGAGTCACACTAATCTTATAGGCTTAATAAAAACTATCGTTGTACCGATTATAAAAAATTAAATAGTATATATCACAACGATTGATAGTTTATATCTCTTGCTGGTTGGTTAAGAAAATTTAAAACTATTTGAATATTCTTGGTGCTCAGATTGATTTTAGACCTAAACTATCTATGAAAAGTGTTATTTTTGTTTAAAACGGACCATCCAATACTATATAGGAAGACATACGATACACCAGTGTACGTTTGCTTTCTTGCTCTTTCAAAAGCGTCCTGTTTTCACAACATCAACTCAGTAAGTAACTAGTAATACACGTAGTTCATGTATTGTGACATTAATATGTAATTATTATTTAATTGATTTAATTTGATTTATTTTTTGTAATGTAATAATTTTGACTAATGTGAGATAGTAATTTTTAAAAGAATGTATGTAGAAAAGAATTGTATACTAACATTGGTTTATAACAATAAAAATGTTTCTAGCAAATACATCAACGTTGCAATCAATAATACTTAATAATCTTTTATGTGTTATATTACAACCAAAACTTCAATAAAAATAGAATTAGGATGTTGATTATAATGGTATAAGCAACATTCTAATTGTAATTCTAATAGGGATGGCTCCTACCTGCCAAATGTAACATTACAGTTGTTTAAGCTTGAGTTTCAGATGGGAATTCTCCTGCTCTTGATAGAATAGATATAAATAGATGTGTAAATATGAAAATATATATGTTTACAATAAAGCCAAGATTATATATGAATATTTAACTTGTTATTAATCAACCTGCTGTAATATTTGGTTAAGACAAGATTTAACTTCACTGAAGTTGTCACATTATTATTTATTGTTTAAAATTTCAATCGGATGTCTAAATATACGAACATTGTTTAAAATAATCATAAAATTATAAATAATGACTAAAATAAAACACTACACATCAGGTTAAGTGGAATAAACCTGATGATTATATTTTATAAATCTCTCGATTGACTTAAAATTACTGTTTCATCATTTAACAGATAATTCACAAATTCGATGTATAAATATATGAATATATGTTTAAAATATTATATGAAATTATATATAATAACTGTAATAGACAATGGAAATCAAATTGTACTGTAAATGTAATAATTACATATTATTAATCAAGCACTTCACTCAAAGTTATATATATTATCACTAAATGGATGAATCATAAATTGTATGTGTAATTATAAGAAATATTTAATGTAATACAAAATTTTAAGATAACCATTTCGTTATATAATACTATTAAAAGTAATGTAAAATTATATTAATTATTCAATTTGACTGAATTGTAAACTGTGATGTTAACATGTAATACAACTTAATATAATATAAACTTAATATAGTTAAATTAGATATATAAGAATAAGAAATGTATGTGTAAATCAATGAAACCATTATATATGATTATTAAACATCAAAATAATATACAATATCTTGATAATATATTTAACTAAGTAGTAATTTGAATCTGCTAAAAATATTCGCCTATGGTTCTTTGTTAGAAAACGGTATAAAAGGATGGAAATGTTGAGTATAATCAAAATTTTATAAATACTCTTTTACTGTACAAGCAACCAAATTGTGGAATGCACTGTCTCTACCTTTAAGAAGATCGAAATCCCTAAAGATATTTAAAAATTCCGTAAAACTTTACTACTTATCAAATGATAACTGAAACTTCGCATTTGCTGACTTTATTATGTAAAACTTTTTATATTTACATATACATTGTGTATATTTTATTATTTTTATATTGTTTAGTTTATTATTAAGTAAATATTTATTTTATATAATATATATGTATTAGGTTTACGTATTAGAGTGTAGTTATGTATATGTATGTCTATTGTTATATCGTATTAATATTGTATTGCATCTACCTATATCATCTGATTTCTGTCTGCATTTCTTCTAACCCTAAGGTTGTCTGGAAGAAATCGCCGTTTGGCGATAAGACCGCCTTTTGTATGTTCCCAATGTTTGTTTCTTTTTGTTTCTTTTGTAATATTTTTTTTCCGTGTGGTGCACAATAAAGTATATAAATAAATAAATATAATCATCAGTTACTCTCCATGTGTCTCCGTGTAATCTTCGAAGTAAAAAACAAGTGAAAAGCAAGTGAAAAGCAAGTAATTACCTAATTTTGCTAAATATTTTTTATTATTACTTTTTGATATTCTTATAAAATTACGAATAATTATACTATAAGTGTTTAATTAAATCACATTTCTTTTTTCTGAATAGTTTTTGTAAGTTTATCTTTTTTCCTATTTTTATCATTGTTTACGCATTTTGTTTTGTTGCCGAAGTCCATTGGCGTAGTCTGGCAACGCTTCACCACACAAATGCTTCACGAAATTCTTAAGTATTATTAGGAAAGCAGTTTCCTAAGTACTTAAGAACTGCATCTTATTAAAATGTAAAGCAAACTTCTGCTTAGTTTCAATCTGCGCTGAAATATGTAAAAAACTAAATTTGTATTTTAAGAACTTTGTGTTACTTAAGACTTTGATTTTAATATTTCTTTTGAAAGACTTAATTCTAAGTAGGGTATATGTATGACATGAAAGTTGTATTTTATTTTGGTTTATAAGAAGCATAAAGCTTAATGCACAAAATGACATACTATATGTGAATTATATAAATGTATAATATAATGATATATTGTGGTTTGTGTAAAATAAGATTTTGTAGATGTATTTGTCATTATATATTTTCACGGAAAAGTAATTGGTTTACTTTATCATAAATAAGATAACAATATGTTCTGTTTCTTATAATGACTTATTAAACAATATTTGATAAATTTTAAACTATTTTTTTTACATTAACAAAAAACAAAGACGTAAGTTCGATAAAATTTACACATTTAATGAAGCAAAAAAATATATTAAAATTATGCGTCTTTAATCTCAGGCAGCTAATTTGGGACAATTATTCCGAGAAAGGACTAAAATAAAAATTAAGAAAATTTAAAAATGTAAAAAGTTTGATGATTCAAACAGCTGTCTGAAATAATGGACATCTTCCTCGCGGTATTTGAAATTATCGCTGATTTCAAAATCACAATCATCTTAATTGAGGTCAGAGCTTTGTCTATGATCTAATAATTTAACATAATTTTATTTTCACCGTCTTTATAATGTATCTTTAAAAAAATAATTAACTGTGTAAAGTATTCGCGAGAGAATGTAATCTAGGACTGACATCGTCGATTTCGAGATAAAATTGTGTAAATCTAAAACCTAGATAATATTTTTCTTTCTATTGGCGTCTGCAAGCTGAGCAGATTGGTCAACAAGTCTTTGTGAAATGGGTTCACGGTTAGAAAACGCCGGTTTCTTTGTCAATTGTTCAATGTTTGCGGATTGAAGTGTGGGTGTAAGTGTTGGTTAGTTCGTTTTTATTCCCTCTTCCTCCCCATTGTTAAACTCTTTATACTGGCTACGTTAGCCAATGTTTTTTTATTATAAATTCGTTGTTAAATTTAATATAACGTTGTATATTTTTAATATAATATTTGTGTTTTAGTTGGAATAGAAGGTGGTAATGTATGAAACATCTCAAATGTATAGTTTTTTATAAGATTGTAAATGGAATGACATTGCAAATGTAATATTTAGGGAGTTTAATAAAACACTGAAGTTTGCTTATAATTCAAGCGTTTTTATGTCCCTTTTTCTTAAGGAAAAAAAAGGAAAATGACGCAGTTATCAGGCCTCATAAAAATATTATATCTCGTTTATGTTGCTGTCCTCGATAATAAATCAACATAATAGATTTTCAACTCACATTTAAGTTGTGTTTTAAAGTCTGTGTGTGTTTATGTTAGAGGTGTTGACAAATTAAAATGTTCGTGTTCGGGTTATTTATTATGTATGCCTACAATAATAACCTATAGCACTTTAGTTGTTTACTTTATCCAAGGTTCTTTGACATACATGTTTGCTTTCCTAAACTTGTATTTAATATGTTCTAAAGATTGCAATTCTTATTTTGAATCGGATAAAGATAAATTAATTATATTATTATTTATACCGATTGATATTTGATAGGGCAAATACTACTTCATCAATTGAATTTTGCGAACGTGATATTTTTACAATATTTGTTCGATTACATAATATCACTCAAATATTGTCATAATATATTAGCTTCAAATTATATAACGGTTTAGAGTTGAAAAGAGATTACTCTCTTTAGCGACCTCTATTTTAACTAAATTCATAAATGTCTATGTTTTCTATCCATTCAATAAGTTATTCTTTTTAGATATAACCGGAAAAGTTATAATCAACCGTAAGTGAGACCGAGTGTCGTCTTACTCGCTACTGGATATGAATCCCAACACAAGCACATTTCAGGTCAGTAGATTTTTTTATCTTTTACGATCTCACGCACGCAAATCGTTTTTAAATGTCTTTGCAATCAAATTTTATGATATTTATCTTGTATAATTTTATTTTACCAACCCCGGTCGTTTATCTAAATTCCTTGCCATTGTACTAGTGTTAAGGAAAAAGCTTTTTTGTGTAATGAGAATAATTTCTAAATAATAGCAATGAAGAATACATATGCCAGTTAACTGAAAATAAATTCATTCATTGAATGAGAATTGTCAACAACTTTTTAAAAAGTATTTTTAATATAGTAGCCTATATAATAATATATAAATCACATTGATTTTCACATTCATTGGTTGATTTCATACAATCAATACATTTGATTAGAGTCACGTTGAAATATATAATTAAGGTGGTCAAGTATTTTAAGGTTATCTTGTATACTATAAAACTAATCAGTTTCTCAACAATCATGTTGCTGGAATGCTGGAATGTTATTAACTTTATTGTTTGGGTTGTTTCTTAAAGGTTAACCTAACTGCTGCCTTCATTGTTCAACTTCCTTTCAGTTTACGTTTGGAAAATCAAGTATGATAAGTATAACTTTAAGGATTTTACTAACAGGTTATATTTTCGATTATATTCTTACAAAAATTACAAATCTATGGATCATTATAAAAACTTATCTTTAAATTTTGTTCAATTCTATTATGGGTGAACTAAAACAGTAATTCTGTCCTCTGAACATGGACATACATTTTGACACTTTAGATTTCCTAGTTAACATTATAGTTTTCCTCAAATGCATTAACAACCAATACAGTGAAATATTAACAATTTCAATAATTAATTTCAAATAAAATTTGAAGTTGTAACTTATACTTTATACTTTTGCGGTGTCAAGAAATTTTGATATCACTACGGGCGTGGGATCGACTTCCGATCAGCACAGTACTTTGAGTGATTCTCGGATTATTGGAACGAGTCCAGGTGTTACTTGTGTCCATTATGTCTACGTGTATGAACTTCCCCGCGATACTGATATTGTTTTTCTAATGCAACTGTTGCTTTTTTCTAAGAAAAATAATTAAAACTGTATCCTATAATATATTTACTAGCTTAATGGCTGCGAGGTCACAAAGATTACATTAATATTTAACAATATTCTTCAAAGCCATTCTTCATATTTAGCTCAAGAATAGTATTACAATGTTATCTCTAAATATGGCGGTTAAATAAAAAAAAAAAAGAGAAAGAAACATTGTTTGGTTTTCAATCAAATTGCATTGTTAGTCACGTTGGTTTTATTAATAATTTAGATTAGATGCTAAGGTTATGAAGAGTATGATGAAAATAAAAAAAAAAAAAAGATATTTTTTTTAATAAATGCATTTGGTAAAAAATATATGTAATCTATATGACGCAATTCTTAAGTATCTGTAATTATTTGTAACATAAAATCTATATCTCTCTGTTCCTGATTATTGTATATACCAATTAATACCCTCATTATAAAAGCTTTAATCACTCGATACTTTAATAAACTCACTCGAACTGATTAATGAGTTCGACATAATTAATTACAATTTAATTATTCATCGAATAAATAACTATTGTATCAAATTTTCTTCAAGTTTAAATAATTGTAGATTTAATTTAAACAAATTCTAGTAACATGATCGACACTTTAAAGCTTTTACACCTCTGAAAAACGTAAAGATTCTTTGTTATTTATAATGAGAAGGGTCGGTTGAGTTACTGAGATAGCGTGTGATTAGCCTACTGATAAAAGGGTACTTTATATATTTGGAAGGGTCTAATTTAGTTACTAGGCTTTACTAATGGACTTAGCGGAGGAAAGAGATCCGTCTTTAAACATATAGGATGAGGCAGTGACATTTTTGTTAATAATATATTATTAATAATATAATATATTATTTTAATATATTATTTAATATATTATTAATAATATAATATATTATTTTAGTTTCATATTTAAACTGTTACACGTTGACGAGCACGTGCAGATCCAAGTTATATTAAGAAAATAATAAACAACATAATTTTGGGTAACATTTTTATAGACTATTTCAAAATGGTACGGTTTGCTACTAATTTGATATATTTATAAATAAAATTCCATTTAATTGTTATATTTAATACGTATCGTTATAATTATTGCCCAAAGCATCCATTTTCAAAAAGAAAATACTGTACATTTTCACAATTTATTATTAATTTGTGAATTGAAATATGAGATTGACAGACATAGGATTTCCTAATATTTGTTCGCAATGTTACGAGTGCTTGCTCGTACAGAGTCACGATTTAGGAATATTGATCATACTTACTTATGGTCCTTTGAAGCTATTATAAAGGACAACTGTGTGTCTGTGCAATCAAAATATTACCGTCGACATTACGTGTTTCTTCCTTTTCAAAGCAACTAATATTCTCATGGTCTTTAAAAAAATGTCGTTTCCATTCTAGATACTTCCCCAGAATAGAAAAAATACTTAATAATGCCATTAAACATGGATAATAAATATTTTAAATCGAATGTAAATGTTGTTTCATTTATTTATTTATTTTAGCACATTATTTGTAAAAAAAATGTTGTTATCTAAGATCTCAAACTGCTACAATAACTAGTATTTTTTAAAATATAAATTGAAAGAAATTTTAACACTACTACTAAGAGCTAAGAATATTAAACTACTGTTGTTACTTTTATTATTTGTTATCATGTAATCTTTTTTATATGAGTAAAAAAAGTTTATTATTATCATACGTAAGAATCGTTGAAACCAACCATTCAGAAATGTCAATGATTTTATAATTGTGATGTAGGTCACTCTGTAGGACCAAATAGTCCACTGGGCGGTAATGGAACCATTAACTAAGAGCTGTTAATTAATATATAATTGACCTGGGCTACCACTTACGAAATAATGAATGTTCAAACCTTAAAAGCTTTCAATTAACATTCTGTTCATTTAGTTTGTTCTCATCAATGAATATGTCCGAATTTAAATGTGATTCTTGCATAATTAGATTAAATGTCAAAATTCTTTAACATTTCTCAAACGTTGAGTAGTACATAAAAACAGAACAACTAGATTAAATAGAGGAAAAAAAAATAAACAAAAATAACAAAATATAAAATATAGACTGTGACATCCAAAACGGATGACCACTCAGCATTTACTGGAGTATATTTCTTCAGCGCTGGTTTTCAGTGGCCGCCGTGCCGTGACGTAGCCAACACTAGTGACAGTTAAACATAAAATAACCAACAATAAAAAAAATGTAATGAAGATATATTTTTAATGCAATATTTTACGTAATTTTTTAACTTCCTGGAAAAGAGTACTTAGTCTTAATTTCAAAAGCTTCTGTAAAAATGAGAGTAGAATCTTTGTTCGCCGAAATTTGAATTGCATCGTGTTATTAAAAAATCTAGACAGAAAACATTGAGAGAGCTAATATTTATACATGTTATATACTATCATAATTTAATAAATAAGTAAGAGTTGACTTATAGTAACTCCACTTACAACATCAACTTTATAATTTTTACATTTCAGAGAATAGAAGAATTTCATAATATTCCTAGAGCTGTTATAAAAGTTATAAAACGACCAAAAATCTTATTACAATTTTATAAATGGAAAAGCAACGCTTACTCAATGTATTTTTTATATTTTGTAGCGAATTCCGTGTTCTTATAATATATACTTAGGACAGCTCGTGTTTGAACGGTATGTGAGATATTCTATAGACCAACCTGTTGGCAAGGGTATGTCTAATAAAAAGGTGAGTAGCGTTGAAATATACCTCACTCGAATACATATTGATATTAATTTTCATATCGCTTTTTATGCAAAATATTATACAACAGTGTTATCTGGTGGGGATACCATTCAAACTTAATCCATATTTATTTATTATCTATTGGTCCAGAGCAGGTCCAGGGCAGTGGTTCAATGACACTTACAGGTACAGAAGAAATAATACACTTAGGTAAAACTTAAACAGTATTCTCACGGCATTATGTTTTCGAGTCAGAGTAGTGAGCTTTAATTAAAGTTAAACTACAAAAAATAGCTCAATGTTGTTTCTTTACTCACCCATCTCCGCCACCAATCATTTGATGAGCCAGAATTGATTTCTAGACATAACATATTTAAGACTTTCATAAATTGTAAGATCTGGGTTAGAAGGATTTTTGAATATGAATTTCTTGATAAAACATTCATTTATAATTTCAGAATTACAAAAAAAAATTGTGCAACCAAAAAAAATTTATATGCAAGACTGATTGCGGCTGATACTCTTTTAATAATCAATTTTAATTGTAGTTACTTTTAAAATACAATAGTTTAGACATTTCAACACATTCTAATATCTTGTATAGGTGTTTTCAAAATATGTAGTAGCAATTTTTTCGCTACAGTTCATAGAAAACTGTTCTATCCATTGGGCAAGAGGGTGTATCACTCCTCCTCCTCTCTACCCAGATAACTGTAAGTATTTAGCCATAATATCAAGGTGATGTATGGTAGGAATTACGACAAAAATTTTACAAGTGACAAAAATGAATTTTAAATTAAACTATTACTCGAAAATTCAAAGGTAAATACAGAAAAGATAAATAATAATAAAAATATGAAGGGCAAATAACATAAAAATTATATGAAATGTTCCTTTACGATCAGTGGTCTGACAATGTTGGTAGGAACTGCAGCTGTGACTAATATATTTTCTAATACATATTTTCTAATAGTTATCACTATTAATTATTAAATTGGTTTTGAATTTTCAGTTACAAATTTAATATAAATAACTGTAAAACAGATACCTAATTATTTTTATATTGGTCACAAACACCACGTCTGTTGCAAAGGCTAAGATAAAGTAGGGCCTAAAACAGTATCAATAAAGCGTATCCTCTCACGGACAAGTGGAGGACCTCTTCTCATATCATTATTCTCATCTTATTTACTTATAAGACAAACAATTAATTGACACAAAGCCAATAGTATGTTTAGGTTTATCATCTATCTCTGTTTGAGAAGATTTGTAAAAATCGTTATAGACAAGAGCTAAAATTATAAAAATCGGAGTAATTCATTGAATTTCTATCGGAATCGGAACTGTTCGAGTTGTGTCTATATCGTGACCACACGACAGGTGATTACCTATTGACCTCTCAGTGCAATTGCATTGAGAGGTCAACGAGGTTGATTAAATTCGAGAGAGTTATACTGTGTGTATTTGAATTGAGCGCTCCCGTGATCCTGAGGGCACGGAAATTGTCTGTCACGGTTGTTTCTTTGGGTTGCTAATCGCATTTAAAGGTTCACAGGTTGATCAATTTTGACACAGATTTGACAAATGATTACAAGTTTCTACAATGTTTATTAAGGAAATGAATTTGTATTACAAAAATAGTATATAAGATGGAGTTAAATTTACTCATTAAGATTATATTATATATAGGTATATACTATAAAAGCCGTATCATATTGTTACCAAAACATCAATTAATGACTTCGATTCCAGATACTTCGGGTTAGAGCGTTTAGAGAATAATGCAAGTGAGTTTCATTAACTCAATAGTTATATTTTAAAACCCTTAAGGTATTACATAACGCTTACTCACGTTAGTCACCTAGTAAAAGAAACCTTAGCTTTATGGTTCATTTATTTTCAAACGGTAACACGAAAATTAGACAGCCGTTATTAAAAATAATATTTTTGTGGGTTTAACTTACACAAATGTCTGTATGTGTATGTATATGTAAATCGTAAAATAAATCACAGTAATCCAAAACTTTTTTCAATATTTTACCATTTTTTTTAGAAACAAAATACAGTGATCTTAAAACATCGCCTCGAAGCTTATTTTGACTGTTGTAATGTGTCAACTTTAATTCATGGTGATAAAGTTAGTCACTGACTAGATAGTTTACGTATGAAACTGGGTTCAATAGGTCAGTTGCAATACACGGTCTAGCTACATTTACGAATATAATTGTACTTTGCATATCTAAAATAATTGTATTTTGATTATTTTTTTTTGTTCAAGCTCTGCCGACGAACGCTATTTTAAGCATTATGTTAAATTCAATTTTAGTTATTTCGATCGAAGTAATTAAAAAAGCGTGTTTTTGATTTTGGGATTTAAAATTGCAGGTCGACGATTTTTAACAAAATATCGTCTTACCTACTTTCAAAGTAACAAAAATTTGGTTGACTTGTAATACAATATGAGAAGTTTAGAATGCTTCTTATTTCTCATGAAAAGTACAATTATAATTATCAATGTTACTTTAAAATTATGCGGCCATCATACAAACTGCTACTACCATATAAACCCTTTAGTAATGGAACTGTGCCAAATCACGTCTTAAGGAGCATAAAAAGAACATTTATAATGTCAAACCCATTGTTCTATATTATTTTATTAAGAGTCAGTTCTTATCTCTTTTATATATATTGAGGATGGATTTACATTATTATATTTTAATTTTTGTGCAAATAAATTCAGAATCTTTCATATGTTATACTTGTGACAGATATAAAAAAAAAATACGAAAATTTTATATTAATACAAAATGATTCGTAAAAATAGTTTCCTGAACCGTATTTTGTGCCCGGAGCTAATGATATGCCGAACGTGATCCGAAAACTTATTAGGGAAACGAGTATCCGAAGTATTATATTTTCGAAAAAACTATTTCTACAGAACTATTGTTTGTGCTCCTATTAAATCGTTTAGCGACATCCAAAAGTATACATAAAACCACCACAAAGCAGTAGTAAGTCGTATAAAGAAGTGGCTGTTAGCTTTAACCATTATCTCAGATGGCGCCAATAGAAATGATACAACTTTTGACCGCTAGATGACATTACTTGTGTACTATTTAGTTATATCCAACATATCTATATGAAACATATATATATAAAATATTTATTTATAAGAGTTTATTGAACATATTTCAATAATGACATTGACAATGATCGAATTACTATTTTAAATAATTTAATTGATATTCAAGTAACCTATATATAATAAATACAATAAAATTTAAAATATTCTCTGCTTGTTTGTTAAAAACTTAAAAACTCTAAGGGTTCCTAAGATATTGAGTTGGTTTCAGGTTGTTAACTCTTTTAAAGATTTTTATGGAAAAATAAAAAAAATGATTTAACTTATAATTTTAATGTTACAAAACCTTGCAACAATATTTCACTTAATTTGACACAAATAAAGTTATATTTTAAGTTAACATACAGTTAGCATACATAAAAGCAAAAATCCTATATATTTTATATATACGGATAAACTCTCGGGTAACAGCTAGTAAATATAATAAATAAAGTATCCTTAGATAGATAGACAAGAATAGTAATTGAAAAGCGGTACTAGATCCAACATGTGATATATGAGGCACTGGCTACATACAACACGGTTAGCAAGAGTTATGGAAAAATATAAATAGTTATTAAAACCAACGCAAAGAGTTAAATTGTTTATCTTGTACAATTATTTTTACTTGTTTGTTACCACTTAATGATTCATCACGAAATCTCCGAAACTATAGGTTCGATTAACTTAAAATTTTATATAGTTACTTCTTTTGTGACGTAGACGTCCACTGAGAACGAATTTTACTGAATTCCTATCCCAACGGATTTCAACTTTTTGCATTTCGCCAAGTTTTAAACCTATGACAACGGTTACCATAGCAACGGTTACGATGACAACGGAAATTATGACAACGATTACCCTAGCAACGGTTACGGTGATAACGGATATTATGACAACGATTACCATAGCAACCTTTAAATGCGGTTGGGGGCCGGGGATTGCAAAAAGTTGTAAACTAAAAATTGCCACAAATAAAAAATCAAGGACGTAAAAATATAATTGATTACGAAAGTGAATTTGACATATTTGAAAAATAAATAAATATTATTAAAAAAGAAAAATTTCAAAATGTGTCCTTAGTTATATGCTGGCAACTTTTTCGTGGTGGTGGGGATCCTGTCACATTACATAACGGGACCATTTTTCAATACGCAGTACCTTATAGGTGATGTGGAAATCTGTGTATTCATTGACGGTGACTGGTTATGTAGCAGGCCTATTTTTATTTTTTATTATTATTATCATTATTATTATTTTTTTGCTATTATTATTATTTTTTCATTATATTGCGACGGTTCTAGTTGTTCCAAAATAGCTTTTAAGATTGACATTTGTGAAACAGTGATCACAATATAAAAAAATATATATATCCGGCTGAGTTTTTTGTGTGGTTCTTCTCAGACTAGGACGCGTTTGGAACCCTCATAGCTTTAACATTAAGTTGGACAGTGCTTTTACAGAAGCTTATTACGACAAATCTGGTATCGAAATAGGCCCTCCTGACACTTCCATTTTGACGTACACAAGTGATCACTGATAATGATTCAAAGTGGTAAAGATATAAATAAATAAATAAATAAATAAATAAATTGCCTGGCAGCATATTTGTCTATTTAAAGTTAACAAAATTTACACAAAATATAAAATAGAACTTAAACATTTTGTCAATACAAGAAGTCTAAGGTCACATCCAAATTAATAGTGTGCCCAGAGAAGCGGACGGGAATCAGCTAGTTTCTTAATAAAGGCGAAGTGCAACAAATAAAAATGAAGGTTCTAAGAAAAAAAGATACAATTTCCGAAAATATAATGAGTAACAAAAATACGCAGGCCCGTATGATTGTTAATTACCACACCGATTATTGATGGAAAAAATATTTGCGCCGTCTGCTACTCTCTTTATACAGAGTACGAAACTGTGTAAACATTTTTCATACTGAGTAAATATTTTTCATTTTTCATACAATTTCACAGAACCCCAAACATTTTATGAGTAGAATATACAAAATGGTTTAATACTAGGTTGCGATTCGAGTATGTTATTACTTTTATACAAATTACATACACGTTCTTTTAAAACTCTGTACTAATAGGTGACTTAACGACTAGACAGGTGTCCGCCCATGTTATGATTGCCGTTTAACTTATTTAAATTACAAAATGATGTAAAGACAATTGCTATACTATAAAAAAAGTAGGAATGTTTGTTTGTAAATTTTTAAAAGCATATTTATATAAGTTTATAGCAAATTTTTTCATATTTATACTCCGATTTGTTGTTTAAAACATGTTATACTCTTTTATTTAGCAATGAGTAAATTCTGAAAGGAAAATAATACAGGCCTGAGACCTAAACATTCTTGTTAATCTTCATGATCATTTTTAAAAATTAATATAACAAAAAAATTAACAAGTAAGGCCGTATGAGAGTATAGGTATACAGGAGTTATGGAACTGATTTTAAATAGAACCATGCCAAACATTATTTTATTACAAAACTTTCTACCGCCCGAACAAAAGCACAATATGGTATTAAAAATGTTGGCCACTTTAGAAGATCCGGCCCATCCCTTACTGGGTCCAACTTTGTGGGGTCTTCGAATTTGGGGAATTTGGCAATCATCTAATACCAATGTTCGAATAATTTTTAATATCATTCATTTGCTGGCGATTTTTTTTGTCTTGACTCAATACATTGAGCTGTATTACATCAGATCTAACTTGGCATCAGCTCTTCGAAACCTGTCCGTGACGATGCTCAGCACTGTTTGTGTGGTGAAGGCCGGCACTTTTATTACATGGCAAAAATCTTGGAGAAGTCTTTTTAATTATGTCTCGTCTTTAGAAAAACGTCAACTCAAAATGCGAGACCATCTCGTTAATGAGATTATTAAGAAATATACGAAGTATTCCAGGACCGTCACCTATTTTTACTGGGCTCTCGTCGCAGCTACTGTATTTTCTGTTATTTTAGCTCCATTGGCATTTTATTTATCTTCATTTCAACGTAGAGAAATGATTAAGAATGGTGACACACCATATCCAGAAATTATGAGCTCCTGGGCGCCGTTTGATAAAACTAATGGTTGGGGATATTGGATCATTACCCTTATTCATTCCTTAATATGCTTTTACGGGGGAGGCATTGTTGCGAATTATGACTCTAATGCTGTTGTACTAATGTCGTTTTTTGCTGGGCAGCTGGAAATTTTAAAGATAAATTGTGAAAGGCTTTTCGGAAATGGAGAAGAAATAATTAGTTACGAAGACGCCGTTGAGAGGATCAGGACGTGCCATCGGCAACACCTTTTTCTAATCAAGTAACGTATAAACACATAAGTATTGTTAAAAAAATATATACATAATTAAAAAATATATGTTATTACAGATACTCAACAGTCTTAAATTCTTTGCTATCACCAGTAATGTTTCTGTACATAATTATTTGCTCTCTGATGATATGTGCCAGCGCAGTGCAATTGACGACGGTAAACATACTTTTTATTTTGTTAATATTTCATTTGATACTTAAGAAAATGTTCAAATAAAATTTGTTAATTAAGATTACGATATTATTTGAAATACTTTATATTATAGGAGGGCATTACAGGTATGCAGCAAATATGGATTGCGGAATACCTGGTTGCTCTCGTGGCTCAGCTTTTCCTCTACTGTTGGCACAGCCATAAAGTTTTGTATATGGTAAATATTTAACATTTATTTACAAGAATTCCTTCATACAAAACATCAATTTAACTTAATAATTAGTAATTCGGTTCATTATAGAGCTTAAAAGTGGATGAAGGTGTGTACTCCAGTGCGTGGTGGTCACAGGGGGTGCGCGTGCGGCGCAGTGTGACGCTACTCGGCGGACAGTTGAATACGAACGGCATGTTCACTGCCGGACCGTTTACAAACCTTAACATTGCTACTTTTGTGGCTGCACGTATTATTGAGTTGTTGTAGTGACCTTTTCACTAAATTGTAACACATTTTTAGAATTTAGAATAAAAGTAAGCTCGCGAATGTTCTTGAATGTTTATTTAATATTTAATTATTAAAATAGTATTGTTTTGTTGCAGATATTAAAAGGTTCCTACAGCTACTACACGCTGTTGAGCAAACGGGGCGATTAAAACATTTACTACAAATACATATTGTATGTAAACAAAATGTCATAAATAAATAAATTTATATTATAAATCTTTAATACTTTTCTCTACTCTTAATATAATTGATACAATTTGTAATGAACCTTACACCGGTATCAAAGGCCTCTTTAGAACTGATATTAAAAATTTACAGTTGTCTATGATTTATTAAATTATTTTGATAAGATGGAGGGATCCTCCAACAAATTTTGGATAAATGTTTTCTTATAACCCTTATCTATGTTCGATAACTTCAATATTTACAGCTGTAAATAATATTTCAAACCCATTACAACGCGCATGTTAATTGGTGAAGAAAAATACTAATCATAATAACAATGTCATCTGCTGGGATTAAATACAAGACGCCATCGCAATAACAATATTTCATTTACGAAATATTATCATACACAATTTAGAACAGTAACGAGACATTTTATCCAATTTACCATAAATTTTGTTCGTTAATTTCAATTATCACCTACCAAAGCTTACAGTCTAGAATACTTATTACATCCTCTTCAAATACTCGTAAAAGCGTCTAATAAAATTCATACAATTAAAAACAAACAAACAATTTCTGGAACAGTAGTAGTAGCTTTGATAAATATGGCCTTTATAACCTTGTAACTTTTGTGATAATATTAAAATGGTTGACAAATTACTTATAAATTTTAATGTAATTTGGAATACAGTTCATATTTATTTAAAATTAATGTAAATAAATTATTTTATATATATTTATGAAATAGGTTTTATTCCTAATGTATTTATTTGGAACATAATACACTTTTTAAATTATTATGAAAAACTCCTATTCTCACTTTCAAATTATTCGATTTTGTATGTTTAGCAAAACGATTTATAATTATTAAGCGGTTCGGTTTGTTTTTCTGTGAATATTAGACAGATTGTAATAAAGAAATATAATTTGAACACTTATCTTTTCTCGTATTCTGTACGGACTGTTATTAAAGTAATCAACTTATTTAGTTATACAATCGTATAAAATTGATAAACAATTACAATTACTTACTAGGGTTGTGGCGGGTTATTTGAATTCCAAGAAATTGTACTCAACATATCGTGAAGCCGTACTGGTAAGTTGTGTGTGTGTGTGTGTGTGTGTTGTGAAAATTGCAAGGAATTGCAAGAAGCTGCTTATAAACATTTATTTTTAACCAAAACTGCTACTTGTAGAAATATAATTTAATTATTAGAAAATACATCTGAAATATTGTATCATGAAATATCACAGACACACACAAAATATATTTTACAACAAAATAAACAACGACAACAACATTCTATTAAACATTTCACTTTCTTTTTCCATAAATGTACAAAATATTACATTAAATTTACTAAATCTTTGAAAAATCATTTATTAAAAAACTAATAAAATGTTTATTTTATAATAATTTTGAATATCTTTATTGTATTTTATATAGTTTGTCAAATACGACGCCTGGAATGGATGCTTCAATATAACGGACTCAGCCGAGCTTGACTTTCACTCACATTCAGACTACGCTTTGTTCTTGGAGTGTCAGGAATTTGCAGATAATTTCAATTTTACTGATTGTACTTAAATAATTATGCTTCTTTGATAAATAAAATCGAAACGTTGAAACTTTATAAAAGCATGTGTACCTCTACTTTCAGCATTACAAGATAGCAACAATCATACAGTACATACAGCAGTAATCAGCAATTTTATATTTAATTACTACGCTCTGAAGTCTTATTTAGACTTAATTAAGTAGAATTTCATTAATAATCATCTGTAAGTGAGCGCTTCTGTGATATTCCGTCGTATTAACAACTGTCTTTAGCTTTCATCTGAAATTTTATATTATTTTTAAAAGTCGTCTCCATATAACCTTTTCCAATAGCAACGTGTTATACGTTTACGGCTATAATGGAGGCTCCATTATACTTTGGAAATATATGTTTATACACCTTAAACTGATTACTTCTAAATACTTTTCATTACAATTTATAAATTTGATATTTTATGTAATTCTTGTAACCACAATGAAATTATAAATGAAGTACAGAATGTTCACTTTACTACGGAAAAGTGTTTTTATTTAAAGCCGGGAGTACACCCCATGATTGAACCACATCGTTCATTAAGTATAGATCTCACTATAGATTAACGCATACGCACAGGCATATTTATACTAGGGGCGCCAACAGACCTTCAATTTTGAGTCGCTGCGCTTGTGAAACTTCGGGTGCCGTTTACATAATGAGCGAAGCGAGCCCAGTGTAATGACTCATAATTGTGGACAATGTCGGTAATGTAGGAGATTTCATTGTAAAGCTGATTTTTTTTTTTGCGCGATTTTTTTTCCTGTTGACTTCAATGGGATATCAGTTTTTTGACGATTATACCTCACATGACATTTTTCAATTTATTTTTAATAATTTTCCGTCAAGCCTTTTCGTGACAAAGAATGTGAAAAAGTCTCAAGTAGAACGCTCCGTTCGCTTCGTTCACTTCGCTCAATAATATTTCTTTCTGTCAAGATGACGCTACTTTGGACTAAAATTATTCGAAATATTATTCTCTTTCCATACATGTACTAAGCTATTTATTAGCATTTCGTTGAAAGATATAATATTTTAAAGATATATCTAAATTGTGATAGTATCTATGTAGTTAGAACAAGCGAGATACAATACTAAATAAGAGTACTTAAACAGAGACAAATTACGTATCATGACAAGTTTAATAGAAGTAGTTTAAATTCGCACATGAATTGGCTTCCGAAACAATAATAACAGAATATACCTGCGACATACATATATATATATATATATATATATATATATATATATATATTATACAATTATTATGTTTCCTTTAAAAGTTTATTCAAAGAACTGATTCTATTAGAAGATTATATGTTTACTTTAATTAAAAAAAGCAACACGAAGGAGGAATCATATCGTAGATATTTAATATATTGTTTGCAGGTAACATAATAACATAACATGTCATAAATACACAACATAAATATGTTGCATGTTAGATATAACATAAGCATAATTGGTATAACAAATATTTTCAAGAGTTTACAATAGAAATACTACTATATTTTATAAACTTTCTGAGATATACTCGACATTTTGAAAGATGTTTTGCAATATAACATTTTTAATGGAGAACATAAGAGATGGAAATAAATATCTGAGAAGGGAAGACATTCGAGTTTGAGTATTTAACGTTAAGCTTTAACAAACACTTATTTTGCGTTATTTGCAAGACAACTTCATACATTTTTGAGAGCAAGAATAAATTATAATCAAAAATTATATCTTCTTTAATAATTTCAAAAGAAATCAAAATGTATATCCAATTGTTTTTGATAAATTATGTCCGAAAGCACTTAAAAATGGGTCAATACAAAAAATACCATTTAATAACTATATAATTGACATGTCAAATCCAATATTGCTTCGGTAAGTATTCAAAAACCGTAATATCGTAAGAATTTGTGTGAATATTTTATCTACCACAATATAAGTTAAGCTTGTCAACGTGAAATGCCGATGAAAAACTGTAAAAGAGTATTGGATATATGAGATAGTTGTTTGTGTTCTGTGATCACGAAATAAGCTTAAGTCGTTAATATTACATAAATATTATCGTTTTCATATATAACCATTGTATAATATATAACGTGGTGTATCTGCGTCTGGTAACGTCCATAGTGCAGGAAATTATCGCCAAAATCTTATATTCGAAGATCATCGATTAACCATCTCATAGTAAAGGAAAAAAAAACAATTATTAACAAAATTATCTTTTCTTAGGTATCTGCTGATTAGATTACAGATTCTTCTTCCAATTGGAGGAAGGGTAATTCGGCTCACAATTCATCGCGACTATTTTTAAATATTAAAGGCTGCCTTAAAATTTATAAGTTTTGGGTTCATCACTGTTACAGAAAGCTAAAAATAAAGGATGTACTCCAAAGAACGCGAAGTACATTTTTTTAAAACATGGTAGTCTTGCAAAACCTATATTTTTGTTCGTTGTTGATTGTAGTTTCTAATAACAACTGCCAGCTAAGAAACAGGAAATTAGGCAGAGCCTATTCTCCTCCCATTTAACAAAACACGAAGATCAAACATTTTGTGGAAATTACTAAATGAGGATTTTAAGGATTATTTATAAAAATTGTTATAAAAGATACGGATAGATGGTAAGAAAGTTAAACCTATTCAAGAAACCTATAGAACTGGGTGAAGTGATGTAGTCATGTCAGTCATGTGATATTTGTTTGTATTTTTGTTTGTTTTCTTAACTAAGCCGTGACATTTTCAATTCCCCCTAATATCACATCGAGAAGGAATATTATATAATATTAAACCAGAGGCTTTATGATATTAAAAATATAATATTAAAATAATATAATATTTAAAAATCTCTTTGATTTTATTGATCATTATCATTTTATTCCATTATTAACATTCAACATACCAAACAATAAACCAGTTATTAAAACACATAAGAATCTGGTGTCTACTTATAATAGAGATATGAATATTACGTCTTATGAATAAACATACTTTTAAATCTGCTTTCCCGTATTTTACATAAATGTCTTCATTAAATTATCAACTCAAGAATCATCCGGAATTGGTAACCACAAATTGTTACTCTGCTGTGAATACACCAATGAAGCGAGATAATAATAACACTATCAACTTTTACATTAATACACTTCATCTGTTCGAAGAATAGTTTAATCGTTCAATTAAGCGTAAGACTATTTGATCCAAGACGTTATTACTAATTAGGAGGTTAATTATGAGACAGATTTGTTTTGAGATAAGAATATATTAAATTATATAAGCATTATAATATTTTATTTTATTTATTTAAATAGAACAATAAATTTTCAATTCTCTTGGTTAGATACAGTAGAATTGCAGTTCAATAGATAAAATGAGATCATTACTATAAAGTTATTAAAATATGAATATGTTATTTTTCTTTTTCGTTGACATTTTTATTTTCGTGCATCTGTGTAAATAACGTGTAGAAGCTATATGACCCTTTTAAGATCTGTAATAATACACTCCAGTTAATAAAATATGTGAGTTACATTTGAACACCATCAAAATAACTGAAATCTAAATGTCAAATTACTAACATCAATAAACGTAGCCATAGAAAAACTAGCAAACGGTCCAGCATCTAGTATGAAAGAGGGAGCCAGCTTGCCCGCCAATAGCAAGATCTGATGTTTAACCAGCACATCAGCTCTCCACCAATCACTAGCGTATACGCCGCGGTCAACTGCATGGCTCTGGTGCAGTAAAATACAACTCATATAATGAAACAATATACCATGTAATTAAGTTCAGCAATATTTGTAAAATAATTATACTATAAAGAGGTATATCTCTATTAGAAATGTATATGTATGTATATATGGTATAGTGCCTTTGGGAATTATAAATCTTGTGATGTGGTAATTTGCGACCCCTTAAAGAATTAAAAAAATACACATAAATAAAAAATCTGTTCTCATACATACGAAAACATTTTTTGATGGAGACGGTTCGCTTTGCACTCGCGTGGTCGATTATTGTCTCAATAACACAAAATATATAAATCCAATTAAATACTAAATATAAAGTATGAATGAATATAAATAGGAGCTTGTGAAAATTATTAGTATTTTAGTAAGCAGGAAGTAAAAGAAATTGTAGCTTCGTATTTCAACCTAATAAGTTAAATCGTTAAATAAATGTGAAGATAGATAGTAAGAGTATATATCTTTATTGTTAGCGAAATGACACCCACCTCGTAGGCTATTTCATTACTGTGCCAACAGTATAAAAATAGTTGTATGGCCAACGCTACTGAGAACTCTATAACCCATATCTTTTGGGATGCTGCGATATCACCCTGAAAGGTAAAGTGGTTAGAAGTGGTAATTTATATGATCGTGAATTATAATCGTATTGCATATACTTACTATGCTTAGCTGCACCACGCTACAACAGATCATGATGGAGCAGACCAGCACGTAAATGAACATAACTGGCGATATGATTGAGTTGAAAGTCTTATACTGCCTGAAATAAATTTATATGACAACATATTAATTATTATTACAATTTAAAATATTAAGTTCTTATACATACTCGAGAAAGAAGTTGTGGAGACGATGACATTCTTTTATATTATCCAATATTTTATCTCTTGGTATATCTTCATAATAACCGAAGATTCTCTCACAATGGTATCGCAACATCGTCTGTTGAGCCTTTAAAAATGACATTATAGCTACAGCCGTGGAATCATAAACCGCTACAACACCAGCGCCTTGACTGGTCATTAGTATATGGACAGAAACAGAGACCAAGTATCCGGGCATTTTAGTTTTGTCAAATGGAAACCACGAACTTAATATTTGAGGGTATGGCTCCGTACGATTTTGAATAGAAATCCGATAAGTTGACGAAGTCGCATATTTTAAAAATGGGGATGCAATGGTCACAACATTGGTCAAGAGTATCACTGACCAGAATAAAAACGTTATTATTCTGGAATATAATTTATATTTCCTCATTATTTCAATCAACGTTGGATCGTTGGTTTTAGATTGTTTAATTTCCTCCTTGGATATATTATTTACTAGTCTCCGCCAATCTTTGAGGTAGAAGACAAAAAACACAGTTTTGCTAATTGAAACTAGACTCAGCGCAGTGACAGAGATGTTAAATAGGACTTTCATCAAGTCGTTTCTCATATAGTACAATTCGATAAATTCACTCATTACAAAGAGAATAGACCAGAAATGAACAAAATTAAAGAAACCGTCTCGAATGATGTCTCCACGTTGCCAGAGGCCGAACCAATAAAGTCCTTTCAAGTTTGGACCTAATAAAGGATATTTAGGATTCTCCAATCCCTCGAAAAATCTCATTATATTTGACGCCATATTGAGAAAATTGAATCGAAAAGTAAATTAAAAGGAATATTAGCTGATATTTATATGAATTGGAATTAATTTAATGTGATGCAGCAAGAGTGAAGAAATAGACACAGTCAGGACTGATCTAATATATAAATTAAATTTTCTATGACAAAAATTTTCCCTAAATATTATACTGTGTCTGTGACTGTGACTTACTTGTTGTTACATTCTATTTTTATAGGAACAGTTTAAAATTTTTTCTTTAATAATAAAATATAATCAAAAAATGCATAAAACACTTCAAACATTTGCGACATAAATCTATCATTAAAGTATATTAGTTGAAGAGTTTTTAAAACTAATAATGGAGGCACTGATGTATAATTTATTCTGAAGAAACAAGGACTGTGGTTTTATTTTTCTTTTGTTAAAAGTAAATTGACGGTCTTTTAAATCACTTTCAATTTTATTGTATTATTCTTGAAATAATAATTATATACAGATATAATTTTATGAAGTAGGTAATGTAAATAAATTATGATTTTGATAAGTTCATGCTTATTATATGTTATGTATGTTTCTATTTGGTTATATTTTTATTGTAGTTGTTATCTAAAGTTTAGAAAATACCTCAGTGGAAATAAAATAAAGAACTGTTGTATATTAGGGTGTACGTTACAAGTAAAGTACTCTTTAAAAGTAATTAAAATTAGGACGTAGATATTGGCTAAGGAGATGTCTCATAATGGTTACTAGGTCTAGTATGAGACTTGGACTGTAGAGTCAATGGCGACGGAGCAAACTTAGTTTGATTTCATCACTGGAGAGTAGTCAGTGTGGTGCGAGTAGTTAGTGGTTTAGACATATATATATATATATATATATATATATATATATATATATATATATATATATATATATATATATATATATATATATATATATATATATATATATATATATATATATATATATATATATATATATATAAATTACTATTACACAAAAAACATATTTTTCTGCTGTGTTTAAATTTCGTATATCCAAAATAATTTACATCACAATACCTATGTAAGTTGATTCTTATGCTATCATAAGAATCAACTTTGAGTATTTAATGTTCTTAAAATGAATATGTCTATACCCATTCTAATACATTATTACATTAACATCGCATTTTTGAAAATCAAAATGACATCATCACTAGTTTATGTTTTTTGGTGCTATTATTTATTTAGTGTTATATTTAAATATGACTTACGTCGTTTACAACCGGAGGATCCAAGAGAATACCAATTTATTAACTTGTACTTTAATAATTCTAAGCAGTTTACAAACTAGTTTGTTTGTTGAAAGAGAGAGAGTGAATATAATAAAATGAAATTATAATTACAAGGATTCACAAAAATAATTATAACAAACAAAGGTTTTAGTTATTCTGGATGTTAATACGATACAAAGCAGTGCGTCCAATCAGCGATTCCACGGTTCGTGAGAATATAATAAATGCTAACTTAACAATTTTATAATAAATAATTAATGAACACACGGTATGTAGGAATATAATATATTTTTATATTTTAAGGGAAATATGTTTTGAAAACAATGGAATAATATTTTTATAATATTGTAAAACATTGTTAGAGCTGTTCAATGTCCATACTGACAAAAATGACCGTAGATAAAGTCTTCCAATTGTTATGACGAAAAGAAGATTATAATATTAATTTAATAGAATATTGGAGTGGCGATTTGCTTTAACAAAGCTTTTAACTTTAAGCAACATCACCGAAAAAAAATAAGCTGAAACTAAAAAAAATTGTAATGTAATGTTTGGCAGTTTAGGAATGATATAAGCGTCCTAATTTTTTTCGTAAAAAATATTATGAAATGACATACAAGATTATAAAATAGTTTTTTTTTTATTAAAAATGCATTATATATAAACATGTATTTAAACAGGGTATATTTTAAAAATGTAATTAACAAGACGCCGTAACTCAGTTTTCCTCGTACCCGTACGTGTCTTTGTTCCGTTTCTTTGTATCATTAAGGGGTAGAAAAATACAAAGATACATAAAGAAGAGAGAAGTAATATAAAAGTTAATAAAGAAATTATAATTTCACATTCGTTCGTATTGAAATGGATTCTTGTAAAGATTATAAAATAGTATTAAAATGTTGTCTTTGTTTATTAATAACTAAGTATATAAGTTAAAAATCTTAATTACATAATGCCGTGAAAATATATTTATCAAATTATCAATAGTCATTATTTGTGTATTAATAAATAAGGTTTCTGACGGTTTCTTATCTATTTATCGTATAAACTTGAACCACCTAAAGCAAAGCCAAAAATCTTTCTACAGCGTAATTTCCGTGAAATGAATCTTGAGAAATTTTGTCATGATGCTTCCAATACAGACTAGCTGCAGATAGCTAATTGTGATACACTTGATGAACAAATTGCAACGTTTAATTTCCTTATTGTTCAGTTGTATGACAAACACGCACCACCAATCAGACCAGTTCGTATGAAACATCTCCCTGCTCTATGGCTCACTGATGAAATCAAAATGTGGCAGGAGAAATAATTACCTGCTCGCTAACAATTTGCGGCAGTGCTATACAATTATCAACGGTAAACATAATGGATTAACTTCTTATATCAACACAACACAACACAAAATGTTAATATAACAACTGTTTCTATTAAAATTGTATTTGTTATATATTAATATCTTTATATTTTGAGCAGATGATCCTACAAAACATGTTTTTAGGAAGGAGCCACAACCATGGTAAAACTAAGGATTATTGAGTACCTGGTTGCTCAAGTTTTTCAGCTTTTTCTCTTCTGCTGGCATAGCCATAAAGTTTTATATATGGTTAGTATATTGCTCCTTGTTTCGATACAATATTTGTGGCTACATTGCTTATCATACATATACTACGTTACAATTGAAAGAAAAAAAATAAATAACCATAATAAAAACAATTACAAATTATTATTTTTTAAACTTCGCATCATCTTACATAGTAAGTAATCTGCAGTCTAATTTTAGGTTTATGTTATTAATTCAATGTTTAACATTTGTAGAGTCGTACAGTGGATGAAGGTGTCTACTCCAAAGCATGGTGGTCGCAAGATAGGCGTCTGCGCCGCAGTTTTTTGCTGCTCGGAGGACAGTTAAATAAAACGATGCTGTTTACTGCAGGGCCGTTTGTTAATCTGAATCTTGTAACTTTTGTAACTGTAAGTATTTAAGTTAACAAAATCACATAAAGTCCATAGACTTGTTGGATTTTGTCATATCTATATCATCTCTATTTACGTCACTTTTTTATGTAAATCTTTTTTTTTGTTATCTATTTACCCAGACCTGAAAAAAAAAATTGGTCATATAAGTTTTCGTATAACTGCCTCATCGTTCAGTTTTAACGAGTCACTTCACCAAGTTGGATGTTTTAACTAAAAACCAAATGATATAAATTAATTTATTTTTATTTTTATTACAGATACTAAAGGGTGCATACAGTTATTATACGCTACTAAGTAACTTTGGCATTTAAATAATTTTATTTTTTAATGTTAAGGCACCGTATATGCTTTTAGAAAAGAAGTAAAACAATTATTGTATATCAAATCATAATAATTATATATTTCATACATTTTCTTCCAACTGCTTAGCAGAGTGATTGTATCATCCACTTCGACAAAGGATGATGTGATCTGTATGAAGCCACACTTCTCAAACTACAGCAAACACCATCGTCGGTATACGGTGATAAAAAATATCGATTGTTTAATAATGCATTTATTATTATATTTTCAACCTCTCGTAAAAATTATGTTTTTGTTTTTCCTAAATAATTGCTGCGAATTTTTTAGTTGACATTAAATTAGTATATTTTATATGTATATTTGCAACCTTAATAAAATCTTCAATAGCTTAATTTTTTTATAATTCTACCCGTAATAATCGAAATAATTGGACAACAAAAAATCCTACTTCTTTAAACTGTTCAAAATGAATCAATAATAAAGTCTGAAACATTTTTTTATAAAATATAATATTTTATTATGAAGATATGGTAATAGAAACCAAATAGTAGTTGGATTATTAATTTATATTCTACTGAAATTTAATTTCATATGACACGTCGGCTAAAATATACTTTCGGTGTCACATTTCAAATAGTTGAATAATCTCTCGGAACATCAGGAAATATAAATGTTTGATCTGTTACAATAACAATTACACTGAACCGAAATGTGTGGATTAAAAAAATATATGTTTTTTTTATCTTAGCCGAAGAGAGATATAATGAAGACATTGTTATAAACAATTTTAAAACCAGTGGACATAAGTTTAAAAGGAAAAGGAATATTGCATAAGTCAGTCTAATCAGAGAATAAATTAAAACTATAAACAATTTAAAGTCATATTTGTATATCTATAATATGATGTGGGTGAGTCAACATTTCCAACAATATAAGTTCTGTCTATGTTGTTTGACTGAAATGTTTGGTTGCTGACTCTCTCTCTGGACCGTGCTTGTGACTTATTTAAACTAAGGTTAAGTTAAAAAAATATGACCGAGTTAGCATTTAAAAAACACGAACTAGCCTATATATTTTATAAAAAAATTACAGATTTTTTTTTTGTATATATATATACTTTATTTATGATCAATTTATGAAGTAATTTATTATTTTTCTTAATGTTATTATGATATACAATATAATATTCCCTTTAAGACCTATAAAAAATATAACTTTTACATAAAATCTAATTTAAAATCAACAATCCGCCGGTGGGATAAACTGTTTAGGATCATCGGTGGGACAAGTCTGTTTAAGACGCTGACAGGGAGCTCGCCTCAAATATCAGGTCTATACCTATATTGTTTATGCCTGAGTCATACTAATCTTCCTTTAGGCTTAATGAAAACTATCGTTTACCGATTATAAAAAATTAAATAGTATATATCTCAACGATTGATAGTTTATATCTCTTGCTGGTTGGTTAAGAAAATTTAAAACTATTTGAATATTCTTGGTGCTCAGATTGATTTTAGACCTAAACTATCTACGAAAAGTGTTATTTTTGTTTAAAACGGACCATCCAATACTATATAGGAAGACATACGATACACCAGTGTACGTTTGCTTTCTTGCTCTTTCGTCCTGTTTTCACAAAATAAACTCAGTAAGTAATTAGTAATACACGTAGTTCATGTATTGTGACATTAATATGTAATTATTATTTAATTGATTTTATTTGATTTATTTTTTGTAATGTAATAATTTTGACTAATATGAGATAGTAATTATTAAAAGAATGTATGTAGAAAAGAATTGTATACTAACATTGGTTTATAACAATAAAAATGTTTCTAGCAAATACATCAACGTTGCAATCAATAATACTTAATAATCTTTTATGTGTTATATTACAACCAAAACTTCAATAAAAATAGAATTAGGATGTTGATTATAATGGTATAAGCAACATTCTAATTGTAATTCTAATAGGGATGGCTCCTACCTGCCAAATGTAACATAAGAGTTGTTTAAGCTTGAGTTTCAGATGGGAATTCTCCTGCTCTTGATATAATAGATATAAATAGATGTGTTAATATGAAAATATATATGTTTACAATAACGTCAACATTATATGTGAATATTTAACTTGTTATTAATCAACCTGCTGTAATATTTGGTTAAGACAAGATGTAACTTCACTGAAGTTGTCACATTATTATTTATTGTTTAAAATATAAATCGGATGTCTAAATATACGAACATTGTTTAAAATAATCATAAAATTATAAATAATGACTAAAATAAAACACTACACATCAGGTTAAGTAGAATAAACCTGATGATTATATTTTATAAATCTCTCGGTTGACTTAAAATTACTGTTTCATCATTTAATAGACAATTTACAAATTCGATGTATAAATATATGAATATATGTTTAAAATATTATATGAAATTATATATAATAACTGTAATAGACAATGGAAATCAAATTGTACTGTAAATGTAATAATTACATATTATTAATCAAGCACTTCACTCAAAGTTATATATATTATCACTAAATGGATGAATCATAAATTGTATGTCTAATTATAAAAAATATTTAATATAATACAAAATTTTAAGATAACCATTTCGTTATATAATACTATTAAAAGTAATGTAATATTATATTAATTATTCAATTTGACTGAATTGTTAACTGTGATGTTAACATGTAATATAACTTAATATAATTTAATTGTTAAATTAGAAATTTAAGAATAACAAATGTACGTGTAAATCAATGAAACCATTATATATGATTATTAAGCATCAAAATAATATACAATATCTTGATAATATATAACTATGTAGTAATTTAAATCTGCTAAAAATATTCGCCTATGGTTCTTTGTTAGAAAACGGTGTAAAAGGATGGAAATGTTGAGTATAATCATCAGTTACTCTCCATGTGTCTCCGCGTAATCTTCGAAGTAAAAAACCAAGTGAAAAAAATACAAGTGAAAAGCAAGTGACAGTGAAAATTATAACTCAGTGCGAGTAAAGAGACCACAAATACAATAACGTGAAATATTAGTCTGGACTAAGTAAGCGTTTACAGTTAAGGTACGACATAAGTGTTTTATTACTATTATTATTTAAAATATTGCTTTATACCACAAAACACTAAATCCGACTATTGTATAAGATTTAGAGCGACTTAATTGTTATTAAAGATTAAAAATATGTTATTATAATTCAATGTTGCTAAAAATTACAGTTTCTTTTAAACAATCACTTACTTATTATTTTACATTATAACAAAAATCTAACACACTCATCATACTTCACCTTTATTCCTTCTACTCCTCCTGAACAGTTTTAGATTTTGGTAGTGATGATGGTTATAATGTTAAATGTTTTTATAGATTCAATTAATGTCAAAAGTTAAACTCCAATACTATCCAATCTCCTAATAAATAAAAAATATAATTTTATCTAGAGCCATTATAAACTTACAATTTTTTTACTCCATTACCATATTATAAAAAGAATTATTCGTTGTTTTTATAAATATATAAGCCCTGAATCATATATTTAAACATAACAATAAACTATTGACGGTGCCCTTTTCAGATAAATCAACTCAGATTGTGATCCGTTTATTGAATTTTCTGAGAAGTTTACTAACGACCCGCGTTTGTCACGAGGGAGTTGAATTGTAGAAAAGAACAAATTGAATAGAAATAAAGACAACAAAATATATTTTTCATTTCCAATAAAGTCCAGTGAAGGAATCAAACTCATGACCTTTGGCTCAGCAATCGAGGTAATTAAATACCAGACCTATTGACCATTATATGGCATCTCATTGTCCAATATTAACGATCAAGTTCCATTTAGTTTAAATTTGTAATTATAATGTGGAAGAAATATATATATGGAAATGTAAACAATCTATTTATAAGATCCAACTTAATATAATAATATCGAGGTATTGTTATTATTACCAAGATTATTAAAAAGAAAACTAAAGGATTTTCACACAACTTCTTTGTAGAGCATGTATCAGAACTTAATATTTTAAATTGTTATTATTATTTCGTTCATTTACGTGCTGGTCTGCTCCATCATGATCTATTGTAGCGTGGTGCAGCTAAGCATAGTTTATAATAATTTTATAATCCTTTTCCACGAGGCACACTTCATACAATTTTCCAGCTGAAGTTAATGAAATTGAAAAATAATCCTGAGTTATGGAATCAGCGAGGCGGTGATTGACAGAGAGTGATTTATTGTTCGTAAACACTTCCCGGAAATGAATTTATTTATTAACTTTCAGAATATATGTTTTATTTATTTGGATTATAAACTCTAGGATAATTGACTTTTTCCTAACATTATATAAATTTTAAACAAACTGACAGAACAAAAATATTAATACTTCTATAATATGTATCACATGGAAGTCTGGATCCCGTATCCCAACAATGACATACCTCTCTCAAAGATGTTGTCAGACTTTTCGCACTATTTCCAAAAAGGCATGCTTTATTAATAAAATTTCGTACCTCTAGATATCATGTAATTAACGGTTTTTTTATAAAACCTTTTCATCAGAAAAGTGCTTTGATATTAAAAAATATTAAAAAGGAATTTTGTTATATAATTATCCGTTCTTTAAATAGGAGGACGTCCCGTAATAATTCCCTCTCAATTATAAAGTAAAATAGGGATAACGGAAATACCGGCTAACGAGGATTCTTTTTACGAGTTGTGACTGTAAATATCTTCAAATATAAAATAATATATATATATATATATATATATTTTACAAGTTTATGGTCACAAGGTTAAATGCTTAAAGTGTCTCGGCTATTCTGTCTGTCAAATGGTGAGTAAGATACTATTTTATGAAAATTGACAACACATTAAATTATTAAAATTAAAATTCAGTTTTTATATGAAAAAGTATTTTTTCATATAAAAACTGAAGTCAATTTATTATTTAAAATACAAATAATTTGTAGACTGAAACGATTGTTACACCTAAATACTATTGTGGAATATTTACCTTGTTTCTTTCTTTCTTTCTTTGATTATCCTTAAAATGGGACATACACCCGAAATATCAATCAAACGAGACTGATGGTAAATATGTTATTAACATTTAAATAAGTTGAATTATTCACAATAAATGTAATTTTTTTAAAAGCTGGTATGAGGTGTATTGTTTCAATGCTGTTTTTGTAAGTGTCATTGACATTTAAACTCTTCTCAGATAGACAGTCCTATTCAAAAAATTCAGCCAAGCTTTAAGCAAGTAGTATTGATTTTTGGGATTAATAGTCAGTTTATTAATATTTTTTTAGTTTATAAGCATAGCCGCGAGTAAGTATCTTATGTAGAGCTAGTAAGCTTATCCAACTTTCACATATAGCGAGCGACGAAATAAAGCGATAGTTGTTTTGTTATTTGATAAAATTGAGTAGATTTTGGCCTAAAAATATTATTAAATTCATGTAATAAAAAATCGAAAACTTTATTTGGATTATCATCACTTACATGCCCTTAAACCGTATTTGCAGAAAGTTATTTTTTAAGGTAAGGATTCAATTTTTGTAACACGAGTAGGTCTGCAAGTTAATATTTGGGGCCTTTCAATTTAATGATTAATTAACAAAGAAAATTGTCAACGACAGTGGTCTGAACTTAAATTCGATAATCTCTAATAATAATATATATCTCTAATAATAATAAATTGATAGAAATACAACTAGTAGTAATATAAAATTTATTATTACTACTAGTTGTTGTGGTAAAGTAAATAAAAATAATATTAAAACTTTAGTTATTGTATTAATTATATATTACGTTATAATTTGTGACATTAATTAAGCGTATGTGAAGTTAATCGATATATCTCAAACAATTGATCATATTTTATGTCATAACAACGACGATCTTGTCATGAATTGTATCTCTATTATCTATTTTGAAACAAAATATTGACTTGTAATAATATAATTTACATTACATGTTACTAGCAATACTAGTATTATACAGTTTAAAATTTCTGTTCAAATAAAATTGACTTCATCATTAATATCCCAGATATCTACTCAAAAGGCTACACTCAGACAAAATTCAGTTACGGACGTTTACTTCCCACGTTCACTTGGATTTCATTAGTAGTTTGGTAAATGAATTTTTAAATGTAAGTTTCGAAGCTTAGTCGTTAATCATAGGTCTTGACTTATTAACAAACGTACAACTCTTTATAACTTTATTATACATAAATATGATATGACATCGCAACACCTCGTTATGATGTGTCATTGGATAACGTTTATAAATTCCGGAATGTATTATCATCCACTAAAAATAAAATAAAATTTGTGGTGACCAATGCCTGCAAATCACATTCTGATGATGCAATGAGCACTGCATCATCTGCATATAGCAAGCAATTGACCTTTAGGTCACCTACTTTCACTTCCATGTCACTGTCTTTCACGCCTTGGAGACAACTATCCAAATACAAGTTGAACAACCAAGCTGACATAGCGCATTGCTTGCGCTGACATTGCTTAACACCCGATTGAATGTCAAACCAGAGCGACATGTCAGCTCCTACTCGCACACAGGCTGAGTGATCTCTGTAAAGAGATCTCTCTTTACAGCCTGTAGCAAGGGTCCGCTCACATTGTATCGGGGCAGTATCTCCCATAATTTCTTTCTCACAACCCTGTCAAACGCCTTTTCTAAATCCACAAAAGCACAGAAAACCTTTTGGTTTAGGGCCAAAAACTTTTCTGTGATCATGCGGAGGGAAAAGATCTGATCTATACACCCTTTTCCAGGTCTAAAACCTTCTTGGGCCTCCCACAACAGCCTTTCAGATCTCTCTTGCATTCTTCTCGCTAATATCTTAGCATAAACGCTACCGCCCAAGCTAATCAAACTGATAGCCCTATAGCTTGCACAGTCTATCTGTGAACCTTTGCCTTTATACAAAGGTACGATAACTGCAACTCGCCAATTGTCTGGGTCCTCTCCTGATTTCCAGCATAAATTGCACAAAAGCCAGAACAAGTCCAAGACGCGTGGCCCACCATATTTGATCATCTCGGCAGTAACTTCATCTGCTCCCGCAGCCTTACCACATTTCAGACTTCGAATCGCGCTCTCCACTTCTTCCAAACTGATTTCACCATCGGCTACATCGGGACTCAGCAGTTTGCTGGTACTCGAGGCCGAGGTCTCCTCACATTCATACGTCTCCTTGTAGAATTCCGCCCACCGCTGCAAAACGTGTGCTTGCTCTGTTAAAATTTCACCGTTCTTTGAAAGCACCCCTTTCATTCTACAGGTTTCCGAACAACCCCGGGAATCACTAACTTCTCGCCAGAAAAGCTTCGTGTTTTCCCGGAAGTTGTTTGTCAACCTTTCATCCCTTTCTCTCTCAGAATTTTCACGCTTTATCTTTATAAGTGCTTTCGTTTTGTGCTTTTGCAGCTTGTACTCTCTTTTTCTTATCTCTCTCATACTTTTATCCTTACCCGAGGCTTTATAATCCAGCCATGCTTTCTTCTTTAACTCCACAGCGCCTTTCACTTCATCATCCCACCATTCATCGCGCTTTTTACTAAAACCTCTTTTCCTTTTACCACATACCTCTGTCGCTACTTTCACCATACCATTTCTAAGGTTCTGCCAACATACTTCAACACTTTCATTTCCAGAATCACAGCTTGCAAGCTTCTTGGAAACCCTTTCTTGATATTCCTCTCTGATCGGTGGATCTTGAAGCTTCCAGCTTCTTATGCGATAATTCGACTCCAAGCCAGGACACGTTGTGCGGCTGCGCCAACCCGCAAACAGACCTCTTATTCTAGTAACGACTAGATAATGGTCCATTCCCAGGTCAGCACCCCTAAACACTCGCGTGTCCATAACTTGGTTTCGAATACGCTGATCCACTAGGAATAAATCTATCATACTTCTTTTTTCCGCTCGCTCCCATGTGTACATGTGAATTTGCTTGTGATCAAACGTCGTGTTTGCCACAAACAAATTATTCTCCTTACAAAATTCCAAAATAAGCTTTCCAGCCTCATTTACTCTCTTATCACCGTACTTGCCTAGCACGCTATCGTAACCACTTCGCGCGGTTCCAACCCATCCATTCATATCTCCACATACTATCAATTTTTCATTATCTCTGACACTACTTAGAACATCCCTGACACTCTCCCAAAACTCCTCGAGCTCGCTCACTTTAGATGAGGATACTGGCGTATAAACGCCTAGCAAGAATACTCTTGTTATCCCCAGCTTAAAGCGAACCCAAAGAAGCCTCGGGTTGATCGCCTTGTATTCTACCATTGCACTAACCATTCGAGAGGACAACAACACGACTACACCTTGGCAACCTCGCTCACCCTCTGGAACTCCAGCCCAGAAAGCGACCCGGTTGCCAGGCAAATCGGTCATATCATTGCCTTTTCGCTTGGTCTCAGACACACAAATAACATCCAGATCTTTGTCATCCATCACATCTAATAATTCATTCATCTTCTGTTCCATACCTCCTCTTACATTCCACGTAGCTATTTGTAGCTCCGTCCTCCACCTCCCGCCGTTCGGAATATGGCGTGTTGGTTGGCGGTCCCCAACGCCAACGAGTAGGTACCATGGGTATTATTGGTATTATATCATGGGTATTATATCATGGGTACCGAGAATGCTCACGTCTTTTCAGAAAGAGCAGCGCGTCGATGCGTGAAAGCATTTTTTGGAGTTGTGTGTAGATAAACCTGCACAGATTTTGGACCGAATTGTTACGGGAGATGAAACATGGGTTCATCACTTTGCGCCTGAGTCCAAACAAAAGTCCATGCAATGGCATAAAAAGGGGACACAACCACCAAAGAAATTCAAGGTGACGGAGTCGGCTGGAAAGATGATGGCTACTGTTTTTTGGGATTATGAGGGGATAATCTTGATTGATTACGAAGAAAAGGGAAGGACTATACCCGGAGAATACTACCGATATTAGAAAAATTAAAGGATGCCATCAAGGAAAAGCGGTGAGGAAAATTGGTGTGTTGCTCTTGCAAGACAACGCACCGGGTCACAAGAGCAGAATTGCAATGGCTGCTCTGCACATGCATGGGTTCGAATCCCTAGTTCACCCACCCTGTAGTCCAGACCTGGCCCCCAAGTGACTTTTTTTATTCCCCAATTTAAAAAAAGACTTAAGAGGAAATAAATTTTCCGACGACAATGCGGTAAGGGAGGCAATTTCGGCTCATTTTGACGGAAAAGATAAAACATATTTTTATAGTGGTTTAGAAAAATTAATTCATAGGTCTAATAAATGTATTGAGCTTAAGGGTGATTATATTGAAAAGGAAAAATAGTTTTGTTGTTTTATTATATTTAGATCCCTTTCATTCCACGAACTTTTGGACGTCCCCTCGTAGATATATATCTATAATTACCTAATTTTGTTAAATATATTTTCTTATTACTTTTTGATGTTCTCATAAAATTACGAAAAATTATACAATAAGTGTTTAATTAAATCACATTTCTTTTTTCTGAATAGTTTTTGTTAGTTTATCTTTTTTACCTATTTTTATCATTGTTTACGCATTTTGTTTTGTTGCAGAAGTCCATTGGCGTAGACTGGCAATGCTTCACCACACAAATCCCTCACGAAATTCTTAAGTATTATTGGGAAAGCAGTTTTTTAAGTACTTAAGAACTGCATCATATTAAAATGTAAAGCTAACTTCTGCTTAGTTTCAATTTGCGCTGAAATATGGAAAGAACTAAATTTGCATTTTAAGAACTTTGTGTTACTTAAGACTTTTATTTTAATATATCTTTTGAAAGATTTAATTCTAAGTAGGGAATATGTATGATGTGAAAGTTGTATTTTATTTGGTTTAAAAGAAGCATAAAGCTTAACGCACAAAACGACATATAATATGTCGTTTTGTGAATTATATAAATGTGTAATATAATGATATACTGTGGTTTATGTAAAATAAGATTTTGTAGATATATTTGTCATTATATATTTTCAGTTAGATGAAAAAGTAATATGTTTACTTTATCGAAAATAAGATTACAATATGTTCTGTTTCTTATAATGACTTACTAAACAATATTTGACAAATTTTAAACAATTTTTTTTTATATTAACAAAAAAACAAAGACGTAAGTTGGATAAAATTTACAAATATATTAAAATTATGCGTCTTTAATCTCAAGCAGCTAATTCGGGACAATTATTCAGAGAAAGGACTAAAATAAAAATTTAAAAAATTTAAAAATGTAAAAAGTTTGATGATTCAAACAGCCGTCCGAAATAATGGACATCTTCCTCGCGGCGTTTGAAATTATCGCTGATTTCAAAAACACAATCATCTTAATTGAGGTCAGAGCTTTGTCTATGATCTAATAATATAACATAATTTTATTTTCGCCATCCTTATAAATGTATCTTTTAAAAAATAATGAACTGTGTTAAGTATTCGCGAGAGAATGTAATCTAGGACTGACATCGTCGATTTCGAGATAAAATTGTGTAAATCTAAAACCTAGATACTATTTTTCTTTCTATTGGTGTCTGCAAACAGAGCAGATTGGTCAGTCAACAAGTTCTTTGTGAAATGGGTTCACGGTTAGAAAACGCCGGTTTCTTTGTCAATTGATAGTTCAATGTTTGCGGATTATTTGCGGAGTGTGGGTGTAAGTGTTGGTTAGTTCGTTTTTATTCCCTCTTACCTCCTCCTTGTTCAGCTGTTTGCACTGGGTGTGTAAGCCAATGTTTTTTATGGTATATTATAATTCGATGTGAAATTTTATATACCGCTTTATATTTTTAATATAATATTTGTGTTTTAGTCGTAGTAGAAGGTGGATTACCACCTTCTACTATAAATTTGAGATGTTTCATACATTAGTATGAAACATCTCAAATTTATAGTTTTTTATAAGATTGTAAATGGAATGAGATTGGAAATGTAATACTGAGAGAGCCTTATAAAAAACGAAAGTTTGCTTAGAATTCAAGCGTTTTAATGCCCCTTTTCCTTAAGGAAAAAAAAGAAAATGACGCAGTTATCAGGCCTCATAAAAATATTAAATCTCGTTTATGTTGCTGTCCTCGATAATAAATCAACATAATAGATTTTCAACTCACATTTAAGTTGTGTTTTAAAGTCTGTGTGTGTTTATTATGCCTATGTTGGAAATATTGACAAATTAAAATGTGTTCGGTTTATTTATTACTAGCTTTTGCCCGCGACTTCGTCCGCGTTTCCGTCGTTTTTCGAAAAAAAATTAGCAGATGTCCTCCCTCATAGTTTTGACCTAACAGGCAGATTCACTTTCGTATTTTAGAAGGGCAATAGTAATATAATATGCCAATCCACAAAACTGTTGAAAAATATAAGTAACCGCAGAATATTATAATATACCCACGCTATACCCACGACTCGGTCAGCGTGTAACTCCTTGTTTTTTATTAAGATAATATATTGCTAATATTTTTAGATCAAATTAAAATGTTTCAGCGCAAAGCTTCTGGGTAGACTATGTTAAGAGTCGACCCGTCCGGCACGTGAACGTAAAGATTCCTAGAATTGCTAACCCGGGAAAGAGCGACGTATAATTGACCATGCGAGAAACAGCTAACACCGAGATCTACTCCAGCAACACGAAAAGTCTGCCCTTGAGCTTTATTGATAGTCATGGCATAGCACACCGATACTGGGAATTGCGTTCTTTTAAATTGGAATGGAAAATTATTTGGTATTATGGGAATTCTGGGAATAAAGACAGTTTCTCCTGCACCGCAACCTGTTAAAATTTGAGCCTCGATTACATTTTGTTGCAACTGGGTTACTTTTAGCCGAGTTCCATTGCAAAGTTGAGGTGGTCTTAAATTTCGGAGCAGAATTATCGGTATGCCAATTTTTAAACAAATTATATGAGAAGGTAGTCCAGGCATACTTAAAGAATTTAAAAATTCTATCGGGTAATTAGTGGCTTCTTGTTCATCAACCATTCTATTTATTGAACTATAAACTTTGCTTTCTCCCTGTATATTAGACAGTATTTTATTATTAATTTCAGATGCCTGGTCATTGCGAGGAGTCAAAATGGACCTTTCGCAAAGCCAAGAATTGTCCCTATTTAATATAATTGTTATGTCACCGTAAACCGAAGATATAAGATGTTGTTGGGATTGCACTATACAACATAACTCAGGTGTCAGAATAAGTTTTCCTTGGTGTAGTTGTGGATAGGTACCTTCACCAATCTTCAATAATGTATCAGAAAATTCACGATTATCTGCGTTGTCTCCAGTTCTCACTCGCATATTTATAGTCAAATGCACCGATTGTATATCACGCCACAAATAAGAGCTTTTCAGGCAAGCCCTAATCTCATCAGCTCGGGTTCCCCGTGGTATTACCGGTAAGGTTTGTCGGAAATCACCACAAAATAAAACCGTAATACCGCCCATTGGTCGATCATTTTGTCTTATGTCCCTTAGAGTTCTGTCTACTGCTTCTACTCCTTTTCGATGGGCCATCGTACATTCATCCCATACGATTAAATTACACTCACGCAATACCTTAGCTTTGTCGCTATTTCTTGAAATACTACAGGTTGGACTTTCCGTGCGATCTAAATTAATTGGTATTTTAAACATAGTGTGAGCAGTCTTACCTCCTGGTAGCAATGTTGCAGCTATACCTGATGAAGCCACGGCAAGAGCGATTTTACGCTGATTTCGAACATAAGCTAATATTAATTTAGTCAAAAAAGTTTTCCCAGTTCCTCCAGGTGCATCTAAAAACCATATTGTTCCTAAATTATTCTGCACACTCTCGCACACGCGATCATAGACTAAGCGTTGTTCTGCAGTCATCATTGGGACACCGTTTTCTAATGTTACCAGCAGTTCCATTGGGTTGTAACCAATCTCTGCGGAATATTCCCTATTGGTAACCTCTCCGACTGAGGTTGGCGTTGGCAAACCATATTCACAAAGTGATTTACCGCCTACTGCTGTTAAGTCTTCCTGAAGAGCTAATAAGCACTGATTTATAGCCAGATCTCGAAAATTATCATTAGTTGCGCCTTCATTATTGTGAGATAAATTCCGAAGAAAGTCTTCTGCAAATTTTTCTTTATATTTTTCCCATAATTGGACAGGATCAGATAAATTACAAAATGTGAGTAATGTTACAAATAAATGGCGTAACCGTCGTGGATTATCACTAACACAGGATTCTGCTAAAGCGTCATCCCAATGTTGATCATTTTCAAGCAAATGACGCGCTTGGCAAGCTGCATGATAAGTTGGATAAACAACATCGTCTACTTTTCTCAAATCTATAAATGATGTTGGTCCTCGCACTGTATGTAATAATAATCTCAAATAAAAACACTCTGCGTTGTTAGGATGAACAGTATACACTCTACCAAGAACATGTTCTTTGAAAATACCTGTCTCGCCATCTACAGGCCTGCCTCGGCGTCTACGGTTAAAGACACCTCGTTGTTTATCGTAGGTATAATACGATGGAACTTCTTCATACAAAAGAGACTTTGCGAAATTATCAGTTTGGCAAAGTCGAAAGAATGCCAATAAAGTTGTTTGTCTAGGGTTCTCTAATCGTTCTGTAACATTTTCGGCGTTAAAATATATACGTTGACCGCCTTCCAGATGAACATCCAGATGGGTCACGGGTGGATATCTTTCGTGAATATTAAAACTTAAGATCCGCCACACAGCTTCTGAAGAGCTGATATATCTGCCTGACTGAAATCTAGTAACTTCATCATGTTCATTTCTTAACGCAAACGTAGCTTGGTCACTGCCCTTGTTAATGTACTTACAAATATATTTAATTGACTCTACACTATTACACATTTCTACATTTATGTGAGCTTGAAATGCTCTGGACAATACAGGCGAATACGGAACGACCCACCTATTATCTAAAGTAACCTGTTGTCCAGACATTCGCTTTTCAACAGTAAAACCACCATTGTCTCTTGAACGGCGACGATATAATGGGTATCCATCATGTCCTGTTACAGTTTCATCCACTAATGCTTTTGGATACCTTTTAGTGCAACGACCGTCTTGCATGCAAGGAGTTTGCATTTTAGTTAGAGTTATTTGCGTTAAATGCACCACATGAACCATGTATCATATGAGTTTTAACAATGTCGTATAACAGGGGATCTGCAGTCGGATCTGGAATTTCAGCACTGATTAATCTGTCTACATCATTAGGTCGAACCTTATCTTTTAACCAAAGCAAGATATGTGCGTGAGGTAAGCCGCGTTTTTGCCACTCAACACTATACATATAACACAATACTTCTCCAAAAATGTTATCTTTGGTAAGAAGATCTATCATTGATTTTAATTTTAAATGAAACACTCTTGCAATAATATCATGGCGGTCATGCGGTGCCTGACCCTCAAGAAGCTCCCGAGTGATTTCATCCCACTTGGGATTGGTAGTTACAGTAACAAATAAGTCGGGACGTCCATATTTTCTTACGTAACAAAAAGCGTCTTGAGTACGTTCATGCATGTAGCGTGGACCACCAGTAAAAGAAGAGGGTAAAATAACTAAACGACCCATATTCACAGTATCGTTATCTTGCTGCATGGCATCGCGAAGGTGCACGTATTCTTCAGCGCGCAGCTGCCTTTGATTAGATCGTATATAAACTAATCTTTCGGTTTCAATTTTTGCGTACATGTCAACAATAAACTGATTAAATAAGCCACGAAAACGTTGAAAGTATACCAATCTATTCCGTCTCACTTGCAGGTGGTAACAATAAAATTGAAGGCATGACACCTTTTATTATAATTAGGTGCGCCTGTGCGCGGATCGGTTTGGTGTACAGCGAAATTATAACCATCTTCCCCTCGACAGTATATCATAGGATATTGCAAACTGTCGTAAGCCCTGTGGGTTTCGAAAATACGTTGCAAACGATTGTCTCTGGAACGTATAACGATATCACGCCTATCACATTCCTGGTCGACCAGTACTACAGCAACTTCATTCGTGGATGGAACGTTATGACGCCCAGGGTGTTCCTGAGTTGGACGCTTATCGGCATTTATAACAATTTTATAATTGTTATTACCATCTTGAGAAAGGGCTTCTAATGCCGATTTAAAACTGCATACGTACGAATTAACCTGATGTAACATGTTCTGAAGTTGTGAAATGAGTTCAGTATTTAAATTCGGAAAATATTGATTTCTTATATTCGACTGTTCGTTGTAATCGGATACAAAATATATTTGAAGAAATTTAGGTTGTTCTTCAGGCAAAAGGGACCCTATCAAATGGTAAACCTGACCTTGTACCTTAAAAGTAGGCATGAAAGGGCCTTCTGAGATTTGTTTAGCACCAAAGGATGTCATTTGGAATGCACTATTATAAGTGCGAATATTATCTAAAAACTGTTTGGATTGCAAATGTTCCCCTAAAAGTAGTGATTTTAAAGGTTCCGGTGGGTCTTCGAACGAAGGCAAATTTATTTTACCTCCAGAACAACAGAAACCAGCAGACTCTTTCCTCCACTTCGAAGCATTACAAAAGGAACATACTACGTTCATATCGCCTATTTCAGAAGATGATCTGTAATCAATTGTGAGGTTATAAGCAAACCCACTTTTATATTTATCGGACCACGCCACCGAATTTGTAGATTGATCTACCACGTGTATATCTAAGTCATTAAGAACATGTCGAAATCTATCTGCAGTAAGACGGGCCTCTCGCTGTTCTTCTGTTTCAAGCGACCGAATATTTTCAATTCTTAATCTTTCATTAGATAAAGTAATCAATTGTTCTTGTCTCAAAGAATTGTAATAATCGCGTCCCGACTCTAGTCGTTGTTCATGCTCATGTTTATCTTCAAGAGATCGAATCATGTTATGGTGCGCCCTATCATTTGTCAAACGGTCTTGATATTGAGTAAAAGTTTCAGATTCTCGAGACAAAATATGACGTTCGCGATCAGCTGTAAGCCGTAATTCCCTCTCAGTGAAGGTTTCGGACTCGCGAGATAAAATATGACGTTCGTGGTCAGCTGTAAGCCGTAATTCCCTCTCAGTGAAGGTTTCGGACTCGCGAGATAAAATATGACGTTCGCGGTCAGCTGTAAGCCGTAATTCCCTCTCAGTGAAGGTTTCAGACTCGCGAGATAATGTATGCCGTTCGCGGTCAGCTGTGAGTCGCAATTCTCGTTGTAAAGCAGTTTCAGCTTCTCGGGATAACGCATGTTGTTCCCGGTCAATGGAACGCCTTAGCTCTCGTTGAGAAGAGCTTTGAGAAGCCCGTGTTGTAGCTCGTCTCGCTCTTTCAGCTGCTAATCGCATCTCTCTTTCTGGAGAGCTTTCATTAGCTCGAGATGTTGAGGCACTAACTCTCATAGAGTTTAACCGATGTGCTCTTTCCTCTTCCGATTCTTGAGAACGCGTCATTCTCATTCTCCTAGCTTGACTCGAAGTTCGAGATAAAGATGGTCGTTTTTTAGGTGGCATCGTTTATTTTATTTTTAATCGACGGTAACTTAAATTCTATTTAGTTACCCAACAAAAAACTTACGTCAGAGGTCCTAACTATAGCTAAGTATATAATAAATAGAATATAAATCTAAGTGCCTATTAAAACTAAAATAATATTCTAATCGAATTATAAATATGTACGTAGGTACCTACAAATTACAAAAGAATAAAAAATGAAAATAAAGCTATACTTAATGCGTGTGCAATACTATCTACACTTACCTACTTCACTTAAAAATGAATAATAAGAAATACCTACAACTACTGTAATTAATCAAAGTACCTATGCTAATACAAAAAAAAACCTTAGATGTTCTAAGTACAGCTGCTATATAATAAAAAAATATAAATCTAAGTGCCTATTTAAACTTAAATACCTAATATTCTAATAGAATTAAACTAAGAAATATGTACCTACCTACCTACAACTTAGGTACAAAAAAAAAAGAAATGAAAATAAAGCTAAAACACGTGTGCAGTATAGGTAGATAGTAGGCAATATCTACCTATACCTACTTCACTTAAAAATAAATAAAAAATACCTATGAATACTATAATTAATAAAAGTACCTACCTACGCTTTTATCTACTCAATACAAAAAAAACTAAACATAAAATGCCCAAAACTAACCTATCAGTAACTAAAAATCTAACAATAATCTAATCTATCTATCTATTATCTAATCTAAAAATCGAATCTAAATCTACTTAAAAAGAAATAAAATAGGAACTATTAATAGTTAAGAATTTAAACAAAACTAAAACTAATTTAGAAAATAACAACAAAAGAAATTAAAATAAACTATTTAAAGACAAAAAGTCGCGCTGATAAGCACGGTTTATAAAATAACAATTATTGTCTGTCAATAAAGTTCAACACTCTGAACGCATCAACAGCCAAATATTGAATGACGCTTGCGCTCGCCTCCCGCCCCTTTTATACTCTGCCGCCGCGAGCCCCGTCGAGCGCGGCAACCGTTACGCAAAAATAATCCTTATAGCTTGATTCACTATTCACGCGCGATGTCTTGTTGGCGTATTTCATGTAAGTAAGTATAAGTTTGGTGTTTCTATACCGATTTCAATGATTCTTTTTTTATTGAATTGGTGCTAATGTTTATTTTTTTTTTAATTAGGAATGATGGTGAGCATTATTGGTTTTATAAACGTAAAAGTAAACAAATATAATAAGAAATCTCCGAACTGCTAAGCTATCGAGAGTTATGCGTGTTATTGTGAGTTAACTATAAAAGGTAGATATATGCTGTCTTGGAATATTTTTCGTGTATTTTTATGTAGAATATTTCCGTTATACATAGTTTCTATGTAGCTCTAACCATTAAGGCTGCACACGCGACGGAAGCTTAAAAAATCAAGCAACTTCTCCCATTTTCTCAACATTTCCTTTCACTGCTCTGCTCCTATTCATTGTAGTGTGATGAAAAGTATACTATTACCTGCCCAGGAGTATAAAGAATAATTGTACTAAGTTTCGTTAAAATCCGTCGAGTAGTTTTTTTTTCTATAAATAACATACAAACAGACAGACAGACAGACAGACAGACAAAAATTTTTTTAACTGCATTTTTGGCATCAGTATCGAACACTAATCACCCCCTGCTACTTATTTTGTAAATATATTTCATGTACAGAATTGACCTCTCTACAGATTTATTATAAGTATAGATGTACGCCTACAATAATAAACTCTAGCACTTTAGTTGTTTACTTTATCCAAGTTTCTCTGACACACATGTTTGTTTTTCTATACTTGAATTTAATATGTACTAAAGATTGTATTTCTTTTTTTCATATCGGATAACGTTAAATTAATTATATTATTCTTTATACTGATTTGTATTTAATAGAGCAAAAACTACTTCTTTAATTGAATTTTGCGACAGTTAAATGTAATGTAAGTATGCTGAACGTGATATTTTTACAATGTTTGTTCAGCTTTAAATTATATGACATATCGGTTTAGAGTTGAGAAATAATTACTCTTACTTACTTTAGTGCGCTTTATTTTTAACTAATTTCATAAATATTTCTATCCTATCTAGTGGATAATAAGTTATTCCTTTTAGGTATAACGGGAAAAGTAATCATCAACAGAAAGTGCGACCGAGTGTCGTCTTACTCGCCACTCCATATGAATCCCAACACAAGCACATTTCAGGTCAGTAGATTCTTTTATCTTTTACGATCTCACGCACACAAATGGTTCTCAATAGTCTCTGCAATATAATTTTATCACACTTCTCTTGAATAATTTTATTTTACCAATCTCGTTAGTTTATTTAAAATCCTTGTAATTATATTAGTATTATGAAAAAGACTTATTTGTGTAATGAGAATTATTTCTAAAGAATAGCAATAAAGTTCCATACATATGCCAGTTAACTAAAAATAAATGAATGAATGAGAATTGTCAATAACTTTTAAAAAAGTATTTTTAATCTAGTGCTTTATATAACAATATATAAATCACTCCGGTTGATATCATACAATTAATACATTTGATTCGAGTCTCGTTAAAATTAAGGTGGTAAAATATTTCCAGGTTAAAGAGTCCAGGTGTTACTAATGTCCATTCTGTCTATGTGTATGAACTTAACTGCGACACAAAGATTATTTTTGTAATGCCAATGTTGCTTTTGTAGAAGAAAAAAATGAAAACTGTATCCTATTTACGTATACTTGTTTAATGCCTGAGAGGTCGCAAAGATTACATTAATATTTATTAATATTATTCAAGGACATTTTTGTATTTAGCTCCAGAACAGTATTATTATCTTATTTTCAAATGCCACTACATTTAAAATTAAAATAAAAAGAAGAAAGAAACATTATTTGGTTTTCAAATATATTGCATTGCTAGCCATATTTGTATGATTAATAATCTAGATCAGGTGCTGAGGTTATGAAGAGTATGATGAAAAAAAATAAATATTTGAAGCTTATAGATTACATTTACTTCTTACAAAACACATTTCTTAAGTATCTGTAATTATAGATAATATAATATCTATTTCTCTCGGTTTCTTATTTATTTATTTTTATTTTTATTTATTTATTAAAACTTCATTGCACAATCAAAATGGTACAATTGGCGGACTTAATGCTATCTAGGCATTATCTACCAGTCAACCAACAATATTAACAGAAAAAATAAAAACAATGAGGGTAACAAATAAGCAGAAAAAAAATGAATGAAAGAAAATCGCTTATAAATTAAATATACTATACTATACTGAAATAAAGAATAATAAATACAACATAATTATCTTATCGCTATAAAATAAACTAAATACGAAAGTGTAAATAAATACAGATACTCAAATTCAATAGTCAGGTAGTAAATGGACAATAAATATTCACTGCATTCTCTCATGAAGATCAAATGAAATAATGAATCAAATGCGCTTCTTAAATATTTGTCGGCTAGAAGCACGACGAAGTGTATCGGGTAGGCTATTCCACTGTTTAATGGCGTGTACTGTGAAGGAATTAGACATAAAACCAGTATGGTGCGAAGGGATACATAAGCTTAAGTTCGATGATGAACGGAGATGAAAGTTATGAGTTGTCCTCAAGAGTTGAAATTTGGACTTCAAGTACAGAGGAGAGGATGAATCATTTAAAATAGAAAATAACTGACAGAGAGTTCTTGAAATTCTTCTTTTACGGATGGGAAGCCAGTCCAGCTTAGAACGGTATTCAGATATGTGATCATATTTACGTAAGTTAAAAATAAAGCGAATGCAATTATTGACGAGACGGTCCAATTTATTTAGATTGGCTTCAGAGATATTAGAGTAACATACATCAGCGTAGTCAATAAGTGGAAGAATAAGGGACTGCACCAACAGAGTTTTGTTTCGAATGGGTAAAATGTTTTTGTGCCGATAAAGTGAACGTAATGAGTACGTAACTTTTCGACATAACTCAGTTACCTGGACACTCCAACTTATTATTGTATATACTCATTAATACCCTCATTATAACAGCTTTAATCACTCGATACTTTAATAAACTCACTCGAACTGATTAATGAGTTCGACATAATTAATTACAATTTAATTATTCATTGAATTAATAACTATTGGATCAAATTTTCTTCAAGTTTAAATAATTATAGATTTAATTAAAATAAGTTCTAGTAACAAGATCGATGCTTCAAAACTTATACACCTTTGAAAAATGAAAAGAATCTTTGTTATTTATAAAGAGAAGGGTGGGTTGAGTTACTGAGATAGCGTGTGATTAGCCTACTGATATGAGGGTTCTTTATACATTTGGAAGGGTCTTATTTTGTTACTAAGCTTTACTTATCGACCTTGCGGAAGAAAGAGATCCTGCTTTAAATATATTGTAGGGTGGGGCAGTGACATTGTTGTTAATAGGATATTATTTTGCTTACTAGTTTTATATTTAAACTGTTACACGTTTACCAATTATTATTTATAGTGCTTCTGCCCGTGTTGTATTAAAAAAATATAAGACATAATATTTGTTCTTAATGTTAGGAGTGCTTGCTCGTACAGAGTCACGATTTAGGAATATTGACTATACTTACTTATGATCCTTTGATGCTATTATAAAGGACAACCGTGTGTCTGTGCAATCAAAACATTACCGTCGACATTACATATTTCTTTATTTTCAATGCAACTAATATTCTCATGGTCATTAAAAAATGTCACTTCCATTCTGAATACTTCTCCAGAATATAAAAAATACTTAGTAGTGACGTATGACGTAATGAATGGTGTCATGTCATCTTTTTATTTGAATAAAAAAGTTTATTATAATCATACATAAGAGTTACTGAAACCAACCATTCAGCAATATCAATGATTTCATAATTGTGATAGGTCACTCTGTAGGACCAAATAATCCACTGGGCGGTAATGAAACCATTAACTAAGAGCTGATAATTAATAAATAATTGACCTCTTACGAAATAAATAGTGTTCAAACCTTAAAAGCTGAAAGCTTAACATTTATTAACATTCTGATGATTTATATCTTTATCCGAATCCATTGATTCGTCGGAATTGTCGTCGGATTGTGTTAGAATTGAAATGTTATTTATGCATACTTAGGTTAAATGTCAAAATTCTTTAATATTGCTCAAACGTCGAATTGTACATAAATATAAAACAACTAGGTTTTTCCAGCGACTTGATATTAGTTAAAAAAAGTCTTCTTTGACAGTCAGTCGTAGGTTATTTTCCTGACTGCCATAAGATATTTTTTGGGAATAGAATAACTTTCATCTCGAAAAAAAAGTGATACAAATCTGCAGCATAGAACCCTTGATAACGTGTGTGACAAACATACACCTCCAGATTCAAATATATATTATTACAGAGACGAAGCTTCTTAGCATTCCAAGGATTCACCGTGCGTCGGGCCCATCGCGTTGCAAGAAGAGGAGCAGAAACAATGCCTCGGACTTGCGACCCAGGTGTATGTTTAAGGGGCCACGCACATACACGTTCACCTTCACTGTTCATGCTCCTCTCCCTACTTCACCAAATATCGCAAGAACCTACTAAAGCCACCTATCATAAATTGTTTATGGAATTGAAGTCGTGACTCCAGCTCTGTGGCAGTTTTATCTTTTGCGAGAGATGTTATAAGTATTATCATTCAATTTTGAGATATGTTTTTTGGTCACTCTTAGGTATTTATAGAATTCCGATGGATTCTTTAATTTTAAGCCAAATTGTGTCGGTCTCTAAATAAGTTAGAGGAGTACTCTGGATACGCTAACCTGAGCCATGACTTCAATGTCCTTATGACGCTTGCATATAACTTTAACAAAACGGTCTTATTAATGTCATAAGCGAGGAAAGGTCAATTTAGACGTGATGTTAAATAATTATCATACTCGTATATCAGAGCCTTTTTGATGTTACTTATTGGTTGATTGTCTACCTTTTTAAGATCATTCAAAAAGTCATCGACTATTATATCTAACAATGGAGTGCGCCCTCGCCTCCCCTCGCCTCCCCTCGGACTGACTCAGGGGTATACTCCCCTCTATAATTTTGCAATAATAACATATGTTATTGCAAAATTTAAGGTATTATTTTAAGTTCCTGCATAAGTGTACTTAGTCTCAATTTCAAAAGCTGTTAATGTTTTCAATGCTGTTAAAAACGAGAATAGAATCTTTATTTGCCAAAACTTGAATTACATGGTGTACCTTAAAAAATATAAATACCTTTCGACAGAATACATTTATAGAGGTAATATTTATACATATTATATACGATTATAATTTAATGAGTAAGAGTTGGATATGGAAGATTTTTCTTTTCAAATACTCATTCAATATATATTTGGTATTTCCATTAAAATAATTCAAACCTTTATAAATGTGATATTTTTCTAATTTAAATGAACTCAACTCACAACATCTACGTCATAATATTTTTTAGTAATAAGTAATTAAAATCTTTTGAAAACGAGATAATTTTAGAGATCTTTAATATTCCTAAATCAGTTATTCGATTACAATATTTATTATATACCACTAAAAGTTTTAAAAGGACCAAAAATCTTATTACAATTTTATAAACGGAAAAGCAACGCACACTCAATGTATTTTCAATATTATATAGCGAATTACATGTTCTTAAAGCTCGTGTTTGAACGCTATGTGACATATTCTATAGAGTATAGACCAACCTGACGGCAAGTGTATATATGGAATAGAAAGGTGGGTGGTGGGCACTATTCAAACTTAATCCATATTTATTTATTATCTATTGATTCAGTTGTAAAGAAGGACAGTGGTTCAATGACACTTACATTTACAGAATAAATAATACACTTAGATAAAACTTTAACAGTATTCCCCCGGCATTATGTTTTCGAGTCAGAGTAATAAGCTATTAAAGTTGAACTACAAAAAATAGCTCAATGTTGTTTCTTTACTCACCCATCTCCGCCACCAACCATTTGATGAGCCAGAAATGATTTGTAGACATAACATATTTAAGACTTTCATAAATTGTAAGATCTGGGTTAGAAGGATTTTTGACCATGAATTCCTTGATAAAATATTTTTTATAATTTCAGAATTACTGAAAAAAATTGTGCACAAAAAAAAAAAAATAATTCCTATGTATTCGTATATATGCAAGACTGATTGCCGCTTACAGTCTTTTAATAATCAATTTGAATTGTAGTTACTTTTAAAATTACTTTAATAATTAATAATAATTATAAATAATTAATAAAAACATTAATCATTTTTATAACAACACATTATGATTCTCTTTTTCTCGTTACTTGACGTCGGAACACATCAAGTAGCTAAGATAATTATTTGTGACAAAGAAACAAACTTGAGTAAAATACTATACCAGCTATTGTGACAAGACACCTGGTGTCTAAAGTTACTATTTTATAAAGATATTGCAAAAATAAGGAAGTCAAGTCATGTTCAAGAAATCTTTCCTGTTAACAAAATTTTCGCATTCAATATGAAGAATTTCAATCATTGTTTAGTTTTGTGATACAGATGTGATATTTCGGTTATATACTTATTCCAGCGCGGCAGCGGCTTAAGATATTGATTTAAGATAAAATTCGATCTAACTTATTAGAAGTTACGATTTATGAAATTAAGTTTAAATGAATGCTAAGGAACGCCACTTTAGACTTTTCAATACATTCTAATATCTTGTATAGATGTTTAAAACATATGTAGTAGCAAATTATTCGCTACAGTTCATACAAAACTGTTCTATCCATTGGGCAAGAGGATGCATCACTTCTAAAGACATCCCCGATGTGGTTTTGACGGCTTTCTACCCAGATAACTATAAATATTTAGCCATAATATCAAGGATCACCTTAGGATAGGAATTACGAGTAAAATTTTACAAGTGACAAAATGGAATTTTATTGTGTTGATTGAAACAATATGTTTTGATTCTATCTACTGACAATAGTTATTTTTTACAAGACTTTTGTTTAAGTTGCTGTCTTTTTATGAATGTAAGGTAATAAGCATACGCATTTCAACTCAACTTTTTAAATTAAACTATTTCTCATAAATTTAAAGGTAAATACAGAAAAGATAAATAATAACAAAAATATGAAAGTCAAATAATTTAAAAATATATGAAATATTTTACGATCAGTGATAATGTTGGTAGGAACTGCAGCTCTGACTAATGCACATGTTCTAATACTAATAATTAGTTATCAAATTGTTTTATATTTTCAATAAAAATTTTATATAAATAACTGTAAAACAGATACCTAATTGTTTTTATAATGCTCTTTGGTGATGTCAGTTTCAAAGGCTAACTTTGCATATCTGTAATAATTGTATTTTGATTATATATTTTTTTTATTGCAGCCCCGTCGGTGTACGCTATTTTAAGCATTGTGTTAAATTCAGTTTAAGTTATTTCGGTCTTCGTGTACAGGTAAGTAATTCAAAAAACGTATTTTGTATTCTGGGCTTTAAAGTTTAAGTTCGACGATTAGTAACAAAACTTATCTTACCTACTTTCAAAGTAAAAAAAATTTGGTTGACTTGTAATAAATACAATATGAGAAGTGAATTTCTCGATACATTCTAATTATTTTTACGTAATTTTATTTTTGGTGGCAGATGTTCAAATTTTTATTGAAAAGGAAATTATAATATTCAGTGTTACTATAAAATTATGCCGCTATTATACAAATTGCTACTATCATTTCAACCCCTTAGTAATGGAACTGTGTCAAATCACTTATTAAGGAGCATACAAATAACATTTATAATTTCAAACCCATTGTTCTAAGATATTTTATTAAGAGTCAGTTCTTATTTCTTTTATATATGATGACGTAAAATCATTTTAGTCTTAGCTTATTATTTTAAGTTATTCTTTTAACGATTATTTTGTTTACGGAAATCACGTGGTAGGAAATAGTTGTTGATTAGTCTATCCGATACTGTTAATCGGATCTTTAAATCCGTTTTATATTGTTGTAAATTCCTATTACAATTTATTATGAATACTACTGTTACAAACTGAATTTTTGGACAATTGATTTAAAATTGAACATTCGCGTTACTACGCGAATCTTAACACCGCCACAGAACAACTAAAATGTTTTGTGGCAAATAAATCAAATTATTATGAAATCGTTGTCCAGAAATTATAATTAGAATTTACAGATAGTTATTGTAATTTTTAATTACGAATAAGTGTTTTTTTTTGTAAATGTAAGTGTTTTCGTTGAATAGTGATTGTCTTTAAAAGCGGTAATAAAGATGACCCGTGGCATTATTGTTGGAGCTTTGGTGGAAACAAAAAGTGTCAGTGTTAAAATCAAAATCAATTATATCTGGTGAGTTCCGAATTTGTTACTTTAATTTTTATATTAACTAATTACAATAAGGTTTAATTTTTAATTTAATTTCGTGATTGTTATTTGAAATATTTTTTTCTGTTTGACAAGTATTTCGTTATTTGTGATGAGTGAGCCAGATGACAAAAATTGTCACTGTTTCTAGAAACTCCGATGGTAGTAGGCCTTCGTTATATATATATATTGGCTTTACATTATTATATTTTAGTTTTGTGCAAATAAGTTCAGAATCTTCCATATTTTATTCTTATGCCAGGTATAAAAATAAAATATGTTTATACAAATTGATTCGTAAAAATAGTTTCCTGAACCGTATTTTGTGCCCGGAGCTAATAGCACCTTATGCCGAACGTGATCCGAAAACTTATTAGGGAAACGAGTATTCGAAGAAATAGGGGAGACCGGGGATGGTTGACCAATTTTCAGTTTAAAAGTTAATATTTTTATTGCTTTAATGATTATTTTTGTGAAAAGCAATTCCATTGATAGTGACACTATTCAGCTCTAGAAAGAAATTACAGTAAGCTCGATATCAATCAAAACATAGTATATAGGCTCGATTTTATAGAACGGGAAAAACGAGTCAACCTACCCCGTGCCTGGGGCAGGTTGACTTGTCACTAGGGGTAAGTTGACCTAAGAAGTAATGAGTACCAAGACTACGAAGGAACTAAAATAGTCTTTGATGGTCCTTTAGTCTAAAATAGTTAAAATAGTATTTATAGGGAAAACGAAGAACGGAAGGACCATATTGCCGAGGCCGAGATAGCAACTGCGAGTGTCACCAGCGAACCTCGGTCAGCAGACGTCATTTTTCCCAATTTTTGGGTGCCAAGATGAGCTATGTCTCTATCAGGAATGTGAACTGTTGTCAGTCCTGTTTCATTTACATTCCAAATATACCTAGCGCTTAAATTTAAACATAGGTAAACGGTTATTAGGTAATCAAAGAACAACTGCACGTTGTTTTTGTTGAAAGAAGTGGCTCGAAATAAACTCGTAGCTTCAGGAAATCGAATAGAGAGAATAGGATGACGTTTAAGCAAACTCCCTACCCAATCTTCATCAACAATCTGTTTTTTATCCCATGATTCAGGAATAGATTTATTCATTTTTTTTCGCAAATTCATTCATTTGCAAATTTTCGGGACTCGTAAGGCGTTAATCCATAATAAACATCAGCTCTCTTATGGGCAATCTTCTGATGCAAGCTCTTCCTCGTCACTGAACATTTGTCTGTTTTTTATGTAGCCAACGCTTTCCAAGGTCAATTGAGATCTAGACAGTCCGGGATTGCATTCTTTTTTTTTATATTTACTACATGGCGATATTTTATATAGTATAGCAAATTCTTTTGCTGGAATGTATACTTTTTTCGGCGAAAATAACTTGTCGACATATTCTCTCCAGTATGTCTTTACGTCAATTTGACTTTCGTTTATAGATTCGCATCGTTCTAAACTGGAAATATTAGGTTAAGAACAATAATTTTTATACCAATTTATGTCTAGTATATCCAAAATTGTATGGGGCAGGTTGACTAGATAGTCAACCAACCCCTTTTTAAATGAGTCAACCAGCCCCAAACAACCTAGAAATTTTTAACTACGTGCCTAAACCTTAAAAAGGTGTCGTAATTAAAAATAATAAGGAAGCATACAAAGTTCGGAAATCAAACATTCGTATCAAACAGTTTGACAAGCAATCAAAAGAAAATGAAAAGAGTTGTAACAAATAGAATTAGGAAAAAAATAGTTACTTTAGTGTCTTGTTTATGAACAGTAGGCTCTAGCTGACAAACGGTTTGAGTCTGCTCCGCGGTTTTTCTGATGATTGTGCGCGGGGGAATAATGGATACGCTCACCTAGTCGGTCGATGCAAAAAGTATGCCTAGCTCGCGTTTTTGACAATTAGTCTACCTGCCCCTATAGTCAACCATCCCCGGTCTCCCCTACATTATATTTTCTAAAAAACTATTTCTACTTTTATACATTACCTAAATCTAATTTGGTTTGAATTTGAATTATTATTATTTTTAACTAGGACTACATTTAGTTTTTCTATTAAAGACGAAATTTATAGGTTCATGTTAAATTATTCATATCATAAATTTATGTGATACTTTACATTAAGTCTATATCCGAGTAACTTATTTGTCAGCACGTTATTGTAATGTTTGTAACAACATATTATGTAGCGATATCCAAAATAAACATACAAAATAATCAGGGATGATTTTTATAAACGCAACCTTTAGCTTACAATATTTACTTTTTTTAATTAGATAATATTTTTTTGTAATAATCGGATGGCGCAGACATTTTAGTGTCTATTTAAATTAGTTGTTTTTTGTGATAATTCGATTGATTTGGAAAAATTGTTTTTATATTGATTATTAATAAATCAAAAGAAAAAAAGTTGTTTATCGGTTTTATGTCTAAGAGATGTTTACTATTACTGTTTTTATTTTTTTGTTTTGTTTTTATAGCATTTATTATAAAAACAAATTGTTATTAGCGAATTCATTATCAATAAGGACTAATAATCTGCCGAAAACCTGTACTTTGAACTAAACCAGGTTTTATAGTTTCTCGAAACTTTTTATCGCAGAAAACGACAAAATTAATCGTAGTAAAAATTTTCCAAGAAATCGACTCAGACAAGCTTTAACCTATCTTAATATCAATTTAATCCATGCTGTATATTTAATGTGAAATACAAATAAACAAAGAAATAATGATGTAATCACAAAAAGAACGAAGATAATCACGAAGAGAATCGGCTACGGATACTTGTAACGAATATTTTTTGGACGAATTGTTTATATTTGTAATTTGTAATTGTAAAACTGACTGTAGTGCAAGTCCATTTTGATAAAAAAATGGTTATTGAAAAAGTAATACAACTGATTATCAACTTTTTATAAACTTTTTCCTAAGAAACTGTCACAATTTTCATTGTTTTTATCATTACAAATTATAGTATCGAAAATACTATATGAAAAAAAAATTGTATGTCCCTTATATATGATGAAGAATGATGAAGATTATATATTATACTATCATAAAACGATGTCGAAAATATATAAAAAAATATTTTGCATGAATTGAAATAAGCTGATTTTCTACGAAACCCTTAGAAGATGCAATTCTAAGAAGGCGAAAAAATATCAATGGTGAAGAAGTAAATTGGTTGAAAGTATGCTGGATAAGGGTTTTCAAAAGCAAACCATATATAATGTTAAATAAAACTGTATTTAGTGAGAATGAGGATTTTAAAGGAGAAGAGTTACAGATATTTTATGATTTTACCATATATCTGGTTCTTCTCAGACCAGTTCGCGTTTTGAACCCTCGTAGCCCTATTTTAAGTTGGGGAGTGTCTTTACAGAAGGGTTTATTTTGATACATACGATATCAAAATAGGCTCTCCTGTCACTTCACTGTCACTGTCACTGTCACCGGTATGGATTCAAAGTGGAAAATATATAAATAAATAAATAAATGCCTCCAATATATCATGACTGTTCAGAAACTTGATCATAATTGTGGCGGAGCCTCGTCAAGATCGTAAGAAGGTCACGATGCGCAAGCGTCGTCAGGCGATCGTACGATCCCCGCCGCTGCTCGCCAGTCTGAATTGGTCTATCGCGTGAAGCGCACGCCTCCTGCAGTTCCGATTTTATATCAATTTTGTAATCTAATAATTAATAACATATAGTTACAATAAACTTTATAGTAAATCGTGTGTCTATTAATCCGCAACTCGCGGCGCACTTACTCGTAGAAAGCCATGCCCATATAATGAAATAAGTTACATTAATAGGTTAACGGTAAATGTTGTAATAAAGCCTTTTTATTTTGTTATTTTTTTTTTTGACGTATTTAATAAAAAATCATAAAAAGAAGTTTGGTTAGTCTCAATAGAGATACCGTAGTTAATATTTTGTAAATGTAAGATTTTTACTCTTTGCTGATTTTAAAAGTATACATTTCTGTATATCAGACTTAAAAAAAGATTACATGATAAATTTAAATCAATTTAATGTTTCAAAAACATAATATCAGCTCTTTAACATATTTAAATATTTTTCAAACCATTCAAATGTAAACCCTTCAATATCTCCATATAACATAAAATGGACTTACACCACTTTCAAAGAAAACCGCTTATAAATTGATTTACATAAATAATATCTAATATTAAAAATATATATTTATGGTAAATAATAATTATAATATATTAATAATTACTATAAATGGTTGAATATAATTAGTAGATTTCCATAAATATGATTTTTGGAAATTATTTTACAAAAATTTTTCAAATATACTAAATGCTGAAAATTTAAAATAATATCCGATTTCGTGTTATTTTATAAGAAAATATTAATAAATTTATTTTAATAGAATAGAGAGAATAAAGTATAAAATATTTATGAGACATTTATTGCTTACGATGATTACTATAGTAAGAACTATTGAAATGCAAAATGCATTAGTTAAATTAATTTGTCCGCCTCGCTTGTGCGAGTACTGAGAGACACTCATGAGAGTGATGTATACTAATAGTAGGGAGCGCATTGTATTGTAATTTAAATAGTTCGTACATTAAGATGTATAGTTTAGTTTTTTGCAAATTAAACACAGAAACACTTTTTATACAGAAAATAAACTCACAGTTTACATATCTATAAATAACAAATAATATTAGTATTTGTCTTAAAGTAACTAACTATTTATTTATTTTTTGAAAATATATATTTACTTTTAAATTTTAGTTCCTTGCCCTAACATAAACCTCCCAAGTAGATGAGTTCAATAGAACTGAATCCATTCAAATATACTGCTGATGGACAAATTTACGTCGCATAAACTTTGTCATTATATGGAATGAAAGCTATAAAAGAGTGGACGAGAGCTTAAAGGTATATTTAATATCGTGTACTTTAATGAAAACATGAATCATCCACTATTTTAGTTTAACTTAAATAACTATGCAATGTCATCATTCCATTTATTTAATCGTCTGGGTCGTCAAGAAATTGTTGAATAAAATACGTCAGTGTCATAATACTAATAACAAAAGTCTACTCACTAGTTTGCTAGCTCAATTCGCTATAGATGCTATGTATCCTTGACATCGATATTATTAGAAACCGCTAAATGAATATTGATTTATATCATAGAGACTCGGAGAGACCAGAATGAGAATAAACCAATAATAGATAGGAAATAATTAATTTTCTGTAAATATTTTTTATCAGAAATATTTTAACGTTTTATTTTTATACGACAATTTATTCTTTTTATTTTTATTCACAGGAAAACTATTAAACCAAATTGCAAATAAATCTTATCAATTTTGTTTATATAAAAAAAAAGTTACACTTAAACATAACCTTAACACTTCTAATTATACTAATAAACTTTCTGTCTATTGCTTATTTCATTTGGCTTATAACTTTCATTTTGTATTTTTATTGTTTTATTTAGACATTATAAACTAGAAGCTGTGATAACGAGGAGACTGAGCTGGACGGATGTGCTTCTGCCAAGTATATTCAGCATACCAATGAGTGTATACAGCTCAGGGGTAAGTTTTGATTTCTAATTTAAAATACACGGGCATTAATTATAAAAAGGGGTGCAAGCCTTTTTCATAACGATATTCAGTTGTCATTCATATTTTATATTCTTCAATGGATTAATGTTAACAAGGATCTTATAAAGGCTGCTGAGTTGCTGTTATAATTATTGTTGGAACTTAAGAAGTTGAAAGACCTGGAATATAATTATCTAGCAAGGTTCAACGGGGCTCATTGTTGTCTTCTAACCGAGTACTTTGATAAAAGATCTCTCAAAGATAGTCCTCCAATAAAATTTCGACGTACAAAGTAAGCTTGAGGCAAAACATCGTTAAGGTGAGACTGATATATAGTTTTGTTTATTTCATTGAAATATTTTTTTTACATTTCATTCATTTCTCATCTGATAAAGTAATGTGTAGACTATAAGTTCCATCTTATCTTATCTATTATAGTATATAGTAGTATCTTCCAATTGAAATATTAATTTATTTCTTGGGTCTCTTTGACCATCGTAAAGAAGGCCAAAGATATCAGGTTATCTTATATATTCAGTGTATTTATTTTGCAAAAATAAATAATTGTATTATTTTAATAATTGTTCACTTACACAGAGATTAAGTATACACATTTAAGTTATTTTCATGCATTACATTTTATTTATTTGACATAAAACTAAATATTATTGTAAATAGTATCTTATATGTATCTTAACTAATTATAAAATTTAAATCGTTAATTTATATGAGCATTATTTATCTTACAATTGGGTCGTTAAAATTACTAATTTAGTTATACAATATTATCGATAATATGTACATTAAGCTTATTTTTAAACTGCGTAAAATTACAACTCTTAATGGCATCAGGTAAACTATTGTATATGACTGCACCCTCACACATAATATTTTTATTACCATAGGTTTTCGTCCGAGGCTGCCAAGTATGTATTTTGCTTTTGTTCCTAGGGTGTTACAATACATTATTCGTAGTATTTTTTTAATATGATTGCATGTGTTGTAGGTGTACAATTGATTTATATTCAGGAATTTAGTTTCTAGATATATATCTTTAGATGGTTTTAAGTAATTATAACGAAATAGTGTCTTTATTAATTTATTTTGAACTAGTTGCAGTTTATTATGATGTGATTGTGTAGCTGATCCCCAAATTTCTATTAAGTACTCTAGGTGTGGCTTATCTAGGGCATTGTAAATAGTGGTCCGAATTTGTGGGGAATATAATTAGAAATTATTTGTTTTAATAATTTTAATAATTATATGTCGGGTTTTGGTTAGACATCAGGAAGAAAATTCAAATAGAATAACAAAATTTATTTACAGTTTAAACACACACAGAACAAAAAGAATAATTTGATTGATACAATTGTTACAACAGTTACTAACTAACGCGTAACAGAATTACAATAATTAAATGAATGAAATTAATCAGTAAGGTTATGTCGGGCGGTCACATAGGGCCTACTAACTGTCAGGGACAGAGTTCGGGCACCCACCGCAATACGAGCACTACTTATTGTCAAAGACAATTTTCGCCGCTCAATGCCTATATGGTGTATTCGACTATCAAGAGACAGTGATCCGTACACCGAGACGCAATCATTAGAAATGCGTGCCGAATACTCGGAGTGGGCTGCTTTTATAGTCGATTTTGAAGGAAGGAGAAATTTTATTTTCTCGAAGTACCCGCAACTTGCGTTCGGTGTACGTTCCACCGGCGCCTATTGGACGCTGTTCCTTGAAGCCGCGCATAAATAGCGTGACTGCCGACATATATAAAAAACAGTGACAGACACGCGATAAATACGAGAAATAAAAACAAACTTGTAACGCCAAAGTTTCGGCTTCAAAAAGTTAATAAATCCTTCATGGGTTTGAGTATACGCATATATAATAAAGTTCCACAAGATATCTTAGACCTTCCATTTCTTAGTTTTAAATCTAAAATCAAAAGTTTATTATTAAATAAAGCTTATTATAACGTTCAAGAGTTTTTCGTGGATCGAAATGTGTGGAACTTAAGTTGTTGAATCATTTGCAGGATTTATATTATAATGTACATCACCTATTGTTATATTTCTTATGAAAAGAGCCACTGTTGAGTTTCTGGCCGGCTCTTCTCAACAGAGCAGCATTCCGAGCCGGTGGTAGCTTACTTACGGACTGACTACACTGACCTTTTGGGTAGACCTCGAAGAATTCGGTCTGCCCATTCATTTGTACCCGACTTTCGAATTTTGGACTTCTTATGACCCCCTGAGCCCGAAATGACCATTGGTCAAAAAGTTTATATATATATATATATATGCGTGCGTGCGTCCAGATTCGACTTTTGTCAACACGATAGCGGCCGCAGTTTCGCTCGGATCGCTTTCAAACTTTGCACAAAAATCAACAATCCAAAAATGAAGGTCAAGTTCGTTAACCAGAGAAATCCAGCGCCAGGGGGCGCTAGGGCCTCACTTTATCTGATTTCAGTTTTTCGACCATAACTTTTTCCCTATACAAAAAAGATCAATCGCGTTCATATAATATGATGTCTTTGATGAATACCTATAACTAATGTAAATAAACCGAAAACCTAACTTCAATAACTTAAGGGTGGGGGTAAAATAACCGAAAATTTTTGAAAAAAAATTCATAACTTTTTTCTGGTAAATATTATTATGTCACAAGTATTTTTAATAGAAAGATTATTTTTTACTCTAAATTTCGGTACCAAGAGTTTTTCCGTAAAACGTACCGTTTCCGAGAAAAAAAATAAAAACCACTTTTAGCTTGAAAATTTAAGGTAGGTAAAACCACGGCAACTTTTTTCTGGTAAACATTCCCTCCTCGGAAATATTTTTAATAGAAAGGCATTTTTTTACTCTAAATTTAAGTACCGAAAGTATTTCCAAAAAAGATACCTTTTCCGAGAAAAAAAAACCGCTCTTTGCTTGAAAATTTTTGATGTAAACAACGGTATCATGTGTTATTTTTAGGTAGTGAGTTATATTTTAAACGAGTTACACACGAGGTCTACCCACGCGTGTCCCCCTGCGGGCAGGGATTTTTTTTGTATTGTAGTAATTGACGATTCAAAAGTACGTGTAAATGCCTACTTGAATAAAGATATTTTGAATTTGAATCTATAAGACCTAAATATTTTTCTTTTGTTACTTTCTTTAAATTATATTATATATATATATTGATATATGATCACCGCCGCCCATGAACTATCGCAACATCCGAGGAATCACAAGAGCGTTGCCGGCCTTGGAAATAGGAATATTTGCCTTTTTTTAAGGTACCCATGTCATACCGATCTGGAAATAAGAAAAGAAAAAGAAGTTCGTTCCATATTCGAGTGATACGTAGGAAAAACGTCCTTGAAAACCGCAGTGGAAGATCACTACGCATCCAGGTGGTATGAATGGTAAGGGAGGCGATGGCGAGCTGTGCTGTGGTGAATTTCAGCGGCAGGCATCAGTTCTTCGGAACACTCCCCGTTGTAAATGCCATAGAAGACGCACAAAGAAGCCACGTCTCTACGCAATGCCAAAGAATCCAGCCGTTCGCAGATCACCGGGTCCCCGACAATCCGAACGGTTCTCCGTTGTACGCGGTCAAATTGTAGAAGCTGATATTGGGGTGTGCCGGACCAGAGATAAGAACATTACTTTATGTGTGGTCGTACCTACGCCTTATAGAACGCAAGTCTTTGGCCAGGTTTGAAATATTGCCTCGCTCTATTGATCACTTCCAATTTCATGGAGGCCAACTTAGTTTTGTTCTCCAGATTATCAAGAAACTGACAATCGCTCGAAATGTCGAGACCCAGTATTCTGATACTTGGGGAGGCAATAAGAGGAGTGCTCTTGTAGATCGGAGATACGACAAATGGGGTTTTCTTAGTGGTAAACGTGCAAACCTGTGTCTTTAGGGGATTGAACTGAACGTGGTTCAGTTCACCCCATTCAGAGACCATCCCCAGGGAGGTCTCTATAGAAGACACAAGTTTCTTTCGGCACTCGTCGACGTTTTCCCGAGAGAGACCTGCACGACCGGAATATACCGCATCCCCAGTACTTTCATCCGCATAATAATGTATGTTGGGAATATCCAACATATCATTGATGTGCAGGAGGAACAGAGTTTGGGATAGCACGTAGCCTTGGGGTACACCAGCGTTCACGGGCTTGGGATCCGAGCAAAAACCGTTGAGAACGACCTGTATGCTCGACCCAGTGAGAAAATTGGTGATCCACTTGCATATACTCTCGGGAAGCCCATAGCAAGGTAGCTTAGAAAGAAACCCCTTTTGCCATACACGATGGAAGGCTTTTGCCATATCTTCTCTCTTGCTTTCAATAACCGCTGCCAACGGTGCGTAAGGTATAAAAGAAGATCACCAGCTGTTCGACCATGAAAGCCATACTGCCGGTTATTGATCCACTGGTGATCGTCGAGGTTCGTTAGGACATGTCGGTTAAAAATAATCTCCATCATATTGGAGAGAAGGGAGGTATTGACGACAGGTCTGTAGTTAGCTGGGTCCGAACTATTACCGTTAAGGTAGGAGTGCCGAAATAGACGCGTTAGCACTGGACTCAACTCAGGGGCACACATTCTTAGCACCAATGGAGAAATACCATCTGGCCCACTCGACTTATGAACGTCCAAGGAAAATAGAGACTGCCTGATAGTTTTTGCCGAAAAACTTTTTCCGGCATTAAGCCCTGACATTGCGGGATGATAGGCGGTGTCTTCCCTTGGTCGTCCAAAGTCGAGTTGGAGGCGAAACGTGTGCCCAAGAGATCGTCTTTCTCTTTTGCCGTATGGGCCAGAGAGTTACTCCCCATGTGCAACGGTGGTAGGGACGGCTGGCTAAAGTTGCCCAGAGTGGCCTTAGAAAGCACCCAGAATTTGCACGTGTCAGGCGGGTACTTTGCCAGCTGATCCCCAATCCTGACGACATGCTTGAACTTTGCTTTAGCGTTTTGATTTCGATTCAGAACTCTAGAGTTCGCATCCTTACAAAGCTTGGTACAAATAGATCCATACCCTATAGAATCCCATCAGCTACAGCCGCAGCGTAGTCACTCAGTATCACACACAGTATCTTTGGAAGGGAAACAAATCGGCCCCAATGGGTAGGATGCAAAGAAGGACCGCATTCCATCTCAATCCGCTGACTTGTAGTGCCAAACGCGTCGAGTCGCAGGTCTTGTGAGAGCCATACCTTGAATGGGCAGTACACTGTGTGATCTACCAGACAGTGATCAGAGGACCCTAAGGGAGCCTCGACAGTGAGCTGGTACTTTACTGGATGTGTAGTCAGCAAAAGATCCAACAAAGAGGGCGTGTGGCCGTTCACGTCCGGTAGTCGAGTGTGCGTCTTTACCAGCTGGGACAGACCATTTGCCAAAGCAAAGTTAAAAACAGATCTCGCCGCGTAGTCGGTTGCACGTGACCCTAACCATTCGGTATTGTGCGCGTTAAAGTCCCCGAGGACTACGACTTCGGCGAAGGGAGTCTGTAAAAGCAGGTCGTCAATCTTCGTTTGAACGTGGCCCAACAGTTGATCTGTTTGTGCATTACCACTATGGGACCTGTAGAGGCACGCGTAGACTCTTACGTCGTAGACTCTCTCGTCCATGTCCATGCGCAGCCATTGCACGGACAAGTCCCGATCTTCAAATATCTGAAGGCGACGTTAGCAGATATCCTCCCTTACTTACACAGATATCCCGGCGTGTGGTATAAAACGATGTTCTAGTTTATACCCGGCATATGATAGGTACTGCGTCTCCGTCAAAAACAACAAGACCGGCTGCGCCGTCTCAAGGTGATAGTGGACGGCGTTTAGGTTCGAGTGAAACCCCCGGATGTTGCAAAAGTCCACATCTAGAGTGGAGGGGTGCCGGGGGGGAGGGTTGGGCTTCCGGATTCTCTCCCTTACCGACGGAACATATCCAAATGAATTTGTTTAATACACGTCGATCTTCTGTGAGAGGGGTGGTCCTTCCCCTGTCGAGCCATCCCAATACGAGCTGCAGTCAGATAACTATAGCTAGGCTCTACCATCTATATATAGGAACTATTCATTTATTATATCGAGGTCCTTTTGAGCTTGTGTTGTTGTGTATCTTCGTGTATCAAATATGCAAAATAGAAGAGGCAAGTGTCATCCGCATACAGAGTTAATTGACTCGCTGATGCTGATTAGATTGGAAAGATCGCTGCTGATACTAAAGAAGTATAACATTATGTCTCTTATTGTTTACCTGTAACTTTCCAGTTTTATCGTTAGTCTTTTATACCAGCACACACAATTATAGCCATTAACAAGTTTTTGTATTTTAATCTGGAAATGATTTCAAAATTCAAAAAAGTTATGTATAGTCTTGTCTCGATACTCTTATATTATAAAATCAATCTGTTTCATCATGCAGTTGTTAAACGAGCAGTACGAGTAAATAGCGCTCGAAATCTATATTATAACTGACACGGTAGGTCATTTGGCAAAGCGGGTAAAATGTTACCGAGTTAGCTGATTTGTGATTTTTTGTATCCATATTTTTTTTCATAATATCTTAACTTTGATATCCTATAGATTACATGATACACATTTAAAAAGTATAGAATATCGAATTTGGGATAAAAATATATACAAATATAAAATTTTAATTTATAAATTATACAGTTATATATCAAAAAAGATATATACTATTAATTAGTAATAAATAGTATATACTTTTGTATGTAAAAGATGTGACAAGCCCTCGTCAAGAATGTATGTCTTCATTATATTACGAGTATGTTGTTTGTTTGAAGTCCGAGGTTAAATGGGCTCTTAAAGGGTCGGAAGGGATTGTTATAGTTATAATCAGTGTCCAGTACATATAGCAATTTAAGTTTGGAGAAAAATGATTTAATTATACATTTATGTTATTTAATAAAAATATATTTTGGGCCCTTTTCTAGTAAGCAATGAAGTTATATTAATATGTTTATAATTAAATAAAGCATTTAAAATAACATCAAAGTAACAGGTGGTAAACCTATCGTTTCAATTAACATTATGTTTACATGCTGGAGTAACTAATACTATCTTACAATTACATAACGTATTTCAAAGATTCCTGTAACTAATAGATTCTTTGTAGTATAGGAGTCAGGTTTTAACGAAAATAAATAATATGCTGGTTACAAACTTATAATACCATTTTTTTTTGTTTTTTTTCTCATAACAGATATCTTATTTAAATTAATTACTCATAAAAGAATTGTTAAATATGCTTAGTCTAACAAAATTATTAAAAAAACAGAAATACTGAACCTGCGACTTCTTGAGTCCTTCCCGGCGTCGGGGACAGCCTTGAGCCTTCTGTAATTATTTTTTTATATTTTAATTATACGTTGAGTAGTCGCAGTAGGTATCTAAATACGTTTTAAATACTTTCTTCAACTAGAATATTAGTTATGCTAAATGGTAGCTCCGCAATGCAATTATATGGATAGCTTTATGCATAATTTTTTTTTTACCAAAACGTATTACTTTTTTTAGTTAATTAACACATAAGAAAATGTAAACCTCCTTTAGATAAAATGTCGAATATAAAAGAAAACTATTAAATAGTAAAATGAAACTACAAAAAAAAATACGTTTTTGAAAATTATTGTAATACCTCACTCTCACTGCACCATATTACATTGATAAAAAATCATATAAATATCGATTTTTTACAGTTCAGTTATTAAGAGAGCTAGTACTGGTATTAAATTATGGCGACAAAATTACTGAGAATTTTAGAGAGACTTGAGAACCCTAAGTATCCTTTATTAGCCCCAAACTTGAAAGGGCTCTATTGGTTCGGACTCTGGCAACGTAAAAACAGGATTCGGAACAATTTCTTTATTTTTTTTCATTTTTGTTCTTTTCTCTTTGTTATAAGTGAATTTATCGAATTGTACTGCATGAGAAATGATCTGATGAAAGTGCTAGATAACGCCTCCATTACGGCACTGAGTGTAGTCTCGATTAGCAAACCGATGTTTTTTATATTATATCTACCGTATTGGCAGAGATTAGTGAAGAATATATCGACAGAGGAAATTAAACAATTACAAAATACTGATCCTAACGTGATTAAAATTGCAAGAGAATATAGAACTTATTCAAGAATATTAACATATTCATTTTGGTCTCTAGCATTTCTAACTAATATTGTAACCATTATGGCCCCATTCCTAAAATATGCCACATCTTCAAATTACCGTGAATCTGTTCAAAATGGTACTGAACCATATCCTCAAATAATAAGTTCGTGGTTTCCATTCGATGACAATAAAATGCCTGGATACTTAACGGCTTTTTGTGTGCATATTGTAATGATGTTTCAAGGTACTGGTGTGATAGCAGTTTATGATACCACCGCTGTTGCAATTATGTCTTTTTTAAAAGGACAAATGAGAATATTACGTTATAAATGTGAGATGATTTTTGGCGCCAATCAAGCAATATCGAGAGATAAAGTATTGGATAATATTAAAGAGTGTCATCGCCTACACAACTTCTTTCTTGAGTGTGTATTAGATATTTGTGTTTTTTAATTATTATTAAAATATTATAATTACGTTAAAATAAAGTATTATTTCAGGCAGTATAAAACTTTTAACTCGATCATATCACCGGTTATGTTCATATACGTACTGGTCTGTTCTCTCATGATTTGTAGTAGTGTGGTACAACTAAGCACAGTAAGTAAATAAAATAAAAATTACATAAAAAGTATATATTTTTATCTCAACAAAAAAAATATTTGCTATCTGCCGAAACATATTTAATGAAGAAAGAACTACGGTATTTAATATATGATCTTCTTTCAGGGTGATATTACAGAATCTCAAAAGTTTTGGGTTATAGAATACACGATAGCTTTGGCTATACAACTTTTTTTATACTGTTGGCATAGTAATGAGATCGCTTATGAGGTAAATATATAGTAACATAAGAGAGCAAATTTAATAATTGTTAATGAAACAGCTTTCGAGGAGTTCCTCGAAATCAGTCAGTTGACTGTTAGACCTACTTTCCTTCATCTCTTTCTGTTGTTTTTCTCTTGTACCTGCAAGCTTATCATATTTAAAATATTCAAATAGCCTTCGCGAAGGTGCTTCTTATTGTCCTATTCTCCAATCTATCTCTCTCTACACTCTTCAAGATGTCCATGAACGATATTAATTACTGATTTCTTTTAATATAATTAACCTAGTTTATTACATGATTTCCCAGAGCAATACAGTGGACCGCGGCGTTTACGCAAGCAATTGGTGGAGAGCTGATGTGCTGGTTAGACGTCAAGTCGTGTTACTGGCGGGCCAGCTGGCTCCCACTTTTATACTAGATGCTGGACCGTTTGCGAGTTTTTCTATGGCTACATTTATTGACGTTAATAATCATTTAGATTAAACAAGTTATATTGAAATTATTAAATCTAATTATAAAAATAATTCAAGTATCTTTTGCCTAACTGACATTAATAACAAATTTATTAATAAATTTTATCTTTTTCAGATTATGAAGGGGTCTTATAGTTTTTACACATTGTTTACACAGATGACTGAAAATAAAAAATAACAATAACACAAGCAAGAAAAACTAAATAAAAAGACATGTTTGAATTAAATAATTCCATATCTTTTTTTCTAGATTAGATTCTTATATTAATAAATAAACACCGATTAATATATTACTGAAACTGTAAAATAAATATAGCATACATATTTCTGTAAACTATATTATACTTGAGGCGTAAGTCTTGGTGGTGATCTTTTGCAATACTACAGAAATGAGCAGTGTTGCAAGCCTTTAAGGCGTTCGTAATAATTTTTTGTAGTGCTTGGAAGAACGCTCCTGGAGAATCGCACTGTGAATAAACGCCACGCCTCTAGATGGTGGGGATAATATATTAGTCAGTCGGTGCAACAATGGAACTTACGTCAGGAATCAGCTTAAAAAGCTTTTTGGAACATTCACCGTGATAAATGTTAGGAGAAGCATAAAGGCGCAATCTAGCCTTTCGCAAAGAACTGATTCTAAACAATTCAAGCGGCTTGTCTTTAAACGTAGTGAAGCTGAAGATCTAAGGTGATCTGGGCCAGAGATGAGAACAGTACTCCTTTTGTGTCCGGATCTGCGTCTTATATACAGTCTTTATATTACTTGCAGACAATGTTACAAATAATAAATGTGATTAAATTAATTATTGTTAAAAAGACCTATGGGTATTATCCCCTATCATGCCTAAAACACTAGTAGAAGATGTTGCACCAATTCCTGATCTAATGAATCAGTACATTAGATTCAACTAATTATATAACAATATTACCCACATTTAGTAAGATCTTTGAAAAAAATATTCTTAGTCAACTAGTTGCACTTTTTAATAAAGATAACCGTTTATATAAGAAAAATGTTTGATTTCACTCCTGTAGCTCAACAGCAGATCCTGTGTTTGAATTACAAGAAATCACAAAAAATACCGAGTATTTTTTGTGATTTATTAAGGCGTTTGATTGTGTATAGAATGAAAACAAAACTCTACTTTAAAAAAAACAAAATTATGGAATTAGTAGTAAGTTTTTGATTTGATTAGTTTAGTTACTTTTGAACGGGTGCAGTGACTTGTTGTCTTTCTAGCTATGGACTTCATTTTCTTCAAATTTTAACTCAAATTCATAATACTTTTTTGAACAACACATAAAAAGCAGAATGTTTAAAAATAATAGTTAAAAGCAAGCAAAACTAAAATAATAAAAGTACAGAGTACAAATTACGTCAGTCACTACCGTAAAATGGGGTGGATAGGTACAAATTTCAACTTCAACACTGATTTTCTTTCATATTTTTTAGGCATACCGTTAATAAAGATTGTGTTGTCTTGTGAGTCTCGTTGTAATTTACCAAATAGTAGTGCTTGAAATATCCGAAATGTTGAGAAATATTCGTAAAATAGGCAAATATAGGCGATTTCTATTTCCCTGAAATCTGGGGTCAAAAGATACGACAATGGGGTAAATGGAGAAGTAACGCAAGGGCTGGCAAAATCAACATTTATTACAAATGTAATTACTCATAGTAGATACCTATGAGTACAATATAATTTATGTAAATCTAATGTTAATTCAGATTATAGAGATGTTTTAATATAATAAATGGTTTGGGTTTGTTTCAAATACTTCATTATTACTTGCTTGTTGTAACTTTAGAACTAATAGAACAATATGTTTATAAAAAATCAAAATAACTAAAATAAAAATATGCTGCAAATCCTAACACAAACTTATAGTTTGTGTTAGAGTTAGAATTAGATGTTAGAAATAGTTTGTCTTAGGTTTTATGTTACTTGGTAACAATATAAGATAAATAGATGATACTGGCTAATCTTCTTCTAATTCTAATAAATCTTTTAAAATATCAGCATCACTCTTGTAGTACCTGGGACGACTAGATTTATTTTTTGTTTTACTTGAGAACATTTCCTTAAGTTTGGTATCGGTGACTAGAATATTAGAAAGAATTTAAATTTTTTTGTTATTATTCTCTTCATTACTGGTAACCACGATGTTACTCTGCAAATTTTCAAAAATAATGGGCATAGTATGTATGTCGTACGGAAATTCTTCAAAATAATTTTCTTCCGAGATAGCTGGCATATTATTTATGTGAGAACAACTTTCTTTGTATGGTAGAACATTTTCTTTACTATCAGGTTTTGATTTTTTTGCCCTTCGCTTCGCCTTTTCCAGCCTGAACCTGAAGCTTTTTCTTTTTTTTAGGTTCAACTATGTTAATGGTCCCATTTCTTTTAAATAATCGCATCGCATTTCTTTTAAATAATCTAATACAGTTTCGTCAACAATTTCAGCCTCTTTAACGTTATTGTTCCAATCAGGCAATTTTTTCAAAACTTTAGAAGGATCGAACGGATTAATCCCTGTTTTTCTGAAGCCAGAAATAATGTTAGCTGGACCATTTTGTTTTAAGTTGTCCATTAATTTACTTAACAATTTCAGAAAACAACCTTTCGGAATCGAAGATTGATTTCGCTCATCAGTTTTTTTCCACTGTTAAACTATGTTTGTCCCTGCTATCTTCATGGGTCTAAAGAACGCAACATCCAGTTGTTGTGTAATATGTGTGGAATTAGCCGGTAAAAAAATAAAATGTATATTCTTTTCATGACATTTGCTTATTAAATCAATCGATAAGTGAGATGATAAATTATCACCTATCAAACAATTTTTTACCAGGTTTATTTTCAAAAACGGAAGAATCATAGTATTCACCCAATCTTCAAATATGTAAGAATCAAACCAGCCAGATTTGCTTCTGTTATAACGGGCTTCTTTTGGGCCACATATTGTCCATGTATCAAATAGGTTCTGTGCCTTATAGACTACGTATAGGGGGAAAATATATCCTGCAGTCCTACAGGCCATCATAATTGATACTATAGCTTTCGAAGAGTTCATCACCCTTTCAGGATATTTTTTTCCTCTTTTAGTAATGATCTTTTTTCGGCCAGGATCGTCAGCCAAATTGGTTTCGTCATAATTGACGATATTTTCAATCGGAACATCACTAATTAAATTTCTTAATTGTTCAAAATACTCATTAATAGTTTCCGTGGTACCGGAAGATCCAAAAGAATAACAATTTATTAAATTTTATAATTATATTTAATTTATAATTTACGTGTTCCAAACTTTTGTTATTTGTTGCTATTTATAGTTATTTTTTATATTTAATTTTATAAAAGAAAACTATTAAATAGTAAAATGAAACTACAAAAAAAATACGTTTTTGAAAATTATTGTAATACCTCACTCTCGCTGCACCATATTAAATTGATAAAGCTGAGATTCTGGAAATGTAATTGCCGAAGAATGGTGGCAGAACCTTAGGAATGGTATGGTGAAAGTAGCGACAGAGGTATGTGGTAAAAGAAAAAGAGGTTTTAGTAAAAAGCACGATGAATGGTGGGATGATGAAGTGAAAGACGTTGTGAGGTTAAAGAAGAAAGCATAGCTTCGGGTAAGGATAAAAGTATGAGAGAGATAAGAAAAAGAGTCTAGTACGGAGTATGTTAAAGAGTAAATCTATGATCAGACCGAAAAGTGTTATCTAGAGTACAAAGCAGAGTTGAAAGCGTCTTTGGAGCAATTTAATGTTGTAAATGTAGCTAATTCTATAACACAGTCTGCGAGTAGTTTTGTTGATCAAATAATGTAAAGTCATCGTCACATATCAAGTTACCGAGAATTAATATCCCTAATTTTTCTGGGAAATACTCTGCGTGGTCTACATTTCGAAATCTCCACATTGCTTTGAAACATACAAATCAGGAGTTGTCTAAAGTGCAAAAATTGCATTACCTTAAAAGTTATTTGGAAGGTGAGGCGAAGCAATACTTAAGGCACATACCTATTGCTAATGACAATTATGACAGATGATGGAAATTGCTCGAGGATAGGTTTAATAATAAAGTTGGATCCGGAAACCAAGCGCCAATGGATAAGGTAGGATAGATATGGTTTAAGGATGATAGTTCGGTAGATAAGTTGCCAACATACGCCACATTCAAAGAATTCTTAACGAGCAGATGTCGCGCTATGGAATTCTTGGATTCCGGATCAAATTCAAAAAGGGTTAGGACTCATAGTAATCCTCCAGTAAATAAAATGAAATCATTACATATATTTAGCTAACTATAAATGTTTGTTTTTTTCGAGATCACACATACTCTCATATTGTAAGGATTTTAGTAAAGAAACGGTTGATGCCCGGCGAAAATTTGTTGAGAACAGCAATGCTTGTTTTAATTGTTTGGGTAGCAATCATTCTGCCAAATCGTGTCGCAGCGATTTAAAATGTCTTGTTTGTAAAAGAAAACACCATTCTCTTTTGTACCCTAGTGAAAATGCTACTTCAGAGACCATCGAGTTCAGAGATAGGAATAGGCTCGTGGAAATGACTGTGACGACTCCTTCAAAGGATAATAAGGAGGTTGCACAAACATCGGTCAACAACAATCAACACCAACATCAGTCAGTGTCTTGTTTTTCGTCAGGCAGGGTTTATAATCAGGCTCTTCTAGCAACAGCGCTAGGAGGAGTCAAGTCGAAAACAGGTCATGACACATTGCGGGCACTCTTTGACCAGGGGTCGCAATCTTCGTTCGTAACAGAGTCTGTTGTTTAGTGTCTGGGGTTGAGGAAGACTTTAGTGTTTAAAAATTAACTTACCGTAAACTGTAAAAAATTAACTTACCGATATGGATCAATACTAAACAAAATGATGTTATTGTAGAATTACATGGGTTTTGCGATGTCTCCAAGGTTGCATACGCAGTAGTCGTTTACATCCGTGTAATAGACTCCAGCGGAAAAATCCATGTAGCTCCGGTGACTGCAGAGACGAAGGTCGCGCTGGTTAAGCAGGTCTCGATTCCCAGGCTGGAGTTATGCGGAGCGGTCCTGTTGACAAAATTAATGTAAGAAACAGCGAAAGTATTGAACATAGACAACATGCATGCTTGGACTCATGCAAATGTGGTTCTAGCTTGGATTAAGTAATAATCCTCCAGCCGATTTCGGCTATGGCGACTTCTTATTTTCTCCTTTGCTCTTCTCTTTGATGTGCTCTAACATGACTTAAATAACCAATCTTGTTGGTGAAGATCCTCGCACATTGTGGACACGTTAGAGTACCGTTCCTACAGTTGTACTTGATCGCCACTGGTGGTTGGGCTTTTATTTCCTTTCGCTTGGCATTCAGCTCAGTACGCCGGTGCAATTCAAATTGATGTATTTTGTGTTTCACGTGTGACCTCCATTTTTCGCGGTCAGATGCTTGTTCTTCCCACTGTGTTGGATCTATGTCACAGCCCTTCATGTGGCGCTTTAGCACATCCTTATATTGCAGGAGATGTCCACCATACTTACGCTTGCCCTCTTGTAGCTCGCAATAAAAGATGCGCTTGGCCAACCTATCTTCAGGCATTCGCGAGACGTGACCACACCAACGAAGTTATTTCCTCATAAGGTACGACTCAATCCCACCCACATCCCACCCTCGTCTTAACACTTCTGTGTACACCGTACACGATCTGTCCAGGAGATTTTAACGATAGTACGAAGACATTTGAGGTGGAAACGGTCAAGTTGTCTGACGGCGTGACGGCGAGTCCACGTCTCTGTTGAGTAAAGAATGTGAGCAAAACTGCGGTCATGTAAACAGCGACTTTGGTAGATAACTTGAGGTCATGGGAACTAAAGATCTTGGTGTTCAGTTTACCAAATGTCGTGCCCGCAGCAGCGATCCTGCTGTTGATTTCGCAGTCAATGTCACACTTAGCTATTATCGTGCTGCCCAAATAACGAAAAGTATTGACCTGCTTCAAGACATCCTCACCAAGCCTCATGACCATTAACATCCAGGGACATAACTTCCGTCTTTTTGACGCTGATTTTCAAACCGAAATTACAGCATTGCTCATGAAGAGTCGTCACCTTCGGAAGATTCCCCCACAAAACACAAGTCGTCTGCGTACATGATGTCCGTGATAGAGATTCCAGGCTTAAAGCCAAAACTAAGGTTTCCTATGCCTCTGCATAGGATAGCCTGGATAGAAGATAGAAGCCTGGATAGGTTGAACAGGTTGCCATCAGTTCGAAATCGAATGCGTACTCCTCCAGAAGAAGACTTAAGGACTTCCCGCACTACGACCGCAAAATACAAGGCAAACAGAGTGGGTGCCAAGACACAGCCCTGCTTCACTCCACAGGTTACGGAGAAGAAGCTTGATTGTTGGCCGTCGACGGATACACAGCACTCCATCTCGTCGTGCAGCAGTCTCAGGAGTCTAACAAACCTCTCTGTACACCCCAGTTTTTTAAAACTAGCCAGAGGGCTTCACGCGGTATGCAATCAATAATCTTCTCCAGGTCTACAAAACAGAGGTACAGGTGTCTGCCTTGCTCTCTACTCTTTTCCTGAAGCTGTCGAACTGCAAACATTGCCTCGCAAGTTCCTCTGTCAGGTCGAAACCCGAATTGGGTTTCAGGCAAGATCCGTTCAGAGAGTGATTTGAGTCTGTTGAGTAAAACTCTAGCAAAGATTTTACCACGAACTGAGAGTAGTGAGATACCTGGGTATGAGCTGCAATTGCGCGGTCACCCTTGTTCTTGTATAGGGCTCTAATGCGTGACAACTTAAAAGTTTTAGGAACTTGTTCCTTCTCCCACATACAAGCGAACATTTCCCAGACCTTAGAATGCAACTCATCACCGCCACATTTCAACAGTTCGCCGGGTATAAAATCCACGCCAACCAAGCGCTTATTTTGTTGGTGCTTTATAGCAGCCACAACCTTGTTTCGAGTCAAGGCGACATCAAACTCATTGGCAAATTGTGACTGGGATAGACTATGGATGCATGATAAATCTGCTGGTCGGTCTATATTCAGAAGAATCTTGAAATGCTCCTCCCATCGTCCAAGCACTTTATCTTCGGTCTTTAAAAGATTATTGCCATCAGCTGACTTTAATGGAACTTTTATAAAACTACTGTTGCCAATAAGGTTGCGAAGCTCGTTGTAGACCGCGGTGTCCGAGCTTAATGCCGGAAATAGTTTTTCGGCAAAAACTCATCCGAAAAGACCTCCTTTCCTTGGAAGTTCATAAGTCGCGTGGGCCAGATGGTATCTCTCCAGTTTTGCTACGAACATGTGCCCATGAGTTGACACCAGTGCTAACGCGTCTATTTCGGTACTCCTACCTGAAAGGCGTAGTTCCGGTCTCATGGTCCGTGAACGCTGGTGCTATCTCAAGGCTGCGTGCTATCCCCAACTCTGTTCCTCCTGCACATCAATGATATGTTGGATATCTCCAACATACATTGTTATGCGGATGACAGCACTGTCACTATATTCCGGTCCTGCAGGTGCAGGTAATTATACTGCATATAGCCTTGTCACGCCACCACTTATCTTTGACTTCTCTTGTGAGTTTGCAGAGATTTTGATCACTGTTCCTTATTGTATTTCTGTACTATTTCTTGTAACTTGATTTGCTTTATTGTGTAATATATTTCTGTGTTTGATTATTGCCTCAGCAAGAACTTCATTATTTACTACAGTGTTCATATCCACGTCTAGTATAGAAGATGTTAAGATTGTCCAGTCAGCTTCAATGTCACCAGTGTTACTGAAGGGCAATAAATTGGAATTTAGACTTTGCTGGTAACCTTTTCTGACTTCAGTATTGCTAAGTTTTTCCACATCCACACAGAGAGTCTTTTTCTGATTCGATCAACAGGGGCGTCTACATCGAAGTCGCAGTTTTGTGCTGATTAGCTTATGATCTGTCCAACAGTGCGTACCAGGCATAACGCGGGTGATTTGGACCTGCGAGATCTCCCGCTGCCTCACGATGGCATAGTCGACTAGATGCCAGTACTTTGATCTTGGGTGCATCCACGTAGTTTTATCTAGCGTTGGCGCATAGATAATGATGACATTAAGATACTTGGCACAATCCAAGTGCAGGCGCAAGGTGGTAATGCGGTCCGATATATGCACTGGAAATTCTTTTAAGCCCTTTACCACACCGTTCCTGACCGCGAAACCAACTCCCGAGAGTCTCGGTTCTGTCGCGACTGTTCCTTTCCAGTAGAAAGTATAGCCACCGCCGTGCTCCGTCAGTTCACCTTCGTCAGCTAGATGTGTTTCGTTGATAGCAGCCACATCGATATTGTACCGACGAAGTTTACGAACAACTATAGCGGTCTTCCGTTCAGGGCAGGCATTGGTGTCGCGATCCAAAAGGGTATGTACTTTCCCCGCTTCAAAAATCAAATTAGTTGTTTTGTAGTTGTTATTATTTTTGTTTTTATGTCGACCACAAGTATGGTGATGCAGACGCAGCCGTGGTAATTACAGTCCTTAATTTTTGGGTCAAGCATTTTTTTAGGGTACCTTTTCTAACCTCCTCCCTGGCAGAGCAGGGAAAGCAGTGCTTCCCTAAATAGGGCTGCTTTGTCACCCTAGGTGCTGCCGAATTCACTCTTTCTCCCCAACTCAGAGCGACTACGACCACGGCGTATATTCACACCCCTAGGGCCGCTGATGTGCAAGTCTTAACAGAATGTGGTATAAGTAAGTAGCTTTTGTGTCATACATTTCAAAAGTAGCTGCTTAATAGTATGCCAAAAATATATATCTATATATGATGATGATGATGATGATGATGATGATGATGATGATGTGGTGATCTAGTATTAATAGCGTTTGGTTTTATCGAAAAGGAATTTCAGATTTTCTAATTTAGATTTTGTTCAACATTTTACTGATATGAACAGAAGTGAAATAGAAGGATGAGAAAATATCGCAAGCGCTATATTTTTTATTCAGTTACATTCTCCCGGGTAAAAAAATGCCAACTTTAATCCTATTATTAAAGTAGACACCTCTTTTATATAGGAGTTGTATGTAAAAATCTTGAAGTTTCTAATAACAGCTGCCAAATCTGACACATATGATAATACAATAAAACTCAAGAATTTTACTTCAATTACAGGGATGACAAGCAAGTAAATAAGATCGTAAATATAAGAAAAGACTAAGAAGAAGGTTGATAGAATTTTCTGGGAATTATTATCTGTAATTATAATTTAATACTTTGTAGGTCGAATCAGTTTTTCTCTACATTATGGTAAACTGTTATGTTGGAAAATTTTAATAATAAAGTCTGTTCACCCATTCAGATTATAATCATTTTTTTTTGTGTCAGCCTATAATTATTAATTATACGAGTACTTCGAATGTTCTACTACTAATGTACTACTTACAGAAAAGTAATGAAGATATCTAAGGTTATTACACTAAACTTATAATTTAAATAGCCTTTTACATTACTGTATTTTCCTCTCTAAGAAATTACGTAGATATTATTTTTTTAATAAAGTATCGGGTGGGCCAAGAATTCGTTAACATTTAAATGTAACTTACCACGCAAACTATTACAGCGCGGGGCGCGGGCGCGGGCGGGGGCAATAGCTTGCTTCTTGGAAATTTTGTTGCAATGGATCGCTTCACGGGGCCACAACGCGCTTACTTTGTGAAACAGTTTTATTTAAACAACTTTTCGCTCATTACTGTGAGACGCTTATTTCACGTTGAATATGGTTTACACGACTTAAGTCAGTATCCAAGTGCTCCTTTAATAAAGAAATGGGTGAAGAAGTTCGAAGAGACGGGATCTGCACTAAACAAACCGGCGGCCCGCGGACTTCTCGAAGCGAAGAGAACGTGCAGCAAGTTTCCGCTTCTGTTCGACGTGATCCAGATTTATCGACGCGCAAACGTTCGGCTGAATTAGGATTATCCCGCACATCATTACGCCGTATTTTGAAATTAGATTTGAAATTACATCCATATAAGATCCAGATAGTGCAAGAACTAAACCCTAATGATTTAAATTTGCGTAAGTCATATGCCGAAACAATGTTATTTCGATTCAGTAATTTTGACAACATCTTATTCTCTGACGAAGCCCATTTCCACCTAAATGGACATGTAAACAAACAGAATTTGCAGGTATTGGAGTAGCGAAAATCCCAAAGCTAAACATGATAGGCCACTTCACTCTCCTAAGGTAACTGTATGGGCTGCAATTTCAGCAAAAGGAATCATCGGACCTTACTTTTTTGAAGATTCTCGAGGCCGTTCAGTTACTGTTAATTCTGCCGAGTATGTGAAAATGTTACGGGAGTTTTTAGCACCGATGCTACTGGAATTTGCTGGCTATAATCGTAACACATGGTTTCAAAAAGATGGAGCCACGTGTCACACATCGAACGAGTCCTTGCCGGTGGTCAAAGAAATGTTTCCGGAAAAGCTAATTTCCAGACGAGGTGACATCCCATGGCCGCCCAGAAGTCCAGATCTATCCCCAGCAGACTTCTTTTTATGGGGTTATTTAAAGACTCGTGTCTACATTGATAAACCGAATACACTCCGTCAACTTAAAGAAAAAATCATCGAAGAGATGTCGGCGATCTCGCGGTCTCTTTGCAGAAGAGTATTCGAAAACTTCAGGACTCGCTTTGATGAGTGCAAAAACCGAAACGGTGGTCATTTAGACGAAATAATAATTAAAAAAAAAATTAATTTGTTACAATTTATTTTCGTAAATAAACTATTTCTAAAATATGTTAAATGGTTTTTTTATACGATTTTTTCAAATGTTAACTAATTCATGTCCCATCCTGTATATTAACGAGAAAAATATTAAAATATTTGGAACCATATTTAAAAAATAGATTAAAAATAAAAATGTTCTTTATTATAGAAAACATAATTAAAAGGTCAAAACGCTTAAAAGTAACCGTAATAAATTAATGAGTCATACACCATTCCGCAAAAAAGGGTCAAGGATACTATATCTAAGAAAATATAAGGTACGGTACGGTACGAAACAATTTAGACATACTTAAACGATATTTAGAAGAAATACATGTTATCCAATAAAGGCTTTAGAAAGAGATTGTCTTCTGTGAGGAAACATCTGATGTTAGAGCAAAAGATGGACTTACAATACAAGCATTTTGCCTCTGCTTCATCGCACTACAGCTGCAAATTAATGACGTCGTTGTTTAATTTTGGTTACAAGTCTCAAAACTCCGGTCAATTACGATAAATGTATCAGGGTTGGTGGGTCCTTTGCTTCAATGCGTTATTCTTTGCATGTCTTTTAAATTTATTATATTTTTTATACTTATTTATATTTATACTTAGTTCCCTTTATTTATTTAGAAGTAATTGGAATTTCTGACATAAATGAATATGTTTGTTATCTTTGAAGAAAAAGGAAGGGTATTGCTTTATATAAAAATTATTCTTTACTTATACATTAATTACCTACGTTTTATACTAGTGTAATTGTCAAACTAGAATTTATCATTGTTCACTTTAATGGAATACTAAGAGGAGATACTTCATTGCTTATAATTTTAAAGTGGCTTCCGGAAGCAATCAGCTGTACTCTATATTCTAAATTGCATTTGTAGAACCACTTCCACAAATGACAACTTTTTAATGAACTTACACACTTCTATTGTTATATAATTTTAAAGTGCATTTACAACTTTTGTATATTAAAAAATGGCCGTCATGTCTGGTAATAATTGTACTGTAATTTTTTTACTGAAAATTTATTCTACAAAAATGGTACAATTGACGAACTTAATACTAGGGCATTATCTACCAGTCAACCAACAAAGTTAACAGAAAAAGGAAAAACAATGAGGGGAAACAAATAAAAAAATATATAAAAGAAAATCATTAATGAATTAAAGGCTATACTAAAATAATGTAACAATAATAAATACTACATAAATACATATATTACATATATTATCGCTGTAAAATAAACTAAATACGTAAGTTAAAATAAATACAAATACTCAAATTGTAATGTTAGTACTGTTATAGGTAAGGAACAAAATTTTCAAAGCGTTCTCTCGTGAAGATATTAACAAATGCGCCTCTTAAATATTCGGTATTTATTAGCACGACGAAGTGTATTAGGGAGGCTATTCCAAAGTTTTATGGCGTGTACTGTGAAGGAATTTGATATTAAACCAGTATGGTGCGAAGGAAAAAATAAGTTTAAATTAGATGATGAACGGAGATGAAAGTCATGAGTTGTCCTCAGTAGTTGAAAATTGGACTTCAAGGAGAGAATGAATGATTTAAATTAGAAAATTACTGAAAGAGAGTTCATAAAATTATTTTTTTATCTGAATCAAGTCAATGTTAAGACTATCAATAGCGAAGTTAATAGTGACAGGCGTAGCATGAGCATAGATTTGTAGATCATTGGCATACAAATGGTAAGAGAAAGAGAGTTAAAAAGTAATAAAATTTATTAACATACAAAAAAGAAGCAGGGAGAGAATACCACCTTACATCAGATACCAGGTTGCACCACTCTAACAAGTTTTTGTCAATGCATATTGCCTACCGGAGATCCTGAAGATAAGAAGAGAACCAATTTAGTTCCTTGGAAGAAATATTGAGATGTCTTAAAAAGAAAGAATTATGTCATAATTAACAGCATTAAAAGCGTTAGAAGTTTCTATTAAAATCCAAACAGTTAATTAAGAATGCTCCATCGCTATCAGACTTCATAAAAGTTTAACTAAATATATAATATAATAAGATAAAATATTTATAGGGTATAATAAATAATTTAATATATATATATATATATATATAACAATATAACATGTTAGTAGGACAAAAATATATAAAAAATTATAAAATGTAAAGTATACTTGTAAAAAAACTGATGTTTAGGTAAAAGTGTATGACAATCTTGAAAGTTAAAAAAGTAATATAACAATAATCATAATTTAACAATAAAAACAAAAAGATTACTATTTTAAAATTAAATTATAAGCACTAACACTTTTTGAGGTGGTTTTATATCGGCCTATAAATTCCTAAGTTTTACACTAGTTCTAAATTATTGTTATTTGAGCTACGGATACGATATAGTCACTTTGCAGACCGATTTTAGAAATCGCGGTTTAGGGGTCCTGCCCGTTTGAGAGTATTGGGTTGGTCGTAAGTAGGATGCTGTCGCTTTGTGTAATTTTAGATTAAAAATTATAAAAAAATTAATAATACCTTCATCAATATGTCAAGTAAAAATTAGTTTTAATGTATGTTTTAAGTGCTCTGTATTATATATGTCATGTGCCCATGACTTGGTTCGCACGGAATTTGTATTTTTAGGGAGCCTACAGAATTATTAAAAAAAACTATTTAGTTTTAAAAAACTAATAAATTTACCATGAATCCGAAAGTTTAAATGTGATTATACCGCATCTCCAATGCTATCATCTGCATAGCAATGTATGTTGGAAATATCTAATATAACATTGATGTGCAGGAGGAACAGAGTTGCGGACAGCGTGCAACTTTGAGGTACGTCAGGATTCCGAGCCAAACCCGTCGATGAACTGTATGCTCTGCCCAGTGAGAAAACTGGTGATTTAGCTGCATAAACTCATGTGCCATACATGATCGAAGGCTTACGCGTATCCAGACTAACTGCTAGAGCGTCTCCCTTGCTTTCAATAAAAGCTGCTAAACGGTGCGTAAGATATAACCGTAGAACACCAGCCGATCGACCATAACAAAAGCCATATTGCTGGTCATTGATCAATAAGTGATCTTAGAGATACGTTACGAGGAATTGGTTGATGATGTTCTCCATTATTTTGGAGAGTAGAGACGTAATGGTGATAGGTCTGTAGTTAGCTGGGTCCTAAATACCACTTTTTTAGGGATTAGATGGAAGAGAACGAACTTAACTCTATTTCCTGGGTCGACAAATTTTCAGCCTTGACGAATGTTGACGATATGATGGATGTGTTGTATAATTCGATCAGAGAGGCAATTACAAAACATGTTCCTCTAAGTAAAACTAAACATCGAAAATATCCCTATTGGTATACTATAGAACTTACACATTTATTAAAGGAAAAATTTAAGTTACGTAAAAGATATCGTCAGTATAAAAATCCCTTAGATGAGCTGTCTTTTCTATCGCTAAAAAATGTTGTGCATTATTAATCGAAACATGTTATAAGAACTACATTAATATTATGGAGGATTCTTTAATCAAAAATCCGAAACTATACTGGACTAACATAAAAAATAAAAGTCAGAATAAAACTACGTCCCCATCATTAATGCATCTAAATAATAGACCAGCCTCTAATGGTGCTGATATTTCCGATCTTTTTGCTTCATTTTTTGCATCCGTTTATAAGACACCCTCTTCTAATTCAGCATTAGTTCCAGCAGCATTCCCAGCGTCATCGCCCATAAATTGTTTATCAAACTTATTCTTTTCACAATATAAAGTATTTAAAGGATTGTAACACTTGGATCGAAATAAAGGAACTGGATCTGATGATATACCTTGTCTGCTTGCAACGGAATGTTGTGATGCGCTTTCCTTACCACTCTCGATAATATACAATGAATTTATAAAGTCCGGTCTCTTTCCTACTGCATGGAAAGAATCTTTGGTCGTACCAATCCCAAAGTCTGGAGATATTGCGTCAATAAAAAATTATAGACCAATTTCTATTCTGCCTGTCTTCGGTAAGCTGTTTGAAAAATTAATAAAACCTACAATTACCTGGCACATTAAGCAATTGTTGTTGTCACAGCAGTCTGGTTTTTTCACAGCACGATCCCACGACAACCAACCTTGTTTCATTTGTGACCTTTTTGACCGATTCGGTGGATTGCAATATACCAGTGGACACCATCTATACTGACGTGAGCAAGGCTTTCGATACCGTCGATCACGATATTCTTCTTCATAAGCTTTCAACTTTCGGTATAACAGGCAACTTGCTAAAATGGTTTTCTCGTATCGTATCGACGTTGGAAGAAGTAGATAATATCAAAGATTTAGGTGTTAGTTTCGATGGTAAGATCAGATTCTACACTCATATCGACAAAATAACATCCAAGGCGTTTCAAATGCCGGGTTTTATAATAAGAAACACTGAAAATTTTAAGAATCCGCACCCCAAGTTTGGCCTTTATTCCTCCTTGGTTCAATCTGGTCTAGAATATTATGCTCAAGTCTGGTCTCCTCACTATGAGGTACATATTAAGTGTATTGAGAGGGTTCAAAAGCGTTTTCTATGGCATATTACGTATCAGCACAATAAAGTAAAACAGTTGCCAACATATCACAGTCGGTTACAACACTTTAACCTCAATAGCTTGCTTGATCGGAGACATTTGTCTGATTTGATTTTGGTATATAAATTAGTTAACGGTGCCTTAGACTGTCCAAACCTTGTAGAAAAAATTAAAATAAATGCACCCTCAAGGCTTCCCCTTATGAGTAAATACGTTCTATTTTCGATACCATGCTCGAAAACAAATCTGGGTCAGAATGTTACTATGAGCAGACTATTTAAACAATATAACCTACTGACAAAAAATCAAGAAATTAGACATCTTTTCGGACAATCTGCCAAATTTAAAAGCAAAGTTTTGGAAAGCTTTATATTACCTTTATAAATTAAACTATATTAATCCTAATTTATAAATAAAGATAATCACAATTTCTTCAATATCGATCACGTTTAGTATAATTAGTATTATAATTATAGTGTGTGCATGTTGTAATATGTAAAAACTTTTGATATTTTAAATGTTTAATTTTTCTGGTGGTAGTATATGATTTTTATTTTTGTTATTGCATTTATATGTTGTAAATTTAACATTAACATAACATTATTGTTTATTGTTAATTTTAAAATAAAAATAGTAGGAAAAAACTTTTAGTACAAACCTTTTACTTTAAAAATTAGTCGAAACTGTCTCTTTCCATGCCGAGGCAACTTGTAATTAAAACAACACTTAGCGAAAAATTTTAATGTTTAATTATTGGAAAATAAATAAATAAAATAAATTTACATAAGATCAGGACTATGCATTTAAAATAGTAGTGCCGAAATATACGTGTTAGCTCTGGAGTCAACTCAGGGGTACATGTTTGTAGCACCAATGAAGAATTGCCATCCGGCTCACTCGACTTATGAACGTCCAAGACAAATAGAAAGTGCCCAGAATTTGCGCTTGCTAGGCGCGTACCTTGCCATCTGATCCCCAATTTTGGTAACATGCTTAAACTTTGCTCTAGCGATTTGCTGTTTGAATAATCTGAAGGCACGGTTATACTTTCTCTTCAGATTATTCTTCTACAGTTCGGATCTTTAGTAACAAACGCATTAACCCAAGATTGATACGTCTACCATTTGCCAGCAGCTGCAGCTCTGACAGACGCATCAAACCAAGGCTGCGATCTGTCACCAAGTGATACTATAGAGTTTGATATAAATAGTTCCAAATCTTGTAGTATCACATCAGCTACAGCCGCAGCGTAGTCATTGGGATCATTGGAAGGGAAACAAATCCGCCCCCATTGGTAAAATGCAAAAAGGGATCGCATTCCATCCCAATCCGCTGACTTGTAGTGCCAAACGCGTCGGGTCACAGCTGTTGTGCGTGTCAGAGTTTCTATGGGCACCAGGTACTTTCCTGGATCTGTAGTCAGCAGAAGATCCAGCAAAGAGGGCATATGATTCTCCACGTCTGGTAAACGAGTGTGCGTCTTTACCAGATGGCACAGACCATTTGCCAGAGCAAAGCTAAACACAAATCTCCTCGCGTAGTCGGTTGCACGTGACCCTAGCCAATTGGTATTGTGCGCATTGAAGTTCCCGAGGATTACGACTTCGGCGGAGGGGATCTGTGAAATCAGATAGTCATTCTTCGCCGGGACATGGCCCAAGAGTTGCTCCGTTTCTGAATTACCACTATGGGACCTGTAGAAGCACGCTTAGCCTCTGACATGGCTGTCCATGTCCATGCGCAGCCCGATTATAGACAGGTCCTGACCTTCAAAAATCTGAAGGCGACGGTAACAGATATCTTCCCTTACGAACACAGATACCCCGGCGTGTGGTATAAAATGATGTTTTGTTTTATACCCAGGGTATGATAAATACGCTGTGTCGCTAGGTTGAGATATCTGCGTGTCCGTTAAAAACAACAAGGCTGACACCTTTATTGACTCTTAGAAAAAAATAAATAAAAAACTTATCCAATCTCATTTCTCAAAGACCATTAGATTGTTTTATGTTTCTTCATGTTTAAATTGTGATTATAAATTAATCATGTTTGGTGACAGTTTTTTTAAGTGACACAATTTTATTTAATTTTTTAAATGTTGTTCGTCTAATCTTCTAGGTTTATACAAGCTTGCTGAAAACAAAACCGAACAACAGCAATATACCACAGATATACATATATAGTAGGCGATAGATCTGGGTGGTATAGTCGGGTCTAGCCTTGTAGCAAAGACCGTAGAGTCATGGTACGACTCGGCATTCCTAGAGGGAAGTACATAACATTGGTTGTTGATCACAAGCAAGATACATTTGCCAAGTAGAGAAGTGTAATTTGATTAATGATTTTAATCGCTAAAATTGGCGGTAATCAATGGTACTTGACCTCAGAATTCTGTATGACTAGAATGTATGTATACCTTTAGTCTGATTAGTAATTTCTTTAAACTAGAATCTTACAGATATGGCCGAACGATATTCTCGCTTTGTTTCTGTTATTGTTGTAGATTTACACATGAGGACATGTATCTTCGCAGGATGGTCGTGTCGCATCCGGTCAACTTTCAACGAGCGGAAAGGCGCAAAACGACTATTTGACTTCCGGCGCGCCTTGATGGAATCGTGCGTGCCCGAACAAGCTGATTTGTATTCAGACGCTCGACAGGGCAACACACGAAACCATCTCTCCGCTTCGTATTTCTATAGTCTAAATTATAGTGCTTGTGGTGTTACAGAAATAGAATAAAAGTGTTCTCATAATTTTTATATCGAGTTTTGTTTGCATGATACCCGCACAAAGCCCACATACTCGTAAGGTCCGAAAATTGCGGCCAAAACGATGTTTCTCATATATATATATACATTATCATATATATACATCAGGCATCCTCCTAATACGATCATGAGCGTACTTGTAAGTAAGCTTATTTATCAGTGACTTTAGCACATACCGATCGCCTTCTAACACTTCAATTATTGGTAATGGTCCTCTATATTTAGCATCTAGTTTCGTCTGATTACGTTCCATATTTTCAATGAGAACGATTTCACCGACCGAGAATCTACTAACGCTAGCCTTACTTTTATCAAAACGTTTTTTTATCATAACGTGCTGGTCTCCATACAATTGGATGCGATTTCTCTAGCCTCATCGATACACGCGAGTTCATTGCTGTCATCCGTCATTAAATCTAGGGGACGTGCTACTCTACCTATTAAAAGCTCTAACGGACTTACCTTTGTAACGCGATTAATTGTGCAATTTAAAGCTATTTGTACGTCACCTAATGAGTCTTGCCACGACTTATCCTTGTCAAACTCTATGGCAAGTTAGCATGGATTTTAAGACGTTTATAACTCTGTCTATTTGACCATTCGCGTGACATGACCCTGTAGCGATAAGATGAAGATCGATATTCTTGTTATTATTCTTTGAACTCTTTACTTGCAAAGCACCTCCCTTGATCCGAAATGAGACGTGTAGGTGCTCCAAATAAAGCCGCTCTGTTTTTCATAGTCTTAATACTACTCTTACTATCGATATTTTTAGTGTGGTACAAGAGCACAAATTTAGTAAACTCATCGATTAACACGAAAACGTATTCCCTTTATCACTCTTGCCACTTAACTTACCAGTTGCGTCGATGTACACTGTGTGCCAAGGGATTGGCGTTTTTAGTATTGGATGAAGCTGCGCCTGTACTTTATCAGAGTATGACAACCTTGCAGGTTACACAGTTGTCTACAAACTTACGTACATACCGACTCATGCCCTCAAATCAATAGCGATTGTAGAGCTTTTCCAGGATATTCTCCAATTCGAGGTCAATAATGGACTCGTGGATATTATTGATGACAGACCAACGCATTGTTCGAGGAAAAATAGGCAAACACCTCGTTCGGCTACTCCGCTGTATGTTACGATAAAGAACACACGATCTTACTTCAATGGTTTTGGCAATGTCATCGTCAAGTTGGTCCTCATTCAAAGCAGTGACAAGTTTCTGGATCTCTTCATCTCGCTTCTGCTCAGCTAGAAGCCAGTTATCAGAAAGTTCAGTCATATTTACCCTTTTCTTTTGCTCGATTTTTCGAAGATGTTGTTGTTATGGCTCTATAGGTAAAATATTGTGAGAAAAGAAATCTGCATGTGCCATATGCTTACCAACCCAATATGTCAAATCAAAATCAAACGACTGTAAGAATGCCCACCATCTGTGAACTCTCGGGGTAAGGTTGACCTTATTTCGAGATGACCTCAGCGAATTGCAGTCAGTTATCATTGTGAACTTTCGACCATGCAAATATTGCCTAAAATGTCTTACCGCATTGACAACAGCGAGGGTCTCCAACTCATAAGAGTGGTATCGAAACTCAGGCGGTGTTGTGCGCTTGCTAAAATAGGCAACTGGACGAAGCTTACCGTCTATCACTTGAAACAATATTGCACCGTAGCCTTCGCCGTTGGCGTCTGTATGGAGCTCCGTTGAATATTGTGGATCGAAAATCAGAAGAACTGAAGAATTACCTTTTGTCGCGCTTCTTCACAATTATTCTTCCACTCGAGGGGCACTTCCTTGTTGCCAGCCTCTAATAAGTGAAATAATTCGCTCCATAAAATCTCGAAAGTTAATCTTAACGGTATTTGATATTAACTGTAACGAATAGCGGTCTGGCATAGTGTTTGAATTTAATTCCCTGTAACCAATACACATACGATCTGAACCATTTTGTTTCTTGACCAATGTCGCGGGACTAGCAAATGGTGAACTACTCGTCCTAATTATTTTCGCACATATTAATTCATTGTCCCCATCACGCATGACTTGTTGTTCATCTGAAGTTAACCTGTAAGGACGGCTCTGAACCTAGCGACTTGGATCAATCAGCCTAATCTGTAAGCTCCCAGTATTAACACGACTAGTCGGAAAACTCTTTATGAAGAAAAAGTCAGTATTTTTTTTTAATATTAATCAACTCGTTTTTTTTATTCTGTTTAGTAAGATATCAGTATAAACATTATCAAAAGTCATTCAATACAATATCTCTATCCAACTTTAACCGAGACGCTGACATGCTTACACGAAAACCGTTATTTAAAATCTCGCGGCCTATCACAATATTGTTGCGAAGGCATATGTTTGGCAAAACTTGAAATAGAATCTCAGTCGTTAAATCGTTAATTTCTACTTGACACAATAACTGCTTACTATTAAAAACACGTCTGTTGTCTATTACTAATGAAACTACATTATTTATTCTTTTACCACTAAATTTACTGGCTGCACTCTCTTCAATTAAAGAACATTCAGCCCCGGAAACAAAATAAAATTTTAAATTTTTACCAGATGGTATCAAAATACCCGATGGAGACTCGACCTGGCATTGGTCGAAACGTCGCGCCGTTGACTTCAGGAAAATACTGGCTTCACTCTTAGTACGACGACTCGCAATATAGCCGGGTGTGCCACACTTGTAGCTATTACCGGTCTGCTGATGTTATCTAGAAATTACTGAAGTAGGAGAAAGCTTGTAGCTCTTGTTGTAGTTGATGGCATGTATTAATCTCCGTTGTGGCCGCTAATCGTTGAAGTTTGGTGTCGAATTGAGTCAAATGAGCAATCGTTGTCGATATTGCTATCTGTTCTACGCTTAAATTCTTCCAACGATTCATTCATTAGATAAATCACGATTCGGCTTGAGTACGCAGCATGAGTTTCATTTTTCTTTGGTTTTTTATTATTTAAATTGATGAGGGTACCCGCGTCAGTTTCATAACTAATGAATCTTCAATTGTTATTCCCTCGAAGCAAACATCGGTAGTCCTAAACCATGCCTGCGCGTTAGAGTCACGTTTCTCTGGGTTAAATTCAAGTAACGTGACATCCTTCTTTTCGCTCAGATTCTTCAGTGCTTGAATCAATGCTTACATTTGTTGGTTTTGAAATTCAAAAAATAATCGCCACTGGGAATCACTATAGCTGCTATTATCCGTAGACTTATTTGCATGATTTGATCCCAATTCTGATGTCGGAGAAACATCGTTTTGGCCGTAATTTTCGGATATTTGTGCGGGCATCATGCAAACAAAACTCGATGTAAAAATTATGAGATCACTTTTATTCTGTTTCTGTAACACCACAAGCAATATAATTTAGATTATAGAAATACAAATAGTTATTTTGCCCGTTTTTACTCGTTAAAAGTTGACCGGATGCGACACATATATATATATATATATATATATACAAATATATAACATACAAAACTTGTTTAATTTCATATAACATCACATTTTTGTATATCTAAAACACAGGCTAAGTTTGATAAAAACGCTTTGGTGCTGTTTACCTTAAGCTTCGGTGATACATTATGTAAATACGAATAACTAGATGGCTCGCAATAAATATACGTAAGTAACATATTTCATTTCATAGTATAGATAGTATAAATCCCCGCGGTATATGAGGGAAAACACGTGTTATGCGAGGAACTGAAAACGCTTTATAAGAGTACCGTGTTATAGGAGTGATTCCTATATATTATAAAATTTTAGTTTGAATGTTTATGATCACGGAAAAGTAAAATATAATTAAGGCTATAATTTCAGCTAAATTAATGTATGATCTAAAAGTAATATATAATTTTTAAGTCAGGTTTTAAGTGATTTGAAGTAAGATTGGTTTATAATTATTTTTTAAGGCGGTAAGGAGACGTTATAAATGAATAAAGGTACATAATGTGTGTTTATGTATGCAAAATGACATTCCATTGATATTAATGATATTAGAACAGATAACTATGTATATATGAAGCAAAATGGGGTAACGAACAAACAGATTTGTGCATCGAATGAAAATTTATTGTCTAAGTCGCTTGCAACGGCTCGTGCAATACATTATACGTTTATATAATAATAATATTGTTACTTACATACAAAAACAAAAAAAAATACTATTAAATTACATAATACGCGGTTAATCGCTAATTAATTGAAATGAATTGTATTTAAATCGAATGTTGTAATATGTAAAATATGTAAGTTAAATAAAATATTAAATTTTAAAAGCCGAAGGGTTGTATTGCCTAAGTAATATAGGTAATATAGGTTACGATATATCTTATATAATACTTACTTTATAATAAGTAAGGCTTATTTGTCATAGGTTTGTGTGATGAAGTGAGTGATGAGCAGACATCCGCGTAATGATAAGTAGTGGTAAATGTAATTCGTCCCCAATATTTTAAAACCAATGCAATGTTATAGTACATGATGATTAAGTTCTATAATGCAATCGTTTCTTTTTTAAAATTAAATTGATTATACCTGATATTTATATTATATAACAAAATAAAAATACTTCTACTGCTATTTAATCTAGAAAGTATTGATGAATCCAGAAAGAATATTAGAATATTTCAAAGACTAGATATTGAAAAAGTTTTATAAAGAATGTCTCTCCTCAACTTCAAAGCTTCGACAACATAGATTTCACGTCCATTTGTTTGGAACTATTTTCAAATGATATCTTTAAGGCAAATTTATAAATGTGTTACTATTATTATTAATAATTATAAAAAACACATGTCAATAATATTTGACTTGATTTTACAGATTATATGTTTTGAAACTTAAACCGTTCAAGAATTAAATTCACGTTATTTTATGATAAAAATGACTCTTAAATAATTTATAGCAACAATAATATACTTTAATAACTTTCTATTAACAGTAATATTTTATTCTTAGTTATTTAAAATATTAATTTCAATTTATTCAGTGTTTCAAACAAACAGAGTATTCGTTTTATTTTGAATATTTTTTAGTACCCTAATATCTTTTAATTTATTTTATATGGACTGATTCTCAAATACGATGTCTGGAATGCTTTGATATAACAGATTCAACCGAGCGTGACTTTCACTCACATTCAGACTACGCTTTGTTCTTGGAGTGTCAGACATTTGCAGACAATATAGATTTTAATGATTGCACTTATAAATATAAAAATCCTAAAATGTTACATAGAAATAAGGAAAAATGTATCTTTAATATTTTTTTTTACGTTAAAACGAGGGCAAATCTTAATCTGACGAAAACATTCACACAATAATTTGCTTATATTTCTTCTCCATATCTCTAGAGTCTAGAGAATAATTTGTCACTAAAAATGTGCAATACTTCAAGTATATTTAAATAAGTCTTTTCTCTTCAATATCTCGACTTCTCGTATTAAAGACTCAGATTATCTGTAATCTGAGTCTTTAATACGAGATGATGATTAAATTAACTGTTATCTGTAACAGTTAATTTAATTAATAAAAGATATTTTAAAATTAATTAAAATTAAAAGGTGTTTTAAAATTAATAGTTTCAAGACAAGATAGGGATCGAACCTAATTAATGTGTTATATTAAGAGGTTATGGCATGTTTCTCGTATCCACGGGTTAGAAATTTTATTTTTAAATTAACGAGGCTGCAGTTTTGCTCCTATTCGTGCCCGCAGTTTTGCGAGAACTATTAAAAAATAATTGCACATCAAATAGGAAGCAGGCAACTTATTTATAAATACAATTAATCGTTGAACAATTCTTACTATTAATACTGTAAAGTGGATTCTTACTATTAATATTGTAAAGTACTCGTATGTATATTTGGACGAGTGTCATTAATCACACAAAAATTTTTCGGTGGTAGACCATATACCCTTGATGGGTTCGCCATCAAGGTTACCACTCATCGGGCAAAGTCATGTCGCAAAGCGACCTAGTCGTGTTCCGGCACGTTGCGTACTGTAAGACGGCCGACCCCGAAAGACTTTTTAAAAAAACTCAATTTAATTAACACACCCGTTTATTAAATGGTCACAATTTTGGGAAACTTAAAATATGGTTTTACAATTACTGGGACCACTACCAGTCTCAACGACGTCCAGAGTACAACTGAACTAAAAATATAATGTACATTTAAAACAATATAATTAAAAGCGCTGACACAATAATGTGGAAAAGTACACTAGGAATACAGAGTTACGAATATTGTATAATAGACATTATTTACATAAATACAAGGGATATAACAGTACCATGCTGGAAGAGAAGCTCGGAACTTTGCGTTGTCCTTCGACCTCTTTCAGCTGGTGAGGCAAGCGACGAGGGTACCAGATGTCATAGGCCATACAGCCAATTGCCCGGGCCTTTTGCTGACAACTGATCCGGACAGGTATCGTGTAGAGGTCACCTCCTCTTTAAGAACCTCCGATCACTGTTTGGTGAATTCTGTGTTTCTGGCCCATACAGCGAAAGATAAAGCGAATGTATTTGCTTTTCCGTTCTCTGATAATTCACATCTAGACACTGGCAATGCTTCGCCAGAACATCTCCCTCACTGCGGTATTTCGATGCCTGAAATCCAAATCACTAACAAAGAGGTATGAAGAGCATTGTGTCGTCTTGATGTAAATAAAGCCAGTAGTCCTTATGGTATACCAGTAATTCTGCGCAAGTTGTCCCCTGTATTAACACGTCTGTATCGCCTCTCTTTTAAGACTGGAATAGTGACAAAATCTTGGAAGCTTGCTAACGTGCAACCAGTGGCTAAAAAAGGCAGCCGAGCCGACCCAGCTAATTATAGTCCTATTTCAATCACCTCCATACTCTGCAAGATTATGGAGCGTGTATTGAACTCACGCCTTTTAGCGCACCTTGAAGGTAACGATCTCTTCAGTGACCGACAGTACGGGTTACGCCGAAATAGGTCCACTGGGGACCTTCTAGTGTACGCTACGCACATTTTAGGTCTGGCATGCGAGCCTTATAAACAAGCTTTCAGCGTACGGCATATCTCCTGGTCTGATCGGCTGGATAACGGACTTTAGAACCAAAAGCCTCACCGAGTAGTTGTCGACGGGTGTTCCTCGGAACCCTTGACAATAAATATAGGAGTGCCTCAGGGGTTCGTTCTTTCTGCAACTCTCTTTCTGCTGTGCTTTAATAATTTGCTGAAGCCCGGTATCTATGGATATGCAGACGACAGCACTGTTGTAGAAAGATATCTGCCGAGTACTCGAGCTAGTAGAGATCAAGTGCAGTCAGAAAAAGAAGCCATGGTCCAACATTTGATTGACAAACTTCAGGCAGTCTCCGCATGAGGCAATGCCAATCTTGTCAAATTCAACACCACCAAAACGCAGACGGGTCTATTCACCGCCAAAAGGAGCCCTTTCACCTTGGCTCCTACTTTCCACAGTGTATCTTTGGAATGCAGCGAACGGCTTCAGTTGTTAGGCTTAGAGATTTCCTCGTACCTCAACTTTGGTCCGTGTATTGAGTCCAGAGTAAAAGCAGCTACAGGAAAGCTTGCCGTTCTTACGAAGGTCCGTCAGTACTTTACACCGGAACAGCTTCTTGTATTATACAAAGAACAGATCCGATCGTGTGTGGAGTACTGTGGGTATATATTCGCTGATGCCCCAAAATCTCATCTTGCGGTTCTGGACTGTCCCCCGTCCATCACAGGACGTTCCGACGCACGGCAGATATCCATTCTTACGTTGTGGACATTAACCCCGTTCCGAACGAAGCGCTTTGCTTCGTCTTTTTCAGTTCGTACAGCAAAGGACTGGAACAGCTTGCATGCGTCGGATTTGCGTCCCAATACAATGTTGGTGTTTTCAAGAGAAGAGTGGTGAATAGGTTGCTAGGTTAATGCGCCTTACCACCTATGGCTACATTTCCATTTTCCATCAGGTAGAATGTAGTCAAGCACTAACCTAGACAGTATCAAAAAAAAAAGAAGTTTTCTATCGAATTTTGATAGCTCAAATAGTCCATAATCTGGAAAAATTTAAATATATAGTCACCGAGGGGCAACATATTGTCATTTTTCTTTTATTTTAATTATAAGTCTGGTAAATAGTCTTATGTGTTGTATTTTCCGTTCTAAAAGAAAACTAATATATTTATTTATTTAGCTTCACGCCATATCCTTTACGGGGTAGCCAGAGACGACGGAACGCCAAACGCTACGGTCCCTGCATACCTCTTTCGCCTCGGCCACAGACATCAACCTCTTCATACATGCCCTTCGGGGGGTCCTTATGCTTTTTACGTGACCTTCCTCCAGTATCAGAGATACAGTGTTTTCGAAGGTCACTCGAGGCCTCCCTCTTTCTCTCTCACCACTCACTTTTCCTGTATAAATCTTTTTTACCATTCTTTCATCACTCTTTCGTTCGACGTGCTCAAACCACCTGAGCACGTTCTTCTCCATTCTCACTGTAACATCTAGTATCATCTGCGTATAGCAAGTAATTGACTTTAAGGTCACCTACTTTCACTCCCATGTCACAGTCTTTCACGCCTTGGAGACAACTATCTAAATACAAATTGAACAATCAAGCTGACATAGCGCAACCTTGCTTAACACCCGATTGGATGTCAAACCAGGGCGACATGTAAGCTCCTACTCGCACACAGGCTGACTGATCTCTGTTAAGAGACTTTACAGCCTGTAGCAAGGGTCCGTTCACGTTGTATCGGGGCAGTATCTCCCATAACTTCTTTCTCACAACCCTGACAAACGCCTTTTCCAAATTCACAAAAGCACAGAAAACCTTTTGGTTTAGGGCCAAAAACTTTTCCGTGATCATGCGGAGGGAAAAGATCTGATCTATACACCCTCTTCCAGGTCTAAAACCTCCTTAGGCTTCTCACAACAGCCTTTCAGATCTCTCTTGCATTCTTCTCGCTAATATTTTTGCATAAACTTTACCGCCCAAGCTAATCAAAATGAGCTTGCACAGTCTATCTGTGAAGCTTTGCATTTATACAAAGGTACGATGAATGCACCTCGCCAATCGACTGGGATCTCTTCTGATTCCCAGCATAAATTGCACAAAAGCCAGAACAAGTCCAAGACGCGTGGCCCACCATATTTGATCATCTCGGCAGTAACTTCATCGCTCCCGCAGCCCGCAGCAATTATACTTCTTTCTTCCGCTCGCTCCCATGTGTACATGTGAATTCGTTTGTGATCAAACATCGTGTTTGCCACAAACAAATTTCTCTCCTTACAAAATTCCAAAATAAGCTTCCCAGCCTCATTTACTCTCTTATCACCGTACTTGCCTATCACGCTTTCGTAACCACTTCGCGCGGTTCCAACCCATCCATTCATATCTCCACATACTATCAACTTTTCATTATCACTGACACTACTTAAACATCCCTGACACTCTCCCAAAACTCCTCGAGCTCGCTCACTGGAGCCTCAGCAGATACTGGCGCATAAATAGCCAACAAGAATACTCTTGTTATCCCCAACTTAAAGCGAACCCAAAGAAGCCTCGGGTTGATAGCCTTGTATTCTACCATTGCATTAACCATTCGTGAGGACAACAACACGCCTACACCTTGGTAACCTCGCTCACCCTCTGGAACCCCAGCCCAGAAAGCGACCCGGTTACAAGGCAAATCTGTCGCATCATTGCCTTTTCCTTTGGTCTCAGACACACAAATAATATCAGGATCTTTGTCATCCATCACATCTAATAATTCATTCATCTTCTGTTCCACTCCTCTTACATTCCACGTAGCTATTTGTAGCTCCGTCCTCCACCTCCTGCCGTTCGGAATATGGCGTGTTGGTTGACGGTCCCCAACGCCGCAACAATGTTTAATAAATAATTTAAATATATAAGATAAGTTAAATATACGTAAAAGATTACATATGTCATATTAATGCCCAAAGCGTTCCATGTCATTTTAACGAAATGTATGACTCTTTTAATATCCTTAACTTGCATTGTATATTAATCTCTGAAACCTGGTTTAAACCATCACCACAATCGGTTTGCTTTGCTATTCCCGGTTTTACACTAATAAGAAATGACCGCACTGAAAAGATTGGAGGTGGAGTAACCATTTACCTCAAAAACCATTTTCCTAATAAAATCATTTGTCAGTCCCCTTCATATTCCTTGAGGTGGATGCTGGCATTAAAATTGTCCTTGGCATGATATACTGTCCTCTTAATATTAATTATTTTACTACCTTGAAGAAACACTAGAAAACCTTATATCTATTTACAGTCACGTCATCATTATGGGCGATCTTAACACTTGTATTTTACTTGTAAATACTAAACTGTTAACTTGACTATACTACTTTCAGAACCAACTCACCACGTAAGTACCAATAGCAGTTTTTTAGATTTTGTCATTGTCTCCAATAGTAACCTTGTTGCAAAATCTGGCCAACTTCCTGCCCCTTCTTTTTCACTCCATGACCTCATCTTTGCCGATATATTCAGCTGGCCGATTTTTCTTTTAAAACCGTTTCACCTTTCACCTGTCTACACAGATATGAGGTAAAAATGAGAATACTTTCTTTTTGCTTTAAAGCTATAGGATGTGACGAAATCAGTCGTCCTATGATAGTTTTTATTTTAAATTCTCTTTTAGACATAATTACTCATATTATTCATTTTTCTACATCCTGTAACACATTTCCGATATTTGGCGTGAGACATTTGTCATTCCACTTCCTAAAACACCAAATCATCATCTGCCGTCTCATTTCCGCCCTATTTCTATACTTCCATTCCTTTCTAAAGTTGCCGAATCTATTGTTGAAAACCAGATCTCTCATTTCACTAAACACAATATTTTTAATACATACCAACCAGGGTTTAGAGCTGAGCTTTAAAACTGCCGTAGGGCAAATCTTTAAGTAGTTACAGTTACCAAATACATCCGCGAAGCCATGGTTAATAAACATGTGACTGTATTAGTTCTCATTTTTACTACTATTATACAGGGTGGGCCAAAAATTTTTGCGCTTTTGAAACATGTCTAAAAATAAAAGTACAAATGTTATTTTGTTTATGATTTATTTAACGTAATTATCATTTATTAAAATTTATTTTTTAAAAATGACATCGTCGACATGTGCTCCGTCTCGTCGTTGGCACTCCTGCAATCGACTACGTAAACTTTGGAAAACTCGTTGAGATATGACGTTGACGTTGAGACAAGACGTTGGAATCGCGGCTATCTCCTCGTGGATATTTTCTTTTAATTGGGATATAGTCGTCGGTTTATTAAGGTATACTCGACTCTTCAGATATCCCCACAAGAAAAAATCGCAAGGTGTAAGGTCCGGGCTTCTGGGAGGCCATGGGATATCACCTCTGCGAGAAATCAATTTGTTAGGAAACATTTCTTTGACCACCGGTAAAGTCACGTTTGATGTATGGCATGTTGCTCCATCTTGTTGCCTCCAAGTCCGGCTATTGTATCCTTCAAATTCATGCAACTGTTGTGTCAAAAACTCTCGCAACATTTTCACGTATTCCACTGAGTTCACAGTTACGTTATTTCCTTGATTATTTTCAAAGAAGTATGGACCGATTATGCCCTTTGCGGATATGGCAGCCCACACTGTCGTTTTTGGTGAATGAAGAGGCTTTTGGTGTTTATAGTGAGGGTTTTCCGTGCTCCAATATCGACAATTATGTTTATTTACGTGACCATTAATGTGAAAATGGGGCTCGTCCGTAAACAATACATTCTCAAGGCTAGAGAATCGCTCCAGTATAGTGTCAGCAAATAACTTGCGTTGAATGTAATCGTTTGGTTTCATCTCCTGTATAATTTGAAGCTTATATGGGTGTAGTTTAAGGTCCAAATGCAAGATTCGCCGCAGACTAGTTCTTGGTATAGCAAGAGCCTTCGACCGCTTACGCGTAGACGATTCTGGATCGTCCCTTACAGAAATTTCAACCTCTCGAATGTTCTCTTCGCTTCTTCTTGAACGTAGTCGCTTAGTTTGTTTAATATTCGTTGTCAATCCCGGTTGCTCAAACTTTTTAACCCAAGCTTTAATTAAATTAACACTTGGACACTCACTTACACGTTGTAATCCGTATTCAACTCTAAAGAGGCGTCGTACAGTAACGTAGGAATCGTTGTTTTTGTAAAATTGTTTTACGCAAAAAACACGCTGTTGTCCCGTGAAGCGCTCCATCGTGACTAAAATTGCATTAAACGACGTACAATTCCCCGCCACCCGCGCGCCCCTTGCTCTCACGGTTTTGGAGAAATCAAGTGTTGCTATTTGAAAAAATTTTTGGCCCACCCTGTATATACTACCTGTTGCTAGCGGTATAAACAATAACCTTTAGTTTCATTGTCACTACTGCCCAAAACCGTTTTGAGTTTCGTGTAAAGGTATTATTATTTTGGTTTTAAGGGTATTTTGAATTTTGAAATTAATTTTAAATATAAACACGTATGAAATATGATGGATATGTTAAAACCATAAAAAGAATTCAAAACTTAGGAAATATAAATATAAAACCTGACAAAGTTTATACCGATAAAAATACTAAAATAAAACTGGAGTGCAAGTCTTATAACTTGGTGTTAGAAATATTTGAGTTTTAGATTGTTGACTAAATTAGAACTATTCTGTGACTAGAAAATAAGAAGACATATTAGACTACACATTACATAGTTCCCTGTCTACAAACAAAATGCATAATTAAATATATTTTTTATACATATACTATATACATATTTATTTTTTTGTTAAGGTTCCGTATATTTTACTAGGGGCGCGAACTGGACCTCGATTTTGACTCACTGCGCTCGCATAATCTCGGTAGAGTTCGGCGATTTGAGCGAAGCGAGTAACCAATCTTTAATTCAGCGTCCAAAGCTGAAACTGACAAGCAAAAAATATAGAACAATCAAATATCACATATCGAATTTTTTTTACATTTATGTCTATGGGACTGTAATTTTTTGGTGATTGGTGATATGAACTCAACGACATGAGTTTTTTTTCTACTTCTTTTTATAAATCAACGCAATAATCATCGTTATAAATGTACAAAATTTCATGAAGATTGGTAAAGCCGTTTTCATGCCAATTCCATTGGGATTCAAAAAGTCTCACATAGAGTGCCCCGCTTGCTCTGCTCGCTTCGCTCAATAATATTTATTAAGTATTCTTACAATAAAATGCATTAAATTATTTGTACTATCTGTCTTCGAGTAAAAATAAAGTTTATAAGGGAATGTATTTATGTATTTTTATAATTCTTTCTTTATTTATACATTCGTAGAAAGAAGAATGGTTGATAAATTGTGCCTCGAACTCACAGTTATTTACTTTTACACCATAAGCTTCTCTATCAAATTCATCGACAGAGGCCGCAATATTTGATTGGCACTAAAGATCTTTTCAGTCATCAGCTAATTGTTTTACAAAATATTGTTGCAAAAAATATATCAATTTTATAAATGTGTCACAAAATTACCCCATGTGGCTTAAACTTTAATTCCACATTTGAATCTTTAATTTTTAATATTAAGGGCCATAAAAAAAATTGTTGTAGTATTATTTACATAACTCAGAATAAAATAATGCAATGTATACAAGAAGCTTTAATAAGTTCGTTTGGAAAGAAACATTCATTGTTTAAGATCTTAGTTTATTTCAGGCTGCTTCTTTGCCAGGAAACGTAATAAAAATTAATTCAATGAATATCCAAAAATAATCTTTCAAAGGTTTGCTGAATACTTATAACATTGCCTTGACGTTAAATGTCTCTTTCAATATCAACGCAGTGTCATTTATTTATTTATTTATATATTTTCCACTTTGAATCCATACCAGTGATCACTTGTGTACGTCAAATGGAAGTGACAGGAGGGCCTATTTTGATATCGTATGTATTAAAATAAGCCCTTCTGAAAAGACACTTTCCAACTTAAAAAAAGGCTACGAGGGTTCCAAACGCGCCCTGGTCTGAGAAGAACCACACAACAAACTCAGCCCGGTTTTTTTTTTATTGTGAGCACTGTTTCACAAACGTCAATATATTTAGTGAGCATCAATTCGATAAGCCTTCATAATAATAATTAATAATAAGAAAAGGGAAATCCGTGGCTATCAATACGACCAGTCATTAAATATCATTTGTATACAACTCTTAAGTCGCAGCGGCTTTGTCTGTATGGACTACTTAAAGACGTTACATATCAATAAAATAATCTTCATCGAGATTTGAACCAACAATAAAGTATTTTTTTCAAATCTGATAATAATTACAAAGATTAGCGTGTTGAAACAAATAAACAAGATATTCTTTTCATAATGAAGGCATTTAGTATAACTATAACTAAATCTAGCATCACCAACAAGTTTAAAGATCAAAAGTAGATATATACCAAATAATAAATTACGATGCTGACATACTTATACGAGTATAGTACTAACAACTAAACTCAGACTCAATCAACGCCACTACCATGTAGTATCATAATTTCCTACTTTAATATCAAAGAGATCTTTGATCTTTGTATCTTCATAACACATGTCACATAAATTTATATATACATATACATAATTATATATTATAATATAAGATAGCTAAATCTTGCCATCTATTAAAAATTAAGGTTTATTTAACTTGTTACTTGTTTAAATGTAACACAATTATAAAATACTATAACTCCTGGCATATATATACTCCTGGCACCTCCGTGACACCTAGGGATTATTGAATATTGGATACTTATTTAATACTTAGATTTTGAACCCGTCATGTTCTGCAAAGAGCGCTGGTTTGCGGATTTAGTATTTTTTGCCCCTTTTATCAGTTTGTTCTAATAATAAATCACTTTAAGTTAATTATTATCGGATATGTCTCCATTACAACGCAGTGAATAGTTATAAAAATATAACCTTCCAAACTCTCTAAAACTTATCCTGTGATTACCATTTGAAACTAAAGTTATTAAAAAATTGAATTTTAAAATGTAATAATTTCCTTAAATTTTATAATATGACAACTTATAGAAAATGTCTTACACAAAGTGTAGAAAATAATCACATAATATTATTTTACTATTTTACGTAATATTCAAATCAAAATCGAAAGTATATATTTATATCTTATTTGCCATATATACGGAAGAAGGAAATAAAATCTCGGAAGGTAGGGTGATCGAACTGCTCCAATGGCAATGTTGTACAAACTTTGGGTACAAATTTGAACTCCTTCTACGAGCTAAAACAAAAGCTCATAGTTTTGTGAATCCTCGATAACAATCATAGTTTTCGAAACGTCAAAATTCTTACTAGGAAGCAGGCAGAAAAGATAGAATGAATTCCCTAAACTTCAGCTGGTTCAACCGAGTAGTTCAATCGTTGATTTAGAAAAGAGACAAAACATTCGAAGTATTTCATTATTTTTTTAAGGAGTTTAACAGCATATATCGATTATTAAATAAAATATAAGTGGTATCTGATTCATGTAAGAATTTACATAAAATATTATAACAATAGAGAAAATACTTATCGTTTTTATTATTTCCTATTGCCTCATTCTCCCAACCTGTTGAATTTTTTTTTCAGATCTCTTCTAAGTATTATGCTACGTAGTTAAAACATAGGATCTAAATAAAGATAATAAATTAAGAACCTTAAATTTCTAGAGGAACATCCACATTTAACATAAAATGAATAATATGAACTCTTTATTTAACTCTTCATTATGGTATTAAAAATAAGGCCCTAGATTTAATTAGATCTTATCTTAGTGAGAGAATTCAAAAAGTAGACGTAAATGGAAAGCGTTCCACTGGTTCACTTGTCAAAATGGGTGTGCCACAAGGCCCTATGTTAGGACCTTTCTTGTTCTTCATTTATATAAATGACCCGCCTTACCTTGTGAGGGACAAACATGGGACAGTGTTGTTTGCTGATGATACTTCTCTTATCTTTAAATCAAATAGATAACAATCAGTAATGGACGATGTAAACAATGCTCTCTCTGATATTGTGCAATGGTTTAATGCAAATAATCTTTTACTTAATGAAAAACAAAAACAAAATGTATTAAATTTACATTACCTAATGTGAAAAAAGTCAAAACCAATGTACAATTAAATAATTAGGAACTGGATTTAGTGAATTCTGCTGTTTTTTTTGGCATTACCTTAGATGCAAAATTGCAATGGGGCCTTCATATCTGTGATTTGTCGAGCAGACTCAGTACTGTCACATACGCGGTTCAAAGAATATGCCGATTGACAAACATTGAAACAGCTAGAATAGTTTACTTTAGCTACTTTCATAATGTCATGTCATACGGCTTACTTTTATGGGGTAATCCATCAGATATAGATACGATCTTTGTATTGCAGAAGAGGGTTTTTAGAGCAATATACGATATGAGGCCTCAAGAGTCATTATAAAATAAATTCAAAAAATTAAAAATTATGACTCTGTACAATCAATCAATATATTTATGAAAATTTAGTTTATATACACAAAAATATTTCAAAATTCAGTAAAAATTGTGATGTACACAAAATTAATACTAGAAATAAAAATTAACTTGCTATACCCGTCACGACCCTTGCGTTATGCTCGTGAACAGGTGCTGCTTGCGGTGACTGGTCGTTTTGCTAGCCATGGATTTCCCTTTTCTTATTATTAATTATTATGAGGACAGCTTATTGAATTGCTTGTGATGGTTCTAGTCGTTCCTACATTGCTCACTATATATATTGACGTTTGTGAAACAGTGATCACAATAAAAAAAAAAGAAACCCGGCTGAGTTTGTTGTTTGGTTCCTCTCAGACCAGGGCGCGTTTGGAAACCCCGTAGCCTTATTTAAAGTTGGAAAGTGTCTTTCTAGAAGGGCTTGTTTTGATACATACGATATCAAAATAGGCCCTCCTGTCACTTCCATTAGACGTACACAAGTAATCACTGGTATGGATTCAAAGTGGAAAATATATAAATAAATAAATAAAATAAATAAAGATGACCGATGGTGATGGTGATGGTTGTGTATTTGTAGGTCATAAATTTTTTAGGACCTACAAATACACAACTATTTTGCAGATAAAAACAATGTAATATTATATGATATAAAGAAGTGAAAGAAGCTGTGGAGTTAAAGAAGAAAGCATGGCTGGATTATAAAGCCTCGGGTAATGATAAAAGTATGAGAGAGATAAGAAAAAGAGAGTACAAGCTGCAAAAGCACAAAACGAAAGCACTTATAAAGATGAAGCGTGAAAATTCTGAGAGAGAAAGGGATGAAAGGTTGACGAACAACTTCCGGGAAAACACAAAGCTTTTCTGGCGAGAAGTTAGTGGTTCCCGGGGTTGTTCGGTAACCTGTAGAATGAAAGGGGTGCTTTCGAAGAACGGTGAAATTTTAACTGAACAAACACACGTTTTGCAGCGGTGGGCGGAATTCTATAAGGAGATGTATGAACGTGAGGACGCCTCGGTCTTGACTACCAGCGTAATGCTGAGTCAAGACGTAGCCGATGGTGAAATCAGTTTGGAAGAAGTAGAGAGCGTGATTCGAAGTCTGAAATGTGGTAAGGCTGCGGGAGCAGATGAAGTTACTGCCGAGATGATCAAATATGGTGGGCCACGCGTCTGGGACCTTTTCTGGTTTTTGTGCAATTTATGCTGGAAATCCGGGGAGGTCCCAGACGATTGGCGAAGTGCAGTCATCGTACCTTTGTATAAAGGCAAAGGCTCACAGATAGACTGTGCAAGCTATAGGGCCATCAGTTTGATTAGCTTGGGCGGTAAAGTTTATGCTAAAATTTTAGCGAGAAGAATGCAAGAGAGATCTGAAAGGCTGTTGTGGGAGGCCCAAGGAGGTTTTAGACCTGGAAGAGGGTGTATAGATCAGATCTTTTCCCTCCGCATGATCACGGAAAAGTTTTTGGCTCTAAACCAAAAGGTTTTCTGTGCTTTTGTGGATTTGGAAAAGGCGTTTGACAGGGTTGTGAGAAAGAAGTTATGGGAGATACTGCCCCGATACAATGTGAACGGACCCTTGCTACAGGCTGTAAGGTCTCTTTACCGAGATCACTCAGCCTGTGTGCGAGTAGGAGCTGGCATATCGCCCTGGTTTGACATCCAATCGGGTGTTAAGCAAGGTTGCGCTATGTCAGCTTGGTTGTTCAATTTGTATTTGGATAGTTGTCTCCAAGGAGTGAAAGATAGTGACATGGGAGTGAAAGTAGGTGGCCTTAAGGTCAATTGCTTGCTATATGCAGATGATGCGGTGCTCATTGCATCATCAGAATGCAATTTGCAGGCATTGGTCACCACTTTGAAAGATGGGTGTGAAATTAATGGTCTTAACCTGAATGTAGATAAGACGAAGGTTCTGATATTTGAAAGAAATGAAGAAAGAACAGAATGTAAGATCAACGTGAATAATAAGATAATAGAACAAGTGAATGAAGTGGTATATTTGGGAAGTATGTTTAGCAGAGACGGAAGATACGAAATGGATGTGGAAAGACGTATTGCTGCCGGTAACAGAGTCAATGGTGCTTTGACTGCATTGTTGAGACGGCAAAACGTCAGTATAGCTGCACGTTTGGCTGTACACAATGCAGTTTTGCTACCGACGCTGTTATACGGCAGTCAAACGTGGGTAACACAGAAGAAGAATGTAAGAAAGATGAATGCTGTGGAGATGCGATCTCTTCGCAGAATATGCGGAGTCAGTCTAGCTGATCGAATCCGCAATGAAGAGCTCCACAGAATGGCAGGTACTAGCGAAGATGTCACGGTGAGAATGAAGAAGAACGTGCTCAGGTGGTTTGGGCACGTTGAACGAATGAGTGATGAAAGAATGGTAAAAAAGATTTATATGGGAAAAGTGAGCGGTAAGAGAGACAGGGGGAGGCCTCGAGTGACCTTCGAAAACACAGTAGCTACGATACTGGAGGAAGGTCACGTAAAAAGCATGAGGACCCCCCGGAGGGCATGTATGAAGAGGTTGATGTCTGTGGCCGAGGCGAAAGAGGTATGCAGAGACCGTAGCGTTTGGCGCTCCGTCGTCTCTGGCTACCCCGCAAGGGACATGGCGTGAAGGTAAATAAATAAATAAATAAATAAATAAATAATTCTAATAAATTTGCCATGAAAATAATAAAGGTGTTTTTTCTTCTGATTGTACCATAACAAGCTTAGGTTGGCATTATAAATATAATAATATTGTTATGACAAAGAATAGGTGTAAATATAACAACTCTTTTTTTCCTGTTTCGATTTAGCAAATAATACTATTGTTACTTTCTTAAATACTCGGAAAAAAATATTCTACGATATAATTTTGATGTTGTTATATTACAACTTCTTTAAAAGATTAACCATATGTTAATTCGCAATATTAATAAAAAACTTTAATTTTAACCCTGCTATTTGAATGCTAAAATCGTATTCATGTGAAAAGAAGATGAAAAAGTTTATCCAGAGAGACATTTTAATGGTAATATATTTTAACAATGTACATTTTTTAAAGAACGTCTAGAAAAGATATACGAGGCATGAAATTAAAATAAATAAGCTACAATATCACATATGATGGGCCATTGTATATTTTATTATAAATAGAGATTTCTTTCTGGTAGAAATGACATTCATTTAGTAGGTTTATTATACCATTTTGAAACACTAAACAATGAGAAATACTCTAGATAAAAAATTTAAAATCTCTGAAGTAAACTATCCTAAAGATAAAAAGTGATAATCGTAGGAAAACACAAAAAATTGCATAAATGAATAATTTTTCCTAGTCTTAACCATTCGTTCATTGTATATTCAGTCTTCATATTACTTGTTACACAAAGGTTCAGTTTCAATACAAAAAATAAAAAACAATAAAAAATAATTCGTTGAATATTGTTTCACAAGCGAAGGAACATAGACGTTTGCTTAGCATCCTGAAAATATTATATTGCATTTTTAAGCTTATTGCTAATAAACTCTCATGGAGTTCAGAGTGGAAGAAAATATCTACACCTATTATTCAATATTATGATTGGAGAGGTGATTTGTACAGAGTATTTATTTGCTTAAGTTGCTTAGTTGAGGGTAATGTGTAGAATTTTCATTCATTCCGTTAATCAAATGTTTATTCAATTACATTTCTTTATCTATTCTGAACATTACAAGTATATAATGACAAATTTAATGAAAAGGCTATCAAATTTATTAACTTAGACCGACTATTAAGCATTAATATTAAATAAAAAGTTTAGAAATTGCTTCCAAAGAATGATTATCAAATTTTTAACCATAATTTAACCCATAGAACTAGTTCTTAAACTATGACTAATGATCTCATTAGTCGTGACATGCCAGTTCCTATTATCGAAATTGTAATGACTGTTATAACTGCCTTATGCCTATAAGTACTCGAAAATGCTGTATTTAATAAATGGTCACTACCTAAACCGATACCACTTCCGCACTTTCCGCACTTCACGTATTACAACAACAACATTGCTTAAAGTTACCAAAAACATCCAGTTTACTGTGGATAACTACGGACTCACCATACTTTTCCTTCTGGATTTCAGCAATGTGGTTAATTCCGTAGACTTTGGTATATTGCTTGGCTTTCTTAAAAGCCTTAATATACCTCCGCCTCTGATTAACTGGTTTTATTGATACCTGTACAATGGTTGACAGACTTCATACTCTAATAACTCAAATTCTAATGGGGCTTTTCTCTCTTTTACGTATCTGAGGGCAGCGTTTTGTTCTCTTTTACGTTTCTCCATGTTTATTAATAGAAACACTAAAATAATATCTTCTCACTACCATCTCTATGCAGATGGTCTACAACTATTAATATCTAAATATTAATCACAATAAATTCTTCAAGCTACCATTGGAACTATTAAAAGTGACCTCATTTTAATAAAAGAATGGACTGAGTCTTTCAAGTAAATTCGGCGTGATTAGTGCTATTTCGTAGTTTCACTTGTATATTACTCATTACAGGAAGTTTTTTATAATAAATCTTTACCACGTGCATACGAGTAACTTTGGGACGTCAACCTGCATGTTCTGCTTCCTGATCTGTTGGCCATGTTGGATCAGGCCATAAAACAGTTGGTTATCATCTTACGATAGCGAACACCATTCACAGTAACTGCCTTACCGGCCTCATTTTCAAAAAAATATGGCCCGATGATGCCGCTAGCCCATAAACCGCACCAAACAGTCACTTTTTGTGGATGCATTGGTGTTTTGACAATCATTCTTGGATTATCATTCGCCCAAATGCGGCAATTCTGCTTATTGACGCATCCACTGAAGTGAAAATGTGCCTCATCACTGAAGATGATTTTCTTCGAAAATTTATCTTCTACTGTTGCCATTTCTTGCCACCTTGGAATGGTCAACGGGCTTTAGTTCTTGTGTCAATTGCATCATGTAAGCGTGTAAATACAAGTTTTTATGCATAATGTTCATCAACGACGAGCGTGAGAGATGCAATTGTTGGGCACGACGACGAGCTGAGGTGGACGGCTCTTCAGCCACACTATCGCGAGCTGTACTAGCATGCACTGCTATTTTCATGTCTCCTAGAGACCCAGTTTGATCAAATTTTCGTACAATTTTTCCTATTGTGTGCACATTTGAACGATTAAATTGACCGTTAAAATCACGAATTTCATGATATGCATTTTGATTTGAACGCCCAATTTCATAATAAGCCTGAATAACTTTAATCCGTTGCTCGATTGTGTATCTTTCTATGGTTCAAATTAATTTAGTCTGAAATTGAGAAATGAAAATAATATATATGTTGTAATGTATTCAGTTTATGACTCAAGCATCAAAACTAAATATGTTTTTTTTTGTTTTGTCTGTTTCCATATTTGTCTATTTATTATTCTGCCTGTTTGTAAAATTCAGGTTTTTCTAAAAAAAAATTGTTTATAGGTTATTTTCTTGTTTAAATTAAAAGGTACTTATTAATTTATAAAATTCTGTATTTATGATGGTAAAATCAAAAAGGGATAATTAAAACAAAAAAGAACGAACGAGCGTTTACTATTTAGATAGTTCATTATTTGAGTCAGGCTCGTCAGGAGGAGGCTGGGGAAGGAGAGAAACGAAGCCGTTGGTAACATATATTAATATAAGGTATGCCGAATTCATTTTATCTTTAAATTTCTGTCGTTCCATACATAATAATTACCTATTTTTTATATAGATTTATATTCGAAGGTCGAAGTATCCTATTACTTTTTCTGCTTATATGAATAAAGAACATAAAATAAAATCTTTTTATGTTGGTATTCACACAAAGTTTGATTCAATTTAAATTATATTGACACATAAAATTAAATGAATGAATTGGCACTGACTTTTTAAATAAAAACAAGTTTGAATTATTTGATTTATTTAAAAGTTTAATGTGTGGCGTATCTAAATTTGTTAAATCTATGGCCTGTCTTTATTGTTTAAGGTTTAATTAAAGCGTCATTAAGGAACTATATATTACGTAATAAAATCTCAGATATTAAACAAAATGATGGTCCTAAGTAAGGTACTAGTACTTAGTTGTACCATGGGCTGCTCGGTTTTCAAAAAAGTTTTTCCGAGCCAAAAAGTCTTTGCTGATTGTAAATATATATTAAAAATATGATTACTGGAAAAACAGAACCGGATCAATTCTTGATTTTAGAAAAAATTGTTTTCTTAGGAAAACAAATACTGTACATAAACCAAACAAGTCGAATAAATATTTCAATGTTAACATGTTACATTTTAACCCAAAAGTAAAAACTAATAACTTTTTACAGTGTACAACAGTGTAGTCTTATGTAAAAGGTTCTTTAGTTCTTTCATATTATATGCATCTCAGTGGACGATACATAAACCTATTTTAGAAATACAGACAAACCGATTCTCCTTTTATATATTTATACATGTATTTTGATACAAAACCAATCGTAAAAATAACTTTTTACGGTTTGTATCAACCCAAATCTAATAGGAACTCCGCGGCGCAGTGATTCGAAATCTTATTTAGACTGGAAATAAATATTCCAAGATATAGGCTCAGTTTAGTAATCATATATTTTGCAGTCAAAGTACAATTTCAGATAAGAAAGAAAGAGAAAATACTAAATTAACAAGTTCCCGACGATACGTAATCCTATGTGTAGGTATTTATTGTTGTAATAAATAAGATAATTTTTTTTATTTTTTATATTTTAATATTTAAGTAATAATCATAGTTTTCAATATAACTAATTCATAATTCAATGTAGAATACTTTCAATAAACCTACTATACTAAATGAATATAATTATACAAATTAAATAAAGCTTCCAAAAATCTAAAAAAAGGTAAAGGGTTATGTTTGGTTTGTACTGAGAACAACCCGATATATGTAGATAGCTATTGTAAGATTATTTTATTAATAATTGCTCTTCACTTATGCTAAATACTCAAATTTTTAGGATTAATAAAATTTTCTGCTTCATCATTTGTTGCCATAAAAAAAAATCTATTACGAAATCCGTCGTAGTTACACAATAGCGTCTTAAAACTTTCCTCATTCTTTGGTTTTATTTCAATGCAAAATTGGCGTAATTTCATTATCTATGGTTTCATCTTTAAAGGTTTAAGGATATTGATGAGTTACTGAGTCGTGGCTTCGCTTTATATTTGATATAAAGACAACCTCATAACATTATATGAAATCTGTTCGCTCTTGGAATGGTTTATATCCGAAATTGATTCGCAACACATATTAAATAAGATATTTTAAGACAATTTAATAATTTAATTTCGTCCAAACTATCAATTTCTCTCTTAAAGTCATCCGTAGCTTACATTTGGCTAATTACTTTGATAATTTAATAGATATTTTACGACGTTTTACTGAGAAGTCTTTTAATAATTTAACCATTAAACTTGAGTATGTCTCTTAAAGTTTTGAAACGATAATTTCCACCTCTAATCCTTTCATTGTAACTCATACAGAAATACTTTACATTGTTAATACCACGCTGTCGTCCTGGTCGGCGTGAAATATCTATTATAATTACAGTTTGTACGCTGAATGAGAAATCCGGATCCCAAATACCCATCTTTACCACTCTTTCCCATTCTCCTTGATCCCTCTCCAATTGTTAAGGGTATCAAGTCATTTGCATCTAAATTTACAAAAAAAGTGTTCTGCAATCAATTCTCATCATGTCAACCTTTCTTTCGTAACCTAGATTGCTGATCGATACAGTACAGCGTCATAATACGTTTATATATTTTCCCCGTCAGTGAATGAACGCCTTTTCATGAACGGATTTTTTTTAAATTATTTAATGCTATATTATATAATATAAAATATGTCATTAAATTATTTTGTAGGTAAAGCTATCAATAAAATATATAAACTTTCGATGAATCAACATTTCTTGCAACTTAACAAAGACCACAAATTGCTTTCAAGAAAGTTTACAAATAGCAAAACTATCTTTATTATTACAACTAAAATGATATATGAAATTATTATGGATATACCTGTTTAACCTTATTCCATTGTACCATTCCTTGTACCATTTTGCCATTTTTCAGTTTTAGGATACTTTAATAGATTCTATAATCATAACAAATAAGTATAAGCGGTATATTTGGGAAGTATGTTTAGCAGAGACGGAAGATACGAAATGGATGTGGAAAGGCGTATTGCTGCCGGTAACAGAGTCAATGGTGCTTTGGCTGCATTGTTGAGACAGCGAAAGGTCGACATAGCTGCACATTTGGCTGTACACAATGCGGTTTTGCTACCGACGCTGTTATACGGCAGCCAAACGTGGGTAACACAGTATCTATTATACTGGAGGAAGGTCACGTAAAAAGCATGAGGACCCCCCGGAGGGTATGTATAAAGACGTTGACATCTGTGGCCGAGGCGAAAGAGGTATGCAGGGACCGTAGCGTTTGGCACTCCGTCGTCTCTGGCTACCCCAGAAGGGATATGGCGTGAAGATAAATAAATAAATAAATAAAAACGTATAAACGTATACGTAAACGTGTACAATTAAACCTAAAGGAATTACCTATTTTATGGAGCCTAGTGATGGGCATAGTAAATTTAATATTATTTCTAGTATAAATTTTATGTACATTACAATTTTTATAGAATTTTGAAATATTTTTATGTGCATAAATTTTCATAAATAATGTGATTGTACACTGTCATAATTTTTATTAATTAAATTTATTTTTACTGACTCTCGAGGAGTAAATTGCTCAAACAGCCCTCTTCTGTAGTAGAAAGATAGTATCCATATTTGATGCATTACCACATAATGCCGTATGCCTTGACACTACAAAAGAAGCTAAAGTTAACTATTCCAGTGTTTCAAAGTTTGTGAACCGGCGTATTCTTTAAACCGCTTATGATGCAGAACTAAATCTGTTTGATAAATTACAGATTTGAGGGCCTCGTTGGAATTTGTATCTAAGGTAATGTTAAAAAAAAAACAGTAGAATTCACCAATTGTTATGCATTTAAATAGCATTTTTTTATCATATTAAAAATTTTAAACTATTCTATTACTAGAATAGTAAATTTTTTAAAAGTACAAACAGTATAAAACGTAGTTTTTTATAAGTGCATTGTGTTTTCATGATATTGTTTGTAAAAAATATTAAATTAATATTTTAATGATATACAATTCAACTCACAGTAATAAGTGAAAGCAACTCAATCAACTTCATGGTGAAGTAAATAGTACTTATAAAAGTTTCCTCAAGAAGATTCTTGAAATCATAATTAATTAGGTCTTTAAGTAAAATTCAATAATACGCTTGTAAATAATGACCGACTATTCAGTTTGTTGCAACATTCAAGCATTTTTATTACAGAAATAAGTGATTATTTTTTAATGTTTAAAGTTGGAGTCCTTTATAAATGTTACATGATTACAGAACCACTAGTGGCATAGTTAGATATTCTAGTATACTTTTGGAACCACATTTTACTTGAAATACATATTATTCTAACTAAATAGAGTGAATTGACCCCGAGGCTTACGTCAGTCAAATAAAAATATCAAATATCACCAGAAAAAATGTAAAAGAGGGAAAAAAAATATTGATATAATCAAATCAAAACTACGCTGTAATTTGCGACTCGAATAATCTCGTCAACAAAAGAACAAAAAGGTAATATTCAGCTCAAATTAAACCCAAGTCAAATTGTCAAAGATAATTTGGACCCATCCAGAAGGGTCCAAATTATCTTTGTGCTTATATTTTTAGAATGATTATAATTTTACATTCGAAGGCCTAAAGCAGAATATATTATATTAATATAATAATTATGTATATATTCATATACATCAATGAATTATATTAGTTCAAGTTTATTACATTTTTGAATGTTGCTAGTTACTCATTTGTCACATGAATGAGAAAGTTTGTTATACGAGTATTTTTATGTAAACCTTTTTTTTCATATATGCACAATTGTCATTTTCATAGTAAAAGAAATTCTAATTGGTCGAAAAATACCAGTACCTCAATATTTGTTCATTATGTACTTCAAATTAATATGTTGTTTAATTTAATTATTAATGTATAATGTATTAATATTAATAAATAGCTCACTCTGCACGAAGGCGTGTATTAATTTTAGTTATAGTAAAGACTTTCAATTTATGAATTGAAATTGCATTTAATAAAATTTTAAAAGTGACAATTCTTTTCTTGTTACCGTAGCCTAACATTATTACAACCTAAATCTAATATTGTTAATTTTCTATAATGTACGCATATAGGCTTTATATACGCATTAACATTATTCTTTGAACGAAACAATATTTTAATGAGATATCTTAATCGTAATTAGCCCATGTCGTCATGTACTTAGATGTACTTAGAACAAACGAGATACAATACTGAGAGTACTTACACGAAGGCAAATTAAGTTTCATGTCAAGTTTAATGGAAATGTGGTACGTCGTACATGAGTTGACTTCCGAGACAAAATTTACACAATTTGTGTGAAGTTAATTATAATTTTTCCTTTCTATATAATATTTTTATATTTGTATTGAATTTTGCTTTAATAAAAGGAAATGAATCTATCCGAAACTATATTTTCACTTTAAAAGGGTTCCTAAAACCATGTTGTAACACATTTTGAAATTTGTTGATTTTTATTTTGACCCGATTTAACAAGAGTATCTCAATAGATAATAATTCAGGTCATATTTTTTATAAAATGATTAAATAACTCTTTGAAATTTATTTACAATATATTAGAATAATCAGTAATTATTTTTTTATCTCAAATAAATATTAACTTGTAACTGTAACTTTTATCTACCTAAAAAACAATAACAATCTTTAATATTGGATTTGATTTTGGCTGTAGTGTGTTAGTGTTACTGATGATGTGATTACAAAAAATAAGTGAAATCGCTAAGCCCTATTGGATATGTTCCATATTAACACACATTAACTTTAATTTCTGTTAGTGACTTAGCTGCCCTCTTAAACTAAAAAATATAAGTTTCTTTAGATTGTATTTAGTGCTAGATTTAGTTATGTAGTCTTATCTCATGTGGTTATGTGTATTTGCAAAAACTTTACATGGCCAATAATAACCTTACTGAGATAAGTATATGATTATATAACAGCATCTCAGTTCACACTAACATCATATGTGAACTTTCGAAGGATGACATTTTTTTATATAATATAAAAGAAAAAAATCTAATAAAAACAACACGAATATAGTTAAAACATTATATTATTTTTCAATTCTTTTTTCTTAATAAAAATAGTCGACCTTCTTAAGTAGTAAAGTTATTCAACTTTGGACATCTTATAGCGTACGCGTGATGGTCTTCCTGTGATTCTATTAAAGTTTACAAAATATAAATAAACAAAAGAAATTGCAATGTCAGAAATCACTATGAATAAAACAATTTATTTTTATAAAGTTTGTAAGGAAAGCAAATAAAAAGCTGTAGTAGGGTTTATTATATTAATAAATGGCAACAAATCGAAATAAAGTTATTATTAGAAAAAATATTGAAATTAAATATTAATTGAGTTATTGAATGTAATTTCTCTTGGGTATAATGGAATATAGGCGGCGGCGGGACGTAGATCTGGACTGTAATAACATCTTTCCATTAGACCGGAAACGAGTATCCGCTATGTAGTATTTAAAAAATAATGAATAAGCGAGGCAGCGGGATAGGATACTGTAGATCTTATTCTTCTTCTTTAAGCCAGTTATTAGAGAATAATGAGCATTAAACATGTTTTTATATTTCAATAAAAGTTTGTTGAAATAATGTCTAAGATTTGATTATTCCTATTACAATAGTACCTAGAAAATGCTTAAAATTAAACGTTTCTTTTGACTGAAACAGTCCGTATGGTTCACCCGTTCTTAAAGCCGGTATTGTAGGGGTGTATAAAAATTTTGCAACTAATTAAATGTAATTGTATATATTTATAAGATGTTTTACATCTTATGTTTGAGTGTAAGATACACGACATACAAGAAGTAACAAGAAATATAATATCACACTTAATATAATGTTTTTTTAAGAGCCAATATTCTACAGAAAACAGGTCCGCTTCACTTCATGTTGATAAATATTTTATTCTACCAATATATGTATTGTAAACCTATCAATTCGGTATGTGTGTCTGGGTCGATTTGAATCAAATGTCCAATTTAATATTTAAGACTCAATTTATGAATACTTAAATTTTAATGAATACAACGGGTAATTTGCCAGTTAGAGTCGAGTAGAGCGGTGGGTTACTTGAGGTAAAAAAAAAAGAACTCCAATACTTATATTAAATATCTTTAATATTACTCTTTTAAAATAAATTCCTAGGTGCCACTGACAAAGGATCTTCAAAAATTTATTTCTAGTGTGAGTTACTGATATATAAAGGAGTACATCACCAGACAGCTTCTTAATATATAAGGAGGAGCATTCATTTAACGGCAGACCTCCTAATTTATAGTGAAAATTCAAATTGCTTTCCTTATGTCCCTCAAATGAACTTTTAAACTGCCCGGGAAATGCCGGAAATACGAATTATGGTTAATCCATAATATTTAATCAGCCCTGCGATAATACACTTGCATGATTAAAAGGATCAACCGCCTTATAAGCGTTATTAAGAACACTAATTTCAACCACACTCACCGGAGGCTAATAAAAAAGAAATATCGGAAGTGCTTCCGATAGAAAGGTCGTGACGTTGAATTCTACACAACAAATACGCGAATACCGATACCCCTCGCAGAACGTCAATATAAATATGTTTAAATTCTTAATTATTAGAAAAGAAAATAATATTTTTAAAAATAATTTTCAGCACTATGCTATTAATCATTATCAATTTATATAATTTATGACATAAGAAAACACTGGATCTAAATAATAAAATATTATGATATTTCGAGGAGTCTAAAGCATCTTCAAGCTGGCCACATCTAATTTGTAAAATAACACGAATGTCATAGTAGACTATTAACAGTAAACCTACAGACAATTCTTGTGTACCTGTTCTTACAGCACGCGGTCAAATTGACCACTAATTAAAAGTTATTTTATTATATAACGCAGGTAATAATGGAAATAACTAAAAGTAAAGAGTAAAGAAATTATTATTGCATATAATAATTTCTTTATTTTTTATTTCTTTATTTATTATTCTAAGAATTGTCATGTAGTTTGTTAACGATATTATAACGTTTACAAATGTGTAAGTTTTACAAAAGTTTAAGAACGGTCAATTTGACTGGTACTTGGTAGGTTTAGTGTTAAATTATTGTGAATATCCCGTCAACAGATAATTAATGAACCTAATCACAGACAAACATGATAAAATTTAGAATGTGTGACTGAGTATTTAAATTACTACGGAAATGAAATTTCTATGTAACAGTATATAATAGACATAAAGAATGAAAAATCTGCGCGGTTAGCAACGCTTTGTATCATAGTATTGACTCCGACTGAATAAAGACCGTGTGGAATTTAATGTTGTGCAGATCCTGTACTAAGGAATTTTGTTATTGCAGCACAAGTACATTTAAAATTACATTACATAGTTGACGGGTTTGTCTACCTCTATCTTCAAACTATTTGTATGATGTTTGAAAGGAAAGTATTAAATTTGAAAATATTTTTAATAAATGTTTTTTGTTATTTATTTATAACCCAAGGGGGTTAATTAAGGAATTAATTATCGGTATTCTTCTATCAATAATCGAGAAGTAGAGAAGATCATAAATATTATTAGTAATATTTTAGAATATGAAAGATACAACACTTTTTTAATACTTTGATTAAGTAATATTAATTAGATTACACTTATCACAATTTCCAGCATCTATTTACAACTAGCTTCCATTCGTTGCTTCGCCCTCATTGAAATCTCATTACATATTTGTTTGAGTGGTTTAAACTTTCGAGTTTCAAATTCGATTTAATAATTTTGTTTTATATGATACAGCGTATGAATTTAACATCTATTTTTAATTGTGTTTTTCGAAATCAAGCTAATGCCAACGACTTTATATAATTTTCTCTATGGAATGAGATAACAAACTACGTAACAAATTTATCCTCTTCTTTTAAAGCAATCAATCGTCAAAAATATTTTCCAGCTTTATGTACTTTAGCAATACTGATTAAATACTAATATATTAATAAATTCATCATTTTGTTTGCAAGAACTCCTTTTTTTATTTAATTAAAAATATTACAACACACATTTGTAATTAACTTTATGTTCAGATTTCAATGCCAATTTTGTATTTTGAAGAACTTTAAAAGTTCATATAAATGTGAGAACAAACCTTAGCCGATAAAAATACTTTTTAAAATATTAGTTAGTCGCAAAATTATAATAACCTTTAATTCTCAAATTAAATATACATTTATTGTACTTGCAGGTACAAAACGTAAAAACGTGAAAATGGAAATTATTAAAATATGTTACTTATAAAGAAAACATCACATCATCATCATTTTATAAGTAATATATGAAAAATAGAGATGTAAGTGTATATATTTCACAATGATTTATGAATGTCACATTCGGTTCACTGAACTAGAAAAATAAAATATGGACTCACGTAGAACATAAAATACTTCACAAGAATTGACGTTAAAACTACATTTCCATTTACACCGTATAAATGTTTATTGCAATAAATAAGAATTTTCTAAAATATATATATTAGAAAATTTTTATTATCGAATTTTAAAAAGGGTAACTGAAATATTTAGTAACCAAATTTTTGAGTGGAAAGAAGTGAAAGTTGGAACTTTCCGAAATCATTATAATAATAATAATTCCGAAAATATTATTAATCTAAAAATATGATTTTAAATTAAGTTTTTTTCAATTCGAAATTTTATTATGAAATATTATTATGCATAGATTAATAAACAGGTAATTAAACCACATACAAGCCATCTCATTTGTAGCTATTCAAACATAAACTATAGTTATTATTGTTCTAGTAGCTTTTGAATTGAAGACTGAGTTAGTCAATTAAAACCGAAATAATTCATGCATCTCGCATCGTAATGAAATGTTCAAATCAAAATAAATATGTGTATTTTGTTTAAAGAATAATTAATTACCCGACTATTACGAATATAATTAATAATTTGTAGTAAATGTCTTTGTTGTAGCATTACATTATTTATAAAAAAGTACCGGTGAGACCAAATTTAAATTAAAATTAAATATTAATAAAATAAAAATAAATTCAAAATGAAAAAAAAAAAAATAATATATATATATATATATATATATATTTATAAGACTTCTGTTTCTCACCTAAAGATGGGTGTTCAACAAGGATCTAGGAGCAATTTCGTTAAAAGTCTGCGTGAAATCATATGTTTTGCTGATGATACCTCGCTTATTTTTAAAGTTGAGCATTATAAGACTGATTATGATGATGTAAGTAGTACTATGTCACGTATTCTTCATTGGTGCGAAGGTAATAATTTAGTCTCAAATGATAAAAAACTAAATGCATAGTTAGTAGTTAGTTTACACTTTCTAATGTAAAACGTAAAAATTTTAGCTTGCTTCTCAACAATGAAATATTAGAATAGATTGACTCAACAAATTTCCTAGGTATAACTTTAGAGAAAGAGCTCCAGTGAAACCCCCATATTTCAAAACTTGCAGGCAAACTCAGCTTGTTTATTTTAGTTATTTACATAGTATATAGACCGAATAAATACGAAGATACTGCCCTGAAACTGATGAAGAATTAAGGCTCATTTAATTGTCTAAGTTGTTGATTTGAATCATTATTATTAATCATCAGTTCTAAAAATATAATTTATATTTTTTAACTTTCTTGATGGCCACTGGCGGCCTTTGTAAAGCTGCAAGGAATGTCGAATCATCGAAAATATTCTTTATTTGATTAATAGCTTTCGTTAAAATATATATTATTTCGATATATTATATTGTATAAAAATACTAAATTTATGGCGTCAAATATAAAAACAAATCATCTGTCTGTGAAAATGCGTTAATTTACGGAAACGATTGGGACTCCCGTTATCCCTTTACACTAAAGTAGTAAATTTATAAATGTAATATGACGCTGTATTATATGCAATCTGGGCTATGGAGACGGTAAATGAACGTGTGGCATGACGAAAATAAATAAAGTTAGAAAAATGTGTGTAAGAATTGTAAGTAGTAGCAATGATAGAATAAGAATGTAGGCACCTGATGATAATGCATTATAGCTGGATGCACAAGTTAATTTAAAATTAAACGAAACATTCTTTTTGTTTTGCAAAGTTATAGTAAATTAGAATTGCATAACAATGGTAGAGACTTGGAAAGGGAGGTAAAGGGTGGATATTTAGGCTTCCGGATTTCTCATTCACCGTACAAAATATAATTATAATAGATACTTCACGCCGAGCTTCCGTGGTATGGTATGGTAGGTATGGTATGGCCAGCATGGTATTAACAAGGTAAAGTATGTCTACATGAGATGCAGGTGGAAATTATCACTTCTGAAACTTTAATAGACATAATCATATTTAATTGTTAAATTATTGAAAGAAACCTCCTTCAAATAATTCATCTAATTTACCTTAGGAATAACTTAACGGAAAAATGTATAGTTTGGACGAAATACAATTATGAAATTATTTTAGAATATATTAATATGTGTTGTAAATCAATTTCGGATAGGAATCATTCTATGGTTAAACAGTTTCCATATATTGTAAGCACATTATCAATTTGTCTTTACATTAAATATAAAAGGATAAATCGTATCAGTAGCTCGTGAAAGAAAAACCCTGAATCCTTTGAGAATGGAACCATAGATATTGAAATAGTGACAATTTTACATATGAGGAAGGGGTTAGAAATTGAAAGTTTTTTTTTTTAACAGAAAGGCCACAGCAGTAAATTTTAGAGCTTTATAGGGGAAGTATTTTTTTTTTCAAAATATTTAAGCCGAATTACTAATAAGGTGATGTATACACATCACCTTCCTAGTGCTTAAACACATACATGATTATAAAATAATCTTACCATAAATACATACGAGTACATATATCGAGTGTCTCTCAGGTTTTTGGGAGTTTTATTTAATTGATAATAATTATATATACTTTATTATTCTGTAGTCAAATCATCTCATTTATTTGGAAAGATGATTAACGTGTACTTCTACATAGTTCTGTGTTACGAAAAAAATATCTGGCCTTAATAAATAAATATTTGATGTTATTGGTTACATTTACCAAGTGTATTAAATAAAATCAAATATCTATTAACACATACGTATTGTCAGGAACTTGTTAATTTTACTATTTTCTCTTCCTTTCGTATCTGAAATTGAAAGCTCTGTGCCTTGACAGCATAACATATTATGCTGTCTTTTTGAATTATTTTAATTAATAAAATTTATTTTAATTAATTAAAATTATTTTAATTAATTTTAATTAATTTAATTAATAATCTTATAATATTATTAAATAGCCTATATCTTGGAATTTTTATTTTCGGTTCGAACAAGAATTCAAATCAGGTTTGAATTGAAGTTTCAATTAGATTTCAGATGAATGCATGCCGTACATGCCGTAAGAAACTATATTTACGAATGGTTTTGTATCGAAATATTTGGAATATTTTTCTTCAGTATTAAAAAATATATAACATTGCTCACTAAATATATTGATGTTTGTAAATTTATTGTGTGGTTCTTCTCAGACCAGGGCGCGTTTGGAACCCTCGTAGCCTTATTTTAACTTGGAGTGTTTTTACAGAAGGGCTTATTTTAATACATACGATATCAAAATAGGCCCTCCTGTTACTTCCATTTGACAGAATGAATAATGAACCAAATTCCAATAACAGAAATATATAGAGTTTAAAAATATACATAACCAAGTAGAACATTATTCCGGGCTCAGGAAGTCATTTTAGAAAATCGAAATCTTGGAATTCGAAAGTAAGAATTTTTTGTTGCAACTATTTCAGCGATTAGACCCATTATAATATATTATTTATTACTATTTCATAAAGCAATATTTATAATAATTAAATTGAGAAGTCGGTTACGAAACAGTGTTTACCGCATTGGTTATATTTTTATAGATGTGATTATTAACAGGACAGACGGCCCGGTCCACCTATCAAATTCCAAACTATGTATATTACATGTTTTCGCATATATGATATTATTCTCTTTCACGAATAAAATAAAATATAGTTTCATTGAGTTAATTATACTACGGGAGTCGTAAAATTTAGCAATATTCACAAGTAATAACGTGTTATAGCCCCCATAGTGGATATTTTTTAGTTATATATATAACCACATTTGCATTATCAAAGTTTGTGTATAAAACTTTATTGTTATTCATTAACGTTACAATATTAGATTTTTTTTTTAAATTGATATTTTTTTTAATATTTAATTCTTTAGTCATAGTACACAAAACTTAACATTTCATGTCTTCTGTGGATGTACATATCAGATATTATATATATATATATATATATATATATATATATATATATATATATATATATATATATATATATATATATATATGTATATATATTATCAATGTAAATATATGTATAATATCATTGTGTACGATATTACACTGTCTAATCAAGTTATTAAAAAATAGTAGATACTAAAACTAATTATTATGTATGGAACGATAGAAAATAAAAACGAATATAAATTCGACATATCTACATAAATGTTACGACCACATATAGAATTTTATTACATTAATAGCTGTTACAAATTACTTCGTTTCTTTCCCTCTCCACCCCCTCTAGAGATTCCTTACCCTGACTCAAACAATATCTATATCTATACCAGTTAGATAATTTATTATATTAATGGATTTTTGTGTTAAATCGCGAAAAGTAGAGCATTGTCTAAATCAAAAGGTATCTTTATTTTAATTAGAGCAATAACCTATTAAAACAAATTTTAGAAAAAAAAGTCCATTATATTTAGTCGAACCGTGAACATACGAACAAACAGACAAACAGTGAAAGCGACAAAATAAAAATAAAAATAATTTAGTTTTGACGTCTTAAACTAAGTACTAAAATAAACTGAATACTATATATTTTTAATTCAAACAATATTCAATGTACAGATTTGGTCTCGTTACTATTTTATTTTATATATAAAAATGTAATTTTCCTAATCATGATATTTTTACCTACTAAGTTTTTACAAATAAAGGAAAGTTGTGGCAACCGGTGGCCGATGACACTAAGAGTCAAATAAAAACATTAAACCTTGATTATGTGAAAGTTCAAAGCATCTGATTTAGAGTTAATAATTTTTAAATTGAATCATATGGTCTGAATGTATAAAAAATAAACATGCTTATTAGTATTCGTAGAAAACATAAAAGGATACCTTATGCAGAAAAACATCGAGTCCGCCATCTTAGAATCAGAATGATGTCACATAGTTAAGCATGATTTGGTAACCAAAGTAAGTGTTTTTACCAAATTTCAGTTTAATCAGTTAAAGATAACAATATTCCATCCAGGTGAATATACATAAATTGCAATTTTCATAAAAGATTGTAAAACGACCACAAAAAAACTTTAGATAAAAACAAAATTATATCCTTCCAAATGTATATAGGTGACTCTATCTAAAGGATTATTTCATGCTATTTTAGAAAACCATGAAACCTTTATCTTAATAGAGAAAGTAAAATCTAATTGTTCACAGTGTTACTAGATTTATATTCCTGGAAGAATTATGTACGCCTTTAATTTTTTTTAGCCAATTTTTTTTATTATTATATTTTTAATCTATTTAAATTTTGTTGAACGTAAGTTTAAATTACACAGATATTAAAGTTTAGTCAACGATTACTTTACGCTAATTTATCTACCTCACTGACTCATCAACAACTAATCGAATTCCTTCGACATATAAAGCTCGAATGTTGTATATACGGTGTCTGTATGTTGTACTCGCTCTATAAACATTGTTATATTGATATTGACTCTGATTACCCTCTTGAAAGTTCTCTTGAATTGTTAATTTTTGTCTTATTTTTACATAACATCATCATATTTATATTAATTTTACCTTAAACTACTTACATACATCTAATAATCAAAGACAATCTAAAATATTTAATAATATGGTATTTTTCTTCTATATTGAGGTTATCGTCTAATTTAAAACGAGATTTCATTTACCTCAATGTTAAGAGTAAAGACACTTAGATAATATCATAAGTAAACCTTGTTCATTATGAATGGAAAGGGTATAACCGGTGGCCTTATAATAATATTAGTTTTATGCTCGGGACTATTACGCAATGAGTACTGAATACACTATGTATTTGAATACACTTAGTATTAAATAGAAAAGATCTTAGCTAATAATAAAGTTTTTTTTATATACATATATAGTTATTTTATGAATTAAATGTTATATACTACTTATATGAAACTTTTATTAAATAATAATGCATTTGAATTGTTCTTGAAAAGTTAGTAAATCTTCTAAAAGTTAACAATATTGTGTGTTTGTCTTGTATATGATTCTAAAAGATATTACTAATTTGACAAAATAATTGTGCAGCAGTCAAAAACTAGAACACAAAATTATTTTATGAAATTTACATATTACAGTTTCTTGACCTTGTCTCTCGGATGGCGATTCCCCGTCAAACAAAGAGCTATCTATACAAACTTGGAACAGCGAACTCGCTTTTATATATTTTTTAAATTACCGGCTCAAATTAAAATCTAATTACAATATTACAACTTGAAATGGCAAAATTATGTAATTAAAAATTCTATAAAATTTATTTTACATAACTTTTTTTAGGTGTAGATAATAGGTTAATCATAATTTAAAAATATTATATTATTAAAAACATATAACCTAATGGAAAATACTGTTTGTTTCCTTGCTTTAAGATATAGTTGATTATAACAATAAGATAAAGGCACTATGTACTTTATATTTAAACTAACTAAAAAAACTCCATTTACTGATTTTTCTACAAAGTTAACTAAGAGATCGCTTTTGTCATAAGTCAAAAGAAATGTCTATTTTAAATGACATTATACATCGTTTAAAAAAGGGGTATGTATAATTATAAGTATAGTATTGACCATCATTGAATATACCCAAGGCCAGTATAGCATTCTGTGGATTACACGAACTGTCCTGTTGGATTAGAATACAAGACCTTTGACTCAACAACATGATCACTAAACCCTAAACCAATATTCTGATATATCCATACGACCATATCTACTTGTTAGTATTAATTTAGTTTAAGGATGAACTCGTCTGTCATATTCTTCAATTTAATAATAGTACTTACTGTATGAAGTTTTTAGCTCTAATTTTGCAATGAAAATCAAGTTAATATATTTATTAAAGTGGCCTGTATATATAAGTAATATCAGCTAAATCGAAAGTAGATAAAAAGTAAGGTTTTATTTTATTTACATCCATTTTTTTGCCATATTAATATTATTAGACTCCTATTTATAACGGCGTTAACTAAACTTATTACAAAGAAATAACACCTTCATTTATTATCTTATGAAAAATTTTATTAGAATTAATTTATATTATATAAATAATATTACAATATTTTTTTATATTCAAAACAGATGTCTGTTTGTAGGTCATTTATTTTATCATCATCAGTCATTTTAAATAAACAATTCATGTTATTTTTTGACGTTTCTTTCGATGTTCCTATAGGAATTGAATGTTCTTAATTTAGTATAGTAGTTTAAAATTATTAAGAAGAACTATTTGCTATTATTAATCTCACCTCTCAATCAACGTTTGCACTAGTTAGTTGAACCAACTGGAATTTACAAAATCATCCTATTTTGCATCCTAAATTATATACGCGTACTTATTGATCTGTTTCAAAGGATGTGCTAAATCAGCTTCATAAGCATTATTTTCTCTTGTTTATATTTCTTTTTCGCCGGCCGATTACCACTCTCGTTGTTGGTTCAAATAAAGAACGATTTTAGTGTGAAGAACGTGAACGTCTTTTTCTATTTCTATAAGTAACATGAAACATTTAGACAGTTATTTATTTAGTAAGTTCAATCTTTCTGAAAAAATCTCTAGACTGAATATTTTGAATCAAAATTGTTATTGATACTGTTGTTTCGTTTTTTTATAATATTTGTCTGTTCGATATCTGTGAAAATTGTTTTCTTTAAAAATCAAATTTTGATATATCTGGGTAATAAATATGAAAGTCATCTTTTCACTTATTATTCTAAAAACTAACGAAAACAAAATAATAGAAAAGTCTATAAGTTGTAACTGTTTCAATAATTCAACAAATTTTTCTTTAATATTTGACTATAAAAAATCTATAAAACATAATTTATTATTATTACAATAAGTAACAAGTTTATTCAATTTTAATGTTTAACATGCACAACAGTAAGCTATCATGTTATATATAGTAAATAGGTATAAATGATAACTAATCTTTGTTGTCTTATATTTAACAAGTCCTTGCATAATTTCGCCAGTCATCCCCCTAAACAGAAAGAAACACTAATAGTACTAATAGATAAAGATAAAGCAAGAAATAAAATTAAAACTTAAGACTTAAAGTAATTTATTACACTATTTCAACTATCATATACAAAAACTTACCGCCGTAAAAAAAGAATGTATTAAGAAATGTTTAACATTAATCTGCTTTTTCTAATTATGTTATAAAATCTATGGACCAGCGATTACTACTTAACGTGATCTACACAGATTTAAAAAAAACATTCGATCGAGTCGATTTCATTATCAAAACTTCAAGCATTTGGCGTTCATGGTGACCTATTCTGATATTTAAAGTAGTTGTAAAGTACTTTAGAATGAGAAGGCAGTTATTGTATAAGGTAAATATAGCTTTCACAGTTTCATTAAAGCATCTTCTGGTATCCCTCAAGGTCCTATCATCAAAGCCCCCTTATTATATAACTCATATCTATACGACGTTGTAACTTATATTGAATACTTGCTAGCTTTAATGCTTGTCAATGTTAAAAAGTTTTTTAGACAGCTATATTTCTTTCTAATTATGAAAACGTGAAAAAATAACCTCTTTGTACAATCTAACAAATGAATAATAACTATTAACATCAAAAAGTTTCACCAAATAGCCTACAGCCAAAAAAGAAATAAAATTGAATATATATGTATATATATATATACACCAAATTGATGGTAATTCAATAATATTAGTTGATCTTTTAAAATTCCCGGAATCCAGTTAGATTCCAAATTAACAAATAGTGAGCACACAGAAATATTCATAAATAACGCGTACAAACAACTCGGTGTTGTAAAATGTTCATGCAAAACTTGTCGTGGCGTAAATTGTAATAAAGTCATCTTTCACTTATGTGCAATCGCAATACAATGTGCAATTTATGTATGAGTATGCATTTAATCACCACAGTAGATTTTATACAAACTAGAGACTATTTAAAATAAATGTATATATTTTCATTAAGAATTCATAAGCACAGGTTGTGGCCAAAACACAATTTCTGCAACAAAATTTTGTAATAAAGATAAAAAAGAAGACATTATATACAATTATTACAAGGAACGTGTACGTTTTTGAAGAAACACAAACTTCTTAGGAAATAATAACGAATCAAATGTTAAGACAGTAACACATTTTTGTGTAATTACTAAGGATCCGTAAAGTAAATAAACGCGAGTGCTAGGCGCTCACAAAAGGCGCACTTTGCAACATCTGTCAACCGTTCCTCTTTTGTCAATAAATAAAAATGAGAAGTCTTCAGAAAATCATGAAACAATTACAATATGGTTGTTTATGTTCCCTCATATTTTAATATTTTCTTTGCTATGTTTATTGAAGATAAAAAATATTTTACGTATACTATTGTAAATATAAAAAATTGAGAATTAAAAGAGCGACAGATCAAATTTAAAGTCAAGTCAAATTTAATTTAGTCCTTACTATTTCGTGATCACTCAAATTTAAATATTAATAAATCAAGTTGACTTCTTTCAGTCTTCAAAGAGATAAACTTAGTTGATAAAGTAAAATAAAAACTATAAAAAGTTTTAATTTTGTTTTCTGTATTGTCTTTCTGTATTTACTCTTTATAAAACTTTTTCAATATCTAGTTTTTCAAGTATTCTAATATTGCTACTGAATTCAATATTATGTAGGTTAAATAGCAGTAGACTTATTACTTACTTACTTTTGTTATATAATATGAATATCGGGTATAATATTAATAACTAATTTAAAATTGAAAAACGCTTTCAGTGTTTTAATTTAAATCATTAGTTTCAAAATATAAAGGATAAATTACATTTACCGTTTCTTATCGTTTTATGCATTATCTACTCATCACTCTTTGACTTAATTCTATGACGAATAAATCTTATTTATAATATATATAAGTAAGTTTTATACAAGAAATACCTATTTTACTGACGCATTACATCTCTTTGGTGTTTTAAAATTTAACGTACTCGTATAATCGAGCATCACCATCACATATTTTACACACTGAAATATTTGATTAAATTTATATTTGTGAATACAAATTAGTGATTAATCACTAATGATAGAATAAAATAATTATTTTTTATTGCTTTTATATATTTAATTTAAGTAACATTATTTTCTCATTTTTGTTAACAATTTATTATTGTCGTTTCTAACAAATGTTAATAGTTTATGGAAATAGTACTTATTTAACACCACTTATATATTTATCACCATGTATAATACCTATAATATATTACACTAATTGTTGTAAGTGACTTCACTTTTTCTTTGCCTCCCTACACTACTTTTAGATATTACATTAATTTTATTGTTCGTACATCCTAAATCACTTTTTGCTTTTCCATGATCGTAAATGTTCAATCAGCTGAACATTCTATAATATACATGAGAGATCTGTGTGATGGTTTGATGATTTTTTTCAATATTTGATGTATAGATTTTGTCTCGTTGTTATTAATATGTATAGATAAGTACTCCACAAGATTAAACTTCACTAAAGAGTGTTCATCAATTTAATCTATGTTTAGAATCTACCACAATACAATGTTATATATAATTATAACATTTTTGTTAGATATACATATTTGAAGTTCGGTTTATATTTTCAGAAAGCTTACTGAACTTACTAAAGCTGGTAGATTTGACGAACAACTTTTAAGAACTATTACCATAAAATTATATGACTTAAATAACCTTTCATGAAACGCGAAGAGTAAATTAATTATGTGCTTCTTAATGCAGAAGAATCAAAACATTCTTAATGTTCTTCGAGAAAAAAGATAGGAAATAAGTTTTTTATATATTTTTTTTTCTGAGTCATTGTACTTATAAAAAAATGTGTTGTCACTGAATCAATGAAATAATAAAAGAAATAATTTATAATTAATTTGTTTAATAAAAAGTACATAATTATCTTTTAAGTGTTTAAATGTAAATATAATAAACTTACATGTTTACTTTTAATTTAGTCTAAATCAACAATATTTTACATCGCAAAGATATATTTGAAAATATTATAAGGTTGTTAAAGTATTTACATTTTACCTTAGTCCATTTATTATATACATCCTTATTCCATGCTATTGCAAAAAAATGTCCTTAGGATGGTTTTTAATTAATACTCTTTCCAAATTATAAGTCTAAAATACAAATAATAAGATTTTTTTTGTCGTTCATGACTTTGGTAATGGTATGGTAAATAAAAAAAAATGCCTCAGTTTTTATTATTTATTTCGATATCGATAATAACACAACCTTGCAAAAGAAATGAATGAAGAGTTTTTATCAATATCCTACTGAAATCTGAGGAAAATATTGAAGAAAAGAAGATAACAAACCGCTTGAAAAACATGGGATGGTAAAGTTCTAAGCTAGGACAGAACCTTTCTTTTCATTCTGAATGGAATTAATTGAATTAAAATCTTAGTTGTTTAATTTTGAATGAATAAACTTATTAAGGTTTTATAAACGGTGTAAAAAACAAAATGATAACAATTTTAAATAATTTTAATTTTAGAATAATATTCATTATTATTAAACAGAAAATATAAGGATATATATATGTATATATATATATATATATATATATATATATATATATATATATATATATATATATAATATGAATGTAATATGAATGTAAAACCTAAGTTTACCAATAAAGGTATCACTTACGCATCACATCATATTCGTTATTTTAAAGTTTAATAGAAGTGGTGCTGCTTAAATTAGAATATCAAAAACTTATAATTCAGGGTAATAATAATAATAATAAATATATTTTATTGCACACCAGAAAAACAAATATTTTTAATTTACACGTTACAAATAGTCAATAGAATAATTTGGTTATACAAAAAGGCGCCCTATCGCTAATAAGCGATCTCTACCAGGCAACCTTTAGATTAAGGATACGCTGTGGTAGTAGTACAAGGGGTCCGCAACTTACTAATAATGAAACTTACAATATATTATAGTAGAAAATATAAATAATTTAATATTATAAAAATACACAATCAATATATGTACATACATATCTACTTATACATAAATAAATACATATATCTATATAAGTATAAATACTTTACGTATATACAAAAAAAATGTATAAACATAAAAAATAGACTTAAATCATTTTAAAATACATATAAATATATATTATAGAAACACTTAAAATTTTGGCATCAAGAAAGGAAAGAAGAAAAGATATATACATATCTATATATATAAATGAATCCAATTAACCATGCTTGATATAGTACTCTTTTACAATATTTTTAAAAAGTGGTAGGGACTTAGCATTTCTTGCTTGTAAGGGAAGGGCGTTCCATAGCTGAACGGCGTAAACAGTAAAAGATTTAGCATAGAAGGAAGATGAGTGGGGAGGAATTTCTAGGAGAAGTTTATTTACGGAGCTAAGAGTATGATTGTGTGATTCTCCACGAAGCTTAAAACGCTGTTTTAGATAAGGAGGAAGGGCAGGATTGAATAGAATGCGATAAAGAAGATTTAAAATATGAGTATTGAGAGCCACTTGAGCTTTTTACGGAATTCAGATATGTGGTCATATTTTCGAAGCCCAAATATGAACCTTATGTTTTGAAGACGCTCAAGCTTATTCAGTTGCTCCTCCCTAAGATCTAAATAACATACATCTGCATAATCAAGTATCGGAAAAAGGATACTTTGTGCCACCGCAATCTTTGTGGAAATGGGAAGAAAATTACGCAACCTTCTTAAAGTTCCTACTGAGGAAAAAATTTTTTGCACACCTCACTGATCTGAGGTGCCCAAGAAAGATGACGGTCAAAGATTATTCCTAAGTTGCGAACATATTCCCTAAAAGGTATATGAACTCTGTCAAATAGCACGCCAGGTAATTTATCAAGGTTGAGTCGAGAATGAAGTTTTTTGCTACCAATTATAATTGCTTGTGTTTTCATTGTATTTATTTTAAGTTCAAAGGAATTACTCCATTGTGAGATTTTACTAAGTTCGTTATTTAAATTATTAATAGCTTGAGGTAAATCTTCTAAAGTTGCCTGAATATAAATTTGAAGGTCATCAGCATAAAGGTGGTAGGGAGAAGAAATATGATCACTAACAGAATTGATAAATATAGAAAATAAAAGAGGAGACAACACGCCACCTTGCGGTACCCCAGCCATGATTGTAGACCAATCCGATAAAGAGTCACCAAGTTTAACTCGTTGGCGGCGACCATGCAAGTAACTATGAAACCAGTCAAGTACCACAGGAGATATGTTAATAGAACCTAAAGTAGCAATCAGAATGTCAAAATCCACGGTATTAAACGCATTACTGAAATCTAGTAAAATTAAGACCGTGAATTTACGGCACTCCATACCATGTCTTATGTCATCTGTTATTTTCACTAATGCAGTAGTCGTACTATGACAGGGACGAAATCCGGATTGTAGAGGATTTAAAAGGCTTTGTTTGGTAAGGAAAAAGTTAAGTTGATGATGGACAAGGCGCTCAAGAACTTTAGAAAGGAAAGGTAATATAGAAATAGGACGGAAGTCTGACAGAGACGTACGAGTAGGATTTTTTTTTTTTTTGGAAGAGGTAATACTTGAGTATCCTTCCATGAAGTAGGAAAAGTGTTAGTAGCACACACAGTAGCAGTTAACAGGTCGAATAGGAATGCTCCTATCATTATTCATGCGAATATCTTATAGCTTAGTTAGCAATTTATTAAAAATGGCTACCTGCTCATCAATGGAACAGGCTTTATATAAATCCGACCAGTCTAATTTGTACGCATCTTGTTGCAATTTTTCTACATCCATTCCACCAAAATTACGAAGGTGAAGTACTCTTGACTTAGGTTTCGGAGGTCTAATCTTATACGATAGGAAAACAAGATCATGAAATGAAAAAGAGTCAGCTGCACATTGACCACGCTTTACAACATGGTCCATCGATGAGACAATCATTAAGTCAAGAAGTGAAGGCATGCAGTTAGGGAAAGTAGGGGTAGCATTTAATGGAAGTATGTGCAGGTTGATGCTATCAATCAGATTTATCAAACGAGCAGCCACCGTTCTGCTCGTTCTTTTTAAATAAACAAATGTTGAAGTCACCCATTATGATTGTGTGGTTATATTGTGGACTGTAGCAATCTAGGAGATTTTCAAAAGATGGAAAGTAGTCCACAGTAAGACTAGGACTATAGTACACACCCAAGAGTAGTTTAATATTGCTAAACACTACTTCTAAACAGGTGCTCTGCTCCACCGATCTGAGTTTCAGAAAACCAATAATCTTAAATGGAATATGAGAGCGAAGATAAATAGCCACACCGCCACCAACACGGCCAATCCTGTCATTACGGATTAATTGGAAACCTGGAAGCGAGTAAGAAGTGAATGGCAGACATGGCTTTAACCACGACTCTGAGACTAAAATAGCTAAGAATAATGTCTTACTAATGTAACACACGACAGGAATTTATTTCTAAAATCATTGTGAGAAATAAATTATTATTAAAAGAAAGAAGTTTAATTAATTTTAGCTAGTGGTGACAAAGTACACAATTTTGTAATATTTTATATTTCATACCAAGTGTTCTTGTTTATTAAACAAAATCGTTTAAGAAATTTTACAGTCCTTAAGTCAATATAATACATCTTGTATTGCATTATCGTCTCAAATATGTTACATGGGTTTAGCTTGTAAAAAGTAATCTTAGGTTTGAAAATAATTTAGGATTAGAATCAATCTTTTTTTAAATTAATAATCGTACTAATTTCGGTCGTTGGAATAGATGAATTAAAAAAAAAAACAACACAAACTAATTACTCATTCGTTAAATAAAAAATACTATACATAAGTATAATTAAAATAATAAATGATAATGTTAAAAATTATTTTTGTTTTGTCTATTTATACTCCAATAATGTAATAACCTTAGGACAATATCAATTTATTAAACTGTGTTGATTATATAAACAGAATAGTTTGTTAAATTTACTCATAAAACCGGAGACGACGACAAATTGCCAAAGGCTACCCGTAAAACCCTTCCAACTTTGAACCCAATAAAGGATATTTGGAATTCCTTTTTCGCTTGTAATTGATATTGACTCTGAAACTGTAGTAAAAATAGAAAAGAGGTATAATATATTTAATTTTACCTTACCTACCTTCTTTGGAAGGTAAAATGCTAACTTAAAAATAATGTACTTGTTTTTATAGTTTTGTTCTGGTTATAAATTGACAAATATGTACAACAAATTGAACCTTAAAAAATTCACGCATTACGCTTTTGTTTCGATCAAAATGTTAATTAATTAATTTGTATATTATTTCTTTATTAAATCGTAACCTGTACATGACGACTCATTGTATATATTCGTTATTAAAAATAAATATTTGTCGCTAACACTTTCCTCCAAATTCACATTTAAACTCAAAACGATTAGCGGAGCACTAAAGTTGGGTTTGGACAAACAATGTTCTATCCGCTGATATTATAAGTAATTCTAAAATTACACAAAGAATGTCCCTAGAACTTACGAGTAACTTAATACTCTCAAACAGGCAGGACCCCTGGACTTTTAGAAAGAATCGTTGTGCAGAGTGACTATGTCGTGCCCAGTATATTTATATATAATTATAATAATTACAGTATAATTATAATAACTGTAGAGACAGTGTAAAATATAAGAATTCATAGTCGATATAAAGCCACCTGAAAAAGATAAAAAAGTAATTTCAACTTATTAATCACAATTGTTAGTAAACTTCCATAACGTACAGGCATTTCAAAACTTTATAATAATAAAAGAAGTGTATAAGTTCATTAAAAAGTTGTAATTTATAGAAGTAGTTCTACAAATGCAATTTAGAATACTGACTACAGCTGATTGGTTCCGGAAGCCACTTCAAAGTTAGAGTCAATGAATTATCTCCATTTAGTATTCCATTAAAGTGAACGAAGATAAATTCTAATTTACACTTATTACTAGTATGAATCGGATGTAACATTTTTTTTATAAAACAACATCTTGATTATTTTTATTAAAATTACAAAAACATTATTTTATGCTATATTCCAATGTACTTCTAAATAAGCGAAAGGAACTAATAAAGAATATATGGTAAAGTAAGTATAAAAAATATAATAAATTTAAAAGGCATATGTAAAGATTAAAGCAATATTTTTATTTTACTTTTACCAACGAGAAACTATCAAGAAGAAACCAAACCCAACCAGTGGAAGTGATAATTTTTATCAAATTGTAATCATTATCAAAAATCATCACACACAAAGAACGTACGGGAATTGGGATTCAATAGGACTCAATCTCTCAGCAGCAGACTACGAATCTTCTGTAAGAGAATATTAGTACTACTGGAATTGAAAGCGACTGTCTACTATATGATACTGTATAATTGTTCGAGCATCCTCATAATAGAGACGGCATCGCGTGCATTCAACGTTACCTTTAAAATATTGATTTATCAGAATTTGACGTCACAGTACAAGCATAAAAGGAGCAGAGAGAAGCAGAATACCGCATATATACATTAAATAATATTGTAAATAGTCGACTTTTGTAGTCAACGAAATTGAAATAATATTTGTTAATAATTAATAGTTAATTCTATTCGAGTTCAAAGAATAATTTTCTGATAATTAAATGTATCTGATATAATTCAAGATAAATTATATTATAATATGTTCCTTTTACATTCTATGGTAGACAAGGAAATTATGTAACAAGTATAATACATTTAAACTAACACTACAGTTCTGGCAGCTGAACCTAAAGGCTCAATCAACGTCATATTCACTCAGTGGAGTAACTAATATCTTACAATGGGATAATATATCTCAAAGATTATAAAAAAGAGTAAATTCTTTAAATTAAAATGAATAACATGCTAGTTATAAAGGTCAGCCCATAATTTTTTTCTTAAATATTATTCTCAGAAAAGTCCTTTAATTATTTATTTTATAAATTATTAAAATATATATGTTTTTAAAAGACTTTATTCCTAAAAACACTTATGCTTAAAAATGTAATAAACTTTTAGGAATGCCTAGTGTGTTTACTCAAACCTTAAGGACTATGAAAGTTGGCGGCAGGAATCAGTTCGAAAAGCTTCGGAACTCTTCGTGATAAATACTATAGAAGTTGCTTCAAGATGCGATATCCCTACACAACGCCAAAGGAATGCCTTTCGCAGAACACTGGATCATTAATGTGCCCGCTCGTCGTTGCCCGCAGTCAAATGGTATAAATTGACACTAGAGTACTCTGGCACCAGAGAGAGAGAGAGATGGGAACAGTACTCCCTATGTGGCCGGACCCGCGCTTTATATAGTGTGTGTAAGCAGTAGGTCACTTTAAATGAAATATCCAATTTAATATTTAAGACTCAATTTTTTAACACTTAAATTTTAATTATTACTTAAATTTATTTGAATACAATAGATAATTTGCCAGCTAGACTCAGCGGTGGATCACTTGAGGTAAACAAAAAAAAACTCATAGACTTGTATTGTATAATATCCTTAATTATTAATCTTTAAAATTAAAATCCTAGACGCCGCTGATAATGGACAAGTAAACCGTACACACAGCCTCCTTGTTTGTCAGTACAAGAAGACTACAGTCAAACACTTAATCTTCAAATATTTATTTATAGTATATATTACTGATATATAAAGTTGTACATCCCCAGATAGCTTTTTAATATTTAAGGAGTTGCATTCATTTAAAGGCAGACCTCACATGCAACTACAGTTACAGCAAACAGTTCAGAAGCAGGACATGCAGGTCGACGACCCGAAGTTACACGTATGCACGTGGTGAAGATTTATTAAAAGCATAAAAAAACCTCCTGTAATGAATAATATACAGGTTTAACTATGAAATAAAACTAATCACGCCGTAATCTATTCAAATAATATCGAATTATAATACCTTATGGCGGAAAAACGCTTCACGAGCAATACTTTAGGCTATGTCGATTCCAATTGCCAATACAGGACAAAAACTGAAATTATCCAACATAAAGCATTTAAAAAAGTTATGAAAACTAAAGAATACCTCCTAATTTATAGTAAAAAGTCAGGTTGCTTTCCATATATCCCTCAAATGAACATTTAAACTGACCGGGAAATGACGGCATACGAATTATGGTTAATCCATAATATTTAATCAGCCCTGCGATAATACACTTGTATGATTAAAAGGATCAACCGCCTTATAAGCGTTATTAAGAAAACTAGTTTCAACCACACTCACCGGAGGCTAATAAAAAAGATATATCGGAAGTGCTTCCGATAGAAAGGTCGTTACGTTGAATTCTACACAACAAATACGCGAGTAGCGATACCCCTCGCAGAACGTCAATATAAATGTGTTTAAATTCTTAATTATTAGAAATGAAAATAATTAGTTTTTTTTAATAATATTCAGCACTATGCTATCAATTTATCTCATTTATGGCATTGGAATAACAATAAATCTAAATAAATAAATATCATGATCTTTCGCGAATTCAAAGCATATTCAAGGTGGCAACATCTAATTTGTAAAATAACACGAAAAGTCTTGTGAATTACCTGTCAACAGATAATTAATGATCACAGACAAATAATATAAAATTACAATGTATGACTGAGTTTTTAAATTACTTATTTATTGTGAAATTTAACATAGTTTTGGACTATGCGGACTATGCGAACATGTAACGCCCTTCTGTAATTTACGCTGATAGAATCAATATAAGTAGAACAATAACTCAAATGATTTATTAATGTGATAGTCTGGAATAAACTTTTCTTTCCTTCTTTATGTAAAAGCGGTTTACATTTTTTTATTTTATTATACCACAAAATATAAAACCAATTCGAATACTTCAAACTTATTATATTTTATGCATAAAGCTTTTCATATTATAGCAACGCGGAACTACCATTTAGCATAACCAATAATGTAGCTCCGGAACATTTGTAAAACGTAATTATGTACCGCGAGTATTTAACGTGTAATTAAAATATATTAGTTAGAACAGTAATCATTTATGACAATTATATTATAACGTAAAATTCAATAGTTTGTTTCGGACACAAGTCTTTTACTCATAATTTAATTAAATAATAACTGTTAAATGAGTTTTTAAGCAATAAAAACTGGAAAATATGTTGCGGAAGTTTATAACAAGCGTATTATTTATCTTCTTTAAAACCTGACTCCCACATTATAAACGAACTATTAGTTCCAGGAACCTTTGTATACATAATATAATTATAAGATAATAGTTACTCCATTTAACAGCTCCTGTTATTTCGATGTTATTTCAAATGTATTATAGTAATTATAAACCTATTAATTTAACTTTGTTAAATACCATAAGAGTACTTAAAATATATTTTAAATATATTACATAAATATATAATTAAATCATTTAGCCCACTACCTTAACTAACATATATACTGGGTACTGATTATCACTGGACCAATCCCGTAGGGCCACTTAACATCACAATTAACCTTAGACTTTGAACAACATAATATAATTAAGTAGTATGTTTTTGAAGAGGGTTTGTTACAAAATAAGTTTTTATTTATTTTCTGTAATCATTTATAGACAAATAATATTCATATAATACCTAAAGATAATTAATATTTTATAGCTTTTTTAATAATTTATAAATAAAAGATTTACGCAGAAGCTATATATGAATGAGCGCTGTTTACTTCTACTACATATTTAACAACTGCAGATGAAACACAGTTTTCGGTTCCCTCTAAAAATACTGGAGTAATATTTCCAAAATATGTTATTTAAGAAGTATCAAAAGCAAGTTAAAATTAATTATACTCTAAATTAGAATATCGTTTCCATTCTATTCCATTCCATTCCATTCCATTCCATTCCATTCCATTCCATTCCATTCCATTCCATTCCATTCCATTCCATTCCATTCCATTCCATTCCATTCCATTCCATTCCATTCCATTCCATTCCATTCCATTCCATTCCATTCCATTCCATTCCATTCCATTCCATTCCATTCCATTCCATTCCATTCCATTCCATTCCATTCCATTCCATTCCATTCCATTCCATTCCATTCCATTCCATTCCATTCCATTCCATTCCATTCCATTCCATTCCATTCCATTCCATTCCATTCCATTCCATTCCATTCCATTCCATTCCATTCCATTCCATTCCATTCCATTCCATTCCATTCCATTCCATTCCATTCCATTCCTATTTTCGTAATCTAAATATATTATGTTACTTTTTTATTATAAGTAAAATTTATAGTTGCTTAAATTGCTAAATCAGTCTCCATATGTATTATAAATGTGCAATTAATTATATTATCACACATAATCAAAGTAACAAAATGATATCTTAGTGTACCAAGGGAACTCAAAGTCGCGGTACTCAATAGTAAACTTGGGACGGAAATATGTCTTACATGAGATAGCATTATTACGAGTATTTAATTATAAAGTCCAAAACAAAGTATTTCTCTGAAAATTTTACACTAGAAACACTAAATCAATATAATATATAATATTTGCGTTTTCAACTCGTTTGCTTAATTATATATATTAATTTATTATTAAATATGTATATATTATCTAATATTGTTCTTAATACTTTGAAATTATATTTCACAATCATTTACAATTTTTTGTTAATTTCCATTCAACTTCTTTCTTTCTTTTTTTGTTAAAATTTGAAGCATTTTTTTTTCTCCAACATAAAGGCTGAACATAATCTTTTTAAAAGGTTGTCTTAATCTGGAAAAATCTTATTCATACAAATCAACAAATCTTTTAAGACTGAGTAGGCTTAAGCCGATTTTTTTAAAGAATGGAATTAAAAGACTTTTGTATCTAGCGACACTCGTATTTCATTACTTTTATACTGATGGCGTGAAAGGTATAATAATGTTGTTATACACAATGGTGGCGCATTGTTATCAAACTTAGAGAGCCCATATTTACTGCTGACAATAATAATTTATTTGACAATAATTTATTAGGATTTACATTAATGCCAAATTTTAAACACCAATCAAAAATGTGCTGAATAGCTGAATCAATGCATTCCAGCTTTGCACAAGCATAAATTTGCAGATCGTCAGCATATAGATGGTAAAAGAAAGAAAGATGAATAGTGATGAAATTAATCAATAACGAAAACGGAAGTGGGGAGAGAATACCAGCTTGAAGTACCCCAGCTGCCAAGTTGCACCAGCCAGACAAAGTATTGTCTATGCAAACAGCCTGCTGGCGCTCCCGAAGGTATGAAGGGAACCAAGTTAGCTGTTTGGACGAAATCTTTAAGTGAGGTTTATGTGCGATTAGTATATCATGGTCAACAGTGTTAAAGGCATTCGAAAAATCAATTAATACTAACACAGTTGAAGGGCCATGGTCCATCACATCTCTGATATCTTCAGTGGTTTTTAGTAGTGCTGTGCAAGTGCTGTGACCAGGACGAAAGCCAGACTAAAAATCGCTAAGAAAATTATTCTTCAAAACAAAATTAAGTTGTTTTTAAACAATTGTTTCACGAGCTTTTGTATGTGAATATGTGAGTATAAAAATAGGACGAAATTCATTATAAGTCGTAGGATTGGGAACTTTCGGTATTGGAAGGATAACGCCCTTCTCCAGATTGTATGAAAAAATCCGTAAGATAAAGAAAGATTAATAATATGGATTAAGGTAGACAGAATTACATCCAGCAATGTCATATTCCTAAATCTGCTAATATCTTCATCGCCAACAGCATTGGATTTAATTGACAGCATAGTTTCTTTAATTTCCTCCTCAGATACTAAAGAAAAGGAAAATGAGTTTTAGAGTTTTGCAAGGAAGATATATATGAAATAGTTTGAGATTTTACATTACTGTTAAACGATTTAACACGTTGGATAAGAAAGAAAAGAGACCAGAGATTTTGGTAAACTGAGTAATACTTAATGTTCCAAAAAACTTCCATGCAGAAGAGCTTAATATTTTATTATGAATGAATTGCCGTTTGGCAGCTCTTACTAACTGATTGCAACGATTTATGACAGCTTTGTAATGGCTTCAGTTGACTTTACTCCGATCCGACTTACATTTATCTAAAAAAATTAAAAGTTTATCTTGTTAGTAAAATAACAGTAAGATAAAATTTTAATTGTAAACTACTAAGATAAACTTGAGTGTTTACTCCACTGTAATCGATAAAAGTGTTAGTTTTACTTTAAGTATATTATATTAGACAAGGACTCTAATACTATACCAACATATCGTATACACATCTGTGAACAACTGGAATTAATTAATTTATTAGAAATAACTCAAAATAAGAAAGCTGCTTTGAAATTCATACTCACTTAAAAAATAATAAGCTAATAAGATTGATGTAACCGACACAATATTTACTTGGTTACTATAACACTTTTTAAAATACATTATCTTGAACATACCTAAAAGCAAAATTCATTTTTCTGATACCTTAAGAACATCTAAATTAAGCAATAAAAATTTCATTATAATTGAAGTTATATCTGTTTATCTTACGTATTTTATTTAGAGTTAATACTAAATAATATTTCCATAATCTACTCGTATATTATGAATGATCATTTTCTTAAATGACCTAATAACCTAATATTTTCTTGTGAGTGCGTATATAGTGGTCTCAAAATGAGGATATTAGTTTAATACTAATTTTCATATTAATTTCGTTGAATAATTAAATAAAACTACTGTTAATTGTAGGATTAAATAAATCTAAGTTATATCACTTTTGTAACTGTAAGTATTTGTTAACCAAAGTTCCATGGACAGTGTTCCAAATATTTCTATAAAAGTATATGTATAATTTTACCATTTATTTCATTTTTTTTAAGCAACACCCTTACTTTTGTAGTATGAAATTGAAAATGAATGAATTGAAAATGAAAATTAAATTTTCTGTACAACCGCCTCAGAGTTCACATTTATCCCTGTAAGATATTTAGATAATTGTAGTAATTACAGATTATAATTTATGAACATACTATTTCCCTGTTCACTTTAAGAACTCTAGAAATATTAAAATGTAAAAAGTATAATATGATATTCTCAAAAAGGATATATATAACAGTTTTTTATTGCTGAAGTTGGTCTTGTTTATGATAAGTAGGTTTTAAAAGTCCCCTACTCGCTAAGGTCCTTAAATGACGAACAGCTTGAAAGAGAGTAAATTATGTTTTTTGACAATTTAAGGCGGGAAGTATGGTAGAAGCCGTTAAGTGAATTGGCTTCCCAGGGCACATTTATTCCATATTCCTGTTATTAAGTTACCACATTGCTTCATGTTATGTTTGCTGTTAAAGTTTATTTAATTTTAGGTAAACACAGTGATACAAAAATGTAAGTAAAGGTTTACTGAAATGTGTGTTCATGTCTCCTTTCAAACAATTAAAACATAGTTTCTTAATGGACTTAAAAATCTTTCTTATGCCATCTTTTCTATTGAGTGGCTTCTCATAAATTCACCAATATTATTTTCAACAATAAGAAAAGTTATCTTGTATTTCTTATCATATTATATCAGCATAACTCAAAATCATGTTAAATTGTTTATCCCCTTCGTCTGTAATAAAATGAAATATTATTTAACCGTGACGTAAAATAAATTAAGGTTACATTTTAACCTGTATTTAGCTTACGGTAACGGGAACAAGAGAACAAATTATGATGAAGATGCCACTTTATGATATTCTCTATGATTTCTTTATAATTGTAATTTATTATTAATTTCCCATTTTTACAAATTCCTTTAGAATTTAGCTTCAATATATTAAAACGTTTTCGTTCTGATATTAACTGAAACGACCTCTAGGTTTATTGTAATTAAATGGCATATCATGGTCAATTTAGAACAAATATCTTTTTCAATAAAATAAAATAATAAATAAAGAATTACATCGACCTCTGAGATATTACAAGCGGGTTGGAGTCCTACTCGAATGAGTTACTGAAACTTTTATTTCTGAGGTCTTTATTTACATGTAAGTCATTCCTAATAAATTATTCTCTCTTAAGCTCTCAAGGAAGCCTCGAAACATTGTCGACCATTAATAAAAGGTCTTGAGTTAAAATTTACGAAGTTAAATCCTAGGAAAACAAATATCTCTTTATTTCATTTTAACACCAGTTATAACAAATGTATAGTTGCACCTCTGACCTCTGTACAAATGGAGCTTGGGAGTAGTAGCAGTGAAATTTATCTAAACAATGACAATGGCTATAATTAATTAATAAAATGCGAAGATCATAGATATAGGCTGTTTATTATTTTTAGAAATAATTTAAATAAATTAAGTAGAGATTTTCACATTTTATTAAGACTACGTTGCTAGATGCATTCAGATTCAATTTAATTGATTTAGTTTTCAATTCAATTTTTTTTTCTTTCAATGACCACAGATCTACATAATCATAATCTACAATCTGTTTGCAGTTTTGTTGAATTAATCTATTTTGAGAATTTGAGATAATCTTGGTAATATTTATTTTTACCAATATTATGTCAAATTCTCAAAATTGACCAAATAAACGATATAAAAAGCTAAGATTTAGGAAAATTCAAATGTTCCTATTTTACTGCTACCAAATAGGTATTAATTATTATTTATTTAGTAAAATAGATATATTCCTATATGCTTGTGTTTATTAATTAAATATTTCTTATATTTTTATTTGCTATTAAATTGTTAAATTCGCATTTTTTATATTCTCACGAACCGTGGAAACGCTGATTAGACGCAGGTGCAGTGTATCATGTTAAAATCCCATAATGTAATATCTGAAACCTTTGTTTGTCACATTTATTTCTCTGTTTTCTTTTAATTATTATTTCATTTCATTATATTCATTCTTGTCTCCAACTTTGAGCGAGTATCACGTAGTTTGTAATTTAATTATAATTATTAAATTTTAAGTAATAAATTTGTATTCTTTTGGATCCTCCGGTTGTGACCGACGTAATTAGAAATGTATTTTTATTTGTTTGTTTATATATTACTTTTTTATTTTGACGTTTCCAATGAAATACACGATAAACATAATTTTTGTTTATCTATTTATTTTATAAAATTAGGGATATCAATTTTGCGCCTTGATAATATTTTAGGAAGTAACTTTAAAATTAGTAAATGTGATGTTAGTTAGTTTATCCTTTCAATCGGGAGCGAAGAGCATAGAACGTTGCTGGCAACAGCTCGTCTTAAATAAATGAAGTTCAACCTAGAACGTTGAATGCATTCGCTGTGTCACAAAATTGTGAGGACAGACTGCAAATCTGGAAAGTTCAAATCACTTGGCCAATATGCATAATGAGAATCTGTTGCGATATATATATACATATATATATATATACATAGATAGATGACGACAATTTAAAGGACTGTGCTAAAACATTTATATTTTTAATAATTGCTCAAAAGAAGTTTAAGATCTTCTCTGCTTGTCACTTCTTAATAGACGAGTGCAAATTAAACTTCGTTAGGCTACTTATAAATTTTACTTATAAATTAGAAGTATCATATAAATACCTTTTTATAAAAAATAATCTTCGTATTCGGGTAATATTAACGTGTTTTCACCGATTTATTTATTTGTAAGCAGTTACGTGGGTCCAGACAGCTGAGTCGGAAGTTATGTCGGTACAGACCACTGTGTCGGCACCCAGCGTTGTTCCCCAACTCATATATTGAGTATGAGAACAATACATTTCTTAGTGTCCCTCTCGCTAGTATTTAAAATATTGAATTAATATTCATTTAGTCTGTTCAAGGTAGCCTAAGTGATTGCTATAACATCAACGGTGGAATTTTTAAAAAGTCCACCTTGTACAGAACCTAAATAAGTACTAATAACCATTATAAAGAGAATTTTAAATATACTTTCAGTAAAAAGTCTTTGTGCATCTTGGATTTATACATGAGAAACAAACCGCTTTTAAGGTAGTTTTTTTTAATACAATTGCAAATTTCTTATTAGTAGTAGTAAAGCCGGTAGGCTTTTGGAGCGCAATTCGCCATTGAATTGAGCTAAGGCTGAAGAAAAAGATTTGAATAGCAATTTATTCTAAGAATCTTTAAGTCTTGTATCGTAATTATTTAATTTGCATACTCCTTCTGCTTCAAGTATTTCACTTCGGAACAGAAATTCGTTGCCGATTCTGTTGAATCACGGTTCAGGTCAACGTCTTACATCCTCTATAAATTATAACTGAAAGCAGTTTAAATTCCCTTGAATAAAATGTCGTTATTCAGAAAGTCTAACAAATGGCAAGGTTGTTAACAATTTAGTAACTTTATAATTTAGGAGGTTCGACTATCGTCATTTAAATATTCTCTTATTTACAACAACAACAATACTGTGATTAGCAATTTTCACAAAATTATTAATACAAATATTAATGAGTGTAAACATAAAAGCAGGATACCGTAATATATTTGATCGTATACTAATCTCAGTAATGTTGTCAAAATTGCCTATTACGACTAAAATCAACCGTACTTGATTTGTAACATAAATCTATTTCTTAACCATGGTTTAACAAATATAATTCTTTTTAAACTATGTATGTAAATAATATAAAAATTTTGGTTTTCTTAAAAGTGTCAAAATTTTACAGCTGAATGATTGACTTTTAACTAAATTTTACTTTTTTACAGTAAAATTTCATGCTTATAATTTAATAAGTAACTAACTTTATAAACTGTCAGGCGTTTAAATATATTGATAACATTTAAAACTGGCATCATAGGTTATTGTATTTGTTTAAATACTTTTAAGAATTATCCTTTAATTATCTTTTTAAAGAGTTAAAATTATTTAAGTTCATTAAAATAAACATAATATAATAATATAAATTCGATGTCAAACAAATTTAAAATATTGGATTCTTTAGAAATGTTATTTACGTATTTATATTACATAACAGATTGAAGGTGAACTTTATTTCATTAGTAAAGAGTACTCTTTTAAAATTAAAATAAATAAGAAGTTTTTTTTTTAATTATCCCGAGGTCCTTTCTGAGAGTTTACTCGGTGTTAGTAATGTAGACAAACCTTTTAATTTAACATAACATGATTTGCGATTGAATGAAGTCTTTGAAGTTGTTTAAGATGTTCATTCTCATGTACTTTGAGACAGAAATGTTATGAGTTCACTCTAAGCGTTAATTAATTGGTCTACATCTTCAATATTTGTTATTTTAACTAAATGTTATCCTTACATTTTGATTAATCGAGAATTAGTTAAGAGTCTTCGTACAATTTGTTTACGTTAGGGAAATGATGTATCAGATTCAATTCAATCCCCATCTCTGAACAGCCAGAGATAATGTACCTATTGACCTTTGTCATTTTTTGTGACTTATTTTAAGTATTTTGTGTTCAAGTATTTATCTATACTTGTTAATAATTTTATCATACATTTCCTTTTGAGCTGATATAAAATAAAATTTTACACATATTTTAATAAAATACCCTGAAATAAATTTACTAAATTGAATATTATTGCTTCGTTCAAAATATTTATAAAATCATTATCATATTTATACATTTATGTAATCATTATTATCATCATTTTGTAAACTTCATCTTTAATTTATATTATAATGCATTTATACAAATCCCAAACATAATAATAAAAAACATAGAATAAATAGATAATTTAGAATTTAGCTGCGACCAAAGAAATGCAATTTGAAATTAAAAACCGGCAGTGTCCTTTCTCGTCTTACTGTTCTTTAATCCTCCTAGTTCCTCGAAACTAGAAACTACGGAATTCAATATTGTTATCAAACCTTTATAATATTTAATGTAAGAAGGGAAAATAGTCATAGTTGTACCTAAAAGAGATACTCGTATCAGGGAAGTAAATGGAGTCACTCTTTCCTGAAAGGGATTAAAATTTAATTTTGTATATTATAGGTCTTGAAATATAGCGCTTTAAAAAGGACGATATTGCACAACTTCTCACTAACCCGTAGCTTAATCATGAGTCTTTGTCACGTAAGCACGCCCTGACCGCCACGAACAACAAAAATGTTTACAACGCCTCAGTTTAAACGCGAATAAATGGAATATTTAAGGGTATATTACGACTCATTAATATACCGAACTACCGAACGAAAAATTTTTCAATTGTAACTAACTGATATATTGTCTTAAAAGATGTATTTGTACTATTTTATTATGTATAAATAATAATTATAAAAATGTTTACTACTTGAAAGCTCCGGCCAGATTTTGCAATAAGCAAGAAGATTTCTTTAGAATACGATTCATAAATATTTATATAATGACATTGTTTGGTTAGAGGTGAGCTTTTGAATTATTCGTTTATGGGAGTAAATTATTTTGATGTTACAGTATCGAATTATATATTTAATATAATAATTATAATATTTTTCAGACGATGATTAATTATCTAACAAGTGAGCGTTATAACCGTTTGAGGTTTAGTTTTAATTTTCTATATTGTAGGATGCTTTGTCTGTGTTGAGCGCTTTGAAATATAAAAACACTAATTATCAGAATTAACAGACGTTTATTTTTCTAACTCTCACTATCTCCAAGTGTGAATTCCCATGCTGGTATAATGACCTTTAGAGCCAACCATTTAATAATGAATACTCTACCGGGGAGTTCTTATTAAAATCATTACCAGAAGAAAATTCTATTTAAGAAATATTTAAAAAAAATCGTAATTTATATCGTTATTTGAAAGTGAAACAATGTGAGTAATTTAAATTACCAAAAGCTGGTAGATATTTTAACCAAAAATGTCTTTAAAAAAAAAGTTTTACTTTACAAAAACCTCACGAAACTAAAATAGAAACCATATTAAAAAGCATTATTCATTAACACAAGTATTATCAAAACTTGACTTGATTGTCTAATTTTATTACATTTTTTTTTTTCATGAGTAAAAATACTTTATAATAATTTACATTATGTAACTGTAGATGAAAGACATCTACAGCTACAAATGTACAAAATAAGAACGGAATTCTGATTTTCTTTTTATATTATATAATTTTTTTATATAAAAATTCAAACAAGACGTTATTTATTTGGAAATGTTATTCATTTGAATGCTATAAGTATGATTTGTTTTATGAGGTTGGAGTTTGAAGAACAAACAAAGCTTTATTATTACCAATAGTAATATATGTAGTAAAATATAAAATGTTAAAAACGCGAAATCTGTAATATAAGTTGCAGCTAATCAAACATTGTCTATATCTATTTTAGTTGTTAAATTTATAAACATAAAATATTATTAAAACTAAAATACAAGTTATAATAGTTGTTCGATTTTGTAAAAAAACTATACCTAACGAAACATAAGTATATATTTTTTAAACAGTTCGTATTTTATGTTTCTAAAAAAAATACATATTCTACAACTTTGAATTGCACCTTTTTGCTACTTTTACTAAAATGTTTGAGTTAAAATCAATTACAAGTGACTAATAAATCCAAATATTCTTTATTAGGTTCGAAGTTGAAAGAGCTTTATTAGTTCTACCTCGGGCAATTTACTGTTAGTTGTAGTCACATGTTTCATGAGTAAATTTAACTGACTATGCTTATAATTTTAATAACAATCTAATGTATATATTTACAAATGATATTTTCGTTTACTTTTATTTAAAAAAATTATAGTATATATATTTTTTTTACCTCATTTACCTTAACAGGAGAAATAAATAATCGATCTTCAAACCTAGATTGAAATAAATCTTAAAATAAATGAAATGTTCCTACACACCAAATCAATGCATTATATTGTATTTAAATGCAACAGATAAATTGTGAATTGAGTCTTTAACAACACTATTTTACTAGCTTTTATGACTGGTTCATACAAAATTACGGTTTACAAAATTTTGTACTTTGTCTATGTCTTGCCGAAATTATTAAAAACGTTTGTTCTTCTTTCAAGAATTTATTATTTACTCTGAAGCGAACACAAAAAAAAAATCCTCTTAAGTAAGTTTAATTAATATAACTCTCCCGAAATGTATACTTTTGTTATTGTAATGTAAATAATATAATAAATAACTTTTATCAAACTTTATAATAATGATTCCTTAAATCCTAAGATGCTGGAATAATTAAAATATTTTTTAAGGTTTTCTTTTAAATATAAACGACACCGTCGCAAAACAACTATGCTTGGAACGTCTCCCCGCAGAGCAGCTCTGCAGAAAGAAGTCCAAGCGACCCCAACCCCCTTCCCCTAACCATAAGTCGCTCCAGGTTCACACTGAGGGCAGAGAACACACGAAGTGATTACGCGTCTGTAACCCGGCAAAGAAAGTTTGCGCAAAACCTCACACTAAACAGCCCAGAGCCGCTTTCACACCACGGAGCCGATAAAAACGGGCCCAAGCTCACTGCCACGAACGGGCAGACCGCCTGTTAAGAATCCATGTTAAGCGCCTAGCGCAAAGTCAAGAGCAATATCAATTGCTTTCAATAGAGGGGCGCGAGCGATGACAAGCAGCAGGTGCCGGGCGGAAGGAGGAAAAGGGGTAGTGGTGTCGTTCGGTAGTAGCCAGAACGACTTTGCTCACGCTCCTATTCGTACATACATTAGTGATTTAATACAATTTTATTATACAGTCCACTCTTTTATTTAATCGTCATTATTATCTGGATAGTCAGTTCTCCCTACCACATAGGCACAGGGCACTGATTCCAACACCGCCACATATCTTCGTCGTCAGCCATGAGCCAGACGCAGGCACCTTGTGGCTGATATCCCGCAGCAAGAGAAAATATATTAACAGCGAGAAAAAACTATAAGAAAACGCGCTTTGGTATCTATAGAAGTTTACTAGTAGACCTTCAAAAATAGTTAACAGGAGCTCCATCCATTCTATTGCAGAGACTACATATGATGGTATATACTCTAAAACAAGAATGTCTCTGCTTTCCTAACAATCTATCCTCATGACATTTTTTTGGAATGGTAACATATGCAATAGTCAATATGTCTTATATTGTCAATATATGTATATTGACAATATATCCTTACCACACTGACGGGCAAAAAAAAATTCAGAGGTGGAAGAGAGCCAATTGAAACCTAGCTAAAGAGCTAAGTTTCAATTGGCTCTCTTCCACTTTTAGAGTAAAGACTCTACATCTCCTAAACATAGTTTCTTGAAAGTAAATTTTCTGTTTTATTGTAAAAAGCAATAAGTTCTCTAGTTTATGACTAATATACAGTTTCAATAGTTATTTAAGTATTTTTTATCTTCATATTTTTATTTAATTTGCTTTTTATCTATTTAAGATAATCATATTTTTTAATAATTGTCGTTCTTTTTTTAGCACCCTCATATTTTTTTATGTGGTAAGTAATGCTTCAAACACTATTAACACTAACATTAAACTGTTTTTCTTCAAAATAAGGAAATCTTATTGTGTCAGTAGTCACACTATTAATATTTATCTATAAGTTTTCTGTGTGGTATTATTTCTTTTTTTTTTGGAGATGGCTTTTGTTATTTACTATTATTATTAAATAGCTAATATTGAGTTTCATATAATGTTATTTTCACATTCATATCATTCATCTCTATCAATATTATGTCAGCTTAAAAAGTCTATAATGTTCGTTTAGTGATGTTGCCGTGATTTAACAGTGTTTATATCTTATAAGATAATCTTATTTGTTATTGGATTACTAATTTAAGACTTTTCCATGGTGTTTGGTTAGGTTCACTTTTACTTATTTTAATGTGCATTTCCTTGTTTTTTATTTTTTAATGCTAAGGTTACTACGCTTTTTTAATACCTCACTTCCGTTAACCGATTGTTTTCTTCATGGACGCCAGTAGGGGGTTTGCACAGTTGAGGACTTCTCAGACTGGACAGGTGGTTCTGCAAGTTGGTGTATTATCTTCTCTCCTTTTCATTGTTTATTAACGAAATGACAAAAAATATTTCAAGTTACTACCACCACTATGCAGATCATTTGCAGCTTTATCAGCACACTACTAGTAACAGATCTGGCTTGTACTATCGAAGTTCTTAATATTGATCTCAGAAAAATTAAAAAGTAGACTGTAGAATACGGTCTCCTTGTTAATCCAACGAAATTACAAGTCCTGATTATATTTACCTTCCCTGACTTTTGATTCTACCTTATCATTTATCGATAAATCGTAAAATCTGTTATGCAGATGCATCTGAGGAACTGCTAAATAGACTTGATCAAATTCAAAATTTATGCATCCTCTTTGTATACGGACTGCATAAATTTGACCATACTCGTATATATCAATATCAATTTCATTTAATATTTCTTTATAATATATTAAATTACTCCTCTCCCTCTTATTTACGTGAACGTTTTCAAGCGACCTCATCCAGACCAAGACCACATTGTCCGTGTGACTCATTTTAATTCTTCTTTCTTTTCACTATCTCTCCCCTTTATATATAATTAATTTATGTAAATTAGTATGTATTTTTTTGTATATATATCTATATATGTCAATATCTATAAATATAAAATATTTAACGTGTAAATAAATATATTTATATATATTATGTTGTATAATGTATAATATATATAAATGCATTATATTACAAGTATAATTTTTATAATACACTTTTTTTTCATTGTACATATCTCTGTTTTCCTGTAAGTTAATGATACAAAAATAAATAAATAAATCATTAATTATCACCATTTTGATTAAAGAAAATAAACGAGTCTTAACGACCAAACTTTCAATTAGTTGGTCGAGTGTTTACTCGAGGTTTTTAAATTTGTAGAAGAAAATGTCTGTAATGTCTTTGAAATAAATGTTTAAGATCACTGTAGATTTTTTTTATACTTATACCTATTTTTCACTGCCATACAACAGTTTATATAATTATTATACATTAATAATACATCTTAAATTACCATGTTGAAATTGTTAAACTATATTTCAATATCTGCATATAGTAAATATAATATACAAATATTTAATAAGCTTATCTGATTTTTATTCCATTTACTGTCATGATTCAAATCAAAAATTGAGTACTACAAAAGTAAGGGAGCTCTAAAAATGATGAAAGATTAGAAACAGTAAAACCCTAGATTATTTTAAAATTTATTTTAAATAAAATGTTGATCTGTTTAGAACCTAATAAAAAAGAAGAATGTTAATTATTTTCTGAATTTAAATAGAAATGAAGCGACATATAATTGTTATAAATTATAACACTTAACATATAAAAATATAAAAATAATAGAAGTATATGACAAATTGTATAACATTTTTAAGGGGTTATTATTAGAGAATAATTTTCATGAGGAATTAAAAGGGGCAGAGGCCCCTTTTAATTCCTCATGAAAACGTCGCATGTTTAATGCTTAAGTGGTATCTTGTAGTGTCCAAATTCTGGTCTCTCGACGGATTCCTCTGCCGCTCGCTCGCTTGCGCTGCGCTCACTTTATGAGCGCAGTTTCGTCCTCCACCACGAACGTTTAAAAGTAGTATTCGGACGGAGATTACTGTCCTTTACTACTACTACCATAGGAAAATATCATTCATTTATTATGCACAAGATAATTTGAAAAGTTTGAGTTACATTAACAAAAAAAATATTATAAGATAAGAAGTAAATTTATTTATTTCTTATAAACGAAATTAACAACCTTTAAGAGATAAGTCAATATCGAATCCCATCCAAAACACGCCTTGCCGATTTACTATCTCGTGCATCGTTATGAAAAAGGATTCGACGTCGCTCTTCTGGGTTCCTTCAGGAGGCGGGTCTACCTTTCGTAGTAGTTCCGGTGATGTCCACAGCAGACCTGGTGATGCCAAATCCATATTTTACTTACAACATTTGTGTTTAATTTTTGTTGATACAACTTATTAAAAAAATTAAGCTTTATTTCTTAATTAATTTAATTTTGTTTTAGTTTTCGCGTAACGCCAGAACAATATTAAAGAATTTTGTGTTCACCTTTCGTGATACTTAAATTATGTATTACTCCTGAAAATTAATGGAGATGATTTTAATAAGTTTTAATATTTAAGATGGAAAACAATTTTTGAATTTAAACATAATGTTTTTAAAACGTAATTGAAAATCGATTCAACTTCGATCGATCGATTTAACTAATCAGTTAATAAAATTCTAATTTTAAATATTATATATTTTTTATTTGACAAAAAATAGATCTTAATTAAAAAAAAATCGACTAAACCTTTTTCCAACCAACCGAAATTTATTTGAAAAAATGTAATCAAGTTTTTTATTTAATCTTAAGAACTAAAGAGAAAAAAGATAGTTAATAAAGTAATTCTGTCGTTTTAAATTATCTTATTCATACCTTTGTTGATGTTGATTTAGGATGTAGTTTCTACTTTATCAGAGTTAAGTACTATCTTCTATCAAATAAGTATTTATATAAAGATTATTTGTGAAAAAATTCTCACACTCAAAGAGCTCGAAAAACAACAAAAAGAAAAACAATAAAACTAAGTTATAGTTTAGACATTACTTTATCACATGAAAAATCAGTCAAATCGGAAACAATTTATTTCAATGACATAAACAAAACTATATATCAGTCTCACCTTAACGACGTCGTGCATCAAGCTTACTTTGAACATCCAATCTAACTTTATTGTATCATTCTCCAAAATATCTTGCAGAGATCCTTTAGGACAGTACTCGGTTAGAAGACAGCAATGAGGAGGATCCACGCACGCGCCGTAGAACCTTGCTAGATGATCATGTTCCAAGTCTTTCATCTCCTTAAGTTCCAACAATAATGGTCTGATGAGATCGATTCTTTATTTGTTGTCTTTAGACGATTATATCATTACCGCGTATTTTATCCTGTATAGGCTGCATATGTTACAGGACTTTAAATTTAGAAATCCAAACTGACCCCAGAGCTGTATCTTCAAGCCAATGACTGTATGCTGTCTTAAATTTTGAAATTCGAAGGCCAAAATCCCTTTTATGAATTACTTACCTGTTAATAAAAACTGAAAGGATGACCAGAATAACTACAACTGAACTCAACACAATGCTTAAAAAATATTATAATTTCAGATATGGAAAATGTAACTAGATTAAGTAATGCAACTACCTATAACAATCTCGAAACGGTCAATAGCTGTTGTCAATGTTTACGTCCTTTAGATATACAAAGGTTATTAAATCCAATTGTGGAATGCTTACGTATTAGTAGACCACTGTCGTATTATTAAAATCAAAATGACCCACGCCTCGAGGTTCTAAGATTACTGTATATCATTTCTAGATCTAGATTATTCCAACAGATTATCTAAATAATGAATAAAATATAATTTTTCAATTGTTTGTTTAATTTTTCTACTTAAATGCAAATAAAATCCAAAATATTATTATTTTTAATACCGCCTTGCATATTTTTATTACAATTATTTACAAATAAATTAACCATAACCTAAACCAACCTTAGTCCCGAAACTAACGTGAGTAAGCGTTATGTAATACTAAAAAAATCTTAAATATAACTATAGAGCAATAGAAACTCACTTGTAGTATTCCCGCTGCTAAAAACTCGTAAACTAAATTGACAATTAGTCGTTCCTCGAATAATAAAACTGAGATCCATTTTTTATTATAATGGGTAATTTGTACTTTATATAGTATAATATTACTTTATGAAGTAAATTTATGTACCTACTACACTGTGGAATCTCAATTACTTGTCGAATCTGTGTCAGAGTTGATCTACCTGCGGACCTTAAAGTGGATTAGCAGCTTCTTTCTAATTATGACAACCATGACCGACAATTTACGTGCATCGATTTCCGGTAACCTTGTTGACATATCAGTAAGTGCAATTACCTATCGTGTTGCAAAGATATATAAACACTACTCGAACAGTTTGGATTCCTCGATCAGATGGAAGGGTTCAGATTTTCCAACGATTTCAGAAGTTAAGTTTTAGGGCACTTCAACATTTATTGCCATAGTTATCTTCATTTTTATCTTTTGCGTAATATAGTTACACAAATTACTTTACTTTAAGTTAGTTTTTATGAAATCCATGATTATAAGTAACAAAACCTTAACAAAATTTCAAAGGTACTAAAACTTGACAACAAAAGGAAATTCGTAAACAAAACCTGGAATAATAAAGAAAGCTAACCCCTTCTTACTTTTAAAGCCTGAAATACTGAATGACCATGGTGATAGTAAGTATAGTCTATTAAAACTGTTTGATACTCCTCGTTAAATATAAATATAAAAGTTAAAATTATAACACTTAACATATAAAAATATAATAATAGTAGAAGTATATGAAAAAGAAGTGTATAACCTTAAGGGGATATTATTCTCTGCCCCTTTTAATTCCTCATGAAAACGTCGCATGTTTAATGCTTAAGTGGTATCTTGTAGTGTCCAAATTGTGGTCTCTCGACGAGTTCCTCTGCCGCTCGCTCGCTTGCGCTGCGCTCGCTTGATGAGCGCAGTGGCGTCCTCCACCACGAACGTTTAAAAGTAGTATTCGGACCATATATATACCATAAATCTCTTCTCTCTCACTCCTCGTTAAATATAAAAGTTAAGATAAAGACTTAACAGATAGGTCTTAAGTCTTAAACATATAGGACTTAAAAATATAGGTCTTAAATCTAAATCTTTTAAATATAATATATATTTTTTACAGTCCGCGATTACTTGTGCATAAATATATCTCGTTGGGAATACACTTCATAATACCTGTTTCAAGTAAGACTATTTTACCCTTTAAAACAACCAAAGAGCTATACAAAAAAAAATTCTCAGTTTTAATTACTGATATTAAAATTTTAATTGAAAATATCAGTAACACAAATGTATTTGTCATAGCTGCAATGTCTACGCATGATGACTGTGACATGACATGTAATCGTCTATCGTCTATCAACATCATCAGTCCACTGACATTAAGAATTTAATTTTTTCAATAAAATTTTATTTTACATTACTTGGCTTTTCTGTATTTAAGAAAAATAGTTTAATTTAAAAGGTTGAAGTAACTAGAAAAGTAGTGAATACTGGCGATCTTATTTTCTAACTCATTAAAAACGACAGTAGACCGTGACATTAGCAAAACAAGCTGATTTATAAATGACTTAGACAATATGAGCAAATATGTACTGGAGTGTAAATGTAATAAATGTGTTATTTTATTCTATTCTATGATTACATAAAATATCGATAGATTATATCTTATGTGACTCACTTACTGATGACTGACTATATGAAGACTGACTTTATACTAACGATATCTGATAGATAAGTTACTCTTACTAAATTAAAAAAGTACTTTTGATTTCATACGTAATGTAAATTTAATTTTCACTAATAAAATTTATTTTAATAAAGTGCACAAATAAAATATTATAGAAATTCCTATATCACCTTGATATTATGGCTAGATAAGTATCTAACTGTAAGTACAGTTATCTGGGCAGCGAGAGCCGTCAAAGCCACATCGGAGGGTGTCCGGCGGAGGGGTGGTGCGTCCTCCCACCCAATGAATGGGGCGGTTTTCTTTGAACTATAGAGAAGAATTTGCTGTTACATATGTTGCAACCACATACAAAAGATATTAAAATGTAATCAAACATCTAAAGTATCATTCCTTAATATTCATCTCTAATAAGTTAGAATGAATTTTTATTTTCATATCTGTTGGAATAAATAAATAAACAATATATCACCTCTGTATCATGAAAATGAAAAATTTATAAAATCCTTATATTACGTTGTATGATAAAATTTTGTTAACACTTAAAACTTCTTGTAGAAAACTATCTTGTTTTCGAAATATATTTATCAAACAAAAACATGAAACAAGGCATCTTGTCATAACAACTCTTATACTGTTTTACTCGAGTTTGTTTCTTTGTTACAAACAATTATCTTCTCTCTGCTAGTTGATGTACTACGACGCCATGTAATTGGAAAAAGAGTTGATGTTGAGTTGAGTTGATGATGTTGTCAATTGTTTTGTTGTAAGAAATATGAAAGTTATATAAGAGTGGATATAGCTACAATTCAACTTGATCACTAAAATACTTTATAGGAGACAGTCACTCTCGCAATTAGATAGAATAAGATTCTTAAAATGTTAGTTATTATTTATTTATATCAACTTATTTGATTTATTTACGTAACGCCTATTAGTTTTATTCGTGAATTTATTTAAGACTCTTATTTTTTGGCACCTAATTTCTTGTATCGAATAAAGAAATGTTGACTTTATTATTTATATTATTGTTTGTTTTATTTTTTAAGTTGCGCTAGTTTTCTCATAAATTTTTAAGACCCTATCCTAAAGTCCTTACTGTCTAAACTTATGTTATATTTGAATGTGAGTTTATTTGTTTGTGAAGCTTTCTGACTGGAATTATTCAACTGATCATTATTATATTTTGTACAAAAGTTATCAGGGGTATGAAAAAAGAACTATACTATCTTACAACTTGATAAATTTAATAATTTATCAAGTTGTAAGATAGTATAGTTCTTTTTTATTGTCTAATGACAATTGTACATTATTTTTTAATATTTTTTTACAATAATTGGTTGTAACCTATGACTTCAAGTTTACAAAAAAATATTTCATTTTACAAATACCTTCTACAGTTTCAAACCTTTATATTGGAGATGTACCAAAGGCATCGAAAGTTAATTAATCAGTCGCAGACTAAACGTGAAAGTTAAAGAGACTACTCGTCGTATTTTCACTGAATGTAGTCTAACTTCACAACGTTATTCGTTGAATTGAATTTGCTTTTTTTACATTCTCTGCACAAATCTGAAACATTAAAAAGTATTACATGAAGTATTTTATGTTTAAAAATCGTTCAACACCACAAGGCTTACGATTTATGGGAGTCTTAAATATGTTAAGTTTCCGAATCAATTCTTACCAATAAATCGCAAATCAATATTTCTTGATTTGCGCCTGCTACTTTTATTGGCGTAAAAGTAGCAGACGCAAATCAAGAAATATTGGGCTGAACTGGGCTGGAATGTATAATTCGAATCTCAAAAAAAAATGTTTTTAAGATATTACCTAAATATAAACAATTCTTCTATAGGTGTATATGTCACAAACCCCTCGTTTTTTGTGTATTGTAGTCTTTAATTAAGATTCACAACAGGATCTGCAATTTCGTAATAACTGAAATCCAGTTCTAAGTTTTTCTTAATAATTAATTATATGATCTGTATTCTTGTGACGATAAACCACCAAGATTGCTTCATTACACACCTTTGAGATTCATGAAAAACATTTTTTATGAATTTGCAATAATAATAAATAAATATTATATGGATTATGCATTTATGCTATCCTCAGCAGATGTCGCTGTATTATAACGTTTTCCACACCCAGCTTATTGTAAGAAATATATATTCGAAATTTAGTCACTTGGCATATAAGCCAGCCACCAACTAGTGCTACAACATTTCCTTTTAAGTACTGTGCAAACAAACACTATAAATTTGTAAAATGATTAGTCAAAATATTACTATGTTTGTACCATATATAGAGTTTGTGTTCCTTTTCCGTTTACTAGTAGTAATAAAATTTATATATTTGTGAAATTTTCTTTTCAAGTGACATATAAGGGATATGATATTCAAATAATTGCTTTAGGAGAATAAAATATAATTAAATTCAGTTTATGGTTCTCTAGCATTCTCATTAAAAGCTTCGAAAACGAAAATGTAAATGGAGTTAAGTTGATATTTAAATTAGAAATATACCACATTTTCATGATAATTTTAATGACATAAAGAGTATTTCATATTCAACTCAAAGAAGTTTTAGTCAAGAGATTTATTTTATTATGACAGTATATAAATGGGTAAACATTACCTCTGTAAATAAATTCTGTCGACATTCTTTAAGATAGACGATGTAATTCGATTCACTATAACTTTTCAGCGTATATCTTTTTGCCAATAAAAATTCTACCCTCATTTTTATTGAAAGTTTTGAAATCGAGACTAAGTCAGCTTATGCAAGAACACTGGAAATCAAATGACGTATAAATTTTTACTCTAAAATATTTTTCATTGTATATATCCTATGTTATATCTTAATATATATAAATTACGTGTCTCGTTGTTAGTCCGCTATGGACTCCTAAACTACTTAACCGATTTAAATAAAATTTACACACCACGTGCTGTTTGACCTAACTTAAAAGATAAAATAATTTTCAACTCAATTCATAGTCTCAATATTATTTTATAGCAAATTTTTTGTTTACTATTTTGAAGTCACAATTTTCAGTTAGCTCCTAACGATTCTAACAGATGACGGTATCTGTTGACTGGATTGAGTAATTACGAATGAGGTTGGTAGGGCATCTGCCCTTTCCAAATTATTTATTAAAAACTTTGTAATATACAAATAGTGGATATACAGGTGGAAAAATTAGGAAATGAATTATAATTATTTTGTTTTGATTTTTGTTTAATACTGTATGAAAACATTATGATTTTCATGACAGATGTACTCGGAACGGTACCCCTTAAGTAGTTTACTACAATGTAATATATCAAAAACAATAGTCACAGCAACGCGTGACCGGGTCTGCTAGTTATAATATACTCGTATATGTTAAAGTGGGAGTTTTTGTCGCTTTCATGCTTAACTTTTTTTTCGTTTAGCATTTACGTTACCAGAGGTTCTACAGTATAGTTTTATATTTGTTATTTTTTCCGAGAAAAAAATATCTTGACGACGGACGTAAACATCACTTTGGAGTGACTATCTGACAAAACAAGACTCTTTCACTAATATAAAATGCTGCTGAAAAATTCTAATTGTTATATTTTTATGTAATTTTTTCGTTTGAGAAATGTTATAAAATTATGTCATTTAATTGAAATATGAAAGAAATACATTTTCAATTCATACATATTTATTGATTAGGACAAAGAAATAAAACATCAGGATGTTAATTCAAGGCTTTTAAGGTTTAAGCATTCATTATTTTATAATTGGTAGCCGAGGTCAATTATATTTTCCTTGACATCTCTTACTTAATGGATTCTTTACCGCGCATTGGACTATTTGGTCGTACAGAGTGACTTGCATCACAATAATGAAATGATTGACATTGCTAAGTTGGCTGGTTTTAGCAATTATCTTACACACATGAGAATAATGGTTACAATTAAATAAAAACCTTTTTTTTATATGTAAAAAAAATACACAGAACAAATAATGCAAAACATTTTATTAAACGTTTTGATATTTTAACAGCATCAACACAAATCTTATTAGGAGCTAATTGAAAATTGTGACTGCAAAATAATAAACAAATAATTTGCAATAAAATAATATTGCGACTACGCGTTGAGTTGAAAATTATTATATCTTTTTAGTTAGGGCAAACTGCACATAGTGTGTAAATATTTAAATAGGTTAAGTAGTTTAGGAGTCCGTAGCGGTTAAACAACGTGAAACGTAATTTATATTTATTAAGATAATACTATATAATACTTATATAGTATTATCAATATTGTAGATCTGTACGAGCAGGCGTTATTAAAATTGAAAACACATTTTGTGAAATCTTATATGTCTAACAATCTCATATTTCAAATAACAAATAAATATCAAAACGGGGATAACGCATTTTTTTTCAACAATTTTCTCTCGCCCTCGGCAAAAATATCTATGGTACCTATTAAATATAACAATGAAATAAGACATCGTTAATAAATATATAAAATCCTAGCTGGTAGGTGGTAGAGCCTAGCTGTAGTTATCTGACTGCAGCTCGTATTGGGCTGGCTCGACCGGGGAAGGACCACCCTCTCACAGAAGACCGACGTGTAGTAACCAAATTCATTTGGTTATGTTCCGTCGGTGAGTGAGAGAATCCGGAAGCCCAAACCCCCCCCCCCCCCGCCAAACATGAACGCGATGCAAAAAAGAAAAATACCCCAGGAGGGTACCGGCTTTGATGAAGCCGGGGACCCCCTCCCCGAGCAAAATCGGGGGAATGATCCTCGGATTTTGCTCGGGCTGCCCGTCGTATCTGGGGCGGGCAAAGTATCGCACTTTGTGTTTCCTGAGGGCAAACGACGGCAAACAGCGGCACCCCGCTCCACTCTAGATGTGGACTTTTGTAACATCCGGGGGTTTCATTCGAACCTAAACGCCGTCCACTACCACCTTGAGACGGCGCAGCCGGCCTTGTTGTTTTTGACGGAGACGCAGATATCTCAACCTAGCGACACAGCGTACCTATCATACCCCGGGTATAAACTAGAACATCATTTTATACCACACGCCGGGGTATCTGTGTTCGTAAGGGAGGATATCTGCTACCGTCGCCTTCAGATTTTTGAAGGTCGGGACCTGTCCGTGCTCTGGCTGCGCGTGGACATGGACGATCACGTCAGATTCTACGCGTGCCTCTACAGGTCCCATAGTGGTAATGCACAAACAGATCAACTGTTGGGCCACGTTCAAGCGAAGATTGACGACCTGCTTTCTCAGACTCCCTCCGCCGAAGTCGTAGTCCTCGGGGACTTTAACGCGCACAATACCGAATGGTTAGGGTCACGTGCAACCGACTACGCGGGGAGATCTGTGTTTAGCTTTGCTCTGGCAAATAGTCTGTCCCAGCTGGTAAAGACGCACACACGTCTACCGGATGTGGACAGCCACACGCCCTCTTTGTTGGATCTTCTGCTGACTACACATCCAGAAAAGTACCAGGTCGCTGTCGAGGCTCCTTTAGGGTCCTCTGATCACTGTCTGGTACGGAGTGTAGTGCCCATTCAACGTCCAGCTCGCACAAGACCTGCGACTCGACGCGTTTGGCACTACAAGTCAGCGGATTGGGATGGAATGCGGTATTTTTTTGCATCCTACCCATGGGGGCCGATTTGTTTCCCTTCCAACGATCCTAGTGACTGCGCTGCGGCTGTAGCTGATGTGATACTTCAGGGCATGGAACTTTTTGTACCAAGCTCTGTGGTACCACTTGGTGGCAGATCGCGGCCTTGGTTTGATGCGTCTGTCAGGGCTGCATCAGCTGGCAAACGGCAGGCTTATCAAGCTTGGGCCAATGCGTTAGTCACTAAGGATCCGAACTCTAGAGTTCTGAAGAGGAAATACAACCGTGCCTCCAGATTCTTCAAACGGCAAATCGCTAGAGCAAAGTTCAAGCATGTCGTCAAAATTGGGGATCAGCTGGCAAAGTACCCGCCTGGCACGCGCAAATTCTGGGCGCTTTCAAAGGCCAGTCTGGGCAACTTTAGCCAGCCGTCCCTACCGCCGTTGCACATGGGGAATGACTCTCTGGCCCACACGGCAAAAGAGAAAGCCGATCTTTTGGGCACTCTTTTCGCCTCCAACTCGACTTTGGACGACCAAGGGAAGACACCGCCTATCATCCCGCGGTGTCAGAGCTTAATGCCGGAAATAGTTTTTCGGCAAAAAACTATCAGGCAGACTCTATTTTCCTTGGACGTTCATAAGTCGAGTGGGCCGGATGGCATTTCTCCACTGGTGCTACGAACGTGTGCCCCTGAGTTGACTCCAGTGCTAACGCGTCTATTTCGGCACTCCTACCTTAAAGGCGTAGTCCCGGTCTCATGGAAGTGTGCCCTTGTCCATCCGATCCCTAAAAAAGGTGATAGCTCGGACCCAGCTAACTACAGACCTATCGCCATTACCTCCCTTCTCTCCAAAATAATGGAGATTATCATAAACAGGTCCTAACGTACCTCGAGGATCACCAGTTGATCAATGACCGGCAGTATGGCTTTCGCCATGGTCGATCAGCTGGTGATCTTCTGTTATACCTCACTCACCGTTGGGCAACGGTTATTGAAAGCAAGGGAGAGGGTCTGGCAGTTAGTCTGGATATGGCAAAAGCCTTCGATCGTGTATGGCACAAGGGGCTTCTTTCGAAGCTACCTTCCTATGGGCTTCCCGAGAGTTTATGCAAGTGGATAACCAGCTTCCTCACTGGGCGGAGCATACAGGTCGTTCTCGACGGTTTTTGCTCGGACCCCAAGCCCGTGAACGCTGGTGTACCCCAAGGCTGCGTGCTATCCCCAACTCTGTTCCTCCTGCACATCAATGATATGTTGGATATTTCCAACATACATTGTTATGCGGATGACAGCACTGGGGATGCGGTATATTCCGGTCGTGCAGGTCTCTCTTGGGAAAACGTCGATGAGTGCCGAAAGAAACTTGTGTCTTCAATAGAGACTTCCCTGGGGATGATCTCTGAGTGGGGTGAACTGAACCACGTTCAGTTCAATCCCGACAAGACACAGGTTTGCGCGTTTACCACTAAGAAAACCCCATTTGTCGTATCACCGCTCTTCGAGAGCACTCCTCTTATTGCCTCGCCAAGTATCAGAATACTGGGTCTCGACATTTCGAGCGACTGTCAGTTTCGTGGTCATCTGGAGAGCAAGGCCAAGTTGGCCTCGACGAAATTGGGAGTGATCAATAGAGCGAGGCAGTATTTCAAACCTGGCCAAAGACTTGCGCTCTACAAGGCGCAGGTCCGGCCACACATGGAGTACTGTTCTCATCTCTGGTCCGGATCACCCCAATATCAGCTTCTACCATTTGACCGCGTACAACGGAGAGCCGTTCGGATTGTCGGGGACCCGGTGCTCTGCGAACGGCTGGACTCTTTGGCATTGCGTAGAGACGTGGCTTCTTTGTGCGTCTTCTACCGCATTTACAACGGGGAGTGTTCCGAAGAACTATTCGATCTGATGCCTACCGCCGAATTTCACCACCGCACAGCTCGCCATCGCCTCCTTTACCATCCATACCACCTGGATGCGTGGCGATCTTCAACTGTGCGGTTTTCAAGGACTTTCTTCCCACGTACCACTCAAATGTGGAACGAACTTCCTTCGGCGGTATTTCCAGATCGATACGACATGGGTACCTTCAAAAAAGGCACATATTCGTTTCTCCAAGGCCGGCAACGCTCTTGTGTATCCTCGGATGTTGCAAGAGTCCATGGGCGGCGGTGATCACATATTAACGGTGACCCGCACGCTCGTTTGCCCTCCTATAACATAAAAAAAAAAAAAAAAAAAAAGAATCACAGCGTTTGAAATTGACCATATATATATAATAAACAATACATATACATATACATATATACATAAACAATACAGAATTCATATATAATTACTATGTGTAACAGTTGAAATATATAACTAGTAAGCAAAATAATAAAATATTAACAGATAGACCACCGCCACTCGTCCTTTATATTTAAAGCAGGATCTCTTTCCTTCACAAGTAGTAACAACATTAGACCCTTCCAAATGTGTAAAGAATCCTTTTATCCAAAGGAAAATCACACACTATCTTAGTAACTTTTCAGACCCTTCATAAAAATAGAAAGAGTATTTTCATAGTTCAAAAGTGTAAAAGCTTTGAAGCTGGCCATTATGTTACTGGAAGTTGTTTTAATTAAATCTATAATTATTTATAGGATACTATTTTAATTTCTTTTTCTTTCGTATTAGAGAAATAACATCTGAATTTTGGAGAAGTTAACAACCATAGACCTAAAGATACAAATAACTTACGGAGTGTTGTTCCATATGTGTATCAAACCTACACTCTTTGGCTCTGAAAGCAGGACCAGTAACCATTATTAATGACCGATGTCAGATGACATCGGTCCATATTGTTTTGTCCTACCAAGATTGGTAGGACAAAAAAATATATTTTGAGTTAATCTTTACATATTTAAAAAAAGTTTCTTACGTTGCTAGTCGTTTCATTTAATTGTATTGGTTGTCAATGCGTTTGGGGAAAACTATAACACTCAGGAAATCTGAAACGTCAAAAAGTATGTACTTTTTCAGATAATAGAATTCGTTTTTCAATTCAAACTTAATTGAATCAGAAAAAAATAATGATATTTAGATAATGATCCATAAAGATGCAATATTTGTAAGCTTAGAAGTCAAACATTTTAGTTGTTTTATAATTATACGCAATATAGTTGATTTCCCAATTGTAAACTGAAATGGAGGTGAACAAACAAGGAGTAACCTTTAAGAAACAACCCAAACAATAAAGTTAATGAAATTTCAGCTGGTAACTGTTAAAATACTGATTATTTTAATAGTATACTTGTTAACCTTGAAATACTTAACTACCTTATTTTTGTTTATTCAAATTGAATTCAAAAATATATTCTTCATTATATGATATCAACGGGACGTGTTTTATATATTCTTACAAAGACAACTAGATTAAAACACATTTTTTAAAGTTGTTGACGATCGTCTTTCATTCATTTATTTTTATTCAACTGTAGGGACTGAATGGGGCTTCTTTATTTGATTTTTTTTACAAATGATGCTCTTAACACAAATGCTTTTTTATTTATAACACTAGTATAATTGCAAAAAGATAATAAACAAATTGGTTTGGAAAATCGATTTACACAAGAAAAATATGATAATGTAAGAAAAATGGTTTCGGAGACGTTTATATTGAAACCTGTTACAGGACATTCCAATTGAAAAAAATAATATTTACTTTATCAAATAATAGTAAAAAGAAATATTAAAATAATAAATGGCTTATAAATTAAAATGTTACGGATCTAAAGAAAACAAATGTTGAAGATTTACTGTTACCAATCTATTTAATTTTTTTTAATATAAGTAAATAAAAACACGAGAACATATTAATTACGAGTTTCAGAAAACAAATATTTATGTAGAAACTTGGATAAAGTAAACAATCATAGATGCTAGAGGTTTTTATTGTAGGCATACATAACAAATAACTCGAACACATTTTAATTTGTCAACACCTCTAACATAGGCATAATAAACACACACTGACTCTAAAAGTTAGTAGCTCCACACATATTCAAGCTCAACATCTATGAAGTTCATTTATTATTGATTACAGAAACATAAAAGAGATGTATTATATTATCATAGCAAGATTTGGCTCACCTTCCTTAAGAAAAGGGGCTATATAAACACTTGAATTACTAGCAAAAAATAATGTTTATTAAACTATTGTTACGTTGATATTTTACTTCTGTTGTAATTTAAATACTTACTCACATATTCTAATTTTTATGATATTTGTCTGTGATTAGGTTGATTAATTATCTGTTGACTGGTAACTCAAAAGACTAACGTAATAATGTAGAAATCCGATGTTGTCATCTTAAGGATGTCTTGCATTACTCGAAATATCATACTGTTTTATTATTTAGATTCAGTGTTATTCTTCTGCATAAATTATATAAATTAATTGCAAACTGCTGTATATTATTTAAAATTATCAGTCATTCGTTTCAGATATTTCGATGCTACCTACGTTGTCTTATTGATATATTTAGATTATATTAAAGTGTAGTCAATTAATTTAGATTATAATTACTAAATTTATTGTATCCATTTCTAATAATTAAGAATATTTAATTTGACGTGCGTGCGTGTGTGAATAGTGTTACTGCGTGGTGCAGTAACACTATTCGCTTATTGGTTATTTAGAATTCAACGTCATGTTTCTAATTATTGTATGTTATTTTTATCTGCAGCACTTCCGATATTTATTTTATAATTAGCCTCCGGTAAGTGTGATAGAAATTATTGTTCTTAATAACGCTTATAAGGCGTTGATCCTTTTAATTATACATGTGTATTATTGTAGGGTTAATAAAATTTATGGATTACGTAATTACGTAATTCATATTGCCGGTATTTCCCCGTCAGTTTAAAAGTTGATTTCAGAGACATATGGTAAGTTATTTGAATTTTCACTATAAATTAGGAAGTGTTCCTTAGTTTCATAACTTTCTTTAACATAGCATAATTTTAATGTTTATCCCGTTTCGACAATTGGAGTCGACATAGGCTATAGTATTGCTTGTGAGGCCCTTTTCTTCCATAAGTAATAATTTGTGATTATTTGAATAAATTACCGCATAATTAAGTGCTATTTCTTGTTTTAACCTGTATATTGTTCATAATACGAATATCCTGCTTTCTCACTTGTTGCTGTAATTGTAGCTGCATATGAGGTCTGTCTTAAAATGTCCCATCCTCGTTAAAATATTAAGAAGATATCTAGTGATGTACTATTTTATATATAATTGGTCTAAACCATTAATATTATTAATATTTGAAGAATAAGTGAATATATTAATAGAGCAAGGCAGTATTTCAGTCCTGGCCAAAGATTTGCGCTCTACAAAGCGCAGGTCCGGCCACACATGGAGTACTGTTCTCATTTCTGGTCCGGTTCACCCCAATATCAGCTTTTACCATTTGACTGCGTATAACGGAGAGTCGTTCGGATTGTCGGGAACCCGGTGCTCTGTGAACGGCTGGACTCTTTGGCATTGCGTAGAGACGTTGCATCTCTGTGCTTCTTCTACCGCATTTACCACGGGGAGTGTTCCGAAGAGCTATTCGATCTGATGCCTATCGCCGAATTTCATCACCGCACAGCGCGCCATCGCCTCCAATACCTCCAATACCATCCGTAACACCTGGATGCGTGGCGATCCTCCACTGTGCGGTTCTCAAGGAACTTTATTCCACATTCCACTCGCTTGTGGAACGAACTCCCTTCGGCGGTATTTCCGGATCGGTACGACATGGGTACCTTCAAAAAAGGAGTTTACTCCTACCTACAAGGCCGGCAACACTCTTGTAAATCCTCGGATGTTGCAAGAGTTCATGGGTGGCGCTGATCATGTCCATATGTGACCCGCCAGCTCGTTTGCCCTCCTCTTAAATAAAAAAAAAGTCGATATTTAGTCTTCTTGTACTGACAAACAAGTGGGCTGTGTATGTTTTTACTTGTCAATTATTAATGGCGCCTAGGCATTTAATTTAAGTGATCATGACATTAAGGATCTCATTTAATATAATTATTTGAGTTGTTTAATTCAAGTGATCAACCACTGATTCTAGCTGGTATATTATTTATTGTATTAATTTAAATTTAAGTATTAATAAATTTATGCTGATACTTGGCATTGGAAGAAGTGCTCTCGAAGAGCGATGATACGACAAATGGGGTTTTCTTCCGACACTTTTCGAGTTTTTCCCAAGAAAGCCCTGCGATGCCAGAATATGCCGTATCCCTAGTACTGTCTCCCGCGTGAAGAGTATGTTGGAAATAAATGATGTGCAGGAGGAACAGAGTTTAACACGCAATCTTTTAGTACACCAAGATTCACGGGCTTGGGGTCCGAGTCAAAATCGTCGAGAACCACATGTATGCTCCGCCGAATGAGAAACCTGGTGATCCATCTGCATACACTCATGTGCCATACATGATGGAAAGCTTTCACCATATCCAGACTAACTGCCAAACCCTCTTCCTTGCTTTCAATAACAGCTGTCTAATGGTGCGTAAGATATAATAGTATGCGACCAGCCGATCGACTATAATGAAAGCCATATTGCCGGTCATTGACCAATTAGAGATCCTAGAAATACGTTAGGAGGTATTGATTGATGATGCTCTCCATTATTTTGCAGAATAGTGAGGTAATGGTGACAGCTCCTGTAGTTATCTGGGTCTGAGCTGTCACTTTTTATGGATCGGATAGGCTGGCGTACTTCCATAAGGCTGAGACTACACCATAAAGCTAAGAGTACCGAAATAGACGTGTTTGGAATGGAGTCAACTCAAGGGCACTTGTATGTAATACCATTGGGGAAATGCCATCCGGTCCACTCCACTTATGAACGTCTAAATAAAACAGAGCCATCTAAATGGTTTTTTGTCGACAAACTATTTTTGACATTGACCTCTGACACCACGGGATATCAGGCAGTGTCTTCCCTGGGTAGTCTGTCGAGTTTGAGACAATTTCAGTGTCTCTAAATCACCGACGGAATCAAAAGCAAATGATTTTGGTTTTTACAAATTGATCTTCTGTGAAATTGTGGCCCTTCCCTGCCTGCCAGCCAGCCCAATACGAGCTAGAGTTAATTATACACAGCTAGGGCCTACCACCACTAAATAATGCTTATATCAGACCTTTGAAATGTTTTATATTTTGACTGCTATAATGATGTATTGCATATTTTGATGAACCATTTTCTTTAATTCAACTGTGTGTAAATAAAATTATGTGTATATATAAAAATATATATTTGTATTTGTGGATTCCAAATACAATACCCGCTTGCCAAGAAACCACTGGAGAGGAATCACAGATTATCATAACTAACTAACATCTTTTTGACCGTGAATGTGACCAAAATTCTGTAAAATGTTCCAAATGTCTGTTAAATAATCCGAATCTAAAATATAAATTGATAATAAAATTATCTTTAAAATATTAACACTATTGAGGATAAAGTAAACAAACCATATAGTTAAATACATGCATCATATCTGGAGTAATTTACTTTCATGCGGTATTTTACTTATAGTGTTATTAAGTAGTATTTTTAGGCAACTCCAATCCAATTTCCATCAAAACATCCGCAGGAGTCGTAGTTATTCGCAAAGTAACGTTATATTCTTATATTTCATTTATTTTTTATGAAACGGTGAGACTTTTTTATATTATTTTTATTATAATTTTATTTAATATTAAAGAAATATACCATTTCATTTAGATCCTTTATCTGAATAACTTTATCTGAATACGGGACCTGCCTGAGATTAAAGACGCATGATTTTAATAAATTATTTGCTACATTAAATTTGTATATTTTATCGAACTCACGTCGTTCTTTTATAGATGTTAGTTTAAAAAATAATATTTAACGAATATATTATTTAAAGTATCTTTCTAACAAAAACTCGTTGTATGAAACACAAAAAAAATGTTATCGTATTCTTGATAAAGTAAACCAATTACTTTTTCATGGAACTGAAGATACATAATAACAAATATATCTAAAAAAATTTATCATACACAAACCACAATGTGTCATCACTTTACATATTTATGTAATTCACATATAATATGTCATCATCATCAAGTTTTATGTTTCTCTTACTTATTTTGGTTTACCATAGATTCTTTCTCTCTGAAGAAATATTACAAATAAGAGTTTTATGTCACATAAAGTTCTTAAAATGCAAATTAAGTTATTTCCTTATTCCAGCATAGAGTGAAAGTAAGCAGAAGTTTTCCTTTCATTTTAATATAATGCAGTTCTTAAACACTTAAGAGATTCCTTTCCTAAAATTAATGAAGCACAACAATTATCCACAAGAATTCTTATAGTTAAGAATTTTAAAATTACTTAAGAACATATAAATTTACAGATCCTTCCATAAGATGGTATAAACCTAATTAATAATATAATTTATAACATACTCGTATAAATACTCACTTTTCGTGCTAAGAGAAAATTTTTGTAGGAGTTCTTTAATTTTAGTGGTAGTTATATTAGATTCGACAAGTGGAATATTTCATATGATCCCTGTCCCTTTTTTCTGGAGGACGGAGAAGACCGCGCTGTATCATGAAGCAAGGACTATTGCCTATGCCGGTAGAAGGATTATTGTTGTGGAAAAGCATTCCCAGTTTACGCCAAATGAACTCCTGAAACAAAACAAAAGATACAAAATTTACATAAATGAAAAAAAAACAATTTGGAATAAAAAGGAAAATTATGATAATAATGAGCATTGATAGTAATATAAATAAATAATTTAAAACAAATACTAAGCGCCATATGGGGAGTAATAAAGGGAGTATGGGGAGGTATCAAATATAGTACATTAGCTAATAACTTTTCAAATAATAGATAATACCATATTAAACGAAACAAATTAAACAGGAAGAACAAAAAAGAATGTTTGAACAATTCTAAACACCCAGGCAAAATAAAACCACATACAAAATAAACAATAAAGAACACAAAAGATCATATTATAGCGCAAATATTTGAATTTTTGCGCAAGAATATTGGAACAACAAAAAGATTCTTTTCTTCTCATAAAAAAACATTTATTTTTACGAAAAAAACATTTTTTTTTTAAAATACAATATTTGCTAATACCAGAAACGAGAATGTACTTATTATTTCCAAGTATTTGTAATCTATACGATAATATGTTTTTCTCTTTGTAAAAATGTAATTACATAACATTAATATTAAATAAATAGTCGATATAATTTACAATGTTTTATTTACAAACGTCTTTATATTCAAAGGCATTGTTGCGTCACCAATGTCTACCCTTAATGTAGAAAATATTAACTTCTTCATTCAATGTCCAACGATCTGTTTAATTTTACGAAGCACCTCATAAGCGACTAGTGTAATAAAATCAATCCACATACGCGTAACTATAAGAAAGCATATTGTGAATACTGGTCAGTTTGCTTTAAAATTTAATTAATTTAAACAATCTACTTCCTGCATAACAATGTGCCAGATAGAATATTTTTTATATTATATTTTTAGTTTTGCGATTATTTAACATGTTTTAAATTAATGTATTCTTTAATAGTCTCATTTATTGCTTCTGATTCAATTTTTATATAACTTGAATAGATATATTATTACACTGGATATTTATTTATATAATATTTATATAAAGCTAAATCTATAATCTTAATAGGATACTTAGAAATACAGAATATATATCCTAAAATTAAAAGTTCAGTGTTATTTTAAATAATTATGAGAATGAACACTTGTACGAGTCTTTATCCTCAGTGTCCTTCACTTGACATATTTTCTACCAAACATGTGAGCGCTATTTTTATCTGTAATGAGTTATTAGTGCAACTGTAAACAGACTTGTGATATGGATATTGTTATTATTGTTTTTAAATTTAATTTATTAGTTAATATCAAATATCTCCTGTACACTTCCACAAGTCCTTAGTTTAAAAAATATTTTTTTTTAGTTTTAATTTATCTCAAAATACCAGACAAAGAATTTCTTGGTACAAGATAAAACCTGAAATGTTCCTTTAATTAAAAATAAATGCGGCGTTGGAAGTCAACCATTACGTCGCAAAACCTTTAAATTCGACTAAAATTTCTAGCGTTAGTTACGTATTGAACAAACAACAAATGTTAACTGATCTTTATTAAAAATAACAATGTAAATAACAAAATGTTATTTTAGTAGCAATTTAGTTATTTTATTCTGTTATTCTATTACAAATATAATATAAAATAATACTATTATATTTGTAATAGGGTTTACCTTGGTATGTATTTTTTTTCCAGTTTCAGTCACATTAAGTGGAAGAAGTGTATATATATATATATATATATATATTGTATCAAGAATGACTGTTTGTTACTGTTTCAGCAATAACGATTATAATAGTACGAGAGGCCACGATACTAAATCGGGATTTATTCGAGCGTCATAGAGACCTATTGGGTTGTGAAGCTTAGATGATGAAAAGAAAAATGACGTATAAAACATACCATTTCATCAGTGGGGGGAGCGGCTATAGATTTTCAAATATGTAAAAAAAAAACAGTTCCATGGACATACTCGAGTATGTCAGATAATGATATTATACATGTCCTACGTATTTTAAAAAATGTACGTATGTTAATCTGAGTATTTCAGTGATGGGGGTGGTCGTACGTAGGGGTGAGAAATGAAAAAAAAAAAAAACTTTATCGAGGGCATCAGATTTTCGAAGGGGATTTAGATGTGACGCAAAGTCAAGTCCGTTGTTAGAATGTGCAAAAAAATTGGTCATTTTGAAATACTCAAGCGCGTCAGATTAAGATATATATGGTTTATCTTGATGCCTTAGACGTGCTGTCTCATAATCTGACAATTATCTAGAGGAATTTGGCTAATCTGATAATTAAAAAATTGTTTTTTGTATTTTTTTAAACTATTGAACTTAATCAATTGAAAAGCTCAGGAAATAGCATGCAAATGAGAAAGTAAAAGTAAGTTTTTTTCCCTCGTCGGTATAAGGCTGGGTTAAAAGCACATCCAGTGAACGCATGCAAAGCTGGAAGAGCCTTCGAAATTTTTGGACTTAATTTATTATAGAGAGCGGATATGTCGACGTATCGGCGGGCATTTCCAACTCCAAGGTCCATCCATACTTCTACTGTTGCTTGCAGGTGTTCCATATTTGCCAACATGATGACTACAATATCAGTATCGGAAGCTCTGATAGTAATGGTAGAATCTTCTTTTTGTTAGCAAACAAAAAATGCTATCTTCGTATCTGCTTCTTCGTGGTCAGGGCATGACAACTCATAATTAATGACGCGTGTTACTTTATTATCAGTAACAGAGTATTCATAACACAAATCATGTATTATGTAAATTACTTTATTAGCGATAATCGCTGAAAAACAAAAAAAACATTAGAAATACGTTGTAAATAATGTCATGACACGAACGAGTCTGTGTGATCAGCTGCTATGGTGTCATGGCAACTGAAACTAGAGTCGGTCCGGAGTGAGAAAATAACAGATAGAAAAAGAGTGAGAGAGGAATAAATGCGCGTTGTGGGGAATACAGGCATCATGTAACTGCACGCATTAAACTTTATCGATGAATTTTTGTTACTTCGGCTTGCGGAAATTGTCAGATTATATATTTTTCGTAATCCTTGAATTATTCTGTTCAAAATTTAAAAAAATTTAGCTACGCTCCAGAATGTCCAAGTGACGTTTTTTTTACAATTTTGTAGCCCTCCCCCTTCTTTAAGTTTCACTCAAATTGTCAGATTAGTAAAATCTACACGTTTTAACACGTAACTACATCATATTATCTTAATCTGACGCGCTCGAAAATTTTTGATGATCAATTTTTTTTTACTAATCTGATCCTTTATCTTTGACGGGCGATCATATATAGAACTCTCATATTTAGTGTAAGTACTTAATAGAATACAAGGTATCCATCCCCCTGTATATTATTCTGCCGCGCTCAAGTAAATCCCGGAATCCCCTCTTCGGCTCCTCTACTATAACGTACCATTTTCAAGGTCTTTAATTGCTAAAAATTTAATTGACAATTAACTATTCGTGTGCTTTTGCAACATAGTCACGTTAAGACACTTGTCTGAACTTTTATATCAATTGTATTGTAACGTCGATATATAAATAACTGTTAATATCTTTTTTCTTATATCACTGCCTACAGTTTAATATTCTTGGACGTCTTTTAATAATTATAGGCTTGACCTTGTGTATATCGATAACTATTTCCTATTTTTAAAAAATCTTATTATAATTCCGCAACATTATTTAAATTTGAATAAATTAAATGATTGTTCGTTTTGTTATCTATAAAAATAATTAATGCCTATAAAGAAGGCTTATGTTTAAAAATATCTTTGTGAATAATGATTTTAAATATCTATTTTAAACAAATTTAATTAAATTTTATAGTAAAGAATGATATATTCCGGAAATAACAAGGTGTGTTGATGTCATATCATATTCACGTATGATAAAATTAAGTGTTGTATGTTTGTTAATATGACTTAGATGTTTGTTATTATAAGTTAGATGTAGGCTGTATACCTACCAGGTAAAATAAATAATCTTTTTGAGGAGACCAATTTTTAAACACCAAAGTAAATTATCGAAACAAGTTGTAACGAGCGTATGCGTTTCTCACAAAGGATGCTTTCTGCTTTTTGCGAGTACTATTGAACCTTACTCGGGGCTTCGATTCTCAAAGGATCTGTAGATTGTTGTTTTAAATATGTATTTTGTATGTTTGTTAAACTCAATACGACACAGATATTAATATAGACGTGTTACAGTAAAAGAAAAAAAAGATTTCGTTTTTCGAAAAGACTTTTCAAATACTAATACTTTCCCTATATAATAACGAAATAGTTACAGCGAATTAGTCAATTATATTATGACAAGTAAATATTGCATTTTGTTTCAAAGACATAATAAAGATAAAATTATGACAAGATCGTCGTTATTATGATATGAGATTAAGATAAGATCAACATTGATTGAGATATATTATAATATAAGATATCTCAGAAATATATTTTTATTTTTTTACATACAGTGACACTATTTGTGACAGTGACCAACATTTAACAAAAAATGTAATAACCATTAGTAGTACCAGTACACAAAATAATTTAAATGTGAATATAATTATCTTTTCTTCCCTGGTTCGATCGGTTCTATTGAGTTCTTGACAAAAGATCCGAACGATTAACGCTCTTCGTAGGCAAAGCAAAGTCACATATCTGTTTTAACGATTGTACTTATAAAGGTAAATATCTTAAAAGGTTAAAAAAAAATGGATGAATGAATTTTTATTAAAATACTTTTACGTTTACTGGAAAAAAGGCAAATCTTAATTTAACGCCAACACTCATACAGTAATTTGTTAATGAGAAATCTTATATTTCATTTACATTTCTCTACAATCAAGGTAATAATTTATCACTAAAATTTGCATGACTTAAATTTAAAAAATCAGTCAAAATCTTGTATTTTGTGTAACAAGTAACGTTTTAATTTTCTATGCTTTCTGTTATAATGTAATATTGTTCCAGTACCCATTCCCTTCCAAGAAATTGTTTATATTATTATTGAATAAACACGAGTAGAAGGGAGCTTTGAGTTTGGGTTTCTTTAATACTTAAATATGTACGACCAATTTTTAATCAACTGCCTCATAGATTAGAAATGATAATGGAGAAGATTTAAATATTGACGGATGCCGTAAATGAAATATATATTATAGTAAAATACTATATTTCAGACTAGCTGTTGCTAGGAAGTTCGTCTGCTTAGCTCGCGACACAACACCATTTTGAGTTATAAAAATGAGATTATTTTGGTTATATATGACCCTCTAAATTAAAATATGGTAGGTTAAAACTATTGTTTAACATATCTACCATAATTTGAAACACAGATGAAAAAAAACAGTGACTTGACATTGAATGTTTCATTATGTGTTTATATAAAACAAGTAAGTAGCACTTGCTTCGTCTGTGGAATACTGAATGACGTTACATATCAATAAGATAATCTTCACCGAGAATTGAAGCAACCATAATAAGTTTTTTATCTGTTAATAATAACACACATTGGGCATTAAAACAAATAAGCAACAAATTCTTCAATTGCATTATATTAGTATAAATTTAACTAAATCTACCTATGTATAAATATAACTATACCTACTAAAAGATCAATAATGTTTAAAGATCATATTACGATGCTAATATAATTCAGTAATATCAACCAAACTCACAGACTCAATCAACGACACTACTATGTAGTGATATAATTACTTAGTTTAATATCAAAGAGATCTTTTGATCTTTGTAACTTGATAGATCATATAAATTTATATATACATACACATGATATATGATATATTATACTGTCATATACATACTATATATATGACTATTAAATTTTTTTATCTATTAAACAAAGGTTTTAACTTGTTACTAGTTAAAACTTTACAATTATAAAATACAATTTTTCAAAATCTTAAAAAAAATCGTCTAGCAAATTAAATAATTAAGGAAAACATTAAAGAAAATTGTTCTTAAAGCTTGAAAAGGTGAAATGCATATAGATTCTTAGATTTTAGATTTTTGTTGCTTTTTCAAACGAGTGAAAAGATGATTCTGATGATGAAATAACAAATACCGAGAAGATATAATGGATAAACATGTAACAAACCGATATTAGCAACGATGTCCACTCAAAACACTCAAAATTTAAAAAAAAATTCAGAACAACTGAAGTTATTAAATGACCCTCTGAATTTTTAATGTCTAAAAATAAATAACGCAAAATAACAATGTAATAATTAGAAATAATAGCCAGATCAAGTTCTTTACATTAAAAACAATTGATGAACTAGATGGCGCTGTTCCAAAACATGTTATATTCTATATCTCGGTTTACAAGATTTTACTTGAATGAATGTATACTGTGGATAATTCATACACTTATAAATAAATTATAATACAAAACTAAGATTTTATTAAATCTAATAAAGTAGATAAGAAAACATTAGCTATTCGTATCTTCCATAAAAAGAAAATAATTACAAGACCTTAATAACGAGATAGATTAAAATGCTGGTGATCAATGAAATATAAATTGATACATGTATTAAATCACATTGAAGTAATGTTTTTTGTTTTGTTAATTATTATGCTAATGTAAAAGGTATAATTATTTGTATTTTTTTTAAAATATAGATAGACAATTCCGACATAACCAGAAGTGTAGTGTACAATTTATTTAAGATGAATTGCAAGAGGAAAGTCAATTGAGATATATTGAAAAGTAATTTTTATTTTTTCCCATGTCGTACCGATCTGGAAATACCGCCGAAGGGAGTTCGTTCCGCAAGCGAATGGAACGTGGAAAAAAGGTCCTTGAGAACCGCACAGTGTAGGATCGCCACGCATCCAGGTGCCAGGGATGGTAAAGAAGTCGATGGCGCGCTGTGCGGTGATGAAATTCGGCGGCAGGCATCAGATCGAATAATTCTTCAGAACACTCCCTGTTGTAAATGCGGTAGGAGACGCACAAAGAAGCCACGTCTCTACGCAATGCCAAAGAGTCCAGCCGTTCGCAAAGCATTGGGTTCCCGACAATCAGAACGGCTCTCCGTTGTACACGGTCAAATGGTAGAAGCTGATATTGGGGTGATCAGGACCAGAGATGAGAACAGTACTCCATGTGTGGCCGGACCTGCGCCTTATAGAGCGCAAGTCTTTGGCCAGGTTTGAAATACTGCCTCGCTCTATTAATCACTCCCAATTTCTTCGAGGCCAACTTGGCCTTGGGCTGGCTCGACCGGGGAAGTACTACCCTCTCACAGAAAATCGGCGTGAAGTAGCAGTATTGATACTGCTGCGTTTCGTCCGGTGAGTGATGAGTTCCGGAAGCCCAATAGATGCAAGGATGGCATCGGCTGCAGTATATGTGGGACCGGTAGAGTTATCGTGGAATCATTGTGTGAGTGGTGTGAGTCGCCGCCGCCGCCACCGAGACCCGCCGGACAGGGAGACCTGTAGAAACGGTGGTGCCGCTGGCCGCCCGCGGCATAGTACAGAGGCCCAACTGGGACTAACCACCTAAGGAGGCTGCTCCACCAGGTCGCGCATAATCCCGGAGTGGTTCGTCGTGCCGATTGGTGACCGGACGGTGGGACCTGGCGACCATTTAAGAGAGGGTACAGGGGCCCTTCCGTCCGGTGGGTTGGCTACCGCCATTACACACAGTTCAATGACAACACAAAGCTCTGCACCTTGTTCCATACTGCTGCAATCGCTGCCATCTTTTTTCCACCTCCCTTCTCTTCAACCTTATGGCAATACAAAGAAAAATATTTAGTTCAACAGCGGCCCTTCCCTCCCCCCATCAACTCTCTATTTAAGGTGGAGTTCGCTAACATCGGTGGACTCCATTTAAACCTCAATGCCGTCCACCAACATCTTGAGACGGCACGCCCGGCCCTCCTTTATTTACGCCGTCCTGACGACACTGCATACCTTAACTACCCTGGCTATATGCTCGAAGAAAGGTTCCTAGCAAAAGCCGGAGTATGCCTTTTCATCAGGACGGATATTTTTTATCATCATCTGCGCTGCCTAGAGGATCCTTCCCTATCTCTCCTTTGGGTACACATGAATCATGGCTCTCGTAGTTCGATTTACGCGTGCCTCTACCGATCCCACACCGGAGACTTTGAAATAATTCGACTCTTCGATCACCTGAATCAAGCTGCAGATCAAGCGCAGGAGCGGTTTCCGAACGCCGAATTGGTATGTCTAGGAGACTTCAATGCCCACCATGAGACCTGGCTGGGATCTCCCAGATCGAACCATGCGGGACGAACTGCCCATGCATTCGCTCTCACACACGACCTGACCCAATTGGTACTCCAGCCCACAAGGATACCCGACGTTTCAAGTCAAGCGTCCTCTCTGCTGGACCTACTGCTGACGAATCAGCCAGCCCAGTATAGTGTATCGGTGCGCGCTCTTCTGGGTACCTCCGATCATTGTTTGGTATGCGCTTCAGTGCCCTGTCTGGCCCCTCCACGACCCGTAGAGGTGAAGCAACGACTCTGGCACTATTCGTGAGCAGACTGGGATGGTATGAGAGACTATTTCTCATCCATCCCATGGGCCTCACGCTGCTTTGGAAACAGGAATCTGTCGGAAAGTGTTTCTGCCGTGGTTGGTGAAATCAATTTAGGTATGGAGTATTATATTCCGTACACTGAGGTCTCCAACCCGAGCAAAGCTCGTCCCTGGTTCAATCGTGAATGTGCTAATCTGATTATAAAAAAACAATTAGCGTACCGCGCTTGGTTCAAGGCACGGGCTATCCACGATCCAGATATTGATCGCCTAAAAGTAGCGTTCAACAAAGTCACTAAGGAATGCAAGAGGGCTTACATCAGAGCGGATGCCCAGCGTATTGCACGCTTTGGACAAGAACTTCTATCGCACCCTACGGGCAGCCGTAGCTACTGGCGACTTGCCAAAGCCGTGCAATCTAACTTCTGCCAGCCTTCGTTGCCCCCGCTGAAATACTTGAATGGATCGCTTGCTCATGAGCCGCAAGAGAAGGCAAATTTGCTGGTAAATCTCTTTGCGGCTAATTCCCTCATTGATGACCATGGTACACAGCCACCTAATATCTCAACCTGTGACATCACCATGCCGGATATTCGTATCAGGCAATGTGATGTCCGAGCAGAACTACGGTCACTCGATGTGCGGAAAGCCAGAGGACCGGATGGTATTCCCGCGGTGGTACTCAAAAAATGTGCAGCGGAGTTGTCCCCGACACTAACGCGCCTCTACCGCCAATACTACTCAACAAGAACAGTGCCGGAGGTTTGGAGACAGGCGAATATTCAACTGATCCCTAAAAAAGGGGATCGGTCTGATCCAGCAAATTATCGTCCAATAGCCATCACCTCAATTCTCTCTAAGGTGCTCGAGCGAATCATCAATAAACAACTGATCCAATACCTAGAAGATCACTCTCTAATCAATGATCGTCAATACGGCTTTAGACCAAATCGATCCACGGCATGGCGAATCTCTGGCTATTAGCCTCGATATTTCCAAAGCCTTCGATCGAGTCTGGCATCGTTCGCTTCTGTCGAAGCTTCCTGCTTACGGTCTACCATCCCGTTTGGGCAATTGGGTTGCCGCTTTCCTGCATGGGCATCAAATCCGAGTCCTTTGCGACGGATTGGCCTCCAGTTTTCGGCAGGTAAATGCGGGTGTGCCTCAGTGCTCCGTTCTATCGCCCACCTTGTTTCTTTTGCATATCAATGATATGTTGAACCTAGGCAACATTCCTTGTTATGCGGATGATTCCACGTTACACGGGAGATATTTCGGACACCCTGCGGCAAAGCAGATTGACATTGAGGGGAAACGAAAGGATCTTGTTGTTGAAATGAACCGGGTCCTCAGCCTTGTCTCACGATGGGGTCATGAGAATCTGGTTGAGTTCAAAGATAAGAAAACACAGGTATGCGCGTTTTCCGCCAAAAAGTCTCCGTTCCCTTCTCTTCCTTCGTTTTGGGGCACGCAGTTAGTGCTCCAGGACAGCCTCAACATCTTGGGCGTCTCAACACCTCAGCCGGGACCTCAACCAAAAGCTCTACATCGAGAGTGTCATTAAAACAGCCTCACGTAAGCTCGAAGTGTTGAACAAGGTGCGACGGTTCTTCACGCCGGAGCAGCTGTGTCTTTTATATAGGACGCAGGTTCGCTCCTGTGTGGAGTACTGTTCTCATCTTTGGGATGGCTCAGCTCAGTACTTGCTTGACACTCTCGACCGGTTGCAGCGGCGAGCAGTTCGCATTGTTGGAAGTCCAGAGGCCGTAAAGATCCTGGAGCCTCTCCAATTACGTAGAGACGTTGCTACTATGGCAGTCTTTTATCGCTTACACCACTGTGTAAGCGATAAAAGACTGCCATACACACAGTGCTCCGACGAACTTTTCCAACTTATTCCATCCTCTCCTTTCCGATCCAGAACAACACGTGCGGGACAGAAGTGCCATCCCTTCACGGTGGATTCGGTATCTTCACGAACCAAAAGGTTCAGCAGATCTTATTTATGTCGGTCCATCAAAATGTGGAATTCATTACCACGGCACGTGTTTCCTTCCCACTACGATCCTGGGTCTTTTAAGCGGGGCGTGAAAAAGCATCTCATAAGGCCGCCATAGTGGTTTCGTCATTCACCATTCGTCATTCTGTTTTGTTTGAATGAGATTGGTGGCATCCATTTTTGGACCTCACTGACTGCTTAACATCAGGCAGAGTGGAGTCATTTTGGTAGGCAGATATATAAAAAAAAAAAAAAAAAAAAAAAAAACAATCGTCGCCATGATACAAAAAAATATATATTATTGTAGTAAATGGCAAAATATACCACCTGCAGAATATATATTTTGAATATATATTTAAAAAATTTTTAATTTTTACCGTAACTTTTCTTGGGAATAATGAAATCTAGGTGAACTAGGACGTACATCTGGAAAGTGTAATGAACTGTTACCACTGGACTGGAAATAAATATCCGTAATGTACTTTATTAAAAATAAGGAATAAGAGAGGCGGAATGAATAAGCAACATATTCTCTAATTAAAATAATTAAAAACTCTATAAAAACTAAAATTGCCCTAGTTACCTATAAAAACTAAAATTGCCCTTGCTAATACCCTTCTTCTTCCGATCATCGACTACGCAGACCTTTCAGAGCTATTGCTCAACAAACTGGAACGATTACAAAACATCTGCATTCGTTTCATCTTCTTAAGACTTAACTTAACTTTGAAAAAAAGAAAATTTGACCAGATATCCCAACACCTTGGTCGGCTGGGATGGCTACCCATAAGGGAACGACGAAACATGCATCTTCTATATGTTTTATATACCATTCTCTTTCATCTTTTATCTCCTTCCTACCTTAAAGAGCGTTTTACATACTTTGGCTCTCAGTCAGTTATTGAAATTGAAACTACCGACATATAACACACACACTTATTCTAACTCTTTTTCTGTGAAATCTGTAAGACTCTGGAATGCTCTTCCTTTATTTATTAGAAAATCACCTACTTTATCAGTTTTTAAAAATCGTTTAAAGCAACATTATCTTTATATGTAAAGTATGAATTTATATATTGTTTCTAGTATAAGTATGTTTACCATCTATGAATATTAATATGTTTTATCATTTGCACTATCCCGTTTGATCTCTTATTGTTAATCATCTTCAAAGGTCGTCTGTAAAAGATCGCTTTAAGCGATAAGACCGCCTTTGCACGGTTTATATTTTTGTTTTTGTTTTACTGTCTATTCTTGTTACTTTTTTAATATTATACAGTGCAATAAAGTGTTAAATAAATATAAATAAATAAATAAAATCCCAGCAAATTAAAAATTCATTTTCACCAAAAATGTTATATTTGATTCATACTAAATAATAGTTATTGAAATTGTTTTAGAACTTGTTGGAAATGTTTTGCTTAAAATAACTATAGCATTATAATTTATTCTCATCTACACGAAGATAAATTTCAGCTAGTCAGAATTATTTGGCTCTTTTCATAAAGAAACAGTACTTTAAACGGAATTAGTTATTTTAGTTTGAAAAAAAATGTTTCAAAACAAAGTGACAATAATGTAAAAGAGCAGGTTACTCAGATATCTAAACAATGAAAGTTATATATTAGTCCATTGTAATTAAAGTAATTGTGTCTTCATTGTTATTCTGTAAGAAGTTATATCAAACATTCGAAACATAATCAACAATTACAGGCTGATATAAGAATTATTATAGACTAAGTAAAAAGACCTTAAATAATGTTTTATTATTTGAATTTGCTAACATAATAGTTTATTACTTAGGGTGGCATTGACGCCAAAAGATTCAACATACCAGATGTCAAATTTTTATTTAATATAATGTTTTCTTATAAAATGTTCACCACTCTAGAAGATCCCACCCATCCTCTTCTTGGTCCCACTTTATGGGGTCTCAAATATTTTGTAGCAAGTCCTTCGAACAAAGAAAAACGTCGACTCATTCACAATATTCTTCATTTGCTGATCATTCTCATGATTGTAAGTTCAATTATTGAGTTTTATCGTATTAGGTCAGACCTGGCGGCTGCTCTCAGAAACCTGTCTCTCACAATTCTCGCATACATTACTATTACTAAAGTGGGCTCTTTTCATATGTGGCAGAAAGACTGGATAAGCGTTATGAATTATGTTTCGTCTTTAGAGAAATGTCAACTCAATGAAGGAGATAAAGACACAATGGATATTATTAAGAAATATACAAAGTATTCTAGAACTGTCAGTTATTGTTACTGGATCCTGGTGACTACTTCGGTGACAATTTATTCGTTTGCGCCTTTGTTGTTCCACTTTTTTTCTATGTATATCAAAGAAACGATTAACATCGCGGAAAAGCCATATCCAGAAATCATAAGTACCTGGGTACCCTTTGATAAAACAAAAGGCTATAAATACTGGATCATTACTGTGTTCCAAATTTTTATAGCATATTATTCAGCCGCCGCATTTGGAATGTATGATTCAAATGTTGTTGCTTTGATGTCGTTTTTTGTTGGACAACTTGATATATTGAAGATAAATTGTGAAAGACTTTTTGGAAATGGAGAAGTAACAATTAGTGAAAAAGAACTAATTAAGAAGATCCAAAAGTGCCATGGTCATCATATTCTACTTGTTCGGTAAAATATTATCACAAGTTTTTTTTGTGTCATTAATTCATGCAGTAATAATTTATTACCAATTTGCAGGAACTCTAAACTACTGAATTCTTTGCTGTCACCTGTGATGTTTCAATACATTATTGTTTGCTCAGTTATGATGTGCTGTAACGCTGTGCAATTAACTATGGTATTTTTTTTTTCACCGAACAATTCTCTACAGATAATAAAAGTAAAGGCTTTGTTTCATTAAGAAAAAAATACACGTTTACCAAATTTGCACGTCTTTGTTTTTTTTTTCCAGAAAGGAGCTACAATCGTAGAAAAAGCTTGGGTTGCAGAATATCTAGTTGCTCAAATTTTTCAGCTTTTTCTGTTCTGTTGGCACAGTCAGAAAGTTTTAGATATTGTAAGTATTAAAAGTTTTTTTTCACAGTATCTACAGATACATACATGAAAACATTTAGGGGTGAAAAGTTTTTTATATATAAGAAGTCGAAATTAAGGATATCACTTCTTTTTAATCTTAAAACTTGTGCTCAGCCCCAAACTGCCAATAACTCGAATGTTGTGATATTTCGCATTAAGAATTGGGTACAATACCTTCGTCGTATATTTTGTCTGTATTTAATAATAGGAATTCATCATTTTAAAAGTGCTAAACGAATAAGAAGTCGACATGAGAAACTGTACGATAATTAAGAGTTATGATATACTGAACTTATTTAGTATTAAAATATTATACATATGTAACATAATGTTATATATTTGTAGAGCTTAAAAGTGGACACAGGTGTGTACTCAAGTGCATGGTGGTCACAAGATGTACGCATCACACGTCATGTCATACTACTTGGTGGACAGTTGAATCAGAGATTTGTATTCACCGCTGGACCATTCGCAAATCTTAATGTTGCTACTTTTGTAGCTGTAAGTAACGTTTATTGTCAATAGACTATAATTAAGAAGAGTAACCGAGTACGTCAATAGTACTATAAAATTTCAAACTATATTTTAATGCAGTCGAGGAAGGTAAACGAAAACTAGTTTTAACTAGTTTATAAAAAAATTCTTTATTGCATCAATCATCTGGGTTTCTCGGAAATAGTAAATTAATGCGTAAACCGAATTGTTATTGTTTAATAAAGTAAAACATAGGTAAGGTGATAATTTAACCAAAATTTGATTTTAAAACGTGATTAAATAACATTTTATTTTATTTCAGATATTAAAAGGAACATATAGTTATTACACGCTTTTGAATAATGTTGGCGAATAAGAGAACATTTACAAAATTATATTTAGTGTAGTCTTGGCCCGTAGCTCTGCCCTCGCCAAGTTTCAGTTATTTATTTAGCTTCACGCCATATCCCTTGCGGGGTAGCCAGAGACGACGGAGCGCCAAACGCTACGGTCCCTGAATACCTCTTTCGCCTCGGCCACAGACATCAACCTCTTCATACATGCCCTCCGGGGGATCCTCATGCTTTTTACGTGACCTTCCTTCAGTATCATAGATACTGTGTTTTCGAAGGTCACTCGAGGTCTCCCCCTGTCTCTCTTACCGCTCATTTTACCTATATAAATCTTTTTTACCATTCTTTCATCACTCATTCGTTCGACGTGCCCAATCCACCTGAGCACGTTCTTCTTCATTCTCACCGTGACATCTTCGCTAGTACCTGCCATTCTGTGGATCTCTTCATTGCGGATTCGATCAGCTAGACTGACTCCGCATTGGCTTTTGTTAAGTAGGAAATGGAGATTGAGCACGTACCTTGCACCGCAACTTCGACTACCTGGCTCGTCACGTGGCTTCATTTTATCCCTTATTTAACAAGGTCCATGGTCGCTTATTTGTAGTTTTTCAATATTCACAATAATAGCTTGTATTCAGGAACACTTAGGACCACAATTTCAAGGACAAATTCACAGGAAACAGCTTATATACTTTTAAAATGTGAGAGGCACATATACTTTGATCGCCCGGGAGCGAAGTTAATAATAAAACCACAAGAGGACGCCTAATCACAAAATACAACCAACAAGAAAGTAGTTGTATTATAGTATACGAATCCGTAAGAAGAGTAATTTCTTTTTTAAATGTATAGTGTAAAAAAGCCAGTTTAAAAAGTATCATTTAAATAATGAAATAGAAATAATAACAATAAAAAATAGAATATTTTATTATGATTTCGAAACAAAAACTTTTACTTGAGTAAGGTTTTAAAGTATATTTCCCATACAGGTGTTACGTGTTACAGTAGTAAGAGGGAAAAGTTTAGTGATGGCAGTATATTACATTAAGATCTGTTTTGTGTTTTTTGGCCTATGTCCACAAATTTGTTTTATTACTTTGCTATTTTTATTAGCACGAATACATTCAAAATTACCTAACAAGTTAAATCTGTCTCTAGGAAAAAAAAGCTTTTATAGAGCCTTTAAGAACTTTCTATACTATTAGACCTCAATTATGTCCATTAATTTAGTATCAAAATATTAACCTAAAACTTTCAACGTCAAAAAGTAATAACAATACGTAACCTATTTATTTTAAAAATTATGTCTTTCAGTAACCTAATCAACTCTATAAATGAGTTGTGCGATGACACCATCATCTTTGACTATTGAATATTATTAGAAGATACCGGTAAATTAACTTTTAAACAAATAAGGACAAAAATATTACTTATATCCTAAATTACTTTACCTTTTACTAAGTTTAAAATGTACTTCTGAGTTAGATGTAGGCTATATACCTAAAAGGAAAAATAAAAAATCTTTTCGAGGAGACCAATTTTCAAAGACCAAAGTAAATTACCGAAAAGTTTTAACCAGCTTTCTGCTTTTTGGAAGTACTATTGAACCTTACTTGGGGCTTCGATTCTCAAAGGATCTGTAGATTGTTGTATTAAAGATACGTACTTGGTATGTTTGTTAAACTCAACGCGACACAGATTTTATTAATATAGACGTATTACAGTAAAAAAAAAAAAGATTTCGTTTTTCGAAAAGACTTTTCAAATACTAATACTTTCCCGATATAATAACGAAATAGTTACAGCGAGTTAGTCAGTAATGCATTACAAGTGTAAGTAGAAAGTAAAGGACAGCCATTACTGAGTTTTGTCTGAGTGAAGTCTTTGGAGTGCATACATTGCACCACTGCAGATATTATTGATAAAATAAATTGTATATGAACAGAAATTTTAAACTATATATTACTAATGACACGTTATGTAAATCATATAATGACAAGTCAATATTGCATTTTGTTTCAAAGAGATAAAAAGATAAAAGTCGTGATAAAATCGTCGTTATTATGACATCAGATTAAGATAAGATCAACATTGATTGAGATATATTATAATGTAAGATATCTGAGACATATATAAAACCATACAATGACACTACTAGTACCAGAATTTAACAAAAAAATGTAATAACCATTAGTAGTATATATACCAGTACACAAAATAATTTAAATGTGAATATAATTATCTTTTCTTCCCTGGTTCGATCGGTTCTATTGAGTTTTTGACAAAAGATCCGAACGATTAACGCTCTTCGTAGGTAAAGCTAAGTCACATACCTGTTTAAACGATTATACTTACAAAGGTAAATATCTTAAAAGGTTACAAAAAAGAGAATAAATAAATTTTTATTAAAATACTTTTACGTTTAGTGGCAAAAAGGCAAATCTTAATTTAACGCCAACATTCATACTATAATTTGTTAATGAGAAATCTTATAATTAACACTAAAATTAGCTCGACTTAAATTTAAAAAATCAGTCAAAATCTTATATTTTGTTCAACAACGTTTTAATTTCCTATGCTTTCTGTTATAATGTAATATTGTTCCAGTACCCTTTCCCTTCCAAGAAATGGTATATAGTATGATATTATTATTGAATAAATAGAAGGGAGCTTTGAGTTTGGGTTTCTTTAATACTTAAATATGTACGACCAAATTTTAATCAACTGCCTCATAGATTAGAAATGATAATGGAGAAAATTTAAATATTTAAGGATGATGTAATGCAAATATATTTTGCTGCTTGGCCTGCGACACAACACTATTTTGAGTTATAAAAATTAGATTATTTTAATTATATGTGTCTTAAAAATCAAGTAATGAAATTGTTATTAAAATATGATAGAGAAGTCAATACAATAGAAAAAAATCAAAACTTCGGTAAATATAAAATAAACTAAGCTTTTAAACGCAAAATACCGATGAACAAACATGGTAAATAGTAGACAAACAAACAAATAGAATGCCTACAAATATTGTTTTTCACATACACTCACGTACACACACAGCTTACAATATTGCAAAGTTCCTTATATTTCATAATATTTATTAAAGTTCCATCCAATAAAAAGCATTAAATTATTTGTTTTTGAGTAAAAATTTATTTAGGGGCCAAAAATATACTTATAAAAAGGGCACTAAAGATCTCTCCGAATTCTCTATAAGTTATTCATTTTTCCCTATACATTTACCAAGAGTACATAATATCTTAATCTTTGATTCGTTATTACTTTCTAGGAAGTTTGTGTTTTTTCGAAACCCTCTCCTCTTTTTCAACATTCTACCTTGTTATAATTCGTACATTCACTAATTCTTCTTTTTATGCAAAAATAAATTTACAAACATTGGCAAAATACTTATAAAATTTTAGATTATCTAAGCATCTAACAATAACATTGACTTGACATTGAATGTTTCATTATGTGTTTATGTAAATCAAGTAAGTATAATGGCTTCGTCTGTGGACTGAATGACGTTACATATCAATAAGATAATCTTCACCGAGAATCGGAGCAGCAATAAAAAGTTTTTTATCTGTTAATAATAACACACATTGGGCATTAAAACAAATAAACAACAAATTCATCAATTGCATTATATTAGTATAAATTTCACTAAATCTACCTATGTATAAATATAACTATATCTACTAAAAGATGAATAATGTTAAAAGATCATATTACGATGCTAATATAATTCAGTAATATCAACCAAACTCACAGACTCAATCAACGTCACTACTATGTAGTGATATAATTCCTTAGTTTAATATCAAAGAGATCTTTTGATCTTTGTAACTTAGGTATACATACACATGATAAATAATATATTATACTGTCATATACATACTATATATATGACTGTAATTTTTTTTTATCTATTAAACATAAAGGTTTTAACTTGTTACTAGTTAAAATTTAGTACAGTTATAAAATAAAATTTTTCAAAATATTAAGAAAAATCGTCTAGCGATTTAATAATTAAAGAAAATTGTTCTTAGAGCTTGAAAAGGTGAAATGCGTATAGATTCTTACATTTTAGATTTTTGTTACTTTTTCAAATGAATGAAAAGATGATTTTGATGATAAAATAACAAATACCGGGAAGATGTAATAAAAAACATGTAACAAACCGATATTATCAAGGATTTCCACTCAAAACACTCAGAATTTAAAGATTTTTTCAGAAGGACTGAACTTATTAAATGACCCTCTGAATGTTTAATGTCTAAAAAGAAATAATGCAAAATAACAATGTAATAATAAGAAATAATAGCAAGATCAAGTTCTTTACACTAAAACCATTTTTCATTTTAACCTAAAGCCAAAGATACATATTTGTTTGTAAATTGGTTTAAATTATATCTCGGTTTAAAAGATTTTACTTTACATTTTTTAATTAATGTGTACTGTGGATAATTCATACACTTATAAATAAATTATAATACAAAACTAAAATTGTATAAAATCTAATAAAGTAGATAAGAAAACATTAGCTATTCGTATCTTCCATGAGAAGAAAATAATTACAAGACCTTAATAACGAGATAGATTAAAATGCTGGTGATCAATGAAATATAAATTGATACATGTATTAAATCACATTGAAGTAATGTTTTTTGTTGTGTTAATTATTATGCTAATGTAAAAGGTATAATTATTGGTATTGTTTTTTTAAATATAGTTAGACAATTCCGACATAACCACAAGTGTAGTGTACAATTTATTTAAGATGAAATGCAAGAGGAAAGTCAATTGAGATATATTGAAAAGTAATTTTTTATGAAGATTGAAAATTATAAGTAGGAATACATTTGGAACTTTAATTTTTTTATCTTAATCTACAGATTATAAGTCGCCGGAGACCACATTAAGTGGGAGAAGTATTTAATTGTCGGATGTCTATATTTCGATGTAGTAAATAACTAGTGGTGCCAACAGACCCTTAATTTCGACTCGCTGCGCTCGCAAATCTCGGTTGCCGTTTGCATATTGAGCGAAGTGAACCCAGTGTAATGACTCATCGTTTGTCATTGACTTTAATGGGATATCAGTTTTTTGACGATTATTCCTCAAGAACATGACATTTTTCAAATTTTTTAGAACCATCACCTAATGTGTGTCTTTTTGATTGCGAAATTTCGTATATTTTCCGTCAAGTAATTTTCGAGCCTATTCGTGACAAAGAATGTGAAAAGTCTCCAGTAGAACGCTCCGCTCGCTACGCTCGCTTCGCTCAATTATAAAAACATCCTTCACAACCCTCCAAAACTTATCGTGTTCATTTCAATTACCACTTGAATCAAACAAGTTATTTTAAAATTGAATTTTAAACTGGAATTATTATTATTCTAATAGTCTCGTAATAATATTTATCTACTTTACGTAATTCTAAAAGTCAATTGTCTTATAATACGACCAAAATCGTAGCATACATTTATCTCTCTTATTTCCCATATATATATATAAGGAAGAAGGAAATAAAATCTCGGAAGGTGGGGTGATCGAGCTGCTGCATGGGCAATATTGTACAAACTTTGAGTACTACTTGAACTTTTGAACTCCTACTACCGGTCACAACATAAACTAATAGTTTCCTAGATACCTCATAGTTTTCGAAATAACAAAACTCATACTTGTTTTCAAATGCTTATTCATTATATTTCACATTTTCCCAAATTGATAATAACATAAAGATATCCATTTTGTGTGTGTCGTTGAATTTTTATTTTTTAGCTGTGAATGAAATAACTTGTGGTTTATCTTTTATTCATCCACATTATTTTATAATTTTTTAACATATTAACACGTGCAACAATCAAATGCTTTGAACTTTCATACACTAACGGTTGTTTTTTATTTCACAAAAATTTCGCCACCGTCCAACTACCGCCTGTGACGAATTTCTTTTTATATATCCGGACTCAGTAAGTTAAACAAATATCATTAGGAAAGCTTTGTATTTATAAATATAATAAAATAATAACCAGATAAAATATGTACATTAAATATTGTTTGAAAAAATAGATATGTTGTAAAGTATTCAAAACTAAATAGTTTTTTTGTTTGTTTTGTCTCTTAAGCTGTCTATCTGTCTATTTCTCTGTCTGTTTATATGATTTGGATGTAAATGATGAACTATTCCTGATTAAAATAAGGTTTAGATTAAAATAATTCTTTTTCCAGAAACTTCTGTATTTTTCACGAGTAAGTACAACAAATTCTTGAACGAATGTTATGTCGACAGTTTGTTATTTCTGTCAGGGGTCCTCAGAAAGGGGAGTGGAGGTAGAAACGAAGTCATTTGTAACAGCTATTAATGTAATAAAATTTTATATATGGTCATAACATTTATATAGACATGCAGAATTTATTTTGTTTTTAATTTACTACTTTTTCTTTCGTAACAAATATATATTTTTAATTTGAAATTTTACCTTTTTGTTCTGCGAATACGAATAAAGAATATAGAATAAAAAGTTCTCATGTTTATATTGACAAAAGTTATAAATATTGGCACATACGATAATAAAAACAAATGCATTGAATTTAGACTTACTTTATTAAAAGTAAAGGCCCTTCGTATTGTAAGATATTTAATACTGTGTAATATAACTTGAAATAATCTAAAGGATTTTATATAATAACATATAATATCATCTTTAAAAATACATATGATTTATGATTTTTTGTTGTGCAACAAAAATGTTTAATATATAAATAAAAAAAACAATCTCTGTGAAATAATAATAAATAAAATATTATGAAATACATTATTTAATTGGTCTTATGGCTTAAATATGCCAGTTGTAACCAAGAGGTTTTAGGTTCGAGTCCTAAGTCGTACGGTTTTCTAAAATATTTTCTGAGCCAAATAAGTGTGAGCTTATTGATTATATATATTTTTGATCCCATGAAATAAATAGAATTACTATTTTGGATTTTGATAAACAATCGTTCTTTCTCTTAGAACTACTCCGGGATCTATAATGTTTTTTTAAATATTATCGTAAATTCTTGATAATGAAAATTGAAGTTGAAAAATTACAAATTTCAATAAACGATTAAAGACAACTTTTGTTATGAAAGAATATGGTATACTTTTTCTACTGATTGTTTTCTTTACAAATTATAACAGACTATAACTGTAACATTTCATAGTTATGGTTTGTGGTAGATTCTAGGTGTAATTATCTAAATGCAGCTCGTATTGGACTGTCTTGACCAGGGAAAGAACCATCAACTCAAAGAAGATCGAAATATAGTAATCAAATTGATTCGGTTATGTTCCGTGAAAGAGTGAGAGAAACCGGAAATCTTTTATAGTTGCACGACAGACTTTGATAATTTGTGATCATTCTTTGGTTCTAACAAAGGAAATTTAATATTAAAATTGGTGCTATTTCAATTTCTACGGTTTCATCCCTTTGAGGATGAAACCGTAGAAATTGATTTTTGATGAGCTACGGAGTCACGACTTATTCCTTTATATTTGATAATGCGATTACAGTATATGGAAAATGTTTGACCGTGGAATGGTTCGTGAAATTGATTTACGACATATTCATTAGTCAGATATTTTATAATTTAATAATTTAATTTCGCCCAAACTATCAGTTTCTTTCTAAAGTTATACGTAGCTTAAATAACGATTACTTATTTTGATTACTATAGATAATGTACGGTATTTGACTGAAGTGTCTTTCAACAATTTCACACTTAAATCTGATTATGTCTCTTTTAAAGTTTTAAAATAATAATTTCCACCTGTAGTGATTTTATTGCAACTCACATAGGCATTCCTTACGTTTTACGGAGAAGGAGAAATCCCAAATCCCAAAAATAATTATTATCCCTATACCTCCCTTTCCAATCTCCTTCATACGATTGTAATTCTTAACAGGTACCAAGGCAAATGTATCTCACAAGTGTTCATGGTTGAATACAAGGCGGACTAGTAGGTTGGTCACTGCTATGAAATAAGAGAGTTCTTTTAGTTGTAAATGAACAAGTGACCCCAGATGGATGTATTATTATAAGCATAGTTTTACTATTAAGAATGAAAGTCTTGTTAAAATGGAATCAGCCGTTTTAGAGAATAGCCGTAACAAAAAATGAGACAGACAGAAGGAGATTTTGTTTTTTGAAATAGTTTTTTTTTATCTAAGTACCGTATTGCATTTAGTCAAAATTGTTAAATTAAAATTACAAACAGACAATTAAATTTTATTAATATGTATGATAAAAAAATAATACCAGTATTATGAAACAAGGTTTCTTTTCAATTCTTGGATACTGATGCAATTAATTGAAGATATTGCACCTTCTCTTCCCGCGTGGGAACGTTATATACGTATTTATCAAATAAACAAAGCCCTCCTTTTTATTATCTTAACCAGATTATTGAATGCAAATGTGAAAAACATATTGACCATAGTTAATGGTACAAGCTGCACTTCATAACTGAGTAAAGAAATAAGTGACAGCAAAGCAAAGAATTTAGAAGTTTAGAGTTCCTGCAATTTGGTAATACATTATCATTCCAGCAACTAACAAAAGACATATAAAGAGACTTACATTTGTTTAGAACTTGAGTTAAATATAATGTGACCTAAATTGGAACCAAAAAGAGGATGAGATCTTCTAAAATGAACAAAATGTAAGAAAACATTTTATTAAATAATAATTTAACAGTGCATAAACCCAAGCAGTTTAAGCAATTTTTTGTCTATACCACCTTAACTAATAAACTGTTATATTGACAAATTCAAAAAAATGAAACATAATTTAAAGTTTGTCTTACTTTCAGTCTGTAATCATTCTTGTTTGTATCAACCTGTAATTGTTGATTTTATTACGAATATTTTATATAACTTCATAGAGAATATTAATGAAGACATTTGAAGTAATGACAATGTACTAATAAATAACTTGGCTTCTTAAATGTAAGAACATGTTTTTTAAAGTATAATGTATTTAACGCAATTAGATTAGATTTTGATCATATTATAATAATATAAGAAATCAGAAATTATATATATATATATTATTTGTCTTAGCACTATGAAACTAGTGCTTCTATTTATCTTTTATGGTGGTAGGCGACCACAATTTCTCACCATCCATAAAGGTTAGCTGGTAGAGAATGCCAAGCGACATTAAGTTCCCCTTTTATCAAATGGAATAAAGGGTAAATAAATAAATATTCTTAAAAAAATCAAATATTAAAATCGCTTACAAGTTTCTGTAATAAGTAATCAATTAAAATGAGTGCTATTTATCTGGTAATAGAAATAACAATACATTTTGTAGCATAAGTTTGACATAGTCTTTTTTACATAATAAACAATTCATATTGTTGTTGATTGCAACCCAATATACAGTAAATTGGTTCAGCAAAAGCCTGCAAAAGTAGAAGTTGTAGTTTTATTTATCACAAATAATATATTATGTAAAAAAGACTATGTCAAACTTATGCTACAAAATGTATTGTTATTTCTATTACCAGATAAATAGCACTCATTTTAATTGATTACTTATTACAGAAACTTGTAAGCGATTTTAATATATGAATGGGAATTGAAATCAGAATGAAATACACAATCAGTTGATTTGATAAAGAGTTGCAAATTTAAAGGATACGTATATCTGTAACTGATTATAAACTCAGATATCATAGATATAAATATGAACTACTTTATTTGGCTTTTCTGAAAGAAAAGTTTTTGCAAAATATTCTATATTTTTTTGGTGTAAAATCTTAATAAAACATACATACCGTTTAACAGCAATTTGACAACAACATCAACAAACAGCGCAAGTCACTGCATATAGAGATCTAAAATAAATAAATTTATTATATATTTTGTTGCAATACTAGGAGTTAATAATAATATTAGTAACTTGCGATTGTTTAAGTAGTTAGTTAGTTAGTTTAGTATTATTTTGCAGTTTAAAGAGAATATTTATCTAAAATTTGCAGTCAGTCTTCAGTATTTTGGGTTACATGACATATTTTAATAAAATGGGATATAAAAAGTTAAACTTAGTAAAACTTCATTATGTACCTTCATTAGAAGCGCATGTAGCTTGATATAGATCTGTCCTATTTTTGTTGTAATACGATGCTATTAATACGTATGTAATAAATCCTATTTCATAAATTGGGATATTTTGTATTGACACCCAAAAAATAACCGGAAATTAAAGGCAAGGGGACTGTCTCCTAAGGTCGCAGGTTAAGGTTGTATTGTCTCAGCTTGTATTGTTTATTTTTTCATCGCTCATCTATTAAAACTTTCTTTGTAATAATACCTTATGCATAACAAATAATTTAAAAAAATGTTAAAAACAACTATTGAGGAATCAACATATAATATAAAAATCCGTGCCCGCAGTTGGACACGCGTGGGTAGACCTCGTGTGTAACTCGTTTAAAATATAACTCACTACCTAAGAATAATACATGATGCCGTTGTTTACATCAAAAATTTTCAAGCAAAAAGCGGTTTTAATTTTTTTTCTCGGAAAAGGTATCTTTTTTGGAAATACTTTTGGTACTTAAATTTAGAGTAAAAAATAACCTTTCTATTAAAAATATTTGCGAGGAGGGAATGTTTACCAGAAAAAAGTTGTCGTGGTTTTACCTACCTAAAATTTTCAAGCTAAAAGTGGTTTTTATTTTTTTTCTCGGAAACGGTACCTTTTACGGAAAAACTTTTGGTACTTAAATTTAGAGTAAAAAATAACCTTTCTATTAAAAATACTTGTGATGCAAGAATGTTTACCAGAAAAAAGTTATGATTTTTTTTCCAAAAATTTTCGGTTTTTTTACCCCCACCCCTAAGTTATTGAAGTGAGGTTTTCGGTTTATCTACATTAGTTATAGGTATTTATCAAAGACATCATATAATATGAACGCGATTGATCTCCTTTGTATAGGGACAAAGTTATGGTCGAAAAACTGAAATCAGAAAAAGTGAGGCCCTAGCGCCCCCTGTAACCGGATTTCTCTGGTTAACGAACTTGACCTTCATTTTTGGATGGTTGATTTTTGTGCAAAGTTTGAAAGCGATCCGAGCGAAACTGCGGCCGCTATCGTGCTGACAAAAGTCGAATCTGGACGCACGCACGCATATATATATATATATATATATATATATAAACTTTTTGACCAATGGTCATTTCGGACTCAGGCGGTCATAAGAAGACCTCCTGTGAAGAAATTTTTCCAAAATTCGAAAGTAGGGGACAAATGAATGGGCAGACCGAATTCTTCGAGGTCTACCCAAAAGTTAATATAAAAACAAATATAGACGAAATACATTTAATTATGTTAATGTAAAATAATCACTTTAAATGATGTTCAATGTTTATTTGCGTGTCTGTCTGTAGTGTGTTACTTTTAAACATGTAACTAATACTATAAAAACTGTAAACATCGAAAACGGATTGGACTGAGTAGATATATTATAATATTTTTTATTTTAGTTGTACAATGAATATTATCGCAACAAAATATAAAATGGAAAAATGATTCATCTAATCAAATCAAAATTACGCTATAATTTTGGAGTCGAATTTCATCAACAAAAGATGTTTCCAGCCAAGAAGGTAATCTTCAGTTCAACTTAAACCCAAATCAAGTTGTCAAATGTAATTTGAATCCTTCTCCATAATCATAATTGTAGAATTATTATAATTTAACATCTAAGACTTAAAACAGAATAATAAATCTCACTTAAAAATAAAAAATAAATTATCCAAAATAATAATAATAATAATTGACAATATCCTAAAATAAGTCGTTATTTTTTTTTTGTTTTATGTTCATCGTGAAAAAACATAATATATTAAATATAATAAATATTTGCTGTTTTTATTTCAATAAATAGATAAAAAAAAAATTTTTTTAAGGATTATAGAAACTAAACCAAACAACTTCGTAGAAAACCCTAAATTTTAAAAATCTGTAATTTCGTATCAGCTTAACTTAAGGCAAAATTGGTGATTTACCTAACAATTGTATATATATTGTATACAAATATATATATTTGTAACTAAAAAAATATGTTTATTTTTATTATATGTGAATTCAATTCAGTTTTTATGAACACGTCAAAAAGTTTCCAGTTTATTTAATTATTGAGTGTTGCAAATTGTCCTTTTGACACATGAATGGAAAAATTTGTGATATTTATATGTTTCATATTTTATACATAGATATACAATTGTCATCATGATAGTAAAAAACATATATTATTGTAGTAAATGGGAAAAAAATTCCACCAGCAGAATATTTTTTTAAAATATTTACTTAAATTAATTAATTTTTTACCGTAACCTTTCTTGGGAATAATGAAATCTAGGCGAATTGGGACGTACATCTGTCAAGTGTAATGAACTGTTACCACTGGACTGGAAATAAATATCCGTAATGTAAGTAACCTATAAGTAACTGTAAGTATATTAAAAATAAGGAATAGGCGAGGCGGAATGAATAAATGAATGAACAGGCAACTTATTCTCCTTTAAATTAATTAAAATCTCAGTAAATTATAAATCCACTTTCACCAACAATGTTATATTTGATTCATACTAAATAGCAGTAATAATAGTTATTGAAATTATTTTACAACTTTTTTTTTTGGAAATATCATGCTTAAAATAACTATAGCATTATAATTTTAGATAAATTTTAACTATTCATTAATTTTATCTATTCAGAATTAATTGGCTCATTTCATAAAGTAACAGTATTTATAATAATGTATATATATTGTAGGTATACACAAGATAGTACAACAGATAACAGTACTACTGTTTCACAATATTTTTATTTGTAAATTTAGAAATTTATTGTTTTATCTTATCTCACAGAATGAATTGTAGTTTAAAAAAAAATGTCTCAAAACAAAGTGACAATAATGTAAAAGAACAACTTACTCAGATATCTAAACAATTAGTTATATATTAGTTCAATGTAATTACTTTAAATGTCTTCGTTATTATTCTGTAAGAAGTTATATCAAACATTCGAAACACAATCAATAATTACAGGCTGATATAAGAATGATTATAGAGTAAATGTAAAAAGACTTAAAATAATGTTTTATTATTTGAATTTGCTAACATAACAGTTTATTATTTAGGGTGGTATTGACGCCAACAGATTCGACCTACAAAGTGTAAAATTTTTATTTGATATAATGTTTTCTTATAAAATTTTCACTCTAGAAGATCCCGTTCATCCTCTTCTTGGTCCGACTTTATGGGGTCTCAAATATTTTGTAGCAAGTCCTCCAAACAAAGAAAAACTTCGACTCATTCACAATATTCTTTATTTGCTGGCCATTCTCATGATTGCAAGTGAAACTATTGAGTTTTATCGTATTAGGTCAGACTTGGCGGCTGCTCTCAGAAACCTGTCTCTCACAATTCTTGCATACATCAGTATGATTAAAGTGGGCTCTTTTTATATGTGGCAGAAAGACTGGATGAGCGTTATGAATTATGTTTCGTCTTTAGAGAAATGTCAACTCAATGAAGGAGACAAAGCCACAAAGGATATTATTGAGAAATATACGAAGTATTCTAGAACTGTCAGTTATTGTTACTGGGTCTTGGTAACTACTTCGGTGACAATTTATTCGTTGGCGCCTTTATTTTTCCACTTTTTTTCTGTGCATATCAAAAAAACGATAAACGTTGCGGAAAAACCATATCCAGAAATCATAAGTGCCTGGTTACCGTTTGATAAAACAAAAGGCTATAAATACTGGACCATTACTGTCTTCAAAATTTTTATGGCATATTATTCAGCAGCCGCATTTGGAATGTATGACTCAAATGTTGTTGCTTTGATGTCGTTTTTTGTTGGACAACTTGATATATTGAAGATAAATTGTGAAAGACTTTTTGGAAATGGAGAAATAACAATTAGTAACAAAGAATTCGTTAAAAAGATTCAAAAGTGTCATCGTCATCATGTTCTACTTGTTCGGTAAAATATTAACACAAGTTATAAACAAATGTAAGACTTCTTTTATTTTTTTATTTCTGCAATGATAATTTATTATAACCAATTTGCAGGAACTCTAAGCTTCTGAATTCTTTGCTGTCACCTGTGATGTTTCTATACATCATTGTTTGCTCGGTTATGATGTGCTGTAACGCTGTGCAATTAACTATGGTATTTTTTTTTCCTTTCACCGAACAATCTAGTAAAGATTATAAACGTAAAGGCTTTGTTTCTTTAATAAAAAAATACACGTTTACTAAATTTGTACGTCTTGGTTTTTTTTCCCAGAAAGGAGCTACAATCATGGAAAAAGCTTGGGTTGCAGAATATCTAGTTGCTCAAATTTTTCAGCTTTTTCTGTTCTGTTGGCACAGTCAGAAAGTTTTAGATATGGTTAGTATTTAGAGTCTTTTTTCACAAAAAAGGAGTTTTTCTACATAACAAATCTGAATTAAAGATATCACGTCACTTTAATCTTTAAAAGTCGTCTGTTTAGCCCAAAGCTACCAATAACTCGAAAGTTGTGACATTTCGCATTTAGAATTGGATACAATACCTTCGTCGTTCATTTTGTCTTTGTTTAACTATATGAATTCATCATTTTAAACTTACTAAACGAATAAGAAGTCGATACGAGAAACTGTACGAGAATTGAAGGTTCCTGTACGATATACTGAACATATAACTTATTAAAATATTATATATCTATATATAACATAATGTTATATATTTGTAGAGCTTAAAAGTGGACACAGGTGTGTACTCAAGTGCATGGTGGTCACAAGATATACGCATCACACGTCATGTCCTACTCCTTGGGGGACAGTTGAATCAGAGATTTGTATTCACCGCTGGACCATTCGCAAATCTTAACGTTGCTACTTTTGTAGCTGTAAGTAACGTTTATTGTCAATAGACTATAATTAAGAAGTGTAACCGAGTACGTCAATAGTACTGTAAAATTTCAAACTTTATTTCAATGCAGTCGGAGAAGGTAAACGAAAACCAGTCTCAACTAGTTTATAACAATTTTCTTAATTGCATCAATGAATTGGGTTTCTCGGGAATAATAATAACAAAATGTTAGTAATATTATGAAATATTTTAATATATATATTACGTTTTAAATAAATGAATAATGTGGATAAATGATATAATTAAATATATTGATAGTAACATTGAAATAAGAAAATGTATTAATGGATCAGACTTATAATGTATGTATATTATATATGTTGTAAGTTATCTTTCAGTAGTAGCAGGTATTGGATAGTTGAACAGTTCACTCGCAGGTTCAGTTCACAGTCACAGTGACATGAGTATCTGCAGTAGGAATTTATCTCTATATAAAAGGAGACATCAAAAGTATTTCATTGCTCACCTGCTTGAAGTTAATATGCACGTCATTATGAAAATACACTCATATTAAACAACACACAAATATCTACATAATATTTAGATGACATACATCATTTAAACATATCTTTAGATACTTTTAGAGAAGATTTAAAAAATATTATGAACAGGTCGGAAGCTATTTACGGAAAGTCATTTATTATTTATTTAACCAAAATTTGATTTTACAACGCTATTAAATAACATTTTATTTTATTTCAGATATTAAAAGGAACATATAGTTATTACACGCTTTTGAGTAATGCTGGCGAATAAGAGAAAATTTACAAAATTACATTTAGTGTAGTCTTGGTCCGTACCTGTGTCCTCGCCAAGTTTCAGTTAGCGTCAAGTTTAACACGAGTATGTTTAAGAAGCCTGCACTTATTTTATTATCATCGCACTTTTTTATATTTGTTAAAATTATTACATAAAAGACAAAAAATCTTTCTAAATATAAGAAGTTATTAAAGTATTAATTGATATGAAAATGAATATGTTAATGTAAACGTTGTAATGCTTCAAATTTAAATAATATTATAAATATGTTTCACACAGCTTATAGAAAGTATTCAAAATAGCTTGTTTCAATTTGAAATAAATATATATAAAATGTACAATAAAAAATGCGTCAACATGGACTGGACTCGAAGCCGCAAACCTTTTATAAATTACAAAATTATTCAATTTTTGGTAACTCTGGGCAAAAATTGTTTACACAGAGATCAATTTATGCTGTCTTTGAATTTTTTGGAATTATATAAGATAAACATTTTTTCTACATATTATAATCGTCTTAATCTTACAGTTTTACAGGCATTCTAAAATAGCTCTACATGAAAATTCTCTCCACCTTACTTGAAAGTTATTGTCTTATTCTGAAGTATGAGCTATATTGTTATAAAGTTTAATTAATATCAATTAATTACTTTCTTCGTGAAAAGTAACAAAAATCCATGCTCACAAACTTACGCATATATTGTTTTAATAAAATATATGGAACAAAAACGATTAAATTAGTATTTGGATTCTTTTTATATCTTAGTAGTATATGTAAGGCCATTTGACAGTATATTGTTGTCAGATCAAAGCACTTTGGATGAACAAATATTGCAGAAAAAACACAACAAAAGTGGGATTAATTTTTAATCTACCATAAAGTATTTTGATATAATATTATTTACGAATACACAATTTGCTTTTCCGATTTTTGGCGATACAAGATATTACTTTCATACCGTTTTTCTATGCCATAGTCATGAATCTTTTCCAATTACCCGTAACCACACATTATTTCCTTCAGTAAATCTTTTATTTGGTAATATGAAACTATAGGTGAGTTTTTTAAATCATACTTATTAAATCCAAGATATAAATTACAAAAAAGTTAATCTTTATCCATTCCCATGACAGTGAGTTTTTACGACCAAATAAAAAGAATATATGTATTGTATACGAAAATACATCACAACGACATGAACGGTTAGAAACAGCGACGTACTTTTATTAATATATGGCTTTTGTTAAGTAGGGAATGGAGATTGAGCACGTACCTTGCACCGCAACATCGACTTCCTGAGCTCGTCACGTGACTTCAGTTTATTCCTTATTTAACAAGGCCCATGGTCGCTAATTTGCAGTTTTTTAATGTTCACAGGTACAGCTTGTATTCAGGAACACTTACAAACACTATTTAAATCACAAATACACAGGAAACAGCTTAACAGGAACTTTACCTATCAAAAATTTAATAATGTATTTTATATTACTGTACCATATTGTTTTACGTTCGTGTAAATGTGATCCATTGGTAAAACATATCACACGTCAAAAATATGTTTTCTAAATTATAGACTGTAATACTCGGGTTATATCGTATAACGAAATTACACTGTCTATGGATAAATATATATGTAGGTGGTTGAGACTAGTTATTTAACTGCAGCTCGTATTGGGCTTGACCGGAGAGTGACCACCCTGTTACAGAAGAACGACGCATCGTAACCGAATCCCTTTGGTTATGTTTCGGTGAGTGAGAGAATTCGGAAGCCCGATCTCCCAGGACATGAAATGTATCGAAAAAGTACAAAAAAGTATACTTCATTAAGCATAACGGCTTTAATGAACCGGAGAACCCCTCCCCGAGCAGAGCGAAATCAGGGGAATGATTCTCGATGTTTGCTCGTGCAGCCCGTCTATCTGGGGAGGGCATTTTATCGCGTTTTGTGTTTTCTGAAGGCACAACCAACTGCTGCACCCCGCTCCACTCTAAATGTAGACTTTTGCAACATCCAGAGCTTTCACTCTATCCTAAACGCCGTCCACTAATACCCAGAGGCGGCGCAGGAGGTCTTGTTATTTTTGACGAAAACGAAAATATCTCAACCTAGCGTCACAGCGTACCTATCATACCCCAGGTAAACTAGAACGTAATTTTATACCACACGTTGGGGTATTTGTGTTTGTAAGGGATGATATATACTACCGTTAGCTTCAGAATTTGCTTCAGAATTTTTGTAGATTTGGACCTCTCAGTACAACTTTTTGAAATTATCGTTGGGAACCGCACCGCAAAACAGTTGGGAGCCATATATTTAACAATAAGTTCATCGGTTTACACTTATTCATAAGTCTAGAATATCTCGATGCTTAATGACTGTTTGTGTGTATGTTACTGTCTTTATTTTTCTGCCTATTTATCTGTTTCTCTGTACAGGACGGATTTATATTAATGTAGTAAAGGTTTTTTTTTCTCGAGTACGCCACATGTATATGATGTAGAATATTATTAGATAGATCTTTCAAAAACGTGGTAGGATTGCAAAAATCATTTTTAGATTAAGGAATTAGTTGTAAGATTTTAAGTTGTAGAGTGCATTTTTTGTTTTATTCATATGTGACCCCAGCTAAATAGTTGGTTTTGGAGGTGTAAAAAAATTACGATAATAGTATATTTAAAAGATTTAAAAGGAAAAATATTACCATAAGTAGGATTTCGATTACAAGTAATAGTCGGTTGACTTGAAATATATTTTTTTTGTTCACTTATTTTTCATACGCTGACTAAATCTTTGAAAACACGTCTTAATAATGCACTAGAGAATTGTATGTGTATAAAAAAAGATACAAGAAATCTATCTATCCATCATGGACAGACTCTACATTGTGCTTGATCAAAAACGAATTTTGCAGGTTTTATTAAGTGCACATTTAAAAATATACTTATTTCGATTAGTAAAATCATTAAATACCTTTTTTAAACGAAGGTTATTACAAATAATCGTTAAGGATATAAGGTTAATGATATATGGTTAAAAGATTTTATAGGCACAAATAAAAAAAATGCTTTACTCTTCATGTTGTATCAATACTATATTATGAAATATTTTTTAATTTTAGCAATATTTATGATTTGGGAAAAAATTATAATATTTTTATGCATATAAACTTTACCATTTCATAACATATGATCCCTATTCTTGCTAAGGTTTTCCTAAAAAAAATACGAATATAACAATCTGTGGATCAAAAAAACCCATTGGTTCAACAGTCAGCATCACGAACCACTAACCAACAGGTATTAATATACAATGAACGTATTATTCTTACCTATTTGATTTAACATGTATTATTTATTTTTATTCTAAAGATCTAATTTCTCAGCTATCATATCAGTTTATAAATTCTTTAACGTCTTAATTATTGTATATCATATTCAACATATAATAAATTACTGCAACACGTCGTTGTGACGTTGATTGAGTCCCTGAGCTCAGCTGCTATAATATATGACGCTAATATAATATAACCATATAGTATATATTAATCAAAATTATAATATTTGAAATTATATATAAATACATTCAGCCATATTGGAGACATTTCATTTCATATTTATTTTAAGTAATAATATTAAAATTAAAAATTTGCAAAAAAATAAAATGTATATTTGTTAACATGTGAGTTTTATTGTTTCATGAAAATAAAACACAGAAAACTGTGTAAAATCATTGGATAATTTACCTTGGAAATTAAAAAAAGAGGGAAACATCATTAAACGGAAACATTGAACAACTGGTAAAGATTTGAGTATAGAAGTGGCCTCCATCCTGATAAAGATTAATATAAGATATAGAAAATAATAATAATAATGCCACCTCTCTGCATTTTTAGATTTAATAATTGATGAAAAAAAGATATAATTACATAAGACTGGATACATTACTTAAATGTGACACCACAAAAATCTAATGAATTAAAATTAACAATGAAAATTTAATACTAAATCTTTTATTACTTTCTGAAAGAAATTTGAATTTCACTGCATAATATACAAACATTTAATTTAAAATATCTTATAAAATATTTATTATAATTTTTAAAAATGCATTTATTATTAAAATATGTAATTAAGATAGCAGTGACAAAAATTTTGTCATAAAAAACAAGATAAAAACCAAAATAAAAAGAATAAAAGTTTTAATATAATGTTACTTTGTTATTTCAATAAATTAAACTCTATTATTTTTTCTTCTGGGAACAGTTTATAGATTGCATATTTAAAAGAGTGTTATCCGTCTGTGAAAAAATGATAATTACCAAGTGCAATTTTTTTCTGGAGTATAGTTTTGACCAGTCTTTGTATGTAAGATATATACTGTTCATATTTTTTTTAACCTTTTCTTTGCTATATATTTATATTTTGCAATTTATTGTTTAAAAAGATAACTGTAAAAATTATTTCCTTGGAATAAACTTAAATTACATCATCTTTGACAACTAATAGAAATAGCACCACTATAAGTATTCAAAAAAGAGTTTTAAATAGTGTTTCCTGGTTACTGTGTACTACTTTGATAGGATAACTTTAATTTTAACTTTAACTAATTCCAAATATTTTTACGTATATAATATAGACTAAATTTCTTAAAAGCTTTTTATTAACCAACGTTAACTTAAGCTTCGTTAAAACAATCCGGTGTAAATACGAGTAGCTAGTGAGTGTTTAATAAATACAGATACATATTGAACAAGTGGTGAGAACTCTTCTAACGAACGTGACAGTTTAATTTAGTAGAGTGCTCACGAGTATTACGAAGCCGCATATCAATATGTACGAAAAGTAACCATCAAGACCAACAAAACCGTTATCAAATATGTGTTTGTAGTCTTCATAAATATAGTTCACGACATTAAGAACGAGGTTACAAAATTGATGTGTATGATTTCACTTCGCTACATTAACAACCTTGACTACGCACACACATCTACCCATCGGTACGGGAATTATGTCGGGACGCTTTAGATGCTTGGAGTTTTTTATTTTTTTATACATAAATGTCGGTAGACAAATTTATTTAGTTAAAGAAAATATATTAGGCATTAGAAGAAAACAGTGACCCAAAACCTCTCAGGGATATTGTAGAATATGTGTGGAGAGGTAGGAGTATACATTTTTTATAATAATAACTACAATATTTGATAAAAATAATTATAAATAGAATGCTACTGTCGTCAATATGGTAACCCGTGGATAATAAAGCGATGGATAAGAGGTCGCAAGGTGTTATAACTATCGCATACCTAATATATTAATATATAAACCGATGGATCGTTGCAATGTAAACATAATTTCTACATGTATTTTTGTTGGATATCTAACAAAATGATGACATTGCCCTGAAGCTGATGAAAAATTAACGCTCGTTTAATTTTCTGAGGCGTTGATTTGGAAAACATTTTATTCAATAAGCTAACCGAAAAATGATTTAAACATAAAAAGAAATCAAAATAACAAAATATTTAAGATTTTAATTTTGTCCTCCGATATTGAATTTATTTTGTTAGAAAGCAACCATTATATAATATTTTTTTAATCTGATAATTATATCAGATTTATAGTGGATATTATATAGTTATAGTTAGGTATTAACTTATACCTAATTAATACCATTTCTCAATAATGAAGTTATATCCTCATTTTATCGTCTTCCAACATTATATATGGAATCCTTCAGAGCATTCTAAAATTAGAAAAATGTTGTTTTGTTATGCTATGCTACAACATTGCTTGATTGAAATTTCACGTTTGCCTTCTCCTCTAAAATTTTAATAATAAAGACAATTCTCCTTTTGTTAAATTTCTTGAAAACACTTGTGGCCTTTGTAAAGTTGCAAGAAATTTTGATTCATCGAAATTATTATTTATTTGATTTTAAGCTTTAGCTACATACATTATTTCGATATATTATTTTCTTTAAAGACCAAATATCCGACGTCAAATAAGACAAAAAACATCCGTCTGTGAAAAAATGATAATTCACCGAAATGATTTGGGACTCCCGTTATCCTTTTAGACTAAAGGAGAAAATTTATAACCGTAATATGACGCTGTATTGTATGGGTCGGTAATCTGCGCTATAGAAAGGCTGAAATGAAAATCGATGTCGGCATGACGAGAATTAATAAAGTAAGATTTGTATGTAAGAGTTGTAAGTAGCAGCGATGTAAAAAAAATGCAGGCAGCTGATGATAATGTATTCAGCTACAGTCACATGTTAATATAAAATTAAAGAAAGTAATCGTCAACCTGTTCCGTAGTGCAGGCGACTATGTTTGTAAATGCCTAGCCACCCTTGAAAATTGGGGAAGGATGATGAAGATTAGAAAAGGGAGGTAAAGGATAACCAGCCTGTACCTCCCTTTATTTGGGCTTTTGGATTTCTCATTCACCGTACAATGTGTAATTATAATAAATATTTCACGGTGAGTTTCTGTGAAAGCGTTGCATTAACGAGCTAAAGTATGTCTACATTGCAATAAAGTGACTACAAGTGTAATTTATCACTTTGAAACGTAATAGACATAATCAAATTTTATTATTAAAATGTTGAAAGAAACTTCAGTTAACTTTCGTACATTATCTATTAAATTACCAAAATAATTAATGTAATTTAACCTAGGAATAACTTAAAAGAGAAATTGAAAGATTGGAAGGAATGTAATAATTAAATTATTTTAAAATATTTGCTTAATAAACGTGTTGTAAATCCATTTCAAATAGGAACCACATTGTAAGCGTATTACCAATTTCTCATTACATTAAATATGTTTAAAGGAATAAGTCGTGTAAGTATCTCATCACTGAAAAACGTTAAGGGTTTAAAACCTTTGAGGATGAAACCAGAGATATTGAAAAAGTGACAAATTTGCATTGAAAATCCTTTTAACTATATGATTAGGAATTGGAATTTGAAATTTAGTTTTTATGCTGAAGCAGACAATTTTAAGTAGTACTATGAATGCAGTAAGTAGAGAAGTCAATTTCAATTTTTAAAAGAGTAAAACCAAAGCATTTATAGAACAAAATAATCTTACCATAGACACCTTCACAGGTTCTCGGAGGTTTTATGTAATTGGTAATAATTATAAGTACTTTAGTATTCTGTAATTAACTCAGCTCATTCATTTGGAATGACGTTTATTGAAAATGTTCTACATGTTGAAAATAATGATTTTTACCTAAATATTATTATAAGTTACGCAAAAAAATATGTATAAAATAAATAGTTTGTGTTATTTGTTAGATACATCAGCTGTATAAATAACATCAAACACCTTTTTGCATATACGTATCGTCGGGGGCTTGTTAATATAGTATATTCTTTTTATTCTGTATCTGAAATAGTACTTTGACAGAATAATATATGATTACTAAGCTCTAGCTTGAAAAAAAAGAAAAAATTTGACAAGTGTCAAATAAAAAATTTTTGTTAATATTTTTAATTTACAATATTTTACGTGTTTTTTTTGTCAAATGTTTCTAAATTATTTAAATTAATCAATGGAAAAAATAAATAAAAAAAAAAAATTATATATCTGGAGCGTCGTACATGTGAACTCCCGAACTTCATTGCACTCCTGGTATCGACCACGCGACGACTGATTTTAGCAAGTTTGCAGGTGATGATACTGGGGACGACATCACCTGGTACACACGAGCTTGCCAACCTATAACCTTTTTATATATAGGTCATTCCACATAATACCTATCTCGGGCCGGACGTGATCCGTGAGACGTTGAATTGTATTGTTAAAGTGTAAATAGTGAAATTGAATATTTTGTCTAAGGGCCTCCCTTGGACAAAAAAAAAAAAAGAAACCTTGGACAAGAAAGAAAAGAATATATATTATGATTATGATGATCAAACTGAATATTTTATTACTGATATGTTTATCACTAACCGAAGTTATTAGTATCAGTATAACTTATAACGTTTTTTTAATATTGTGAATGTTACAAGAAGATAAGCTTTATGATAACTGCAGAATAAAAACCGAAATGTTCATGTGTAAAATATTATAAACTTAGTTATTGTAATTTAAAAAGTACTTTATTACTTTACTTTATTATATATATATATATATATATATATTTATGTAAATAATTAAAAATATTAATATTTTTGTATTTTGTATTTAGAATTAAAACTATAATTGTATGTTGAAATAAAATGTATATTTATAATATGTAATATAATATGAACAAATGCGGCGTTGGGAACCGCCAACCAACACGCCATGTTCCGAACGGCGGAAGGTGGAGGACGGAGCTACAAATAGCTACGTGGAATGTAAGGGGAGGAATGGAACAGAAGATGAATGAATTATTAGATGTGATGGATGACAAAGATCTGGATGTTATTTGTGTGTCTGAGACCAAGCGAAAAGGCAATGATACGACCGATTTGCCTGGCAACCGAGTCGCTTTCTGGGCTGGGGTTCCAGAGGGTGAGCGAGGTTGCCAAGGTGTAGGCGTATTATTGTCCTCTCGAATGGTTAATGCAATGGTAGAATACAAGGCGATTAACCCGAGGCTTCTTTGGGTTCGCTTTAAGCTGGGGATAACAAGAGTATTCTTGTTAGCCATGTATGCGCCAGTATCCTCAGCTCAAATGAGCGAGCTCGAGGAGTTTTGGGAGAATGTCAGGGATGTTCAAAGTAGTGTCAGAGATAATGAAAAGTTGATAGTATGTGGAGATATGAATGGATGGGTTGGAACCGCGCGAAGCGGTTACGAAAGCGTGCTAGGCAAATATGGTGATAAGGGGGTAAATGAGGCTGGAAAGCTTATTTTGGAATTTTGTAAGGAGAAAAATTTGTTTGTGGCAAACACGATGTTTGATCACAAACAAATTCACATGTACACATGGGAGCGAGCGGAAGAAAGAAGTATGATTGATTTATTCCTAGTGGACCAGCGTATTCGAAGTCAAGTTATGGACACGCGAGTGTTCAGAGGTGCTGATCTGGGAACGGACCGCTATCTAGTCGTTGCTAGAATAAGAGGTTTGTTCGCAGGTTGGCGCAGCCGCACGACGTGTCCAAGCTTGGCGTCGAATTATCGCATAAGAAGCTGGAAGCTTCAGGATCCACCGATCAGAGAGGAATATCAAGAGAGGGTTTCCAAGAAGCTTGAAAGCTATGATTCTGGAAATGAAAGTGTTGAACTATGCTGGCAGAACCTTAGGAATGGTATGGTGAAAGTAGCAACAGAAGTATGTGGTAAAAGGAAAAGAGGTTTTAGTAAAAAGCGCGATGAATGGTGGGATGATGAAGTGAAAGACGCTGTAGAGTTAAAGAAGAAAACATGGCTGGATTATAAAGCCTCTGGTAAGGATAAAAGTATGAGAGAGATAAGAAAAAGAGCGTACAAGCTGCAAAAGCACAAAACGAAAGCACTTATAAAGATGAAGCGTGAAAATTCTGAGAGAGAAAGGGATGAAAGGTTGACGAACAACTTCCGGGAAAACACGAAGCTTTTCTGGCGAGAAGTTAGTGGTTCCCGGGGTTGTTCGGTAACCTGTAGAATGAAAGGGGTGCTTTCGAAAAGCGGTGAAATTTTAACTGAGCAAGCACACGTTTTGCAGCGGTGGGCGGAATTCTATAAGGAGATGTATGAACGTGAGGACGCCTCGGTCTTGACTACCAGCGTAATGCTGAGTCAAGATGTAGCCGATGGTGAAATCAGTTTAGAAGAAGTAGAGAACGTGATTCGAAGTCTGAAATGTGGTAAGGCTGCGGGAGCAGATGAAGTTACTGCCGAGATGATCAAATATGGTGGGCCACGCGTCTGGGACTTTTTCTGGTTTTTATGCAATTTATGCTGGAAATCTGGGGAGGTCCCAGACGATTGGCGAAGTGCAGTCATCGTACCTTTGTATAAAGGCAAAGGTTCACAGATAGACTGTGCAAGCTATAGGGCCATCAGTTTGATTAGCTTGGGCGGTAAAGTTTATGCTAAAATTTTAGCGAGAAGAATGCAAGAGAGATCTGAAAGGATGTTGTGGGAGGCACAAGGAGGTTTTAGACCTGGAAGAGGGTGTATAGATCAGATCTTTTCCCTCCGCATGATCACGGAAAAGTTTTTGGCCCTAAACCAAAAGGTTTTCTGTGCTTTTGTGGATTTGGAAAAGGCGTTTGACAGGGTTGTGAGAAAGAAGTTATGGGAGATACTGCCCCGATACAATGTGAACGGACCCTTGCTACAGGCTGTAAGGTCTCTTTACCGAGATCACTCAGCCTGTGTGCGAGTAGGAGCTGGCATGTCGCCCTGGTTTGACATCCAATCGGGTGTTAAGCAAGGTTGCGCTATGTCAGCTTGGTTGTTCAATTTGTATTTGGATAGTTGTCTCCAAGGAGTGAAAGATAGTGACATGGGAGTGAAAGTAGGTGACCTTAAGGTCAATTGCTTACTATATGCAGATGATGCAGTGCTCATTGCATCATCAGAATGCAATTTGCAGGCATTGGTCACCACTCTGAAAGATGGGTGTGAAATTAATGGTCTTAACCTGAATGTAGATAAGACGAAGGTTCTGATATTTGAAAGAAATGAAGAAAGAACAGAATGTAAGATCAACGTGAATGATAAGATAATAGAACAAGTGAATGAAGTGGTATATTTGGGAAGTATGTTTAGCAGAGACGGAAGATACGAAATGGATGTGGAAAGGCGTATTGCTGCTGGTAACAGAGTCAATGGTGCTTTGACTGCATTGTTGAGACGGCAAAACGTCAGTATAGCTGCACGTTTGGCTGTACACAATGCAGTTTTGCTACCGACACTGTTATACGGCAGCCAAACGTGGGTAACACAGAAGAAGAATGTAAGAAAGATGAAGGCTGTGGAGATGCGATCTCTTCGCAGAATATGCGGAGTCAGTCTAGCTGATCGAATCCGCAATGAAGAGATCCACAGAATGGCAGGTACTAGCGAAGATGTCACGGTGAGAATGAAGAAGAACGTGCTCAGGTGGTTTGGGCACGTTGAACGAATGAGTGATGAAAGAATGGTAAAAAAGATTTATATGGGAAAAGTGAGCGGTAAGAGAGACAGGGGGAGGCCTCGAGTGACCTTCGAAAATACAGTAGCTACGATACTGGAGGAAGGTCACGTAAAAAGCATGAGGACCCCCCGGAGGGCATGTATGAAGAAGTTGATGTCTGTGGCCGAGGCGAAAGAGGTATGCAGAGACCGTAGCGTTTGGCGCTCCGTCGTCTCTGGCTACCCCGCAAGGGATATGGCGTGAAGGTGAAGAAGAAGAAGAAGAAGCTCTAGCTATATCTTCGAATATTTATTTCCACTTCAAATTAGATTTCGAATCACGTGCGACGGGAAGTTGCTATTAGATTTTGGTTGAAACATGCCGCAAAAACTATTTTTAGGAATGGTTTTGTATCGAAATATTTGGATTATTGGTTCAGTATTTACAATTTAGGTTTATATAACATCAGTGAATGCTACAACTACACTCTTACGAACTATAAAGTAATAATATTTACTTTTAGTTTTAGATGTTTAATTGCTATTAAAATTTTAATCGATTTGGTATTATTTTATTAATTATTAAACATAATTTTATTAACCTGAACGTGTGCAAAATCCAGCGCCATATCATCACAATTGTAACAAAATCTAGCGCCTTCTAGTTAAATTTATAAGAACAACCTGTTTTTATATTCCTAGTAAAATTATTTAATCAAAAGTCTCTTGATAATTAAACTACTGATAATATTATTAAGCTATAGGTATATAAACAATTCAGGCCTATACAATTAAGATTTTGCATATTTTTATTCAAAAATAATAGTACGAAACGTCATGAAATAATAAGAAAACGGATTTATATAGATATACATATACAGACTACTTTTTTTGATATATCACATTTAATAAAAATTATCTTCTTATGAAATGTAAGAACTTTCAATATATTTTTGTTGTAAAAAAATAGGATGAAATTTTAAAAGAGATCTAATAAAACTCCTATTCAACTTAACGATATTTAACTAATTAAGCTTTGCCTTTAAGCTTCAAATTAAGAAATAAAATTTTTATTGATATCGTTTTCTTTTAAAAACAGCGTGGACAAAGTAAATGGCAGAGGTTGACATAGTATGTGTAAGGTACATACATACATTACAACATTTCATACGAACAAAACAAAAATAATGTTACTTCACAGGAATCGCTTTTTTACTCTATTCTTATATTTCATTTGTATCCACTCAATAGTATTACAAAACAAATACTTTGTCTAACAAAAGATGTCGTCAATTGTTCATTCAAATTTAAAATAGTCTTTCCTTTTTCATGTGGAATTCATCTTTCAATGTCAAGATATCAAGACAGTGTTTCAAAAAACATTGTGGAGTCTTTGAGACAGGATGAATAATGCTTTCCAAGAACCAAAGTAAATAGAATTTAGAAATTTACATACCAAGCAGCACTCAATTCTCCAGTTACTCCCGAAGTTATTTTAGAAAATCGAAAAACACATGGTGCGACTTGGGATTTGATCCTAAAGATTGTTGCAACTAGTATACTTCAACCATTTAAGCAAAAGGAAGATATATCTTATATGTTAATTTATTAGTTATTTCTATTTCATACAACATTATAATTGAGCGAAACGAGCGTAGCGAGCAGAGCGTTCTACTGAAGACTTTTTCACATTCTTTGTCACGAGTCTTTGTCAATAGGCTCGAAAACTACTTGACGGAAAATTATGAAATTTTGAAATCAAAAAGACACACAATAGGTTATAGTTAAAAAAAATAGAAAAATGTAGTAAAAAGCTGATATCCCATTGAAGTGGGAATGGGAAACGATGAGTCATTACACTGGGCTCGCTTCGCTCAATATGCAAACGGCACCCGAGATTTCATGAGCGCAGCGAGTCGAAGTTGAGGGTCTGTTGGCGCCCCTAGTTATAATTAGAGTAAATTTAAAAATCGGTCATGAAACGTGTTTACCGCATATATATTTACATTGATTATATATTTATAGATGTCATTGTTAAAAGAGCAGATGTTCCAACTATGAAATTGCAAGCTATTCAACATACATTTCTCCGCATATATGCTATAATTATAAATAAAATAAAACTATAGTTTCATGGAGTTAATTAAACAAAGATTGTGGTTAACTTCAGCGATAACCACAAGTGAGAACGTATTATAGCCCCTAAGTGTATAATTCTCAGTAATATATCTATCTATAAAACTTTGTTGTTATTCATTAACTTTATAAGATTCCAAATTGAATTTTTAAAGTTGATATTATTATTTTTTTAATTTTAAATTCTTTAGATTTTTCCAAGTTATGCATACATAAAATTAAATTGCTTATGTTTTCTTTAAATGTACAGACAGATATTATGTTATATCTATGATACGTTACAAGGGCAAAATTAATTTAGTAAAAAATAGTAGATGCTAACTTTTTTTTTTTGTACTATCTAGGTTAATGCTTGATTACCTTCCACCTGATGGAAAGTGAAAATGTAGTCTTAGATGGTAAAGCGCATTAACCTAGTAACCTATTCACTCTGCTCTTGAAGACACCCACAATGTATTCGGACGGAAAAAGCGACGCAGGCAAGCTGTTCCAGTCCTTCGCTGTACGAACTAAAAAAGACGAAGCAAAGCGTTTCGTTCGGACAGGGGAAATGTCCACAACGTAAGGATGGATACCTGCCGTGCGTCGGGACGTCCTGTGATGGAAGGGGACGGAGGAATTAAGTCGTGTAGTTCCTGCGCACACTCACCAAAATGTATCCTATAGAATACTGAGATGCTAGCAATTCTACGCCTGTATTCAAGGCTGAGGAGGTGTGTTTCTACCAATTCGGGATCGCCTATAAGCCTCTTTACTCGCCTCTCAATTGAGTCCAGAACCGCAAGATGAGACTTTGCAGAACCAGCAAATATATGACCACACTACTCCACACACGACCGGATCTGTGCTTTGCATAATACAAGAAGCTGTCCCGGTGGAAAGTACTGACGGACCTTCGCAATAACGGCAAGATTTCCTACAGCTACTCTTGTTCTGGACTCAATACACCGACCAAAGTTGAGGTTCGAGGAAATCTCTAAGCCTAACAACTGAAAGCTGGTTACTGTATTCCAAAGATATACTCTGGAAAGTAGGAGCCAAGGTGAAAGGGCTCCGTTTGGCAGTAAACAGACACGTCTGCGTTTTGATGGCGTTGAATTTGACAAGATTGGCATTGCCCCATGCGGAGACTGCCTGAAGTTTTTCAATCAAACGTTGCACTATGGCTTCTCTTTCTGACTGTACTTGATCTCTACTAGCCCGAGTACTCGGCAGATATCTATCTATAACTGTGCTGTCGTCTGCATACCCATAGGTACCGTTCTTCAGCAGATCGTTAATGTGCAGCAGAAAAAGAGTTGCAGAAAGAACGGACCCCTGAGGTACACCGGCATTTATTGTCAAGGATTTCGAGGAAGACCCGTCGACAACTACTCGGAGAGATCTCTGGTTCAGAAAGTCCGTTACCCAGTCGATCAGACCAGGAGATATGCCGTACGCTGAAAGCTTGCTTATAAGGCTCGCATGCCAGACCCTGTCAAATGCCTTCGAGACGTCCAGAGAGACGGCGACCGCTTCTCCGTTCTTCTCGATGGCCTCGCCTAAAACGTGCGTAGCATATACTAGAAGGTCCCCAGTAGACCTATTTCGGCGAAACCCCTACTGTCGGTCACTGAGGAGATCGTTACCTTCAAGTTACGCTGGAAGGCGCGTGTTCAATACACGCTCCATAATCTTGCAGAGTATGGAGGTGATTGAAATTGGTCTATAATTGGCAGGATCGACACGGCTGCCACTTTTGCACTTTGCACTGGTTGAACGTTTGCAAGCTTCCAGGATTTTGGCACTATTCCAGATTTCACCAGACAGTGATCGGAGGTTTCCAAAGGAGAGGAGACCTCTACGCGATACCTGTCCGGATCAGTTGTCAGCAGAAGGTCCAGGCAATTGGCTGTATGGCCTACTACATCTGGTACCCTTGTCGCTTGCCTCACCAGCTGAAAGAAGTCGAAGGACAATGCAAAGTTCCGTGCTTCTCTTCCAGCATGGTCGGTCTTCTGGTACGGGAACAGCCAGTCTTGATGACAGGCATTAAAGTCCCCCAGAAAGACGAGCTGCGCTGAAGGATACTGATGTAGAGCCAAATCAGCAGCCTCACCGAGATACTTAAATAATCTAGTTGTCTCCTGGTCACCGCTGTGTGACCGGTAGACACAGGAATACAGGATTTTTTCGTTTCCTGTGTCTACTAAAACCAATAGGGAAGAAAAAGTGGGGTATTCAAGGTGACGGAAACGCAAGATACAGAGGTCGTTCCACGCGTACACACAGACCCCAACACGCGAGCGAAAGTTTTGCTCTAACGAGTAGCCGGGATAATCCAGGTACGCAGTGCTCAAAGGATATTGTATCTTCGTCTCCGTCAAAAAGAGCAAGTGCGGTTGCTCTGTCTCTAGGTGGTGGTGGACAGGTTGGAGATTACAGTGCAAGCCCCTGATATTAGTGAGCTGCATTTAGAATGAGGAGAAGTGCAACCGCTGAAGAAACTTAATCTTTTCATTGGACTTTTTCATAAAAAAATATAAGAGTGAATAGAAAGACTATGGGAAATGGCAGTTGAACGAGGCGATATGTATCGAACCCGACGTCGAAATTGGTGATGTCATGCCACTGGTAGGCTAGTCTGGAAACTGCGGGGACGCCCAAACCCCCCAGGGATCGCCATCGGGCCTTCTCATCTGGTCGCCAACCAGTACGACGGACCCACCCTGGGATTTTTCGCAGCTGGCAGGGCAGCTTTTCGTGGGTGGCTGACCCACTAATTGGGCCCCCAACTATCTGCGGGGGGAAAGCCGTCGCTTCGAATCCCGCTGCCCTCCTCGACTAGGCACCCGACACAATAAACACCAACTCGACGCCAAACCGGTTCGCCAACGCAACGCAGCTGTTCAGACCCATTTGCCATATATATATACGAAGGCCAAACTGAAAGTTTTTAGAACTGGCCACTTAAAAGCATTATATTAAAAAAAAATTGTTTAAATTTTGAAAATAGAACTCTTTACCAATATTATTGAGTGTACGTTTCATTCATTTGTCATTTGTTTTACGATTTGGGGGCAAATTGAAAATTGTCTGTGCACGTCAGAATGAATTTAAGCCGAGAATATTTTCGTGCAATGATTTTTTATGACTTTCGATGTCATTTAAGTCAACAAGAAAGTTAGATAGACTTCGATTGGCTTTTCACGATGAAGCCCCATCTCGTGCCACAGTTTACAACTGGTTTAATGAATTTAAACGTGGTCGAACTAATCTCACCGATGATTTGCGTGAGGGACGGCCTTCTACAGCGACGACTGAAGATAACACCAGTGTTGTGCGGCGTATGATAGAGACTGACAAAAGAGTGACCTATCAGCAGACTCGGACAAGTCTAGGCATAGGTATGAGTCAAGTGCACAAAATCCTCCATGAACATTTAGCGGTCAGGAAGCTTTGTGCCCGCTGGATGCATAATTTGACCGAGGCTCAAAAACTCCGCCGTGTTGATTGGTGCCGAGAAATGATCCAAAAATTTAACGGAGGTGACTCAAATGCTGTGTTCGACATACTAACGGGTGACGAAAGCTGGATTTACTGTTATGATCCGGAAACCAAAAGACAGTCTGCTCAGTGGGTGTTTCCTTCCGAAGAGTTGCCAACTAAAGTGAAGAGAGGTCGAAGTGTTGGAAAAAAGATGGTGGCCTCGTTCTTCGGAAAGACAGGTCATTACGCGACAGTAGTCTTAGAGGATCAGAAAACGGTTAATGCAGAGTGGTATACTAACAATTGTTTGTCACTTGTCTTGGAAAAAGTTCGAGAGAAACGACCTCGCAGCAGGATCCTCCTTCATCACGACAATGCCTCGTCGCACACCGCCAGGCAAACGATCGACTATTTGGTGACCTCAGACGTGGAATTACTGGGTCACCCGCCGTATAGCCCCGACCTCGCACCCTGCGATTTTTATTTATTTCCGAAATTAAAAGAAAAACTTCGAGGAAAACGTTTTATAGACGCCGAAAAAGCAGTGGCTGCGTTTCAAAACGCCGTCGAAGAGACCCCTAAGGCCGAGTGGGCAAGGTGCTTTTCTCAATGGTTCCATCGAATGCAGCGATGTATTGATGTAAATGGACGCTATTTTGAAAAGTTACAATAAAACTAATAACTTGCTAGAATGCTTAGTTTTTGATTTTCTAAGAACTTTCAGTTTGACCCTCGTATATGGCTTCATCAAACAACGTGCCGGAACACGACTAGGTCGCTTTGCGGCAAGACTTTATCCGATGGGTGGTAACCTTACCGGCAACCTGATGTTATGGTCTACCAACTTATGATCTTTTGCAATTATTTTTAATATAATATGCTTAATGGTATTTTATAGTGACTGAACCTTGATAAATAGAGGCACGCCTTCATTTGTGGATAAATCAAATAATTTAAACTTTCTTTTATTTATACATAAAGTTAGTCCAAATTCAAGCGATTGATTTTATGTGACAATATTCCTTAGATTGAATCAAACTTTGTGTGAATACAAATACAAAAAGACATTTTATTTTATATTCTTTACTCGTATTCTCAGTAAAGGTACTTTCTAATGTAAAAACTTCATATAAAGAAATAAAAAAAAATTATATTTAAATTTAAAAAATCCAGAATTATGAAGTTTATTCAGTATATATTTAAGCAGAAAAAATAAATAAACAAAAGAGAAAGAAACAAAACTAATAAAAACTATTTAGTTTTGATGTCAAACTGAATACTGATTCTGAATCATTTTCAAATAATATTTTACATCTACATTACATCTTAAAAGCTGATTTTAGATATTTAGTTTAAAAAAACAAACTTGTTGACATGAAAGATTAAAAAAAAAAAAAATGTTTTTAAAATCTATTAAGGAATACTTTTTATCCAAGGATATCTAGGATGACGATTATCATTTATGTATATGTTTAAAGATATTGTTTAGTTTATACCTTGATATTTATTGTTCATAACTTTATTTATGTATTATGTCTATGTATTCGTGTGTAGCTACTTTTAAGTAGGTTTATTTATTTCTGTACACTTACGCCACCAATATCGAATTCCTTCGACATATAAAGCTCGAATGTTGTATATACGGTGTCTGTATGGTGTACTCGCTCTATAAACATTGTTATATTGATATTGACTTTGATAACCCTCTTGAGTTATTTATTTTTATTTATTTATTTATTTAACATTTATGTACACACAAAAAAATATAAAAAAAAAAAAAAAAAAAAAACAGATATATATAGTTAATTATAATGTTTTGTCTTATTCTTACATAACATCAGCATTTTTATGTCAATTTTACCTTAAAGTAATATGTCTAATAATCAAAAACATTCAGTACAGTATTCATGTTTATCTACCGCTAAAGTTACGTTTCTAATCAATGCCAGAAGGTTCACGGTGAACCGTGTTCTCGACAATCCGAAGCTGATATTGGAGTGATCAAGACCAGAGATGAGAATGGAGCTCCATGTGCCGTCGGACTTGCGCCTTATAGAGCATAAGTCTTTAGCCAGGCTTGATATACTGCCTCGCTCAATTGATCACTCCCAACATTATCTAAATTCGCCTTGATCTCCAGATGACTACGAAACCGACAAAATATCGAGGCCCAATATGCTGATACTTGATTAGCATACTGTTATTACTGTTATTACTGTAATTTGTTGTTGGCTTAACGCAATACACTCTTTTATTATGAGGTTTAAAAAACAAACATTTTCATTGTTGGTCCATTACTCGGTTAAAATTATATTATTAAAATGTTATGATATTCATTAGTCCACTGTGAAGTTTAAATAACGCTAAAATAAAAAAAAAACAATGAGAAAATAAGAAACAAAGTAAAAGAACAATAAGCGTATTAATATTTTCACGAAAACCTCAAAATCGTTTTGGGCACAAATAGCCAGTCTAAAACAACATATTTGTTACTTATAGTTTTATTTATAAAGCAGTTACTCAGAATTCGGATGTACATGTTTAAAAGAGACCTAAATACAAAGCTCCCTTCTATTTATTCAATAATAATGTCATAATATAAATAGTTTCTTGGATGGGAATGGGGAAAAAGTTAAATTTGTTGCCGGTGGCACAAGCAACTAAAATATAATTTGTTAATCAATATATAAGATTTCAACGCTGTTTTTTTATTATTTTTATGACTTTTATATACTTAGATGTATGATTGTGCTCAATTTGTCTTAAGAATGTCCATTGTTTCTGAATTATATACGCATTAATTTATTGTTATTGTACCAATTTTGAAATTTAGTTACAGTTTCTTAATTACAGTGAATATATATTATTTTAATGTAATATCATATCAGCTAAATACATCTTAAAACATAATTTATATTACATGCATTAAACTATACCACTTCACTCATGCCTATCTTACCTAATACTAATTATATAACACTTAAGAAATCTTTTAAAGATGTTGACGGCTGTAACAGAATTAGTACTACTACGGATTTAAAAAATCACTTGATGTTTCTGTTATATTTAAATTACTTCATTTGTTATTTTTATATATATCTACTTAGTCCAATACTATTTAATTTTATTACTTTATTTTACATTTACTCTCCTGAAACGGGGAATCGTAGCAGAAAACAATTTACAAAAGTTCTTACAAAACTATTAAAGCAAAATAAAGTGGCTGCAGCCTCAAGGCCCTAGGTGGATACATATTTTGACTTTTCCAGATTGTAAATTCTCTGTGTTTAAAATTCTAAACGATTTTATTAAGTGCCATTTGCGTGATTCATGGACAGTTGTCGAAATATTGGTGGAAATATTATGCATAAGAATGAGTTTTATTAATAAACAATTTGCCTGCTTTCTGTCTGACGTGCGATAATATTCCTCCAAGTCTTAACAGTGTTCCGCAAAGACATGAATCTGAGGCACATTGCGACCTTCTTAGTTTTGAGACATCAATTCCTGCCCGTGTTCGCGGATACGGGAACCGTGCCGTAAGTTCTTGTCATCTTTCTTATTTATGCTACAGATAGAAAAAATAGGTTTTATTAATTTCGATTCATAAACGTATTTTCACTTATTATGTTGTATTTATACTACACACATACATTTACATTTACAACATTTTACATACAAAGGACCTGTAAACGTATTATGCGTTAACATTTAAAAAAGCCGGTTTAGAAAGCGCTAAAAATTGGAAAAAATATTAAATGTTGTCTCTATCTCAACATAGTTATGAGATATTGAAGAAGAAAGTCTTATTTAAACAAGAATAAATTCCGGCACTAGATTATTGTCAAGACTCTAAAGCATTGTAAATAAACGTTAAGTCTGTTCATTAGCAAGTTATTGTTTGAATGTTGGCGTTTTACTTTTTCTTCGTCGCAAACATTCAAACAGATGCACGTTATATAAACTATATTTATGAGTTTACTAGCTTTTACCAGCGGCTTCGCTCACATTTGAGTCATTAAATAAGTATTAGAGATCATCGCGATATAAATGAATCAATAGGATAACCATATTTTATTGCTTGGCTGGGATTGACAATTTTTAAAAATTACTAGACACAATAAAGTTTCAAAAACTTAAAATATTGTTTATTGAATTACAACAACAAATTTAAAAATGTATTTTACTGTGACAATAAATAATTTCCAATACTAACAATTTAAAAGATAAAATGCCCAATATGCTGATACTTGATTAGCATATTAATCTAGGATATTTTTATAGACTATATTATAAGTTGTGGAAAACTGAAGTTGCATCTAATGACAAAATGACACCCAACCTCAAAAATTCAAATAAATACAGAAAAATTCTAAACATCTGAAAACTATAGCTAATTGAATGAAATTGATATTGACGTGGGGAATGTTAGATAGCGTTGAAGTAGCTAGATATTGAGATTTATTGACCAACGATGTTTTTATCTTTCTAATTTTTTATAAAATGCCGCTAATAGTAATTAATAAACGTAATACTTCATTGTTCAAAAAAAAATATGTACAGATTTGGTGTCGTTATTATTAATACATATCGATAAAAGGTATAAGATGGACAACGTAATCGTCGTAAGCACTCCACTAAATGAAACTTTATTAGAAGAGTTCTCACTACTTGTTAAATATGTATCAGTATCTGTTACGCGCTCACTACACATTTACAATTTAGAGTTTCAACGAATCTCGAGTTAAACTGTGTTGAATTTTCATCAAATTTAAAGTATTTATCCAAGATATTGAAAGAAAAATTGTATAATTATTCCATACTTAAATAGCTTGAATCTAAATAAATTAACTTGATTTCTAAAACTTTTAGATGTACTTTTAATTAAGTTTTAACAATGCTTTATATGACAAAGAAATATTTACGTTTAACCTATTTTAATTTATTACACATGACCTTATTTCATTCCATTATAAAAAAAATATTTTTCACTCAAATTTTTAAAATTATTTTCCTTCTTTAACTAAATTTATAAGAAACATATATTAAGACATTTATATAATTTTTAACTCTTAATAGATTTTTTTGTCATAAAATGAAATATTTACTTTTATAATGTATATGTATTTTGTAACTTATAATCGTGTAAAAAATTACTACGATAACAATTTTAAAATAATATTAATTATAATTATACAGAAAATAAATATTACATTACAATATCATTGAAACTATAAAAAATCACTTAATTTAAAATATTTTTACAAATTTATTCTGGGAAATCATAAAGAATCAATATCTTTATGATTTCCCAGAATAAGTGACCAATACCAGTGTGATATCGGTTCTTATAATATCGTTAAACAAAAATAAAATACTACTTAGCAAATAACATAAATTACTTACGAATAAGTTACGATTTTTATTTCAATACAATATATAAGTAGTATTAATATAATAATTTTATTTTTATTTTTTTACTTTTTTGAAAATATATGTCCATTATTATTGAATACGCAGATATTTGTTAATTAGTATTACGTAAGCTTGTCGTTAAGTTTTAATAATTGTTTTTAAAATTGACTAATATACTATGCTTCTAATATCGTTGCTTGATTGTAATCATCGATTGATGGATGTTATTCATTTAAAGAAAATAAAAAAGTTGCCTGCAGAAAACGAATAAACTTTTTTTTTTTATTTTGTTTGTTTTATTTCCAATTATTTCAAAACAGAACTAATCCGAACTGATGAATTTATTAATTTATTACAAATAGCTCTAAAAAAAGAAAGTTGATTTGATATCGATACTCACTTTCTAAGCTAGGATAATAAGATAATAAATTGATTTAAGAGACGATGACTGGCAGTACTTTTAGAAATAATATTAAAAAATTAATATCATTGAGCGGATACAATATTAGATAATAAACAAATCTAGTTCAAGCTTAGCTATCAAACTTACAGAGATAAGTTAAGACATTGAAAAGTGTTATTGTCTTACTATAACACGTTTCAAAACACATTAACTTGGAACTTTGCTATCTTTTATAATTGTTTTTAAAGCCTAATATTGTCTGTGTGTGTGTTATATGAGTGCTAGAAGATCTGTAACTGTAAGTATTTGTTGAACAAATAGCTTCTACAGAATATGTAGTAACTATCTCTATAAAAGTATATATACAATTTTACCACATATTTAACGTTTGTAAGCAACACCATTCTTTTGTAAAAGGATATTTAGAAAGTTTGCTTTTACATTTCAGGAAAACCACCTCATAATTCACATTCATCACTATATAACATTTAAATAATTACCACAACATATTATAATTTGTGAAGATACTATTTCCCTTTCACTTCACGGTCTATTCAAAATATGAAGCTTTCAAAATAAATATATATAATAGTTTTTTTATAAAGTGACTTATAGTTTACTTGTCAAATAAAATTTTCACCGAATTACGGTTAGAACTAAGGTAAATTGAAATAAATTGATGATTATGACATAACTAAGAGTAATAAAAACGATATCATATGTCACAAAGGTACTTGGAAATGCCGAAGAGCTTCGACGCGAGCTAATTATATTTCTGACAAGTTTCAGTGGGGAAGTAAGGTAGAAGCTGTTAAGTGAAGTGGTTTACGAGACAAAATTTGTACCATATTCCTTTGATTAAATTACCACATTGTGTTATATTTGCTGTAAAAGTTTATTTCATTTTAGGTACAAAAATATTAGAACATAACGTTTTAAATCGATTAACAGAAACACAAAAATAAAAGTAAATGTTTATTGAAACATGTTTCTATGCTCCTTCAAAAGTAATTAAGAAGTTTTTTTTAATGACCTTAAAAATCTATCTTCTGTCATCTTTTCTAATGAGTGGTTTCTCCTATCATACAACAACGTTCTTTACTTTATCTACTATGTTACAATATTCAGTACTTTCCATGTGCTTTTGAACTAACAACAATATATGGTCCATCCAGAATATAAAAGGTGAATCTAAAATATAATATATATAATAAAAAATGTCACTTACATAAATTAAATAAAGAAAGTCATTTTTAAAATCTTCTCTTATTCCGCAGAATTACTCTAAAGCGTTTAAATATTCAATTCCTTTTGATATCTGTAGTAAAGTAATAAGAACAATCCTATAAAATCTTATTTGAGGTTAATAATTAAATTGTAATGTACCTTTCATGATATACTGAATATTTTTAAATGGTAATAATGTATGCAATGCATTACGAATTTCCATTGCATTAAAGAACAAACTTTTAAGTAATTGTAAAATACATTAAAATATAGTTTGAAATTACACAGAACTATTGAAATCTTACTTCTCGTATGATATGAAACATCTCTTACGGTAACAAAAGTAGCAACGTTAAGATTTGCAAATGGTGGTGCGGTGAACCCAATGCTCTTATTCTACTGTCTACCAAGTAACATGACATAACATTTGATGTGCAGACTTTATGACCACCATGCACTTGAGTAGGTGTCAAGATGTTATTTATCAAGATCCACTATTAGGCTCTATAAAATATATTAGATTATTCATTTTATTAAAACAATGTTTGATAATACATTAGTTTCTCGGATCGAACTCTCAAACATTATGTATAATATGTATTGCTCCCAAAAATACGCTTAGTTTAAAAAGAGAAGTTTCTATTTTCTAGAAAAGAAAAGTTTCTAGTTTAGGAAATATATAGTACCAATATCTAAGTGCTTAATGTTACAACGTAGGAGATATTGTTGTTTTGGGACAAAACAGGGGAGTTTTTTCCATGAAAATGCTATTATAACTATACTCATATACAAGCACGCTTATTAAAAAATATAATGTCTCACTTGTTTGTACTTATTATAAATAGAAATTACAAACTTATGTGTAATTGTACTTTGATACTAACCATAAATACTAACCATATATAAAACCTCCTGACTATGTCAATAGAACAAGAAAATCTGAAAAATTTGAGCAAAGATATACTCAGCAGCAAGCTTTTTCTATGATTAGGATTAAGACGGTTACGGACTATTACGTTTTATTTCAAATTAATGAACCTTATTTTCCTTTTTACTGATGATTGTTGTTGATTGCCTTCTTAACATCCTAATACATATTTAATAATATATTATTTTAACGTCACTCATTTTTAATTTAAAATATTTGAATTTTAACTTGTTAGTTGCACCGCGTCACAACACATCATAATTGAATGGACAATAATGTATAGAAACATCACAGGTACCAAAGAATTTAGAAGTTTATAGTTCCTGCAAATGGGTAAAAAATTTACATTGCATGGTTTAATGAAATATGAAACATTTCCAACCATTTTTAATACTTTCCCGACCAAGTAGAAAATAATGACGATGATTCTTTCGGATCTTCTCAATATTTTCTATGTAATTTATTGTTTCTGTGTAATTCCATATTCCTAAAAAGTGTATCAAAGAATTTAACTTCAATATGTCAAAACATTTCCGTGTTAATATTTGTAGTGACCGTATATCGGTAATCAATTCTTAAGTTTAGTTTAAAACTACCTCTAGATTTATGGTTGTTATAAATAGAAGTGAGTTGAAGTTCTACCCGATTGGATAAATTAGTGCTATAATAATTTTTAAAGTTTTATAAGCATAATATCGCTAAAACTTCGATAAACGATTTCATTAACTATTATTTAATTACTAAAACTATATCAATGATTTCATTATTTACATACAAATCATTATGAATTAACTAATTGCTTTTAAGGAAAAGCCTCAAAATATGTTGTTGTTGTGTATGTTGGCTAGTAAATACGAAATACATAATTTATACATTTATTTTATAGATTTAGGGATTAATATTTTGCGCCTTGATAATATTTTAGAAAGTATTTTCTAATTAAATAGTTAATAATTTGTAAATGTAATGTTAGTTAGCTTATTATTTCAATCGGTAGGGAAGAAGCAAGAAAGTTATTGGAAACCGCAAGTCCCAAATAAATAAAGTTAAATCTAGAACGTTGAATACATTCGCTGTGTCTGTAAGACAATAAGAAGTGAAGACAGACTGCAAACTCGAAACTTCAAACCACTCGGCAAATATGCATAACAAGAACTGGATGCGGGCGAAACCGCGGGAGGAAGCTGTAATTAGATACCGGCAAATAAAACAACTGCAGCTTAATTATAGTTACTTAATCAAATATTGAGAGTACTAAAACATTCATTTTTTTAGTTATTATTAAATTATATGACCATATTATATAACACTAGCAGAATCTTCAAGTGTTGCTTCTAAAGTAAATTCTACACAGCCTTTTTATGGCGTCCATAATATAAGCTTTAGAGAAAGAATTGTTGAACTTACAGATTATTATTTATGTTACTTATATACGTAAAATATAAATCAACATGAATAGGACTGAAACTTGTTATTTCAAAAATATCGGCCCATCCCTTAGAAAATTTAAAGAATTATTTTTCTTATAACTTCCTCGTAGCATATAAATACCTTTTTATAAAAAGTAGTCTATAGGTACGAAAAATATTTTTATGACGCGTTTATCAACAATTTTATATTTATTTGTAAGTAGTTACTTGGCTCCAGTCAGCTGAGTCGGCAGTTGCGTCGGTACAGACCAAGTACAGTTCGCCAACTAGGCATGAAATTGCTTTTAGTTAGCCTTCTTAGTATCAGTCCCACTAGTATTTAAAATATTCAATTAATATTAAGTTGTCTGTTTCAGGTAGCGATTACTTATTGATGAAACATCAGTTGTATTAAAATAACTACGTTTTAAAAAGCTTTTCTCCGCGTGATAATATCAGGTATATAATTGAAGTCGATCTTTCCTTAAAATGAATTAAAATTTGCTTTTATCTATTGTAGGTCTATTCTATTGTATCTATTGTAGGTTTTGCGCTGTACAAGAGCGCGATATTTAATGATTTTTGTCACAAAATCACGCCATCGACTACAAAAAATACTACAAATAAATGTATTAATAGAACGCCTCTAGTGAAACGCGGGACTAAATTAGTATTTAAGCTTGGTCACTAATTTAGGAAGCAATTTTTTTTAACTTACTGATATATTGTCATGAAAGATATATACTCTATTGTATAAAAATGTACAATATATATAAAACATGTAAAACTTAGCCAGTTATTGAAACAAGAAAGAAAATAGTTTTGAGACTATGGTTTAAAAATAAATATACAAAGATATTGAGCTTTCGAATAATTAATTATTTCAGACGATGATGATTTATTTAACAGGTGAGGGTTATAACCTCAAAGGTCATGGCTGAGGTTGGCCGTTCTAACGATAAGTTCTATATACTGATTGAAAATTAAACTATATGAAAATTATATCATTATTCAAAAGTCAGACAATTTTAGTAATTTAATCAAATTTTTGACTGTTTCATAAACTCCACTACTAATACTACTACTAATTCAAATTACCAATACAAGTACAAATAAAGTGGTACAGATTATGCATAAAAATGTTTTTCTAAAAGCTTTACTTTATAAAACCAAAATAAAAACAAAAGTATTATCAAAACTTGTCAATCAATCAATCATTAATTAATACCCTTATAGTCTAATATGATTAGATTTTTCTTTATAATAAGTAAAAATACTTCAAAATAGATTTCACCTCAAGTTCATAAAAATAAGAACCATTCTGATTTTTTATCGGTTTATGAATTCAATATATTTTTTGTTTCCCAATCAAGACCCAACCACAAAAAAAGCTTAACGACTCTTCATCAAATAAAAATTGAAACAATACGTTACTTTTGGAAATGTTATTCATTTGAATGCTATCAAAATAAATAAAAAATAACGCTAATAAAAATAATATAAAATAAAAATGCTATCTTTTGGTATTGTCGTTCTTTGAAAAGCCTGGACTGATTTTGGTATTTTTTTTTTATAATTAGATTATTTATTAGTTTTATATCGATAACTGTATCAAAAACTAACATATATTGAATGTTCTGATAATTATTGCGCAATTAAAATCATATTGTACAGACAACCAAATTTGTAAAGTACTATACCAAACTATATATTTTTAAACAATTTTTATTTCATCTTTCTGAAAAAAAATCATATTTCTTTTGTACTTCTTTGCTACTTTCACCAAAATATTTGAGTCAAAATCAATTACAAGCGACTGAAGAATTCCAAATATCCTTTATTAGGTTCAAAGTTGAAAGGGTTTTATTAGTTCTACCTCTGCCAACTTGCTGTTTGTTGTCGTCTCGGGTTTCATGAGTACATCTAAGTAACTATACTATTGATTTTGTTAATAATGTTACAAATATAATTTTCAACATTACCAACAGATTTTCAAATCATAGTTTTGTTTAATGTTAATTTAAAGAATTAATAGTTTACTTCTTTCTTTTTAATTTAATTTACCTTAAATACTAGAAAAAGGGATGAAAAAATAATCAATCTACAAACTCAGATTAAAATCAATCTTAGATAGCCTCCTACATACTAAATCCGTACATTATATTTTATTTAATTGCAACGATAAATCAAAACATAAATTCTAAAATGAATCTTTAACAAGACTTTATTTTATGGACTTTTAGACGTTACACTATATGCACTACTACATATTACAAAACTTTATACTTTGTCTGTGTCAGCCGAAATTATTAAAAATCTTCCTTCTTCCAAGAATTCTTTATTAACTCTGAAATGAACACAAATATTTTTTCTCTTTTCCATTAGTAAGCAAAAATTTCCAATAAGTTTAATTAATATAACTGTTGCCCAGACCTTCACACTTTTATTATTCTAATGGAGTTAACAAAACTTTTATTAAACTTTATGATATAATTCCGGGAATCCTAAGATATAGAAACAATAAATAACTTTTTTAAAGATCTGGTTTTCTTAATAGATACACGACACCCCTCCCGAGTAAGGGCAGACCGTCACAAAACCCTAATGTTCGGACCGTCTCTCCGCCGCACAGCTCTGTTCAAATAGCTCTACAGCCAGAGATCCAAGCGTACCCTATATCTCCTAACCCAGAGTCGCACCAGGTTCACACCAGATAGCCCAGACCCGCTTTGCCGCCACCAAGGCCGGACCCGAACGAACAAGTCCGAGTGAGATTGATAGCGGACAGGGACATGAGTAGGTTTTTAGTGATGGCCCCCACAGGGACATACACCTAGTTTAGGAGTCGGGGAAACATGTTTTTATTTCTTTCAAGTCATAGCATGTAATGATGATTGTAATTTATCTTTAATAGGATTTTTTGAAATAAACATTTCACATTCGCTTTTCATTAATCGGATCTCAACGTTCCTATTTTAGAATTTACATTGAAACGGCTTTAATTCAGCAAAGCGCATTTCCTTTGTTCATTTACACTCTTCCTTTGTACTGATTACTTGCAACATCGTTTAATTAAAACAATATACAGATATATTTATTACAATTATGTGGCCTTATTATTCTTTAAGTTCAGCTGAAGAATTATAAGACTTGCATAAAAAACTAACTATGGCGAAATAAAAGGACGTAGAAAATACAATTTTATTTTCATGGTAAGTACCTCACATTGTCACTTTAATTATTAGATAAAAGTGATATTGATTGTTAGATAAGAAAGCTATTCATTTTATTTTTTTTATTAAATGTAGAATTTATCATCATAATTGTTTACCAGATATTACAGATTCGAGTCCTGCGCTTGTCGAAATATATAATAATAATTACCTATTAATCGTAAACTACTAAGTCTAAGTAAGTTCTTTGTCTTAATATTTGTTTTTCTTTCATTGAACATACCTGAAACTAAATTAACCTTCAATTGGCACATTTATCCCATACTAGCAACCCATTAGCACTTGCGCATATACAATTTCCTTATTGTAAAAACGTAAGAAAGAAAAAAAAATGTCTTAAACTGTCCAACTGTAAAACTGGCCAACTAAATATTATTTTTTAATTCTCACTGTTTTTTTTTCCTTTTCGATTTATCAAAAATGGTTTTTATATAGCAGATTACAGCCATATTTTCACAATTATGAACAAAAACAAATTGACCAAGTCCAATCGAAGTCTTAAGAAGTGATAGGCTTTCATAAATGCAGTAATAGATTTTATATATTTATATGATAATGTCAATCAGTACCCTTCATCAAAGTTATAGTTTGTGTTGTATATATTAAGAAATATTTCGTTAGTTTAGTTATATAATAATATTTATATTATATATAAATATTATTATATAACGTTTGTTATAATCACACTACCAAAAGTTTTACTAAAGAGAAGGAGGGTCAGAAAAATCTTCGGCTACAGTTTGTACCTTTCAAATATTTTTCTGCCCATGAACTACAATTTATGGCTTAAATAAAAAGTAATCTAGAATTAAACATCACACAGTATAGAAGAGTGAGGATGTCTATTACGGCGGAGTCGATTGGGTGGAAACTCTGGCGAAATTGCGTATCCAAATATAAACCGTATTAAAATATTTAGTATTAATTTTTTTGTAATAGTTATTTAATTTATTGTAAAAGTATTTAAATTTTTTTTTAATTGTTATTAATTTTTTTGTAAAATATTTTTTTCTGTAACAGTAATTAAATTTATTGGAAAAAATATTTAATTATTGTAATATCATGAACGAATGCGGCGTTGGGGACCGCCAACGAACATGTTCCGAAACGCGGGAGGTGGAGGGCGGAGCTCCAAACAGCTACGTGGAATGTAAGAGGAGGAATGGAACAGAAGATGAATGAATTATTAGATGTGATGGATGACAAAGATCTGGATGTTATTTGTGTGTCTGAGACCAAGCGGAAAGGCAATGATACGACCGATTTGCCTGGAAACCGTGTCGCTTTCTGGGCTGGGGTTCCAGAGGGTGAGCGAGGTTACCAAGGTGTAGACGTGTTGTTGTCCTCTCGAATGGTTAGTGCTATGGTATGGTAGAATACAAGGCCATCAACCCGAGGCTTCTTTGGGTTCGCTTTAAGCTAGGGATAACAAGAGTATTCTTGTTAGCCTTTTAAACGCCAGTATCCTCAGCTCCACTGAGCGAGCTTGAGGAGTTTTGGGAGAGCGTCATGGATGTTCTAAGTAGTGTCAGAGGTAATGAAAAGTTGATAGTATGTTGAGATATTGATGGATTAGTTGGAACCGCACGAAGTGGTTACGAAAGCGTGCTAGGCAAGTACGGTGATAAAAGAGTAAATGAGGCTGAAAAGTTTATTTTGAAATTTGGTACGGAGAAAAATTTGTTTATGGCAAACACGATGTTTGATCACAAACGGTGATCTGGGAACGGACCATTATCTAGTCGTTGCTAGAATAAGAGATTTATTTGCAGGTTGGCGCAGCCGCATGACATGTCCAAGCTTGGAGTTGAATTATCGCATAAGAAGCTGAAAGCTTCAAGATCCACCGCTCAGAGAGGAATATCAAGAAAGGGTTTTCAAGAAGCTTGAAAGCTACGATCCTGGAAATGAAAGTGTTGAAGTATGCTAGCAGAACCTTAGGAATAGTATGGTGAAAGAAGCGATTTTAGTAAAATGCGCTATAAATGATGGGGTGATCAAGTGAAAGACGCTGTAGAGTTAAAAAAGAGAGAATGGCTGGATTATAAAGGCTCGGGTAAGGATAAAAGTATGAGAATGATAAGAAAAAGAGAATACAAGCTGCAAAAGCACAAAACGAAAGCACTTATAAAGATAAAGCGAGAAAATTCTGAGAGAGAAAGGGATAAAAGGTTGACAAACACCTTCTGGGAAAACATGAGGCAAGAAGTTAGTGATTCCCGTGGTTGTTCGATAACCTGTAGAATGAAAGGAGTGCTTTCGAAGAGCTGTGAAATTTTAACAGAGCAAAAACACGTTTTTCAGCTGTTTGCGGCATTTTACAAGAAGACGTATGAATGTGAGGAAGCCTCGGCCTTGAGTATCAGCGAAATGTTGAGTCCGGATTTAGCCGATGGTGAAATCAGTTTGCAAGAAATAAAGATTGCGATTCGAAGTCTAAAATGTGGTAAGGCTGCGGGAGCAGATGAAGTTACTGCCGCGATGATCAAATATGGTGGGCCACGCGTCTTGGACTTGTTCTAGTTTTTGTGCAATTTATGCTGGAAATCAGAGGAGGTCCCAGACGATTGGCGAAGTGTAGTCGTGTGGAAGCTATAGGGCTATCACTTTGATTAGATTGGGCGGTAACGTTTATGCTAAAATATTAGCGAGAAGAATGTAAGAGAGATCTGAAAGGTTGTTGTGGGAGGCCCAAGGAGGTTTAAGACCTGTAAGAGGGTGTATAGATCAGATCTTTCCCTCCGCATGATCATGGAAAAGCTTTTGATCCTAAACCAAAACGTTTTCTGTGCTTTTGTGGATTTGGATAAGAAGTTTGACAGGGTTGTGAAAAAGAAATTATGGGAGATACTGCCCCGATACAATGTGAACGGACCCTTGCTACACGCTGTAAAGTCTCTTCTTTACAGAGATCACTCAGCCTGTGTACGAGTAAGAGCTGGCATGTCACCCTGGTTTGACATCCCATCGGGTGTTAAACAAGGTTGCGCTATCAGCTTGGTTGTTCTTTTTTTTTATTTGTGAGGAGGGCAAACGAGCTGGTGGGTCATAGATGGACGTGATTACTGCTGCCCATGAACTCTTGCAACATCCGAGGATTTAGAGTGACAAGAGTGTTGCCGGCCTTGTAGGTAAGAATAAACGCCTTTTTTGAAGGTACTCATGTCGTACCGATCTGGAAAAACCGCCGAAGGGAGTTCGTTCCACAAGCGAGTGGAACGTGGAAAAAAGGTCCTTGAGAACCGCACAGTGGTGGATCGCCACGCATCCAGGTGGTAAGAATGGTATTGGAGGCGATTGGGAATTTCGGCGGCAGGCATCAGATCGAATAGTTCTTTGGAACACTCCCCGTTGTAAATGCGGTAGAAGACGCACAAAGAAGCCACGTCTCTACGCAATGCCAAAGAGTCCAGCCGTTCGCAGAGTACCGGGTCCCCGACAATTCGAACGGCTCTCCGTTGTACGCGGTCAAATGGTAGAAGCTGATATTGGGGTGATCCGGACCAGAAATGAGAACAGTACTCCATGTGTGGCCGGACCTGCGCCTTATAGAGCGCAAATCTTTGGCCAGATTTGAAGTACTGCCTCGCTCTATTGATCACTCCCAATTTCTTCGAGGCCAACTTGGCCTTGCCCTCCAGATGACCACGAAACCGACAACCGAAATGTCGACACCCACTATTCTGATACGTGGCGAGGCAATGAGGGGAGTGCTCTCGTGGAGCGGTGATACGACAAATGGGGTTTTCTTAGTGGTAAACACGCAAACTTGCGTCTTCTCGGGATTGAATTGAATGTGGTTCAGTTTACCCCACTCAGAGACCATCCTCAAGGAAGTGTCTATAGAAGACACAAGTTTCTTTCGGCACTCGTCGACGTTTTCCCGAGAGAGACCTGCACGGCCGGAATAGGTTGCATCCCCAGTACTGTCATCCGCATAACAATGCATGTTGAAAATATCCAACATATCATTGATGTGCAGGAGGAACAGAGTTGGGGATAGCATGCAGCCTTGGGGTACACCAGCGTTCACGTGCTTGTTGTCCGAGCAAAAACCGTCGAGAACGACCTGTATGCGCCGCCCAGTGAGAAACCTGGTGATCCACTTGCATAAACTCACCGGGAAGTCCATAGGAAGGTAGCTTCGAAAGAAGCCCTTTGTGCCATACACGATCGAAGGCTTTAGCCATATCCAGATTAACTGCCAGACCCTCTCCTTTGCTTTCAATCTTTCAATAACAGCTGCCCAACGGCGAAAGCCATATTGCCGGTCATTGACCAACTGGTGATCTTCGAGGTAGGTAAGGAGCTGTTTATTGATGATGCTCTCCATTATAATTTGTATTTTTATAGTTGTCTCCAAGGCGTGAAAGACAGTGATATGAGAGTAAAAGTAGGTAACCTTAAGGTCAATTGCTTCCTATATGCAGATGACACAGTGCTCATTGCATCATCAGAATGAGATTTGCAGGCATTGGTCACCACTTTGGAAGATGGGTGTGAAAATAATGGTCTAAACCTATATGCAGATAAGACGTAGGTTCTGATATTTGAAAGAAATTAAGAAAGAACAGAATGTAAGGTCAACGTGAATGGTAAGATAATAGAATAAGTAAATGAAGTGGTATATTTAGGAAGTATGTTTTGCAGAGATGGAAGATACGAACAGTGCTCTGGCTGCATTGTTGAGAAGGCGAAACGTCAGCATAGCTGCTCGTTTGGCTGTACACAATGCGGGTTGGATACCGACGCTTTTATAAGACACCCAAACGTGGGTAACACAGAAGAAAAATGTAAAAAAGATGAATGCTATGGAGATTCAATCTCTTCGCAGAATTTGTGGAGTCAGTCTAGCTGACCGAATCCGCAATGAAGAGATCCACAGAATGGCAGGTACTAGTGAAGATGTGACGTTGAGAATGAAGAAAAACGTGCTCAGGTGGTTTGGGCATGTCGAACGAATGAGTGATGAAAGAATGGTAAAAAAGATTTATACAGTAAAAGTGAGCGGTAAGACAGACAGGAGAAGGCCTCGAGTGACCTTCGAAAACACAGTATCTACGATACTGGAGGAAGGTTACGTAAAAAGCATGAGGACCCACCCCCCTGAGGGCATGTATGAAGAGATTGATGTCTGTGGCCGAAGCGAAAGAGGTATGCAGGGACCGTAACGTTTGGCGCTCCGTCGTTTCTGGCTACCGCGCAAGGGATATGGCTTGAAGCTAAATAAATAAAAATAAATAAAAGATTTTGGATTCTTTCTAAATTTGGTGCTCGTTAAAATTGATAAAGCTTGCGTCCGTATCATCCAAAATAGATTAAAGACTGTGCTAACATATGTGTGGTAGGAATGGGTAGAAAAAAAAGATGTTATCGAGGAGACTTTAAAGTTGCAATTATTTTACAACTATGATTGTTAAAGTGACGAATCCCAGATACTGTCAGTCGTGATCCTAATGTATTTAACATTGAAAGTATACGGTGCAATAACATTATTAAATTTTATACTGGGTAAGTTAGTAGAATTAATCCCCTGAAACTTTGACAACAACCTATCTCAGAGCCAACATAATCTTAATAAAATCACAAGTCTTAATAAGATTTCCTCAAACTTATAAAAACCATTACTACTTATAAAGGCCATAATTAATTACATTTAAATAAAATATCGTCGTTGTATTGGGCACATAATGTTAAAATAAATATTGTTTCAGAAGAACAATAATATATCCAGCTGTATTACTTATTTCATATGACTTCTCTATCATCTGATAATATACTGTACAAGTAATACGACATTCGTCTGTAATGAGATTGATTTGAAACCCTATTAGAATGAGAATGGATATAATGGTAAAAGACTGAATAAATGACCTTCATATGACGTATATTATGTAATATTCATATTTTTATATAATAACTTTTCTACATATTGTTGACATAATGTAAATTTAAGGAGGTCCTGAATTTTGACGACAGGCGACTATCACAATGCTGCATATCAGATGGTTGTCAAAGTAATTGCTTAGCACAACAAAGTAAATATAGAATCAAAATTGAAAACCTATTTGAGTCTTTTTCTGGATTTTGGTATTATTTTACCAGTATTACTTTTTTTCAACGTACTTAACTGCATATTATGTATGTACTAAAATAAAAAAAAATAAAAAAAATATGTAATCTACCCTCTATTGTATATTTTCCTTCTTATGTTAGGATGTGTAAAATAATACAAAGTAAGTCGCACAAATATAAATTATATTTTTTTAAATAAAGTATATATATTTTATATAAAAATAAAGTATCACTTATGTTGCATAAGTAATTATACAAAATAATAATTAAAATTATTCCATTATTTTCTCACAAACTCCCAAAGTTCCAAGAAAAGCTAATAATAGGGGCAGTAGTTATCTGATAATGAACTTTGTAACATTCCTAAAAACAGGGCACTAAACCAATTGGAAGACCAATAATTAGTTAAGATAGAACAAAAAAAACAACGAGCTAAAATCCAACCAACCTGTGAATTGTTAGATTGGTTGTGAAATTCATACATGACTGGCATTTAGTTGTTTTTATAATAAAATATTTTCTGTTCATGAAAAAGAAATACTCAAATTGTAAACGAAATAATACATATTAATGAGTTATGAAAGTGTAGGACAAATGCTTAACTGGCGAAAATATTTTTTGTCAGTTTTTCAACTAAATATTAATCTTTATTATTTGAATTTCCTAAAGCCAGCGTACTCATTTTATAATCTTCTAACTGTGCTCACGGCTTCGTTTGCTCGGAATATGTTTTTTTTTAATAAAAGTACCTATATGACTCATTACAACATCAGTAACCAGTGAAGTCCTATTGAGAGATTAGCTGCAGTAAATAGACAAACAGTCACACAGAGAAATTTAAAAAAAAATATTTTTTTTATGTAATTAACCTTATGTACTTTATGAACGCATAGCGAAATGCTGTTCATTTGGAATTACAAACAGAAATTTATATTTTATTTGTATGTCTACGAGTAGATGTGCTATATAAAGTACAAAAAAATGACAGATTGACAATAACAATATTAATTGCTGTCCTTTGGAAGATTTTTGGACGCCATATTTGGCCTGAAAAACTAAGAAAATATTGTTAGACTAACTTTTGCAGAGATCTTTATTAAGTTTAAATATTGGATTTAATATATTTAACTATTTTAATGATCGGAAAATAGTTAAAATGCTGCACTAAATAATATCATATAAGAAAATATAAATTAGCACAAACTAATCAAAGATTATATTTTAAGAACATAATGATTTATTAAAAAAAAAACTCGGTATAGCTTGTAATAAAAGTTTGATGGATGACATAATTTAAATGAATTTGAAGAATCCGAAATATAAACTTTCTGAAGTAAGCTCATGATAGCATTTCAATAATGTAACAATAGTAATAAATTTATTCTCATCACTATTTCCTTTCTTCTATTAATTTTGTCATGTTAAATAATATATAAATATATTTTATTGTGATATTTATAATGTTATCTTTCCATAACACCGCCTACAATAGGTAATCAGTTCAACGTCCTTTAGTTTACAGTTACAGTTCAATATTCATCTTTTACATAGAAACCATCTTACCAAATGTTTTATGAGCGAATATTTAAAAATTATGGGTTCTAATAATCGTTCTAATAAGGTTCTGATAATCGTAATTCAGTATACATTAGCGTGCGGGTTTGTGTTCCAGACTATTAGCGGTTCATCACGTCTACTTTAAAACACGGTCATTCGTCATGTCATGTAGATTGTCTCTTTCGAAAAATACAGGACACGTGTTTTGTGTGAATAAAAAAATATATAAGATACGGCAATAAGACAGGGTGTCTGGCGGTAATTATAATGGTAATTCAAAACCTATCAATGTGTGTGATATTATTAGTTTTAATATATCATTAATAAACTATTATTATATTAATAAGCACGGTAGACATGATTATACTTTACCAGTTTCACTTGTATTTTTTGTTTAGAATAAATCAAAGGATGGTATCAAACAAACACAGTTAAGTCAAACCAAAATTAATGTCCGTAATAATTTTAAAGACCTAGTAGACCTTCAAAAAATAGTGAACAGGGGCTCCATCCATCCTATTTCAGAAAGTTCATATGATGGTATAGGTATGTAAAACAAGAATGTGTCTTCTTTCCTAACAGTTTAACCTCATGATTTTTTTAAATGGTTACATATCCAATAGTCAATATGTCTATTGAAAACACATGCATCCTTACTAGACTGACCGGCAAACAAAAGTTCAGAAGTGGGCAAGAGTCAATTGAAACTTATTTCCGTATTCTAAATCTCCATGAACCAAGTTTCTTGAACGTAACAACTTTGTACTTTAATCCTAAAAAGAAATAGGTTCACTAGTTTACGGCTGAAATATCATTTCAATAGTATTGAAATGATATTGAAATGTATCTTCACATTTTGGCTCTTTATCTATTTTTGATTACCATATTGTGTAATAATTTCTACAATAAAAGCAAAACGTATTTTGTCGTAATGTAAAATAATCATTTACCAACATTTTTTAATGAGAGAAATAAACAAGACTTAAAGAGCAAACTTTCAATTACTTCGTGGAGTTTCTTTAGTCGTGGTTTTAAAATTTATTAAAGAAAATGTATATAATATCTTTTGATGTAGTCTTTAACATCCCTATATAATTTTTTTCTTACACGTTTGTTATATTTTTACCTATTTTTCAATGCGACTTAAAAAAATTTATAATTGTTATACATTAATAACATATTTTAATTGGCCGTGTTAAATTGTTGATTAATATTTCAATATCTGCATGATAATATAAACATTTAATAGGTCAAAAAGATCTTATTTTATTTTGAATTATGGTCATGATTCAAATTTCACATTATTGAAAATTGAGTACTATAAAAGTAACGGAGCTCCAAAAATTATGGAAGATTAGAATCAATAAAACGCTACATTATTTTAAATTTATATTTAATAAAATATTAATCTCTTCGGAACTTAAAAATGGAAGAATCTTATATATCTTCTCAATTGAAATAGAAATAAAACGACATATATTTCTCACTCATTGTATTTTCCACATTTTGAAACATAAACTTTCACCACATCATAAACACAATTACACCATTCTAGGATCACAATGAAGTTACTAGTAAAATACGTATGTACATTAAATATTATAACGCTTAACATATAATAAATAATAAAAATATATGACAAATTTTATAACCTTTATAAGGTGGTATTATTCTCTGCCCCGTGTAATTCTTGATTAAAACATTCCATGTTTCATTGGTGATGGCTTGAGTGATATCTTGTATAAAATATATGTATGAATTATAAAAAATATATAGAAGAAGTATCACAAAACTCACAAACTAATGACATTTATAATTTTATCGCATAATATACAGTTGACTAACGGTTACCTTAATTTGTCATGCATTAAGTACATTTGACACATCAATATTTTGTATTTACAATTATATTGATTTAAAGGAAACAAGGAATTATATTTATTACATCTGTAGATAAAAGTGTTGTAAGAAGTCAAATTTCGCTAATAGAAAGCACCGGAAAATTGAATTTAGAAGATAATACATACTCATAGGATTTTACAACATTGATAAACATCCTAATATATCAAATTTAGATTAATTTTTTTTTATAAATACAAGGGAACTTTCTATACTAATAAAGGACTTAATCGACAAAGAGTAGCCTTTTATTTAAACCACTGAATTCAAAGCACTCACACAATGGAATCATTAGGCTTATCAACTTTTGACAATAATGGCACACTACTGTAATCCTTAAGTCTTTCATTGATTTTCTTGGCACCGTTATCGAAGGAACTTGCTGTTGGTAGTTTAGAGAGCCAATTATTGTTTCCCATTTTATTTGACTTGTGATTCCCGATCGAGTTCAACTGGCAATCCTTCAGTTTCACTTTGGGCTGTCCAGTCTGACTTACATTGATGTGTAGCGAGTTCACGTTAAGTGGTATTGAGTTTGTAATGCTAAGTTTGTCTAACTCTTCGTTATTTATTACTCCGTTGGTAACGGGTTCAGTTGGATCCGAATGCTGTCTTTGCATTTTGATAGATTGCAAAATAGGTTGAACTTCTTTATCCAATTTGCTTAAATCTACTTGTTTTTGGACTAAGATACCAGAGCCCCTTCGACTGGATGATCTAGATCCTTGATCCATGCGATTTCTAAACGGTGTGAGATGTGATAGTGATCCACTATCCATAGATTGATTTTGCAATTTTGCGAGCTGAGCTTTGTTCTCTTTAGGTGCATTTGGATCTACCTTTTCTCCTAACAACCAATATGTGACTAGAACTCCTTTGCCCTAAAATTATTAATATTTATAAATACAATATATGTCTTTATTAGTGTGAACTAGCAAAGAAATACAATATTGTTGCGAATTAAAATTAGTTTAATTTATTATTATAATTAATTACAACTCTTTTCTATATTGATAAACTTTTTGTAAATCATACCTTCATAGCAACTTCTCCTCTACACTCCAATCGGAAGGTACCAAAGGAATCTAACAACGCTTTGGTAGTTGGCGACACGTGAATTTTTAGAGCTTCCCCATTGGACTCCATTCTTGATGCCGTGTTCACTGTATCGCCAAATAAACAGTATCGAGGCATTTTAAGCCCAACAACTCCAGCCACACAGGGACCTAAGAAGTAAATTTTGTACTCAAATGAAGTGTGCATAGAAAATATAAATTAAACCGAACATACAAAGGACATGTAGCGTCATAAATATAGCAACCTTTTATAGCAACAACTTATATATTATTATATAAGTTGTTGTTATAAAAGATGCAATAAAGCAATTTATATAAAAATATAAATAAATATTTTTTATATAGTAAATTGCATGTCAATTAAATCAGATGGCAAGAATATTATGGTATTTATTAGGCTTTTTTCTGCAGCACTCTTTGTAAGTTGAATGCAATTTAGATGAAAATTCTTTACCACAAAGCTCTGGGTGCAATATCGTTTATATTTGTCCTTATGTATTATTTATAAGAGAGGCTTTTACGTTATTTCTTCACCCCTCATTCCTGTATTTTTTTGTGCCATTTAATATATTTTTAGGAAAGTGGAAATCTTTTTAACAGTTCTTCTTAAGTATAAGGTTTACATTTTAATAATTAATATAGTAGATTCGCAACGCTTTTAAATGAAACATTTAAATGCTACAAAATATACTAAAATTACTAAAAAATATTTAACATTCAAATTATATATATATATAAAATAAGATAAAAATTATATTAAAATATTATTTCAAAATCAATTTATATAATTGATTAACATGTTGTTAATTATGTATTCATAGCGTCACAATATAGAAAATGGAATAAAATTTTGATTGTTGAATAATTTATTTATATTTATATTCAAACTGATTTTTGACCACGATCCATTAACACTAAACCTACCGACAATTCTTGTATACCTGTTCCTACCGCACGTTCAAAGAAAATTGAAGTAATGTGGCTATTACAGCTACGTTATTTACGGCTACGTTATTTGTACGGCAAGTGTAGGACATAGACGCTCAAATTCCGTTCTCTACTTTCTATTTCTCCTAGTCCTTGTATTTTTGCAACAGTTTTGCAAAATGTTAATGCGTTGGCACACAATCATTTTTGCTGTCTGCCCTTTTGATATCCAATAATAAAATTAAAGAACGACAGAACTACAAGCTCACCAGAATGCAATCCAATCCTGAGTTTGAGTTGGTCGGTGGGTCTATGTCGTATTCGGAATCGTCTGACGGCGTCCAGTAGCGCCAGCGACATCCGCGCTACCTCGCAGGCGTGCCTCGTGCCGTTCCGCTCCGGTAACCCTGACACTACCATGTATGCGTCGCCTATTGTCTCCACCTGTTGAGAGAACGCATCGGGGTTTGCTAATGGTTTTTATGAACGGTCAACCATATTTGATTTAATTTATGATATATTGTTTTGCGATTTGTATGATTTATTATCTTGTTAATAAGTTCATGTATAATATTTTTATACAGTCGTGGTTAGCATCATCTATACAGATAAATGTGATAAAAGTGTCTCAGTTTGTACTTTTCTATAATACTATATATTTAGACAATGTTGTTAAAAAAATAATACAACTTATTTGTAAATTTACACTTTTACATTATATTAATGGAAGACACAGAAAATAGAAATAACTTTATCATGGATCATAATCTGAACTTACCTTGTAAACGTCGTAATTCTCTACAATAGAATCAAAGCAGGTGTATAAATCGTTCAAGAGATCAACCACTTGCATGGGCGTCGAGGTCGCGGAGAGTGCGGTGAATCCAACAATATCTGAGAAGTATATGGTGACTTGTTCGAAGGTTTCTGCTACCACTGACTGACCATTGATGAGCTGAGAGGCTACTGACCTAGTAAAATAAACAGTGTTTTATGGTTACTTTCTAGATAGAAGAAGAAATTTTAATAAAATATTTTATGGCTTTGTCTATGGATCTGTATTAAAATATTCTATGACTTTGTGAAACATTTCGATATACTTTTTATTGAATTTAAGTTATGTTATTTTTGTTTTAAAGATATATTTATAATGTATAATTATTGCTTCGTAGCGTGAAGCCTGCCCATTCTCCCATTTAACTTTTATTTATTTTACCATTTAGACTCAATAAAGATTTAATAAATATAAATGGTCCTTCACGGGTTTGAGTATACGCATATATAATAAAGTTCCAAAGATATCTTAGACCTTCCTTTTCTTGGTTTTAAATCTAAAATCAAAAGTTTATTATTAAATAAATCTTATTACAACGTTCAAGAGCATTTAGTGGATCTAAATATGTGGAACTTAAGTTTTTGATTCAATTGCAGGATTTATATTATAATGTATATCATCTAAGATTGTTATATTTTTTTTAAATAAAAGAACTATTGAGTTTCTGGCCGGCTCTTCTCAACTGAACAGCATTCCGAGCCGGTGGCAGCTTCCTTACGGACTGACTACACTGACCTTTTTTTTGTATTGTAATAATTGACGATTCAAAAGTGCGTGTAAATGCCTACTTGAATAAAGATATTTTGAATTTGAAATTGAATTTGAATTAAATAAAAATATATTTCAAACTAAAATACTTACTTTGGCAAAAGTTGATATAATAATTCTTCACACTTTTTCTTTTCTTCCAAATAATCTTGAGTACGCTCACTAACTAGTGTTTCTAAGTTATTAGCATATTGTTCCATACGAGAAAGCAAATTATCTAAAATATTACTACTTTCTTGACTTCTGAAACAAAATTACTATAATTTAGAATTTTTTATAAAAATAAATTATTTTATACTTTAATGTTAAATACTTTACAATGATGTATTTTAACGTATTAAATACTTTTACAAATAAAGAAAATATCAATATTTAATGGTAATGAATCAGGATATTTTCTTTTAATTAAAATTATTATATTCAAGTCAATATCTATTTTTTAATATATTCATACAAAATGAATGCAGCCAAATTTTAAAAAAGTGTTATCTACAAAAATATTAATGTTTAATATGTACATAGTCATTACTTATTAAGTCGTCGTATAGCACCCTTCAAGTGGCCAAAGTCTGGTCTCTCGACGGGTTCCTCCGCCCAGCAGCGCTTCATGAGCTCAGTGGCATCCTCCGCCTCACAGGAACGATTCAACGTGGTATTCGGACGGAGATTACTGCCCTTCACTGCGTCTATTATCTCTATAGGAAAATATTTTTATTATAAAAAAAATAATCATTTGAAAGAATAACTTTTCGTTACATTAACAAAAAACAACATCATTAGAAATAAATTTATTTTTTTATAAACAAAAATATATAAAATAACAACCTTTAGGAGATAAATCAATATCGGGTCCTATCCAAAATACGCCTTGTCGATTTACTATCTCATGCATAATTATGCCAAAGGAATAAACGTCGCCCTTCTGGGTTCCTTCAGGAGGCGGATCTGCCATTCGTAGTAGTTCCGGTGATGTCCACAGCAAACCTGGTGGTAAACATTTTCAATCCATATTTTATTTACTTGTAAGAAGAAGATTTATCAACTTTAATTCATATTTTTTTTATTTTTTTTTATTTTCGGGTAACGCTAGAACAATATCAATGAATTTTTTATTGACCTGCTTGTATATGATTAAATAGCTAAGCGTTTAATAGACTTCTAGTTTAAGTAATAAATTTAGTTTTCTAACTAATAACTAAGTGGCAGTAAAATAAATTCATTTGAAACACTTGAGTTATTGGTTTTCATTCGTCAAAGCACGGCCGAACGAACACAAGTCTTTGTTCGTTCTCTATTTATCACCTGAAGATAAATACACTCAGTTACTTACAATACACAGAATAGATTACAACTTACGAGTCCAATAGCTGTGTGCTCGTGAATCTTTTTCGCAACTCCTCAGAGCATTGATACCAAAATCCGTTATTTTTAGTACAAAACGGGAATCCACAACACAGTTACTAGACTTTAACGCCCCGTGAGACCTTATATCGCTGCTATGAAGATAGTGCATACCCTACGAAGGTTATAAAATTTTAATCGGGCTAATTATAAACCATAAATTTAAAGACAAGGATTTTATGGAGCGATAAAAGAAAGGAGATCTTAATATTAATCATTTTTTCCCAACCAAACTTTTACCGACTAACCCTAAAATTTTTCAAAGCAATAATTTATGAAAAATGTAAAAGTTAATATATTTTTTTAAGAACAATAATTTTTACTTTAAACTAGTTTGTTTATAACAGTACACTTTTGAAAATTCTACAACAAAATATCTTCTGTTAAATATATAACATAGATTAATTATAAAAGTTATCCTCACTCAAGGAGCTCGGACAACAAAAATAAAAGCAATAAACCTAAATTATAGTCTAGACGTTACTTTATCAGATGAGAAATCAGTCAAATCGAAAACAATTTATTTCATTGACATAAACAAAACTATATGTCAGTCTCACCTTAACGACGTCGTGCATCAAGCTTACTTTGAACATCCAATCTAACTTTATTGTATCATTCTCCAAAATATCTTGGAGAGATCCTTTAGGGCAGTACTCGGTTAGAAGACAGCAATGAGGAGGATCCACACACGCGCCGTAGAACCTTGCTAGATGATCATGTTCCAAGTCTTTCATCTTCTTAAGTTCCAACAATAATGGTCTGGTGAGATCGATTCTCTGTTTGTCGACTTTTTTAACAGCAACTCGGCAGCCTTTATAAAAGCCGCAGGGAGCGTAAATTTGACGATCACCAGCCAGGGATGTTGCTTCGTCGGAATATGCAGTCTGAAAGTGATCTTGGTTAACATTAATCCATTGAAGAATATAAAATATGACTGACAACTGAATATCGTTATGAAAAAGGCTTGCACCCCTTTTCATAATTAATACCCATGCTACAAATTGAGACCTGTATAGGGTGCATATGTTACGGGACTTTGCAATTTAATTTAGAAATCAAAACTTACTCCAGAGCTGTATCTTCTAGCCAATGAGTGTATGCTGCCTCGGAATCGACCTGGCAGAAGCACATCCGTCCAACTCACTCTCCATGTCATCATGGCTATCTCTGCTTCCAGTTTGTAATGTCTAAATAAAACAATTGGAAGGTGAATGAATGTTATAAGTCAAATTAAAGAAGCAATTTGACAGAAAAGTTATTAGTATATAATTAAAAAAAAGAAATATATTTTTATTTTAATGTAAAATTTTAATAATATTTATAAGATTTATTTGCTACTTGATTTACGATAACAGTTTTTCTATGAATAAAATTATAAAGAAAATAAATTGTATATAAATGTAACGGTAAAATATATCTAATAAAAGTATTTACCGAGACATTATTAATTCCTTATCTATTATTGGTTTGTTCTCATTCTGATTTTAGTCTCCATAAAATACGTCAATACTCATTTAGTGTTTTCCAATAAAGACGGTGTCAAAGATACACCATATCTACATCGAATTCATGAATTTCAAGTAAATGAACTTAGTAATTCTTCAAAATGCTATTCATTTCATTTACAACCAATTAATAATCATTTGGCAATCAAATCTCTTGTCCAAAGTACAAAGTATTATGACACTGACAAATTTTATTGAGTGATTTCTTGAAATTGAATCTTAGACATTAAATTTAAAATTAATTCCAGGTTATTAAATAAAGAGAATTATGTTATTGCATAGAGTTATTTAAGTAACGCTGATTCATGATTTTATTCCAGAACATGATATGATATTAAAAATACCTCTAAGAAAAGAAAGCTTAGATTACGTAATTCGTCCTGTCGTCGTTCTAGTCCCTTATAGCTTTCGTCCCGTGTAAAAATAAAGTTTATATCTATTTTATGCGACGTAAATTTGTCTATCAGCAGTATATTTGAATGGATTCAGTTCTATTGAACTCATCTACTTGGGAGGTTTATGTTAGGGCAAGGATAGAGAACATAAAAAACTAAAATTTTTAAAAGATAAAATATATATTCAAGAAATATATAAATAGTTAGTTACTTTATAGTATAATATAATAGTTGTAAGCAATAAATATTCTATACACAAGAAACAAAATGGAAATATTTATTTATATTTTCTATAAAATCTCACGAAACCCGATATCAATTTAAGTTTTAAGCTTTTTAATAAATTTTGAGAGATTTTTATTAGACAATTTCCATAAATAATTATATTTATGGAAATCTATTAATTATATTCGTAATTTATAATAATTAAAAATTTATGGAAATATCATAATTGAACTCCATAAATAAAATTTTTGATATTAAATATTAATATTTAGATACTATTTATGTAAATCACATTAAATTTATAGCAAGTTGGTCTTGCTATCAATATTACTAAAATTAAAATATAAAAGTTCAAAAAAGCATTTGATATGTGTAAAGTATTCGTAGCAGATCCCAAATTTTTTTATCATTTTTCTCTTTGTATATATTTATATATTTGTTTGTTTATCACTTTAAAAACACTGCATGTATTAATTTGAAAATTTGTTAGATGAAAACTTGTCTGCGTCGAGTTATTAGATATTTGTTACTATGGAAAGTTTTGTCATTTTTAGCGATAAACAATTATGAAAAACTATAAAAGCTGTTTTAGGTAAAAGTAAACATTTTCTGCAAATTATTAGTCGTTAATAGATAAATTATTACTTAGAGTTAGAAGTCACTGGCAACGGCTGGTTTTTATTATCATTTAAACTATAAAAGTAAAAAATCCGTGCCCGCAGGGGGACACGCGTGGGTAGACCTCGTGTGTAACTCGTTTAAAATATAACTCACTACCTAAGAATAACACATGATACCGTTGTTTACATCAAAAATTTTCAAGCAAAAAGCGGTTTTTATTTTTTTTCTCGGAAAAGGTATCTGGAAATACTTTTGATACTTAAATTTAGAGTAAAAAATAATCTTTTTATTAAAAATATTTGCGAGGAGGGAATGTTTACTAGAAAAAAGTTGCCGTTGTTTTACCTACCTTAAATTTTCAAGCTAAAAGTTGTTTTTATTTTTTTCTCGGAAACGGTACCTTTTACGGTAAAACTTTTGCTACCTAAATTTAGAGTAAAAAATAACCTTTCTATTAAAAATACTTGTGATGTAAAAATGTTTACCAGAAAAAAGTTACGAATTTTTTTCCAAAAATTTTCGGTTTTTTTACCCCCACCCCTAAGGTATTGAAGTTAGGTTTTCAATTTATTTACTTTAGTTGTAGGTATTCATCAAAGACATCATATAATATGAGCGCGATTGATCTACTTTGTATAAGGAAAATGTTATGGTCGAAAAACTGAAATTGGAAAAAAGAGGCCCTAGCGCCCCCTCAGGCCGGATTTCTCTGGTTAACGAACTTGACCTTCATTTTTGGATGGTCGATTTTTGTGCAAAGTTTGAAAGCGATCCGAGCGAAGCTGTGGCCGCTATCGTGCTGACAAAAGTCGAATCTGGACGCACGCACGCATATATACGCACGCATATATATATATATATATATATATATAAACATTATATATATATATATATAAACATTTTGACCAATAGTCATTTCGGACTCAGGGGGTCATAAGAAGACCTCCTGTGAAGAAATTTTTCCAAAATTCGAAAGTCGGGTACAAATGCACTTTGCGTCGGTGTATGTCAGAAAGCGGGTTTGTCTTTTTATTTAATAAAATTCAATAAAAAAATCTGGCATTTCGAGTCAATTAAATTATTACAAGAAAAAACAAAAAAAACAAACAATCAATAAAAATGTCTACACTTTTTAAAAAAATTGTTTTGAAAAAAAGGTAAATATAAACGCATTTTAAACAAATCATCCCTGATTATTTCGGATGTTTACTTTAATATTACGTTGTCTTACGTGCGTGCCGACTAATAAATTAATCGGATATAGGCTTAAGAAGATTTAAATTACCATATAAATTTTTGATATTAATAATTTTAACATGAACCTACAAATGTCTTTTTTAATACAAAAACTAAATGTTTCCCAAGTATTACTAATGTATTAGATCTAATTTTGAACTAATTTGAATTATTTACCTAACAGGTAATGTATAAAAATATAAATAGTTTTTAAAAATATAAAATATTTCATCGGATTCTTGTTTCCTTATTAAGTGTTTTAGATTATGTTCGACACAAGGCTACTTTGTTTAAAATTAATTTTACAAATGATTTTGTATATACATATTTTAATTTTATTGTAAAATATTTATTTATCACTGTCGTAAGTATAAAATATGAGAGATTACGAATTTAGTGGCACATAAAGTAAAATATAATAATGTTAATCCCTTCTTAATATATAAATATATATAAAAGAAAATCACTGACTCATAATCTTAGAAACAAAGGGTTGCGGATCTGACGTTATAAATGTTCTTTTTAAGCTCCTTAAGACGTGATTTGGCACAGTTCCATTACTAAGGAGCTTAAAGTGTAGTAGCAGTTTGTATGATAGCTCTCTTATTTTCAAAATAACATTCAGTTTACTATTTGAAATAGTTGTCATTAATGACACAAAATAATAAGTTACGTTAAAATAATTAGTTTCTAAATAAAATCGCTTCTCGTATTGTTCTACAAGAAATGAACTAAGTTTTTGTTTCTTTTGATAAGGAAGTAGGAGGACAACTGGACGATTTGAAAAAAATCATCGACCTTATATTTTAGAGTCTAACATACCTTTTTTGAATAACTTACCTATAAATGAAGACGGAAAGGATGGCCAGAATAACTACGACGGAACTCAGCACAATGCTTAATATGGCGTACACCGGCAGCGCTGTAACAAATATATAATATATATATCAAAATATAATTATTTCAGATATCGGCAATACAAATATATTCGTAAATGTAACTAATTATGTATGTTCTAAATTAATAACTAGAAGTAATTCAACTAAATATACCGATTTCGAGAAGGTCAATAGCTGTTGTCAATGGTAATGCCTTTAATATCTACAAAAACTTATTAAATCCAATTTTAAACATACGTAGATTTTAAGCGTATTACAAAAATCAAAATGAGATCTAGATTATTCCAATTAATTATGTAAAAATAGGCAAACTATTATTATAACCTATAATACATAACTTTTTTTCACTATTTAATTGTTTTTTTTTTAATTATAGACGTAAATACATATAAAATCCAAAATAATATTATTTTTAATCACGTCTGGCAGATTAAATGAAATATAACCTAAAGTGAAAAAGCGTTACGTAATATTTTAAAGATTCTTAAATATAACTATTGAACAATAGAAACTCTCTTGTACCTTTCCCGCTGCTAAAAGCTGGTATATAGTATACTATTACTGCAAGACACAAACATATGTACCTAATACACTTTATGGAATTTCAATTAGTTGTCAAATCTGTGTCAGAGTTTATCTACCTGCGGACCTTTAAAGTGGATTAGCAGCTTCTCTCTAATTATGATAGCCGTGACCGACAATTTACGTGCCAAAGAATCACGGGAGCGTTCGGTTCGAATACTCATGGTATAGCTGCGACGATTTTCGGTAACCTCGTTGACTGATCAGTAAGTGCAATGGCCTATCGTGTGGCCAAAAAATTTATATCTTGGCCACTCAGGCAGTTGTGTGTACACAACTCGAACTGTTTGGATCCCGATAGAAATTAAATAGAGGCCTCAGTTTCCAACGATATTAAAATTTAAATTTCAGGGCAATTTAATAATTATTACTAAATTTATTTTTGAGTAATATAATTACATAAATTACTTTACTTTAAATTATAAGGTTTTTATGAAATTCATGTTTATAAGTTGTTACTAATAATCATGAATTTCATAAAAACCAAGGTTTTGTTAAGATACGAACACTTGTGAATAAAAAGATATTCGTAAAATACTATATACCCCTCTATATAGAAATAAAATTGTTATAAATATAACTGATTCTTTCTTTCTTTTAAACCCTAAAACTCAAGGATAAGTTAAGTGGCAGTGGGTACGGTCTATTAATTAATATAATTTAGCATTTAGTGCTTACACCACATCCTCAATGTCGTAATGTAAAATTATATTAGTAGATACTTGACTTATACCATACGTCCAAAGTGGTTTTAACACCGCCTTATAAATGGATTGAATCAATGTAATGTAGATGATGTTCGTCAAAATGTTTGTACTCGTTCTTTCTATGCAGATTTTTTTTTGCCACGATGGGTGTTAAATCTAAACATATTATGTATAAACGTAGTGTCAATTCATTAATAGCTTAGTAACTAAATTAAAATCATTTGTCCTCCATTCATCCATAGAGTTGTGGTTATGCATTAAATTTAGTCTTTGGAAATAAACTTTTATTACCTTAGTTTCAAGTCTTACTATTTTACCCTTTAAAACAAACACAAACAAAGAGAATACAAAAAAAATCTAAGTTTTAACCAGTTATATTAAATTTCAAACTGAAAATTTAAACAGGATATATGCATTCTGCATTACTGCAATTTCTATGAATGATGACGTTTAAGCTGAAGTAGCTCGTCGACAAGTTCCTACCAATATCACCAATTTTTGTTTTTATTTTTTCATAAGAATCTTTCATGTTATCAATTGTCTTTATTATATATAAAAGAAAAAATGTTTTAACTTAAAGGGTTGAATAAATGGAGTGAATACTTATTTTCTAACTTATATTAAAAAAGACGAGACGTGAAAAACTGAACTTGTTTAATGTTACTTGTAAATTTATGTGTAATTTACATTAATAAAGAGGCAGCAACTTGAACAAAAGACTTGTAAAAAATAAGTATTATCAATAGACCGTGATATTAGCAAAACAAGCTGATTTACCAATGTCACTTTTAAGAGTTACAGTATTTTCGTACAGTATTTTTGGACGATATGAGACATTATGTTCTGAAGTGTATTATATTCTATCGTTACATTAAATATCAATACACCAATATCTGTTGTAATGAGGATTGTCTTTATACGAAGGATAATTGATAAGTGTCTCTTACTAAATAAAAAATACTTTTGATTTCACACGTAATGTAAAAATAGTTTTCAATATCAAAATAAAAAAAATGTAAAATACACAGATAAAATGTTATATAACCTTGATATTATGGCTAGATACTTACAGTTATCTGGGCAGAGGGAGCCGTCAAAGCCACATCGAGGGGTGTCTGGTGGAGGGGTGATACGTCCTCCCGCCCAATGAATAGGACGATTTTCTATGAACTGTAGAGAAGAATTTGCTGCTACATATGTTGCCACCACCTGTAAACGATATTAGAATGTACTCAAATGTCTAAAATATCATTATTTAATATAAATTGCATAGGTTCTAAAAAGTGAAGACAATTTTTTTTTTCAATCTCAGACGACTGGAATGAGTATATAGACAAAATATAAACAATTAATAAAGTCTTTACATCACGTTGTTTGAGAAAATTATGTAAACAGAAAAAAACTTCTTGTAAAAATCCTGTTTTCGCAATATCTTTATCAAACAAAAACTTAAGACACAAGGCGTCTTGTCATAACAACTCTTATACTGTTTTACTCAAGTTTGTTTCTTTGTCACAAACAATTATCTTCTCTCTGCTAGTTGATGTGCTACGACGCCATGTAATTGGAAAAAGAGAATGATGTTGTCAATTGTTTTGTTAAGAAATATGAAAGTTATATAAGAGTGGATATAACTACAATACAACTTGGTCATTAAAAATATAGACTATCCCGGTGATAGTCAGTTTCGCAATTAAATATAAATTAAATACTGTCTAATAAACAGGAATCATAATAGATACATAAAAAGTTTTAATAGTTTTTTCATGATTTTGTTTAGGACTATTTTATTTTTGAGACCTTATTTGTTGTATCGAATAATTTTATGTGATTTTTTATTTATTTTATATTTTATATTGTTAGCAATTCCTCTCTAAGACCCTATCAAACCCAACCTTTCATATATTGTGCTGTCCAAACTTATGTTATATATCATATGTGAATGTGGGTTTATTAGTTTGTTACGCTTTCTTACCGGAATTACGCAACAGATCATTATTATATTTTGCACAGATGTTGTCAGGGGTACGAAAAAATAACTATGGTACCTTATATCCCGAAAAAAATATTAGTCAATTGTCTGTTGTTGAAGTTGAAGTTAAGTTTTTGTTTATAAAAGTTGGGTGTGAAACTCTAATTTCAAATATGTAAAAAAATGTTACATTCCAATTGTCTTCGATAGCTTCAAATCGTTACTATGGAAATGTATGCAAAGGTATCGAAAGTTAATCAATCGATCGCACTCAAAACGTGAAAGGAGAAGTTCAAGAGACAACTCTTCTCGTCTTTCACTGAATGTATACACACATCGTACATACCTTATTCGTTACCTACCTTACCTTACCTTACCTTATTCGTTACATTAAGTTTGCTTTTTTATACTATTCGTACAAACGTGGAATCTAAAAAGATAGTTTATGGAGTTATTTATGTTTAAAAAATCATTTTACACCTTATGATTCATAAGACTTGAAAATGTTCCTTCCTAATCAATTCTTACCAATAAATTTATTGGTGTAGGAGTGGCATAAGCAGAACAAGAACTATTGGGCTGAACAGGGAATAATTGTGACTACAAAAAAGAATACTCTCATTAAGAAAATACCTCAATATATACAACTCTTCAGGAAGTGTATCAGTATATGTCGAGAACCCTTTTTTGACTGGACCACTTTTAATGATTTTTTTGTGTACTGAATCGTTTAATTAAGATTCACAACTGAAGGAGCTACAATACAGTACCTATATATATATATTTTAAATAACTAATTATATGGTCCGTATTCTTGTGATGATAAACAACAAGGTTGCTTAAATACACCTTAGAAATTGATGAAAAACATTCGTTACCAATACACATTAATATAAAAAATACAATATAGTCGTTGTATTATAACATTGACATTAACCGACATGAAAATTGATAGAAATATATATTCGAATAAATAAATAAAGCACGACACAATTCTCTGCGCCTTAGAAGCTTGCCATGTTAATGTAATTCTATAATATTTCCTCTTAAGTACCGTTCCAACAAACACTATGAAAATTTGTAAAATCACTCAAATATTAGGGCAAAATATTACTACATATTGAGTATGCGTTCCTTTTCTGTGTATTAGATTGTAATAAAATTTTGATTCGTTGTAAAACCATTCCTACAAGTGGTGTTTAATGTATATTATATTCGAATAACTGCTCTAGGAAAATTAAAAATAAATAGATTCAGTTTATGGTTCTTTAGCATCGTAATTAAAAACTTTGAAAACGAGAATGTAAATTTTATTAAGTTAACATTTAAATAAGAAAAATATCACATTTATATAGTTTTGAATAATTTTAATGGAAACCGATTGAGTTGAGTGAATATCTCAAAGGTATTTTATATTCAACTCTAATAAGTTCTCGTCAAGACATTTATTTTAAAATGACAGTATATAAATGGATAAACATTACCTCTATAAATATATTCTGTCTGAGTCTTTAAGATAGACGATGTAATTCGATTCACTATAACCTATTTAAGCGTATATCTTTTTACAAAGAAAAGTTCTACCCTGATTTTATCGAAAACATTTAAAATTGAGATTAAGAAAGTTTTTACAGAGACTTAAACGAAGAGTCAAAAGAGGTAAAATTTTGACTTAAAAATATTTAAAAAAAAATATTCTTATATAATTTATTATGGATATGTTTGTTTGTATATTATGCTTTTACACCTTAACTATTCTATTGATATTCTGTTATGATAGAGGAGGGCAAAAGAACGTTCGGTTTACTGACGAGAAGTGATTACTGATTCCCACGAACTCTTGCAACATTCGAGAAATCACAAGAGCGTTGCTAGCTTTGAAAATAATCCTGCACTAGGTACTCGTTTTTATGGATAGAGAAATGTGTGCTGTATTCTATAGTTTTGTATTATTTTTTTATATATGAAAGGTATTTTATGTCCAAAAAATATCAATAATAAGGAGCATCAGAAAAATAATCAAAGAATGACAGTCTGAGAGAACAAGACTATTTTCAGTGCTGCGCCATGAATTTAGCTGCTGGAAAAAAATAGTTGTTCTATGTTTATTTGTTTTTAAAATGTTACAAAAATTGTCATTTAACTACCTTTTCCTTAACAGCCAAGGCCAATTACATTCTTCTTAATAACTCTTAGTATTTACTAAGTCCATTCCATATTTACCAAAGTCCATTGAGCGGTACTCAACCCATTTGGATTCATTACCGTCCAATGGGCTGTTCGGTGATACAGGATGCCCTACATAACTATAATGAAATCATTAACATTTCTAAGTGGTTGGTATCAGCAATTCTCTTAAACATATTTATGAAAATATTTATAAAATTTAAACAATAAGCTGTTTTATTTAAACTATATAAAAAGCAACAAAAAAATCAAAACATTTTCTTAAACATTTTTACATTCTCTATTATTTTTAATTAATAGTAACATTTATTAGATGCTTTTACTGTAATAACAGTCCACTCTAAGTGTAAATATTCCTTTAATTTTTTCATATGCAAGCTGATGCCAGCAATTTATTACCTTTATGTTACACCACTTATATAAATTAAGTTTCAAAATATTTTAATATAATTAAAAATGTAATTAACTTTTCTAAATTTATAAAACATTACTTTAATAAGCGTCCAAAATTAGATGGATTAATTATAGATAATATTCTCTGAAATATCAGAATTTTGGTTAGTATCAATTATAACGATGAATAATAATAATTATTTATTATATTAACGTTGTTAAATTCTAGATTTAAAACATATCCATCACTTTACCGGTTCATATCATTGATTTATAATAAGGGATGGTTAAAAATTTATTATCGATTTTAATTTTCATTGTTAAGTATTTTTTTTATTCTGTGGAAATTATTTATATTTTTTAATAATGTTATATATTGTTACTGTATAGACAAATATATTGTTTTCACATTTACTAAAATCTATTAACCCTTTTCTTGCATTGAAAAGAAAAAATATATGATGTCGACGGTAATGTTTTGATTTAACAGACAAACAATTTTCCTTTATAATAATTTCAACAGCTAACATATAGTAGCTAAGTATTCTAAATATTGAAAATATGTACGAACATGCGCTTTTAAAATTGAGAAAACATGTTATGAAATATTATATGTCTGGCAATCTCATATTTCAAGTCACAAATGAATAGCAAACTGCCAAAATGTACAGTAATTTTCTGTTTGAGAATCGATGTTCTGAGCAAGAATTATTACGATATTAAATACAACAATGAAATAAAACTTTATTTATAAATTGATATCAAATTAGAATCAAAGCATATCACTTTGAAATTATTATTTTAATATAACGCGCAAAACCAATCCATAATTTCGATATGTAACAGATGAAATAAAAAACTAGTAAGCAAAATAATATATTATTAACAAAAAGATCGCTGCCTCATCGTATATTTTTAAAGCAGGATATCTTTCCATAAGTAAAGCCTAGTAACAAAATTAGACCCTTTCAGATGTATAAAGAACCCTTTTATCCAAAGGATAATCACACGCTATCTTAGTAACTCATCAGACCCTTCTCTTTATAAATAAGAAAGAGTCTTTTCGTTTTTCAAAGGTGTGAAAGCTTTGACGGTGTTCATCGCGTTACTGGAAGTTATTTTAATTAAATCTATCATTATTTCAACAAAGTCATTATTTTATTTTGAAGTAATGAAAATTTGATACTATAATTATTTATTCAATGAATAATAACATTGTAATTATAAGTTCGAACTCATTAATCAATCTGACCATTTCAATACAGTATCGAATGATTAACGCTTTTATAATGAGGGAATTAGACTAATTAGTACGTACAGGAGTCAGAAGCAAAGGAAAATACATATTATAAGAATAATTAAAAAATGATATTTAAAACTGCTTCAAAAATAATTTTCGTAAAAAAATTAGGTACGTATAATTTATAACTTTCAAATTGTGCATTTGCAATATCAAATATTAAATATTTTGGGTAGACCTCGAAGAATTCGGTCTGCCCATTCATTTTTATACACTTTTACATTTTTATTTATAGCCTGATTATTACTAAAAACTACTTACACCTCACTAATAATGTAATATATATGAAAACCAAAAAAACAAACTTTCTTTTAAAATTATACGGATCTTTATTGGAAAAAAGACTGAAATACTGTTCTGAGGTTAAATATAAAGGATGTTTTTGAACCAAGTTTTTAATTATTAATAAGAATCTTGTGATCTCTCAGCCATTAGCATTTATAAGATATGATTTACATTTTTTTTCGTCTTTTTCTTCCGCATTAGAGAAATAATCTTTGTGTCGCGAGAAAATTTATATGTGGTTACAAATAACAACCACATTCAAAACAATAATACGTGGATCACACGAAGTTCCGTATCCGAATCCATCCCACACCCTTTATGATATATTGACAAACAAAAAATATAAAGTGAAACATTGATTCTAACCATCAGATATTCGAAAAACATTCCTTATATTGCTAGACGTATCGTTTAATTTTATCGGTTGTCAATGCATTGGAAAACTATATGTAGGAAATCTGTAAGATCAAAAGATATGTATTTTTTCAAACGACAGACTTGCTATTTCAATTCATCCATAATAGAATTACATAAACACTTTAAATTTATTTTAAATTAATGATCCATGCTATAATATTCTTATCCAGATATAATATTTTTTTAACTTAAAAGGGACAATTTAACCCATTCAATAATATAATTTAGTAAACTTTCTTAAAATATACACTTATTACACTTGATTTCCCAATCGTAAACTGAAATGAAGATGAACAAACAAGGTTCTTCAAGAAACAACCCAAACAATAAAGTTAATAAAATTTCAGCTGGTTAACTAAACTGATAAAAATTGATCATCTTTATAGCATACTTGTTAACCTTGAAATACTTGACCACCTTAATTACAGTTTTTGGTTATTTAAATTATTATTATTATATGGTTATTTAAATTATTATTATTATTATTATACGTAACTGGAATAAAAAAAATATACGATATCAGCCGGACGTTATAAAGATATTGTTATATAGGTTACTAGATTAAAAAACCGTCTTTAAAAGTTGTTGGCGATTTTTATTCATTCATTTAATGTTATTCAAATTCTATAGGAATGGGACTTAATTATTAATACTTTTTACAAATGATTCTCGTCACACAAAGAAGCTTTTTCCGTAACACTAATGCAATTACAAAGAACTTAAATAAACGCACTGGGTTGGAAAATCAATTTGTATAAGAAATATGTGATAAAATTTGTTTTCAGAGACATTCAGAACCATTTGTGTGCGTAAGATCGTAAAAGAGAAGAGATTCTACTGACCTGAAATTTGCTTGTGTTGGGATTCATATCCAGTAGCGAGTAAGACGCCACTCGGTCGCCATTCCCGTTGATTATCACTTCTCCAGTTATACCTATAAGGAATAAATTATTTAATTGGACAGATAAAACCTTTTATGATATAGTTAAAAATAAAACTCACTGAAAAGCGTGTTCAGCCCTGTATGACTTATTAGTAAATAAGAAATGAGTACAAGTTTAGGGAAAAAAACATTTATATATGTCAGAGAAACTTAGATAAAGTAAACAATCAAAGATAATAGATAAATAACTCGAACTTATTTTAATTTATCAACACCTCCAACATAGGCATAATAAACACACACAGACTTTAAAACATAACATGAATGTGAGCTGAAAATCTATTAAATTAATTTATTACGGAGGACAGTAACATAAACGAGATATAATATTTTTATGAGACTTGATAGCCGCGTTTGAATACGTTATCATTGCATTATTTACCTTGTGTTCATTAAAAAAAGACCTAAAATCGCTTAAATTATTAGCAAAATAAAACTTTTTTTATAAAGTATTAAATTTATTACGCTTATGACAGATCTTTGAAATACTTTATTTTTGAACGCCATAATGATATACAAAACTTGGAAAAATGGCATTGGCCCTGTATTGTGTGCCTTACCAAGAAACACTTAAGAAAGATGACAAATTATCATAAATAACTAAAATCCTTTTTCCGTGATCAAAATTTTGTAAAATATTCCGAACATATGTTAAATGATTAGAATCGAAAATATAGACGAGTTAAAAATAATTTTATCTTCAAAATATTAACACTATTGAGGATAAAACAAACAAACCACGTAGTTAAAAACATGCATAACATCTGGAATAATTTACATTCATGCGGTATTTTGTGCTATAATCAAATAGTATTTTTAAATAAATGACCTTGGAAAGTCCGATTCCACATATTCTTAATCACCGTTGCTCCATCAAGCTGTCCTCGAGGATTTGCAGCTTGTCGCAAAGTGTCGTTTAGAGCCAGAGCGTAGAGGAGAACCGCATCGTAGAATGCTGCCACGAACGTTGAAACCACTTCTCCTTTCCCAAATGTGTAGTTGTATTTTCTGGCTGCTAGATCTTTGACCTTAAAAATATTGATGACTCTAGAACAAATTTCTAATATTCATAAATATTAAATTATTTATGGAGCTTTTATCCGTCCATGAACTTTTCCTCATGGAACTGAAGAGTATATTTTGATAAGTGCAATGAACTTATTTGACATTTAAAACTTTGATGTTGAACAAATTTAAATAAATGTATACAGATATATATAAATGGCGGATATAGTGGCGGATTCAATATGGCTAATTAACCTTTAATTTTACAAATCCGATCTAACTGTCGACTCTCACTACTCGTATGTTGAATTTTACAAATCGAACCCTGGATTCGTGATCAATGACAGTGAAGGCAATAGAGCCCATATACCAAATTTTATGAAAATCTGTTGTTCTAGTAAGTCACCACGTGTCACGTGTTTTTAGTAATTATATAGTATTTTATTCGATTTCGAAAGTTTTAACCCATAAGTTTTGAAAGTAAATCAATACCTTTCATTATGGATGCTAAGTGCTTCAATCGAGTTCATGATGATGATATTATAATGAAGTTAGAACAACAAAATTTTGTGGTTTCGGTCCGAGAGTAAGAAATCAAGACCTTTACATCGACTACCTATAAGTCTTTATTAGATTAAACCAATTTTGGTAAGCATGGGGTACTTCGTTAAAAAAGAAAAACTCATATATATGATAATATATACATATATATATATATATATGTATATATTACTAACTGTTGTACCTGATCTGAAAACTCTAAATATTCTTTTTTCTCCGGAGCGGGGCTGGTGACGGTAAGGACAGCACTATATGCACGTCTCGCCCTCTCATTTCTTTCTTCAGTATCACCTTCCACTTTCCACGGCTCTTTGGACGACGCCGATGCCAAACTGTTTTATTGATATATTTAATTTTTTCTATATGAAACAGTGATTAACACTCTCTTTTTTACTTATTTCTTAATATAAACTGATATATTTTTTAATAATTTAGCAAAATAAGACAATCTTCTTTAACTGTTTTAATAATATGTGTGATGTTAGATGAGTACAATACTAACTTTGAGAACAGTTCGATATTGAAGAACACATATTCGCCAGAGGACACCATGTTGAGGTCATCTGCTGCCAACATTATCTCTCGCACCGTGCTTGGATTCGCGCACACTACCACAACTAAAACAAATATTATATAGAAAAAAACATACCAATATATTTAATTTCTCATCGAATTTATAATAAACAAAAAACATTGGCTAATTAATTCATACAATGTACAGGAATACGAAATAAAAAAGTGCAAACCAACACCACTTATACCAACACCTCGCAAATATTCAACTATCAATTGGCAAAAAAAACCGACGATTTCTAAATATGAAATCATTTTACAAACGACATTTGGACTGACCAATCTGATCTGTTTATAGACAACAATAGAGAGGAAAATAATATCGAGGCAATCGGATTATTAATCATATTAACAATAAGAAGCTAAAAAATACATGTTTTATACATCGAAGATATCACTTCTAAATAACATTCTCTCACACATACTTTACTCCTTTAGAAAGTGAAAATTATAATCAATTAATATAATGTCATAAAAAATACGTTGAACTGTAATACAATAGAGAAAGATCTGACGGCAATTAAGTTGTCTTTGTGAAATCAGCAATAATTTGCCGCGGGGAAGACGTCCATTGTTTCAGAAGGCTACTTGAATCCTCAAACTTTTCTTAATTACAATTTCATTTTGATCCTTTATTTGAATAATATAATATATAATTTGTCTGGAATCAGCTGCCTGAGATTAAAGACGCATGATTTTAATACAATTTCTTCTTTATTAATTTTGTATATTTTATCAAACTTACTTTTTTTTACAGTCGTTAGTGTAAAAAAAACAATGAACATTCGTTAAATAATATTTTTTCACAGTAACAACTCTATTGTAATCGACTTCATGGTAAAGTAAACCATTTACATTTTCATGGAAGATATATAATAAAAATATGTCCATAAATTCTTATTATACACAAACCACAATATATCATCATAGTACACATTTATTATTATAATTCACATATAATATGTTTATGTACACCAAATCAAATAATACTTTTATATCATACACATTCCTTACGTAGAAGTAGAAGAAAGAAATATTACAAATAGGAATATTATGTCACACAAAGTTCTTAAAATGCAAATTAAGTTATTTCCATTTCCCAGCGCAGATTGAAACTAAGCAGAAGTTTTCCTTCCATTTTAATATAATTCTGTTCTTAAATATTTAAGACATTCCTTTCCTAAAAATACTTACGAAAAGCATTACATCATTTTATCCGGAACTTTTCTTACATTAAATACAAAAATTATAAAATTACAAATGTAATTACAATTCCTTAAATATGAATTTATAAACCTGATACAAATACTCACTTCTCGTGCTAAGAGAAAGTTTTTGTAGGAGTTCTTTAATTTTAGTGGTAGTTATATTAGTTTCGTCAAATGGAATATTCCATATGTTCCCTGTCCCTTTTTTCTGGAGGACGGAGAAGACCGCGCTGAGTGTCATGAAGCAAGGACTGTTGCCTTTGCCGGTAGAAGGATTATTGTTGTGGTAAAGCATTCCCAGTTTACGCCAATTGAACTCCTGAAACAAAACAAAATTATAAAACTATAAAAAAAGATAAAAAAAACATTAATTATGCACAGACAAAAAACAATTTAGAATAAAAGGGAAATTTATGATATTAATAAACATTTATAATACTTTCCTTAACTTTATAAGAATAAATAAATAATTAGAAACAAATATTAAACATATACAGGGAGTATTAAAAGAAATAATCGAATATAGTACATTGGCTAATAATTTTACAGCTAAATCATTAATCTTCTTTCAACTTATCCCCGAAACCCTAGACAAGGTAAATTGTTAAAGTGTTACATAACACCACTTTAAACCTAAACCAATTCAACAGAAGATATACCCGGATAAAATAAATCCACATAAAAAATGGCCAACAAAGAACAAAATAGATCATACAGAAGAATAACGAAAGCAAGCAAGAGACTAAAGAAATAAGTATGAGAACAAATAAGCTATTTATATTTAATTGAAGTAAAATATTTGCTAAAACGAGAATATATATTTTTGCAAAATATTTGTAATCTTTTCAATTATAATTTTTTCTCTTTGTCAAAATTTAATTACATGACATTAATATTTAAAAAAAAGTCAATAAAATTTACAATGCTTTATTTACAAACATCTTTTCATTAAAAGTCATTATGGCGTCACCAATGTCTTCCCTTATGACATGAAAGTCGCAAAAGAATTTATATAAATATATTTTTCAATTTCTAAATCTAATCTTTTTCAACTAGTAAAGCTACCATACGTCAAACTGATTATAAAATATTGACGCCTTTGAAAGTAAAAGAGTCAAGGTTTTTTTAGATTTGCTTGTTATTATTTGACTTGGTTCCAAGCATTTTGTAAACTATAATATGTTTATGTTTATGTTTATGTCAGTTTGTTAAAATAATTGATTTATGATTTATACAATATATAAACAATATAATACAACTTTGCTAACAATAATAAACTCTTTGTTAATTTAATTCAAATTGAATACCAAAGATTTTATACTTAGATAAGAAAAAAAATAATTAATTTTAAAAGAGGAAGGTACAAATAACATTATCTTTAAAATAACAAATACAAAACGTTGGATAAAATAAATATTATCAAAATACGCTAATTAATAGTAGTTTTATTTGGCGGTGTAGAAGTCGTGAAAATCGTATAAATAACATTATTTTACATCGCACAGACAAATATTTTGTTCAGAATATATACTACTATTGTTAAAATAATTATTTTTTGGAAATTTGCAGTTTGGATCAAATAAAAACTACCAAATTTGCACGATATAGAAAATGAAAGACAAAATCTAAAGTAAAATTTCTAGAAAATTTTATTTCATTTTCTTGAAGGTCTCAATATTAACGGGCGTAGGAAAATATTATATATTATTCTACTTGTTTAAAAAAAGAACACGTATATAATTCAATATATTAATATGTGATACGCGTTTGAGGTGTGAGCATATGAATAACTAACTTCCTAGGTGGAGCTCTTATAAGAATACTAAGATTGTCAACTAATCACATCATATATCTTATAATTAAAGTATTTTGTGCAAATAAAATTTTTGACAAGGATAACAACCATTTAAGGTCATAAGAATAATTAATAAAACAGAAACATATTGAAACCGATATAAAGTTAATAGGTTCTAGAAAAAATACAAGACAAAATTGTTGTTACATTACTTAACTTGTTTCTGACACCTTTCTTACTAACAACTGTTTCTGATCTTTGTGACAAAAAATATTATAAGATGAGGGAAAAACGTTATTGCCACTGATTTTATATCATAGATATTACTTTCTTCACTAGTAACACTTAAAAAAAAATAAACATAACCAACAAAGCGAGAACAGAAAAAATAAAACACAATAGTTTCGAAACATATTTTAAAAGCACCAAAACAACACAATAACAACATCAAGAGTTGACATGACCAGTTTACCTCAAAGACTTTTCGGATCGCCACACCGGCCTGAGTGTAGCTTCCCATCATTCTCGTTAAAGTCATATAACTAGGACTTTTGTAACCAAAAGCCTCAGCTTGTGCTCCCGCTGTAATTACTGGGATTCCCCAAGAACCAGCATACCTTGCTACAGGTGCAATTACATATTCACAACCCGGGCCTATGAAAGCATCTGCAAATTATTCGTCAAATTTACATTTATTTCATAATCTAGTACAACAATAATTTTGACATTAATTATAGGGAAATTTGTCCCATAAAACGTACCTGCAGAGCCATTAACATAGAATTCAAAAGCAGCGAGAGGACCTTCCACCGACGAACACCTCGTATCTCTATAATCGACTAATATTTTCCATCCCGGTAAAGGTCCGTCAGTTCGAGTCATAGCTAGTATTGCCATTTCAACGATTGGCAGAACTTTAGCTAAAGAAAACACTTGGGTTGAATCCGCTGGTAACAAAACTCCTAATTTTAATATTTTTTCGTTAAACTGATGAACTTCAGGTCTGAGATTAAAATTAGTTTTTTTCACATAAAACGGATTCTTGGCTAAATCATGGGGATATCCCAAAGCCCGTAAATCGTCGTAGACATCTTTTGCAATAAGGATATCATCTGTACTCTTAGTATCATTTGTAGTATCTTCTTTATTATTGTAATAACTATAATATTTGCTCAATTCTTGGACTTCTGGTGGAGAGTATTTATCTGACGTTTCATCCTCAGTTTTGTATTGAGTGGACGTAGTGCTCTTCACCAAGTTATTTTCTATTAATTTATCGCTTATATTACGATGACGTACTTTATAATTGTCTATATTTAAATCATTACTATTATAATGATTGGGTCTGTCTTTGAACAAATTTATTTTATTAACACTATCATCACACGTAATTATCACATTAAATAAACATAAATAAAAAACGAGGAATGAGAGTGTATTATTATACATATGCATTTTTGATAGTTTCAGCGTTGTTTTAATCTCCCGTGTTTTAACATTGTCCAAAGGTTCACTTCGTTGCACAATTGGTTTTTGATGTCCATTTTCTCCCCTCTGAATCGATCTGGATTTCTCTGCATACGACGTTTCTCTACTGCAACTCCTTAGGAAATGTGAAGGGAGAATCGCATAAACGACCTCTCTTAGCATTTTATTGTTAATTTATCTCATTTTGCCTGTCTATCTATTTCTTCTTCCATCAATGTACAATGATCTGTTTAATTTTACGAAGCACCTCATAAGCGACGATTGTTAAAAATGATCGACATTCGACATGTTCGTAGATATAATAAAGTAAGTTGTGAACGCTGGTCGGTTTATTTAAAAATTCAATTCTTTGTCGTCATAAACACAATATATAAGGATACTACACATTCAAAGCGGCTCACCGTTTATATATTATCCTTTTATTTAATTAATTTAAATAATCTACTTCCTGCATAACAATGTTCCCGATATATTGATATTTATATTATATTATTAGTTTTGCGATTGTTTAACATGTTTTTAATTAATGCACTAACTAATTAATTCTCATATATTGCTTTTAATTTAATTTTATATTATTTTAGCACATATACATATACATACATACATATACTTGACAGTTATACATAATATTTAAATAAAAATACATCTTTTTATTATTAATTCTTTTTTTGATACCTAAAACTACGAAATATATATTAAAAAAAACAAAAATACGAAATAAAATAAATTTACATATTTTATTTACAGTCAGTAAAGTGTCGTCGATATTGAAATAAAAGATTGAATCAATTTCTCCAAAATTTTGAATTAAATGTTAGAAAATTTATTTAATAAATATATTAAAAAAAAAATACAGTTTTAAAATATCTTGAATGTCGTTCGATGTTATTTTAAATAATTATGGAGAGGAACACTTGTACGAGTCTTTATCCTCAGCGACCTTCACTTGACATATTTTCTATCAAACATGTGAGCGCTATTTTTATCGGGGTAAGAGGAAGTATATATTTAGATTTATAATGAGTTGTTAGTGCAACTGTAAATAGACTTGTGATATGGGTATTGTTATTGTTTTTAAATTTTATATTACTTAATACCAAATACCTCCACTTCCACAAGTCCTTAGCTTAAAAAATATTTTTTTTTGTTTTAATTTATCTCAAAATACCAGACAAAGAATTTCTTGGTACAAGATAAAACCTGGAATGTTCCTTTGATAAAAAAAATGGATTGGAAGCGGATTTGGAAGTCAACCATTACGTCGCAAAACTTTTAAATTCAACAAAAAATTCTAGCGTTAGTTACATATTGAACAAACAACAAATGTTAACTGATCTTTATTAAAAATAGCAATGTAAATAACAAAGTGTTATTTTAGTAGCAATGTAGTTATTTTATTCTGTTATTCTATTACAAATATAAAATAATACTATTATATTTGTAATAGCTTGGTATTATTGGAAAGATTTTTTTTTTTCAGTTTCAGTCATATTAAGTGGAAGATATATATATATATTCTATCAAGAATGACTGTTTATTACTTTTTCAGCAATAACGATTATAACGTACCATTTTCAAGGTCTTTAATTACTAGAAGTTTAATTGACAACTAACTATTCGTGTGCTTTTGCAACATAGTCACGTTAAGACACTTGTCTGAACTTTTATATCAATAAAATATATATATAATATTTATATATTATTTATATTGTAACGTCGATATATAAATAACTGTTAAAATATTTTAATTTTATTATTAATTATACGCTTGACCTTGTGTATATCGATAACTATTTCCTATTTTAGAAATAAATTCAAATTTTCGTGTCGTTTTATAATTCCGCAACATTATTTCAATTTGAATAATTCATAAACGATTGTTCATTTATTATAAAAAAAAACTGGACATTTACAATAAAATAATAATGTTTATAAATATTTTCTTGAATAATGACTATAAATGTCTATTTAAAACAAATTTTATTTTATTATATAGTAAAGAATGATATATCCCGAAATTAAGAAACTTTATCCAAGGGCGTAGCATATGCAGGTTATATCATATTAATGTATTATAGTATTATAAAGCTATAAAGAGTAGAGTGTACGTTTGTTAATATGTCGGATTTTTGGAGTACCTATGGATAATGAGTAATCTTCGAAAGTATCATCTAAAAAATCTTTTACCAAGTTTGTAAATGTACTTATAATATAGGCCGCATATCCGGCAAAATAAAAGGGATAATTTTCTAAATTAACGTAAAGAGTCAAACGAATCTTACGATGCCTTCTGCTTTTTAGAAGTAGTGATTGAGCCCAGACTTAGAGCTTCGATTCTCAAGCGATCTTTAGTTTATCAGATTGATAAACTCATCGCGACACAGGTATTATTATTGTAGCCGTCGCATTTTTGTAGAAGAAAAAAACTTATATTACTTATATTTTCAAATAATAATATTTTCTCGATATAATAGCGAAATAGTTACAACAAATTAGTTAGTAAATATATACAAATGTAAGTAGGGAGTAACGGACAGTAATAACTGAATTTTGTCGGACTGAAATATTTTGAGGGATATTACTGATTAAATAAAATTTACATGACCAGACATTCTTTTAAACTGTATAATACTAGTGACACGTTATGTAAATCACATTGTGACAAGCCAATATTGCATTTTGTTTTAAATAGATAATAAAGATAACACTCATGACAAGATCGTCGTTATTATGACATCGGATAAAGATAAGATCAACATTGATTGAGATATATTGATTAACTTTGCATATAATTATACGCTTAATTAATTTAACATATTATTCATATTGTTACTTTATGTACTTGTTCACTTATTATGTGCTAGAATAATATAATGAATTGATTCTTTGTTTTTTGTTTGAACGTGGCCGAGGAACTGCTACATATGACAAATTTTTAAAAGTTTTGAATTCGAAGATTAATTTCTTGAGAAATGTAGAAACCACACGGAGACACAACTAGAAGTAATATTTGACTAAAAATATAATAACAATTAATTGTATATACGTGTCCATAAAATAATTTAAATGCTATTGTAATTAATTATCAGTCCGTTCTATAAGTTCTCAATAAAAATCCAAATAACTAATCTTCTTCGTTAGTAAAGCAGACAAAGTCACGGCCAACAGCCTTGTATAATCCATTAACCTTCAGCGGAGTTTTGTATTTCAATTCCTTAGTCTATAAATAAATTATCAGAATAAAATATAAATAAAAAAAAACTTAATAATTGCTTGAAACAAAAAGAAATGTGCAAAAGATTTTTTCATTCAAATAAGAAATTAAGAAACGGGAATGTTTTTAATGAAGAAAAATTATTTAAAGTAAAATTAAATAATAATGATTCTCCTTATATTTCTATCAATTTATTATTACGTTTTCGAAAATGTTAATTACATTTAATTATTCAGTCTCAATCGATGATTTATTCCTATTCCTACACAGATCTTAAGATGAATTCATAATCAACTTGTACATGTGTTTTGAATTAGAACTCGTTTTAAAGTCATTAAAAAAAACATATTAGAATCTCAATAATATAAATAAAAAACATTAAACAAGATTAAAAATTCCAATGAAATCCATCAATTATTTAAACATTTAATCTGGTTTATTCATTACTTTGGATTACGATTAACTTGTAATTTATTTAAATATATTCACTTATTTCATCCTACACTGGAAATGCTTGTTGCAAGTTTATATTAAAAATATGATATACGGAACCACATCTGTTGAGGCACACGTCAAATAGTCTTTACAACCAGTCGAGGTCGTGCCAACTATAAATAACAAGTGACATTGTGTTCCATGTATTTTTAGAAACTGGTTTCTATATTCTATCCGTCAAGTTTTTATGGTGTGATTTCGACATTCTGTAGCTATAATTGAAACTATATATAGACTTTATTAAACATTCTTGAAGTTCTTTATGGCATAATTATATATTTAAAAATTTTGGTAAAATTTGATACAATATTTAAGTTTTTCATTATGTGAACTCCCTCTTTTTTACATGTAAATAAAGTTGAAGTGTCTGTGTATAATTACAAATTAACTTCTTTTCACTGAATGCATATCAAAGTGTATACGGTACTTCCACTAAAAAAAAAAATCATAATTTTTTTCTGTCTGTTTCTTTATCTGTTTGATCTGGTAACCTCTGAAACGGCTGGACTGATTTTAACAGGACTTTCACTGATGGATAGCTGAATTTATGAGAAGTAATTTAAGTTAGTTTTATTTTAAACAAACTACAAGAACGCAGCCATGAGCACAGCTAGCTATATATATAAATTTCATCCAAATATAATAGTACTCAATGCGATAAGACAAGATTGCACAGACGGACGCTTCAAAGAACATTCATATTGTACTTAAAGATGTCTCAAAGAATATTTGACCGAAGAAAATACCAACTAAGATCAACACTGTGATGTGGATCAACACTAACGCCTAATGTAACGTAAATAGATGAGTGTATAGGAATATTTGACAGGAACTTGAATAAGTAAGTGTTTACCGGATTTTGAAGAAATACTTGGGATTTGAAAGATGATTTAAGAGAGTATCTTATATTTTACCGTTGATCTGATTGATATAAAACCTTGATTTTGTCTTTGATATTAAAGGTAACTTATACCATAAGTTCAAGTTATCAATTCATCTCTTTTATGCATATTATATGCATATGTTCAGAATATATCATATGCATAAGAGAGTAAAAATATTTTTATTTTGTATTATTTATAATATAGTTCATTTTTATCGAATACATTTCTCAAATTGTGGTAAAGTTAACGCCAGACATTTTTAAATGTATACGTTCTTATATCGAGTCTATTAAATATTAATTTATGTTGAACAATATGTAAAATAATATAAAAGCAGAAGCCGGAGATCTTTTTATGGCTCGTGCCATTTTATTTCAACAAACGAACATCAAAACACTTTTAGAAACATTGAAACAAGTTGTAAATGATCTGGATATAATCTAAATTGGATAGATTTATATACCATTATTAACATAAAATATAATTTTTTTTTATTAAAATGAAACTTTCTTTAACACGGACAGGACTTGAACCTGTGACCTTTGGACAACCCTCCAGCCTTGTGGAATCTGGCAGTCTTTATATGGACATAGGTGATATCTATTTGACTTCTTTCGTCTTAACTTTTTCATAAATTTAAATAAACTTAACATGACTAAACATTTTTATAGACATTTTCAAATACCATGAATTTATTTTTAGTCTGCAGCATGTTAAATATTGTAATCTTTTATTTATTATACAAGCCTCGCTTTGATCATAAATATAGTAGATACGAAAATTAAATTCAATCTTAAAATAGACGATAACATTTTTTGAAACCAAAATAACCTTTGGTATTTGAGCGGCGACTTCGAAATTAATTTTTTAAAGACAAGGTTGTTAATAATTTGCTTTTTAGCCTGTATTTTTTAATATTTTTAAGTAAAGTTAGAAAAACTACCAAGAAATATATTCACATTTTAAACAATGTATATGTTTACATAGAAAACAATTTAAGTGTATGTTTATGTATTATTCTTGTCTGTCTGTCATTTTTACTGTTTGTTTTCTCTCTCGATTTCAAAATACTATCTAAACTATTGAGTAGAAATAATTTGATAACCTTAACTCTACAAACAATTCCGTTTTATTAAAAATATATATTTTTTCATTAACACAGCGCAGGCGAACACGCTGGCAAATTCTAGTACCCAATTTTAAAAGATATATGTTTTTTAAGAAAACATATTTTTTTATAATTTTCTAAAATTTGTGCGCAAAATTTATTTTAGTATCACTTAAATTTTCTACGAAATAAAAAAACCTAACTTCGCACATCACAAACGTAAAAACCTATAGGGAGATATTATTTGTTAGCCATAGAATCAAGGTTAAGCACGTGTAGAATATATATAGAAGGGTCTATTTAAAATTAAACAGAGGATTAGGAATTTAATGCTATCCACCGGTTCAGGTTACAACAGTTCCCAGGATGTGTATACAAAATTCAGAATTGATAATATATTTATGACAAACCACTCTACCCACAGGCTTTTATGGCCACGTTGTAACATAAGAATGGCAATGGTTATGCGTATTTATAAAAGCGATAGTGATAGTGACTAACACACTGACAAAAGTACTGACTTTTATGTCGTCTATCCAAAAATAAGATTAGTAACGAATTTTGGCAATTTGATTGATATATTAAAAGATGAAACTTTGTATGTAGTATTGATTTAATTAAGTTAAAATCATAAAGATTTATATTTAAATAGTTCTAATAAATACTTAAAGCGACTTACTGGATGATTACTAAACAATCCTGTAGTAAAACGTATTGTTTGAATGAGAGTTTTAAGTTAAAAAAGATATTCAGATTATTTATAGTTACACTTTAGTGGTCGATTTATGATACTTAATAGAAATCTCTGATCAGTAACATTGTAAATTATCTATTAATACATTTTAGATAATACTTATTTATAATGAACTTTGCAAACTTTAAATTAAATTACTACCCCAAACTTAACTTATTTTTATATAAGTCACATCATTTAAGATTAATGGTAAAAGATCCGTAGACTCATAGATGTATTTTTTTATATTGTTCATTTATTAATATTATAAATCAACTTGATTTGATCAGATAACAGCACGACATTCTCTTTATTTTGCCGCTGCATAAAAGTCAGAGAATACAAGTCTTACATGCGGCTTCGCTCGTGAACTAAAAAAAATATTTTTAACTGACAGTAATTCCATCTAATACAGATTATTTCCTTTTCCGTAATTACATACACATTTGTTTACAGATTGTTTTATACATAATTAAAAATATGTAAAAATAACATACAATCAGACAGTTCTAATTCGGATAATAATGAAGATGAGACCGTGTTACGCGTTAAAAAAAAACACTTAAACTGCTCTACCGTCCTTATAGGTATAACTGAATATTAAATCATGATGTTTCTATATTTAGAAGATACACAAAAACTAATTATAGTTATAAGACCATACATACATAGTTGGAGTTTTTTGCATGTTAAAATAAATCGGTTTCTATTTTAAACTAGATAATGCTTAGCAACTAAATTGGAGTTCTATTTATTGATCATAGAACAGATGTTAAAAATTAATACCAATATTTTAAAACAAATATCTATGTCTGTTTTCGAATCTTAATGGAAAATATTTGTTGTGGCTTTCTCGAGTCACTGAATTTGCTAGGGTTCATTATACTCTAAATATTTAAAGCTTATTGATAGGAGTACTCAAAGAAAAAAATATTTAATCTTAGTGTATCTACAGGTCTGTGGGTGAAGCTGTATTGAGTATGTAACTGACTGTTTACAACATCATCTTTTTAAATAATGTCTCTTTGAAACAAGCAATTTCTATCCTTTTAATTGACTGTACCACGTATATTGTATATATTTTTTCATTGAAGTAGTTATTGATGTTGTACTTAAATCTTTTATAAGTTTTCTAGACTTTTCTATATGTAAACATTCATCCATATTTTTAACACCAAACTACTATGAATATTTTTGTTAGTGTTTATATAATAATTTGAGTCAATTATCACAATTAACTACATGGTGATTACATTTAATTAAAAAAAAATTAATAACTAATGAAAAGTAAACAATACTCATTTTATTTTACAGACATAATTTACAATGTTACAGTTAAATATTGTTTGTAGGCTACTCCAAATGATTTCTTATTCATTTTACCATTTACATGATTAACAGACATACGACTTCCATACTGTATACTTATATCAAAACCGTTTTAAAATATAAGAAACCTTCAATTTACCTTCAGATGTGAAATGCAAACATAAATAAATATAAACTCTGCAGAATTAAATTGAATGTATTAATGTTATTCATAAGAATTGATTTGTATTCTACGAATTTACATAACTTGCAGGTGTTGGAGATACATCAAAATTGTATGGATAAGGCATCTAGGAATGTTACTAACATATAAAATATATTTTAGTATACACGTTTTCTCTTTAACAGCAATATTGACAAGATGCCAAGGGTGACTTGTAAGCTGTATAAAATACGAGTACGTTACTTCTCACTTCTATGAAATTTCATAAATATGTTTGTTTGTATTATCTGGGTCATTTAATTTTAACTTCGGAAAGCTAAAATAATAATGCACACCTGGGTACAGCTGTAAAACTATTCTCTATATCAAATCGCAGGTCTATATTAGGTATTTAAATAAACAAATGTCAGAATCAGTTTGTTAATTGCAGTTATATAAAAGTATTAATACGCTTTGCAAAACTAGTTCTTGAAATTGATAAATTTACATTTTTGAACATGCGACTAAATTAAGCTCAGCTTAATGTTTTAATGGTGGCTTAAAATGATAAGGAACTCAATAATTAGGCAGCACTATAAAAAAGTTCTTACATTGTCAACAATGTTACAGGTGCCATATCTGATACACTAACGAAACACACATCAAAGAAAAAAAAAGCAGAAATACTGCTAAAGAAGCCGCCTAATTTTATGGAAAATATCTCTATGATTAGATCTCACTATTCTGTTTAGCAAAATAAAGACATATAAAGCATTTATTGAATTTATAAGTAGATTAATTGTTGAAGTTTATACATTATAGTAAAGTAAAATTTTACAGGGTGATTGTAAGCTATCATTTTGTTTTTGTTTCATGAAAAATATTTTCGCCTCGTAGTCCACCTTATTGTAGTAGTCATGATTTCTCTGTTAATTTTAAATATTTTGCCAAATTACTTGCTTTAAAACCATTAAATTTAATCTAATTAAAAAATATCAAAATCAAGCGTCGTCGTCAACGCGATAACAGTTTTAGCTTCACATTAAGCTACGTTCCTTAACATATAGTGTGCTAAAGACACCTCTCATCACCGACAAGACAATGTCAATTAAGCTATGAGCCGGTGCTGGCTCGTTAATGCGCGGACACGCTATGCTCGAACACCGTAGATACGAATATTTCCATATAAGATATGTTGAGCTTTCATTGAAAACTATTGACTGTTACAGTACTGTAGATGTAGATTTTTCTCTATATATAAATTAAATAAAATATTTTTTAGCCAATTTTTAACTAAGACAACCTTGATCCTTACCGCACTTAAATATAACTAAATTCTAATTATAAAAATAACTTTTACTAAATATTAGTTACAAAATATAAATTCGCATTGACCCCGAAAAAAATTGGGCAACCCGGTGTTTTTGATTTACAAATAAAAAAACCTCTTTTTGAGTATATATTTATCCTTCAATCCACTTTCATTTTGAGTGACTTATTTCAATATATATTTAGTTTAGTTAGTACAATTAGTTTATATATTGTAAGTATATAATTTGTACTCGTAATATGAACATTACAACTACATGAGTCTGAAATTCGTATTACTTTTTAAATAACATCACTACACACAGAAAGGCGGATATTATTCCCCATTATATATTATCCCCATTCCACCGGTGACGCTGTCACGGCCAGTAGGGCTAACAGCAGAGACACACAAAAAAAAAAAAAAGGATATTATTTAAATTAATCTGTCGACCAATAAGGTGTTCATTGCCTAAGAAATAGTAGATTTTTGATTCTTGATATTTTGAAATTTAATCTGACATTCAACTCGGAATTTCAAATCTAATTAATGTATACATTATAATTAATGAAGTTGATATAATATTTAATTTTAATAATCTGTTGTTTATCTGTTATTTTATTTTACAATATATCTAAATGAGTAGGAAAAAAAACTGGAATTCGCATCATTTACGAGTACGTAATATGAATTGGCAAAATATGACCACGGTGGAACATTATATATAAATTAATCTCAAATCACTCAGACATACCACCGTCTAACAAAACGATAGTTATAAATTTACTTCCATTTGGAAAGAACTTTGTAAAGAACTTTGTAAAATGGGTATTAATTGACTAAAAATCAATGTCTCACTTACTTGAATTGTTTGATCGGGCTGTCTATTACTCGTATGTTAAAACTAAACCTACCGACAATTCTTGTATACTTGTTCCTACCGCACGCGGTCAAATTGACCGGTAATTAAAAGTTATTTTATTATATAACGCAGGTAATAATGGAAATAACTAAAAGTAAAGTGTGAAGAAAATATTATATGCATATTCTAAGAATTGTCATGTTTATAGTTTGATAACGATATTATAACGTTTAAAAATGTGTAAGTTTTACAAAAGTTTAAGAACGGACCGGTACTTGGTAGGTTTAGTGTTAAATTCAAAAAAAGGATAATCGAAAAATTTACTTTGCTGTAAACTTTCTTATTTGGTGCAAATTAAGTAAAAATTAATTATTTGAATTGGTGCGCTACATTTATTTATCGAGACACAAACGCTACAATAAATTTCCAAGTGATTAATCTGGTTTGAGACGTACATTCACTTCACTTCATACTATTTCTATTATTACCGTAATCCGATACTTCTAATAATTTAAATATTTGTGTTTTTGGAATAGAATTAATCATACTAAAATACCAAATGCTATAAAATCCAATGAATATATATATAACTTGTAATTAATTGCTCCAATTATAATTAGCTATAAATTATATTTTATTACCGATAGCGGTTATTGGTCTATTATTAAATAACTCTAATAATTTATTAATATGACTTACATTAACGTCATGTGGAGTTTCTATTTGGGAAACTTACGTTAAGGCCAATTTGTTGCACATTTTATATCTTACGGAAATATAGGTATATATATTATACGCTTCTTTTGTGATTATAGCACAACTAACATAAACAGCGAAAACTTGTAAAAATGTGTCATGGATGTTTCACACACATGTGTCGAAAGATATACATATATAAAAATCAAATAAGTCGTAAATAAAAAAGAATACTTATAGTTCTTAGAACCAAAACAAAAGTATGGATTGTTTTTTAAAAATTAAATAATGTAAGTAGACAAAAAAAATTGCTAAAATATTTTTTGAACTTTTTTTAATGATGGAACCAATTTGTCTTTTTTTGTAAACATTTTCTTTTATTGAAATTATACTGTATGCCAATATATAAGTTATATTAAATAACATTTACAACGCCATCGATTTTAAATATGTGAAGATATCACACGGTTCTGAATACGTACAAAATGACTGACATTTCCACGTCAGATCTATTTTTATAAATAACTACTAATACTCACAGTATTTAAACATTTTCAACACTATCGACTAAACAATAAAATCTATATAGGACACAAGTAATAAACTCTGAAGGTTATGTAGGTAATAACAAAGTGATTACGGTTTTAAATTATTTTTAGCATAAAGTACAAAATATTAATTATTTAACCAAATTCTCTAACCATTATGTACATAGTTGTATTGTGTACTGGACGGCTTATCTTAAGATAGGTCTAAAGTTCAATTTCCAGTTCAAGTTTTTGTATACTTGTTATATTAATTATAATATATTACATAAATAAAATTACCAATAATACAAAATTTCATAAAAATATTGACACCTCGTGAATTATATATATTTAAAAACGTTTACATCATTACTATGTTTTTAATGTTAAAACAACTTTTGAAACAGAACAATTTTTTAAATAAGTGCTTCCAATTTTCATTTTATTTTTGCTTTAAGAGAAAGGGGAATAATTTACAAGTAAAAGTTATCAATTATAATTTCACGATTTTTATATTTTTTTATCAACATTTTTTAATATTTCAATTCATCTAACATTAATAACAAAAACATTTTTAATTATTGTTTTAGATACGAAAATGGTCTTTAAGATCTCACGACATTAAACCAAGTGATACACATATGGGCAAAAATAACCAATTAGTCGGTTAATTAGGGAGCTTTTTAAATGATCTCCGGGTGTAATTAAACGCTTTCATTTTAATAACAGAAGAACAAGTGCATCAATTTTATACTTAAATAGCAGTATTTCAGTAATTGGAGTTGAAATATTTCGAATAATTATGTAATAAAAAAATATATATAATGAACATAGATAGGACTCGAACTTTCGGCCTCTAGGAGTCCGTTGCGTCGCTCTGCCGACTGAGCTACCGCGTCATTACTCGCCTTGAAAAACTTTGCATTATAGTTATAATCCCCGGGACAGATGTGAAGTTTATTAATCTGATAATTCATAAGAATATAATTTAAAAACAAAGTAAGACTGACAAGATAGATGTTGTTTTTAAAGGTATTTAAGGTTTTTAAGGTATGCAACAATAGTTTACACTTATAGTACCCAGATTTAAAGAGAAGAGTGCCTTTTGAATATGATCGTCTTTTAAGAAAAAGATAACGAGATGCGTGATAGCACTATCATGGAAACTTACAATCAGAATTAATCTTTAAAGAGTATATTTTTATAATCATCATTGAAGGTTTCCTAATAACTGTTCGTAAAAAAATGTCAAATTATGATTGTTTTTAATATTTCTGATGGACTTCGTGCGTGATCGGTAATCTATCAAAACTTATAATGTTGTTAAATCATTTACTTTGATTATCGGGAAATATTACTCAATTGTATTAAGTTAATTAAATTAAGTTAGAATTATTTAAAAAAATAAAGGATTTTATAATATAATATGTTATATATTGTGATATACCATGGACGAGTTTAACAGAAGCGATTATAATATATACGAGTATATTTAACTATTATTTATCTTTTATTTTACAAAAAGTAATTCCGAGCACAATTAATTATTTATACATTAATTATTCTGTTGCTTGAGGCATTTTTTAATAATTAATTCAGGAGTTATTAAAAGGTTGCTTATATTTAAGCGTATTTTCTTAGTATATTTAAAAGAAATATACGAAATATTTTAACTTTGAGAAAAAATATTCCAACCTATCAATGTACATCTGGCTCATAATATAACGTACAAATGGCATATTCCAACTTTAAAGGAGATTTCCCAAGTTATAATACACTTTATAAGAGGGGAGGACCAAAGTTTTTGAAAGTTTGCATATTTTGTATCATAAAATTGTCCACATTACCTACTTTGTTATTTTTGTTGTTTTAAACGGACGCTTTTGTTAAGATTAAAATCAATGTATCATTTTAATTAATTTACTGACTTTTTCATTTCATGTTATGGAGTTATCAAGGTAATGATACGCCACGTTTTGCAGAATTATCTGATAATATAAGACCTAGTATTGATTGGTTAGTCATATAGATAAGTTGCTAGCGGATTATCTTTTTTTAGTTCCGTTTAAATAAATGTATAAAGACTCATTTGAATCAGTTTTATTGAAACTTTCGTAATCCTAGATGCACTCTACTTACTTACTTACGTTATTTAAATTGAAATTTGCTCATATTCAAGAGCACTGAGCTTTACGGAACTCATATTACTCGTATATATTTTCACTCAATAATAAAAATTTCTGCAACCTGTATAGCTTCTCTAAAGCTTTGATCGATTACATATTTTTTTTTGTTGTAATTTGATTTATTCGTAATTTTTTTGTCAATAAAGAGAATATTTTTCAGAGCCTTTCACCTGCATTTCGGGATGGAGAGAGTTTTGATGGATCTACTTTCTTTAATTGTGGGTAGGCAGCTACACTGCTGCTACAGCTCATATTTTGCTATATGCGAAAGATTCATAACGGAGATTTTTAATTCTCGCAATAAAATCATAAGAGACAACAAATTTCGAAGAATCCTTTTTTACACAACATTAAAACAGTTGTAGTTCAAACAAAACGTGGCGCCCCAAATTTTGTTGATATATCTATTGATACGAACATATGGCCAATACTAGGCTTTTGAAGGGTCTTCAAAATGATTTACAGATTCACTTTATATGAAGGCAACCACCGCGATCGCTTTTCTTTCACATTCGCGACCATATTATTATTTATTAATAAAGTGATGTAGCTGAATATTTAATACTTTTTGTGTGATATAAAGTCAAATTAATAAAATGTATATAATAAGTTTTTAAATTATAATAGTATTTATTGGTAGTGTATTTAGAGGCATATCTTATGGTTTTTGTTTTTAGCGCCCCATATGATTTATACCGAAAAAAGAACTTAAGTGTGTACCTACTAATAAAAAATAACGTAAGAAGTGTTGATCAGATTTTTCTTCTTATATTAAATCTACTCTGCTCAGATAAAGTAATAGTTATATATTTTTTTAATGCTATATTTAGTCACAACAAAAAAGAATACGATATTTTTTTAATTCATAATATAACTTAAAATATACGTTTTAAAGTTAATCAGTAATCAAAAATATATGTATCCAAAAGTAATGTAGTCATTTTTATATGAACCAGTCGCTGGCAAAAGAAAAAAAATCATTATAAATTAAATGATAAAAATAGCATAATACCACTATAATTCTAAGATTTTTACGATCACTGTATAAAAAACGTATTATTATATATAATATTATACAATATTAATAAAAAAACCCGTGTCATCATCATTATGAGGCATCAGATAAAGTGGTAACAGAAAACCGACGTGTGGCAAAGCGTGATAAAAAATTCGTTAAAGATTCTGCTTAAAGGTGAGCCTCCATCATCAAACTATATGCTAAGTAAGCTGTTATTTAGTAATTCTGATACTTTAAATATATTCTTAGTTCTAAGATCCACATTTCAAAACTTAATCAAGGAGAAAGAATGTATATTTATCTTAAGTTTATAATTATTTATAATATAACTCATTCTATTTAACTTGTTAATTTGAAAATTAAAGATTTTAGAATTATATCTATCCATTAATTTATTCCTGTGAAATTTGATCTTACAACGCTAACTTTTGGAGTAGAAAACATATATTGATTCATAATAGTGTAGCTTGTGGTAGCAACAGGAGAAAAATTGAAGTCATAAAACTAATCAATAATTGTATTTTATACATGACATAGATAAATATGAAATATAATAAATAATGTGTTTGGATAAAATAATAACAACCACATTGAAACTATATCAATCTTATATACAGTTTTCAATATGTAAGTCCTAAATAGTATTTGTTCCATCTTTTTTATGCGACAATACAAACTTAAACAATATTTCAGGAAATCTCTAGCTTTTAAATTATAAATATCCGAAATAGCTCTTTTTTCAGCAGTACTGTCCTATAACGAAACACCTTAAGACAAAATACTATGGAAATAAATAAAATAAAAGAGGCGAGGTCGTATTTACATCCGTTCATATAATTTTCTTAGCCTTTAAGGGCATTATTAATTTCAAACCAAAAAAAAACAGGACAGAAGAGAAACAGTTTATTTCGTCATAATGGGCAAAAAGTGCAATCACTCACGGAGACCTTTTACGAAAAAGGTAAGATATTCAGTAAAAATCAAAAGGGGACAAGAATAGATCCTTGTGGAACACCCTTCTTTAGGTGAGAACCAGCTGATTTAGAATTATTTGTATCAACCGTCAGGTCTCTTTGATTTAAGCATAAGACATTAAGATCAAGCGCAATACTACGTACTCGATAGTAAAGTTTGAAGTGGCTATGTTTTAGAGCCTAAGCAATCAAAAGCTTTGGATAAATCACAAAACACCCCGAATTCATTCCGTGTCTTTTTCCCATGCATCTTAAACGTGCTTAAGAAGCGTGGTAACCGCATTAATTGTTGATTTACCTTTAGTTGAACCATATTGTTCACTATGCATGATTTTATGGCTATAAATAATTTTTCATTTGGTTTAGATTTTTTTTTCAAAAATCTTAGATAGGCCTATAATTTCTGGGTTTTAGTCTATCGCCACTTTTAAACAAAGGAATATTACAGTTCTTCACCAAATATGGGAATATATTGAATATATTTAGTTCCATAATTCAAATGAGAATATATCGAACTCCATAACTCTCATATTTTTATTCTTTTTTTGTTTTTGTAACCGTTTTTACCTTAGTTACAATTGATATAAACGCTTTTAAAATGTAACCTTATTAATTTAATGTAATGTCAATCTTAATAAAATAATTTCCATTAAAGCGGAATATAATCTTACCGTACTCATTATTTGACAGATAGCTTATATAAATTTATTAAATTTATAGTTTCTAAAAATATATATTTTAAGATATTTATTTATTATTTTGCTATATTCCTATTTCATTAAAATATAAAAACACTAAAACCTTTATAATAATATGACATTAGAACTTGATGACATTTCAAATATATTTATAGACTTTTATAGTTTTATATTAAAGTTTAGTAATTCCGAGATCCCATGTCACGTGGTCATTCCCTTCACAACTCATGACCTCGAACCCTCGTTAGCAGGTATTTATAATATAAACAGCAGACAGTCCTTACAATTGAGAGGGAGGTAGAAGATTATTGTTATAGGTCTTCCTAATATACGAACAAAAAGTTATGTAAAAAAAATATTTTCAATATTATATAATATCAAAGTAATTATGCGATGAAAAGGTTTTGTAAAAACGCTAAAGGTCTTTCAAATAATCTGAGATAAAACAACTTTGTTAAAAATTTGCAGCTCTCAGGATAAACGTATTATTTAGAAAAAAATAATCTTAAGTAAAAATAGGTTATTCTCAAGTTGGTCGTACATTTAACCGCTTATTACATGTTTTCTTAAGGGCCGAGGCAAAGTTTTCTTAACAAGCTATACCGTTTTTGGTAATAATATGTAAGGTTATATAATTTTGAGGGAAGTATGAAATTCTTGGGATAAGTGAGGCAGACTTTGATATATATTATTCAAGTGCATATAAATATAAATAAATATACGGATATATTTATGATGTTGATATGTTTGAAATTTCAATAATGTTAAGATAAAATCGATTATCATAGACTTTATACTCCAAATCAATTCAATAAAAAATCAAAACAAATATACGAGTATAAAAAACATTAATAAATAAAAATATTTCCGGGAAGTGTTTATAAACAATAAATCTCTCTCTGTCAATCACCACCTGATTTATAACTTAGGATTATTTTTCAATTTTATTAAATCTAGATGAAAATTTGTATGAAACGTGATATGTGAAAATTAGTTTTTTTAGAATAAAAAAAATAGTAGTACGTTTTACTCAAAAATACATTTGTAAGGTTGGATACTATTAATCATCCTATCAGAACATGAAATACTATTTTGATATTGTAATAGTTTTATACTTTTAAATAAACTAGGACTACTTATCTATGATGCGGAAATAACTATTTAATTACTTTATTATTTACACGCACATTCTTTGTTTGTTATTCTACAAGAAATAAGTAAAGAACGGAACAGATTAACGTTCGTAATTTGTGTTTGTATGTATGTTTCAAAATCCACTGCTAAGAAAAATCACCCCTTCTCCGTCTTAAGAATTTGAAACAATCCTTCCCTTATATATTTCTGGATATAACGGCTACGGATTCCTTTTTCTTATTATTAACTTATATGATAAGTTCATCTTATTGAATTGATTGAGATGGTTCTAGTTGTTCGCACATTGCTCTCCAAATATATTAACTTTTGTGAAACTGTGATCCGAGTAAGTAAAAAGAACAGTCTTACTTTGTTATGTGTTCCTTCTCAAGCAGGGCGCATTTGGAACCCTCGTAGCCTTATTTTCAGTTGGAGAGTGTATTTACAGAAGTGCTTATTTCGATGAGTACATTATGGTATCAAAACGGGCCCTCCTCCAATTTGACGTACACAAGTGATCAAGGGTGTTGATTCGAAGTGAAAAAGAAAAAAAAAATCATATATAAACATGTAAATATTAAAACATAATAAAATACACATTTTAATAATTTTTGTCATAATATATGTTATATGTAATTAAAAGTATTCATAATAAGTAATTAACACATGTAAACGCCATTTTTACTACGCATTACATATGGATTATATTGTAAGCATTCATATTATTATAAGTTGGTTTATATAATAATATATCGTGTTAAATGAATGTGGTAATCGTGTTATATATTTGCAAATAATTTTACTAGCGTCTAATCAGTTATGCTGTTTTGGGACAGATTTTATATCAGAGGGCGGTACTACAAGCTTTTTTAAGACCTTTCCAACTATCCAGCTCTGCATCAACTCATTTCATCGTCATATGATTGTTCTCATTATCAATTTCCCATACTTTTAGCTAACGTATGTTGTGAATACGGAATCTAACATTGAAAAAGATTAATTTGAATTGAGTTGAGCTCCGTGTCCTTCTGTTGGAACATAACATATGGTACATAACAGCAACATTTATCACAAAGGTCATACACAAGTGGTTTATTTATATTAAATTGTTATAAAATAGTTCACTTATTAAACTTCCATTATAGATAATAAAAATATAAATCGTAGCAGCGGGTATGCTGTATACATGTAATTATTTTATATTAGATTCCTATAAAATACTTTGTTGTTACATTTATGATTGTAATGATGAATGACCTTTAACAAACAAACTATTAATAGTTACAATTGCTTATTTATTTATGCAGTTATGCATTGAATATATATTACATTGGAGTGTCCTTGTTCATATTATTCACATACTAAGTTGCCCTCAAGAAAAGTCGAGGAATAAATTAATCTATTATTAAAACTTCCTACTACCGTTTTTGTTATTATATCGTATCTTTTAATTTTTATGTTATTAATAAGAATGTTATTTCAATTTTAAAACTACCATTAAAAAGTTAATTAAAATGTAATTTAAAAGGCTTCAAAATGGGGTTGACAAGGTCTAGACTAATTTTAATTAAAGTTATAAGTAATGCAATCAATTGCCTTGCAGGTAGCACATAATTTCTTTCAAAAACAAATATTTCAAAGAAAAAACAGGTCTTAACGACGGGTAATTATTACCAGAGATACAGTCGAGTACATAATGTGAAGTAATTTCCAAAAAGACTGACTTCAAAACAATTATATTTTGCCGTACCAATATTTAGAACTATGTTATACAATGAGTCGTAATTAAAATGAACAAATCATTATTTTTAACTAAAATTATTCATTAGCAGACGCTCGCTGGAATCTAACTTTAACACACTAAAAACTGCATTTTATATAAAAAAAATATCGAATCCGAGAAGTAATTATTAAAACAAGACTGTTGTTGATTCGCAAAAAAAAATAAAAAAAATACTTTTTACTTTACAAACTTCGTGAAGAAAAGTTGGATTTATTATGTAACCGATCGAAAATGTAATTTATAACATAAGTTTCTTGTGAACTTCACTGCACTCTGGTACTTGAAAGATTCTTAATTAAAACTAGAACTGCATTTATAAATTCTGGTGTATGGACTCACATAAAATATGACTTATTTTTACATAATAATACATGAATTACATCACTCCAACGACCGGTTAGAATTGGAAACATAATGTCTGAGATGTTAAAATAATCTTCAAGTAATATTAAAAAGTACCCATACGGTCTCAGGTACAAATGTCCAGGAAATGGTTCGAAAGGATATTAAAAATAACAGGAAAATATAGAAAGGTTGCAATCTACTTCACACCTGTCTTTAACAATATAAAATCTTACGTCTGTGATAATACTGTGAGATTTAAAGATGTTGCCAGTGAGAGACTAAAAAAATCTTTTATTATATAACGATATAAACAGATAGATATATAAGAAAGGAAAATAAATCTTATTCGGTATAAATATATATAGGTACTAAAGTTTTTTATAGTTCTATTTGGTTATAAAAGTATAGATATTGATTATAGTTTAATTAACAATTGTTAATATTACATTATAACAATAACTAAAGTTCCTCTTAAATTTCAAACAAATACACTATATTGTCGACCCCAACCAGTTGTATAATAGTTATCCTCACCTATAAAACGTTGAAATGTACACAACTAATTGGAGCAGCCTCACTTTGTTTTATTCGTATACTTATTGGAGTTCAACGGACGAATGCGCTGTATTTCAACTGCCTCTGTGCAAATAATATTGAATATATGTGCACAAAAGATAAGAAACAATAACACGGCCGCTTAATATTAGTACGAGTTTAATAATTTCCATAATAAAGAAGGTCCTAGGATTAACTTTAAAGATTAATTACAATAGATTTCTCAAATGATTGTTTAGTTTAGAGATTATAGATGTTAATAGTTTTTTTTTTATTATTAATAAGTAAATTTATAATTATTAAGTACTGTGTGTGCATTATTGTGCAGAAATTATAATTACTCTAGAGGAATATACGCAATTAAAAGCTACAACCTCGATACTATATGGTTGAATTACACTATTATAACAATCCGTTACCTTTTCTTTCTTTCAAACAAAAGCCATTCATCAGTACAGAAAATAGTAAGAAAACCTAATATTACTTATTAGTAGTAAATTCTTAATATGATAAAATTGTTATCATATTCGTAATATGGTCTATAATGAAGTCACTGATTCCCGTCTTATCGCAAATACTAATAGTTATCAAAAGCAAATAAGTCCATAAACACGCCGATAAGAAAATGCAACAAGAAATACCAACAAATATGATAATAAAAAATCTCACATTATAAATTAAGTGTCAAAAATATTTATGATATCTATCGTGATAACATTAAATAAATTATATAAAGCATCTCTAATACTTAATTATAGTTTTATAATTCACGGCACGAAGCGCTCTGTGGCTCTTTAACAAGTTTTACATACTTTAAAGTCGAGCCATGTGGCTTACATATCTCAATACTAATTACACTTGGTTATCTTGGGTAATATTAAACTACTAGCCTTTCCCCGTGACTCCGCTTTCACTATAGACGTTACTGTTACTCATGTTCATTTAAACGGAATTAGCTATCTACTTATGAAGCGCGGTGTCAAATTTAAAATAACCGGGTATACATGTCTATATACAGTAGCAATGTCATATTAATAAATGTCATATAGCCGATAGTTGATAGATAATGGAATGTCATAATCATTTTTTTATCTCCTTTTAATCCTATAATAACGGTAATGTTTAAAACCTTAAAAGAAAGAATGGGCCACTATTGTTTTTTTATGGAGGAGGGCAAACGAGCGTGCGGGTCACTGGTGACAAGTGATCACCGCCGCCCATCAACTCGACAACATCCGGGGAATCGCAGGGGCGTCGTCTGCCTTGAATATACACTGTTTGAATTTCCAGCTTGAGTCATTTTTATTAAAAAGTTTTTATATATCTTAAGATGTTTTCGAAATATTTGATTAGCGCTTGAGTACTACACCAAATCATTCTAAAACTTCTTTAATCAAGACATAGATTTATTAGATATGCGCGTGGCATTTATGTGAATCAAGTTAGTATTACGGTTCAATTAAGTATACTACATATTATTAACCGGTAATGATCGATAGAAAAAAAAGCAAATCGTTTAATATATAAGAAAAAATATAAAATCCTAATTATACTCTTAGTGATACATGTTGTGGATTTTAACATGCCTACATAATTTAAAGGTAAGTCGACTGTATTTAACATACACCTACCCACATCATATCATATTGAAACAAGAGCTTTAAAATGTTAATTAATTGTTTTAAATGGAGTTCAATTTGGAACGTTCCAAATTTTAAACAATTAAATAAATAAATAAACGCTTTACACTCGACAGATAATAAGGTCCCTCGAGTCATTACACGAGTGCATGTTAATTACACTCACATTCACAGATCTGACCCAACCTAGAACTACTAAGCAAAACTATTAACTGATTGTCAATTTTTTTACTTATATTTCTTGTTCCTTTTATTCCACTATCAGTTTAGTGGCTTGAAGAGGGAAAATGTAATAAAGCTTCAGATGCCAAATTATTTCTTTATAAGGCCTCTAATTCTGTACAGTATCGATAAGTGGAAACGAGGCAGGATTAGTACCCTTATCATTGGGTGAATGCCAAAATTGAGGTTTCGCACATACCAACCTATTTTATAGAAAATAGGGTTGTCGGTCACGTTTTGTACAAAATAATAAAGAAAAAACTAAAATTAAATATTTTCTAGTCAATATGGCATATTGATTAAAGATAAATGAAAAAATAAGATTGTATTAAGGTATCAGTTCATTAAGGAATCCCTTCTTAGAATTATATCTAAAATTTAATTAACGAAGAACATGTAATTTAAACATTTCTATTATAATATCACAATTAATTTGGATAATTATATGAATATTCTGTAGTAGTATTACATTTATCACCTAATGAGCAAGTTTCGCTTTACTGGAAATTTAATGAATTTGTTGTGTTCTCGTCTGCCTCTATCTATTCGTCTCTAGGGCTTTTATTAATATAATTATAATATATCTAAAGATAATATAAAAAATTCTAAGTACACAACCCTTTATTCTGGTATTGTTTATCACTCATTAATATCTAGAATGTTTTGAATAGGAACAATAAAAATGTTATTGTTTGAGATACGAGTGGTGTTTTGATAACTTGCCAAAAAATATTATTTAATACTTCCTGTTTGGAACTATCCAAGTATTATTACGTTGGTAGATGATGATGATGAGGTAGATATCCGTTTATTACTACAGATAGTTAATTATCTGTTTTGATTGACTTACCTCATTCTATGACTATAGATTAGATCACGTCGCCTCGTGAGAACTGTAGATAATTATAACTTTCAAGGAATTACATAATATTTTAGTAATGTTAATAATAAATATTTGTAAAATTAAATGAAATAAATAAACTGACGTTTGTTAATAAAACTCTTTTTGCGAATATTTAAACCTACGAATATATGAGTGCTTTATGAACTCAATATACGACTGGTGGCTATCGATATATTAAACCATTTCATATACCTTCACATATACAGTTATATTGTAATTCTTTGTCCATAGTGAAATGAGTTTTTATTTGAATATCTGCAACTGCACTCTAAAAATCAGGGGAAGAATTAATTAAAAAAAAAAGATGGAAGAGGTTGTTGTTTGGGATGACGGTTCTCTCACTATTTTAGCAAAGTTGCACCAATCTGTGAGATGGTAATATTATGGGCTACTTAACTTTAGAACGATATATTTTCTCTGGATTCAATAAGTAGGTCTAAAATGTTTCAAAGCTGTAACACACATCTGCAGTCGATGGGAACGAGGTCGCCGGGAACAGCTGATCTTTAATAAATGTTTTACTAAATACAATAATATTTGTTAAATATTATTGTATTTAGTAAAACGACAGTTTTCTTTTCTTCAAAACGGTAAAGAATAATTATATCAAATATTATATGTTCAAGGACTCTTATACCTCTCTTTGTTTCAAAGTTAAGGCAACCAAGATTTAAATTCGGCAATCACACTTACATTGCATTTAATCAACTGTCATTTTTTACGTTAAAAGAAAGTCAGTTTACATTATTTTGAACTTTTAAACTACAGCTCATACTCATATATGACGAAAAAAATACAAATATATATATTTATGTATATATATATTTATGAACTAATTCTTATTTGTAGAAACGATTAATAACACCTCGTTTTCAATTAGTTTCTAATTTTCTTTGGCATTAACCCAACTATCTTATTAAAATGAGTCATTACGGTTTGTAAATATAGATTTTTATATATTTACAAACAGCGCCATCTTTTGGATACCAGCTTGTACCACCTCCCCAAACAAGTAGGTATATTATGAATATTTAAGATCTTTCAATCGTTAATGTTATCAATAGTTATATGGTCAATAAAAAACTAACGATTTACGATTATATCTATATTAAAATTATGAAGAAGGGAAGTTTGTATGTCCTATGTATTTTTGTAAATATAAATCCGATTTAAATAAATATATAGGGTGTATTTTATCTTTTTTATAACAAGGGAATATAAAAGTTTGGTAAAAGAAAATTGTATATTATTATCCACGCGAACAGAATCAACAATTAGTATCAAAATCAAAATCAAAATAAACACCTATATTGTAGTGATAATATTAAAAGTATGTACTAAAAATTGTTTATATTATTTTTTTTTTCTTGTCGATTAACCTTAACAACTTATGAGTATTTTTAATTTTTTGAGTTTTATTTATTACTACGGAAAAACACAAAACCTGCTTTGGACTATAATAAAAATAAACTACAGTTTTTCTTACGTTTTTGTGCGATTGATGGCTTATTAAGATTAGTTACGTTCTTGTGAAGAGGAAAAATAATATCGCTGATTTTCCCATTTTGCCCAATTATAAAAACAGCGTCATTTATTATTTATTGTATACTTATTATAAAAATATACTTCTAGTTTCGTAATAATATTAATAATAAACGAATATTAATCAATTAATTCTTAAAATGAATCACTGAAAACTAAAATATACGCACATATATACAGACAGGGACAGTTACATGGAACAAAATAAATTAAACATTTTTGACACGACCTCACATTAAAAGTTAAGGCACAGATATCACATAAAATGGTGAAATTTATTTGAACTTCGATCACAGATTATAACTTTTTTATCTCACGGCCTTTGAATTTTGGTGAAGTTTATATAAAAATCTGAATAAAAAAATGCATGACGTCCCATCAAAAACAAATCACGAAGTTTTCGAGGATTCCGAAAGGATCCTAAACAACTATCTTTACAAAATATAAATTGAGTTACGCCAAGTCGTGAGTTAACGGAGAAATATTCTTAAGGGCCGTCCCAGTTTGAGATCATCTTCTTTGGTAATTACATACGAACTAATATTCATACATTATACTGGATACGTTACTGTTAAACTAAACTAATTGTTGATTAGACAAACTATGAAAAATTAAATCTATAATATTGTTAATAGCTAATCTATGTGTATATAAGTACTGCATGGTACAAATACCAACTCATCATGAACGTATGACATTTGTGGTTTCAAGATGACATCATTACCTATAAATATTGTTTTAGTATTGTTTTCATTTGTATGTATATCCGGGATAATTGTCTTACTATGACATCGTTATCATCCTGTTCTAATCCCAATTATTTGTGCACAACATGTCCATTTCTTCCATACTCTTCTATCACAGCTCATCACCAAACTTTCTTCTTTGTCATATAATTATTCACACACTAACATACTGAAGTTACTCACTTAAATTAAACATCGGTTTACACTTAAGCAAATATCATTTATTTTATATAAAAAGAAGAGTTTTTGTAAGCGTTTTTATATGTGGAAGGTAATTTACGAAACTATAGCACCTTAAAAAGGTTCTTTTACCACTTCAAAGGTACTTTATTCCAAGGGGATAAGGGTTATCATCAGTCAAATGAAAATAAACCTTTTTCATAAATACTTAGTGGGGACAAAAGCGCTGACCAAAACTAGTGGATAATAACGGATATTTTCACTCATTTTCCCTATTTTTCAATTAAAATACTCAAAGGGAAACATCCTTATAATTAACCTCAACCTCAGCAACGTCTCATGTCAGAAAGATTTATTACATATCCTATAACAAGACCTTATTAAAACCTTCAGAAAAATAATATTGCATTTATTTTGTGTACTTCATATAAATATGAAAACATCGACGTATATAATATGTTATCGACGCGATTACTCAATATCATGTAAACATTAACTAAACAAACACTAATAACTCAAAATGTGCAGTTCACTGCTCATAATAATATTAATTTTTAATTTTACTGTATTTTATTCTTACGTCCAAAGAAACTCCATTTAGAACCATTTGAGTTTCGTCGGGAGAATATGTTGTTTCTTTTACGATTTTACATAAAAAATAATGTAACGTAAATATAAAAGTTAAATACAAGTTTCAGAACGAAATAATATAGGAGAAAACATGAAATAAGTAACCACTTATATATTATATATTTAGTTATATAACATTAAGCTTGATTTCCGACATTGCTTAACTTTGAACTGATCACGACTAGTACATAATTAAAATAATAAATGAAAATAAAAAATATCTGATTAAAGAAAATAAATCACTAATATATATTATGAATTAAATTATTCTCTGTTAATGATACGAAAACATTATTATTTCTATAACTTTTTTGTAAATTGCATTAATTTTACATTTTAAAAAAATAAATATCTTAATTAATTCATTTTATTACACTGTCTGTTCTAAATATTTTAGTTGTTTGTCATTCTGATTATTTAATATAAAAAAAATGAAACAGAAAAAGATTCGTATTCTTAAATTATTACTATTGTTTTATTTTTGATATATGGTACTTAAAAACTGCATTCAGGACAATATTATATATATATATATATATGTGTGAAGTTGTAGAGATGCCGTTTCCGGTCGCTGAATTGAGTCATAGATTTCATCATTCAGTTAAATTAGTGTAAATAAACCAACTAATATTAAATAATAATTTAAATAATTAATTGACAACCCTATTTATATGAGCGAGTACTTGGGCCTTATCAAGACCTCTATCGCGAGTAAACTTTATATGGTAAATAATTATTTCATATTTATATTAAATATATATTTATAATATAAAGTAAATAAAATATTTATTTTAAATTTTATATACGCAATATCATCATTTATATATCAAGTTAAACAATATATATATATACATACATACATAAAATCACTCATTCAAGTTTTTAAATAAAATTTTAGCTAAAACAAAAATAAACTAGTCACACCCGTTACAATTTCGAAAAGTTCAAAAACCTATGTTAATCAAAATCCTGTTATGATGTCTCTGTGAAAGGATTGCGACATTTCTTTTAAAATATTTCTTTTAGAAATCAAAAAATACGAGTATAGTATAGTATATTATAGGATAGTTTTCTTTCATGGATTCGAAATTTATTGCGAACGGATATCAAGTCAATAATCCACTCAAGACCGGTAAAAAAATCATATCCAAGGAATAATGCAGTGAGTATTTTTAATTGTGCATTATAACTCAGATTAATTAAAAACTCTCGGAATTACTAACGATAACTTAATTACGAGACAATACCATATCCGCTCTATTTCACGAACATTTATTTTTGGAATTATTACTGAAATGTCATTTTAAATGAAAATTGTTTTTCTTAATTAAATATTTTTAAATCAGTATTAAATTCTTCTAGGGTAGGGTGTTCTGTCACCGAGGAAAATTGTAATAGAATGTTAAAAGTGTATACAAGTTATATTTAATTTCTTAATATCTCCACAAAATAAGATGGTATAAAGATAATAATACTCTTGTACTAAAACAATGTACCATTTTAACCCGAGACGAGTAATTAAAGCGACTTGATCATTTGATATAAGCCGACCTTCTTTTCCAAATATGGCATAAGAAAAGGAACTTGACCGTTCTAGTGCATACGGATAAGATCTAGAACATTTAAATTTTATTCGAGCAATTATTTTTAATTAAACCCTTCGATTCTATCAATGACACTATTCTAAGATGTATTAACATCATTTTTAAAATTTGACGTATGAGGCGGTTCATTTCTGAGGTTCGTTTAAAAAAAATTTGAATCAAAGTAATGGAAATATTTTTTTATATAATTCAAAAATTGCATTCAATCGTTATCATATTTATTTTGTGTATCGAACTCTTAAGAAAATGCTCCTTTTTATATGATTCATGTATTGAAACTAGTTATATATATATATATATATATATATAAATTACAGTTACTATTAGTAAATAAAGAGTAGTTTTACAGTTCCGATTTTGAACCACGTTTAAGTATGATTATTATATCATCTTCCCGTGAATTATTGATGCAAAGCAATCGCATTTTATTATATTATAATATGTATTCATTCAGAATCAATTCTTAAGAATATTCTTAATAAAATATATATAAATGATGTTACCCCCAATATTGTTTATGATATTAATTTATATAATTTATTTAATATTTTTTTAATTATTTAAAGAAATTTATTTACGTTATATGTTTTTTGGGTGTCTTTGAATGAATTTGTTACACTTATTTACTTTCATTCTCGCTATTCAAGGTAAAAATTATTTGCATAAATTAAATATTAAAGTAATATATTGTTTTAAAATAATCATGATAATAGAATTCTTGACTTTGTAATATATTTTACAATGTAATAGTCGATTGTCAAACGGTATTGTGTTCTTGTGTTGTTAAATTAAAAACACATTCGAGGCGTTGTCTAAAAATAGATAAAATTTAAATACCGTGTATTTGTATTAACATAATCAGCGTTTGCTCAGCTGAAGTTCTACATGCCGATGTAAATAACAACCGACGCTTAGAGGTTTACTATAAAACTATCGATATAATAAAATCATGTGTACACAAAACTCCAATAACACCTCACATAAGCACATCACTATTAGAATTTTAAATTCTATATCGTCTGTTCGGTTCCACGATGCGTGTTCCCGCGCAAACAGAGGCGCGCTACGTGTGCCTCCGCTGACAGTGTAATTGGAACTGACGGAATTTTTGACGTTCAAAAACGTTACGTATAAAAAAAAAACGTTTACGTATTTTCATATAACCGGTTCATTTTTTTGATTATAATTATACATACGGCAATAAAATAGTTAAGGTTGGAAAATGTTAGGAAATGTTTTTACGATTCGATCTTTTTTAAATTAATAAATTGTAACTCCATTGGTGTATTTACATAAATTTACATGTGAATTTGAAGTAACAACTTTTTTTTTGCTTTTGATATCTGTTTGTTGAGGAAGAATATAAAAAAATGTAACATTTCAACCAGGAATAGTTTAAAAATATATCAAACATTCAAACACTTTGTTTTTCTAGTTCGATCAATAGTTCTAAACTAACATTTCAAACTTTTATAGTCAACGCGAAGTCGCTGCGAAAATGTGTTCTCCTTATATACCTAACCTCTTGGATTGATTTTGTATTTAAAAACTATGTCTTCATTCACATCATTGAAACTACCAACGACCAGTTCAATTTTACTAAATTTATTAATTAAAAGAAAAACATTTTAACATTCATTCATTCATTCATTCATTCCATTTTACCTACGTATTGTCTTATTATTCGTAATTAACATTTTCATAAATCATTGAAATATTACAAAATCTATAAATATATATATATATATATATATATATTACACGAAAAAGATAGCAAGGCACAAACCCTGTTATTCACCTCATTTGATATTTTATGTAACTCTAAAATGAGTGACAATTTTCTACGAGAATATATTTCATCCGGTCCTTCGGCACGGCGACTTTTATATTTATTATGAATAACATATATATATTGGATTGTTCCATTTATGACAAACTTAATATCAGATATTTTTAACCGACTGTGACAGAAGGAGGGTTTTTGTTTTAAGTGTATATGTGTATGTTTATCGACATGATTTATAATCTAAACAGTTTGGAAAATTGTAGATTGAGACGTGTTAGATTTATCTCAATATTCAGGGCGACGCCGGGTGATCTTTTTAGCAGTCGGTTTTTTTTTTATTTTCATTTTTTACCTCTCATTACCAATTGTTATGTAAATATTTCACTGCTATGAAATTGAAAGATATATTGTATTAAAATAACGATATTAAAAAAATAAGACTTATTAGTATTTAAGAATGAGTAATTTTTCTTTAAATATTTTTGTTATGTTTGTAAAGGTTAATAAAATGAGTGTTTTTTTATAGTTATTTTCGGAAATTGAATCAGCATATTTAATACAATATTGTGATACAAATGTTTTACATTACTTAATACGATATATCCAGTAGCAAATGCCACTATCTACTATGTGGTCTTAGGTAAAGAGGAAGGTCCACTTAATAACAAGTCATGCCGTCAACCATGCAAATGCAAATGCAAAAATATATGCAAATAGAGAGGGAGGAAGGATGGAAAAGGAAAAATTAGGTGTTTAGAATTCAGGTTCTGAGTCAGCTTCACCGTAAGACGCTATAAATGTGTTTTACGCAGGTCTCTTTTGAAATCCCGGGCGAGTCAGCCCTTACGACCCGCAGTCAATATAGACCTTACCACCTATAAAAAGTTAAAGATTTTCTTGTTATAATTAATATGAACATAAATAATTTAGATGGCGCTATTCAGCGTCTATTTGATAACATTGTTTATTATCTTTTATATCACTGACAGGTTATTCTGACGAGACAGGTTAAGCAATTCAGGCGTCGTCACTTAGTATATGGGTGATCCCGTAATATAAGAGCTTATTAAATTTATTTTTATATTTTAAATAATGTTGTTAACTTTAATTAACTTTGGAAGTACCTAAAAGCTATATTAACATGTTAAAGCGAAATAATTTTGTTGTAATTAAAATCCGTACTTAACTAAAAGTTAGTTAAATTTTCCAACACGATCCCTTTATCAGACAATTAATAGCTTGTTTGGATCAGTTTAGGCAAACAACCCTAGTTCACATTAGCAATGGTCGCTTAGAGCGCCTGCCCTCGACGAGCGCCGAGCTGAAAAGGTTTTAGGGCGTGCCACAGTCATAGCTATAAAATATTTTTATGTAACCTCCTCGTTAAATTTAAATAATTTTATAATATTTCAGATGTCTTTTTGAACCGCCAGATACATAAATTTTCTTGAATGTTAAATAAGTATCTATTATACGATTTCACGCGGATGGGCTCCCACGTTTATATCACTTTTTATGTTTACCAAATCCTAAACAAATATGTTCAATTTGGTTGTTCTTTGGTTTTTAGCGGGTAGCTAAGGAATTTTGAAAAAAACGTAAAGTGGACTTAGAAGTCCACTTTACCTTTTTTTCAAAATTCCTTCAATTCAATATATATATAATTCTTGTACATAAACAATATGCAACTATAGCTAATATGATACGAAGGTTTTTTTGCTCATATATGTATATTACAGATACTGTCTAGTTGGGTAGACAGTTTCCTGTCCTCAAAAGATAAAAATTATATCTGATCGTAGAGTCACCTACCGGAACCAATTATGAATGTAAATTATCAGCAGTAAAGGAAACAAAAAATCATAAAAATTTGTCCAGTCGTTTGTAATTGGTCAGTGACAAATAAAGAAAATTATATTTAAAATAGACTATCAAAAAAATCACTAGGGTAGGGGTATTATTTTAAATATTTAAAGTATATCATTCGATATAAATAGTACTTTAGTTCATCGAACTCAATGCCATCTCATGTCCTTTGCCCTTTGAGAGTATTAACAACTAGAAGGATTCAAACGGAAATTAAAACAGGCTTAACTTTTACTACTATTTGTTGGTAAAATTTTATTACTTTAATAATAATATTTGAATAGAAAAGATATCTGAGCGCTCTTGGTGTTTATTTCAGTTGATATAACTTCTATAACCATTTTAAAAGACGAGGCTTTTGTTCTTACAACTTAATATATACATATAATAAATAGTTACGAGTCAAAATAAATAAAAAAAAAACAAATCATATTTGTTCAGTACATGCAGAACTAATGTGCGTGTTTGTGTGTGTGTGTGTGTGTGCGTGGGCATGTGTGTGTTTTTGGTTTGTTTAGGCTCATGACGGTAAACTACAGGACTAACTTTGATTACATTTGATATGTTTATCAAACGAAATCGTTGGCAATAGCTTCTACTATTTGAAATGTTTAGGTAAATGATACGTAATATAAATTAAATGTCGGTGTGTCATTTTAAGAAACAGTCACGTACTTTTAAACACAAGAAGAAACTTATGAAGGTAAGAATGTTTTTAATATAAAACTAGTGAAGATGCAAATACCCAGGGTGTTTCCCGAATGAACTTTGACGAAATTATAAATGTCAATAAAAAGACAATTGATTTTTAAGTAAAATGATTATTATTTATTGAAGAAAAGAAAATGTTAAATACATGTTTAGTTAAAATTACTAAAAGTTTGATTAACAATAATACAAAATAGTAATATAATTAAAATTAAATATAAAAATAAACTAAATCAGTAAATTATAAACAGCGCCATCGCTCGACAGTAATGAAAATTTTTCCTGTCCACAGACATCCATACATCCATCCGAGAAAAGTGAAAACAATACAGAACGAACAAAGTTCGTCCGTAAAAGTACTAGACCAGGTCATTATTATTTGGTATCAACCTAATACTTTCATATAAAAACATTATTAACGATCTTTTTTTCAAGATTTTGAAGGAAAATTACAACTTCAATCAGCAGACATGCCAAATAACCAGCAGAAATACCAATTAATAATAAAATACCAAATATCAGGGCTGCATCGTAAATTTATTATTATAATATATTAATTGTTTCAGATAATTTTAATGTCATATAATAAAACAAATTAGAATCAAATTATTAATATATTTTGCTTAAACTTATGTAAAGTTAAAAATATTAAACATTGTGTAATCTGAACCTAAACCTGAACTAAAACAGATTTAAAAGACTTCATAAACTCAATATTTTAATTAGAACTTTTATTTCTGTAATTGATTCAATCGTAGATAGTTTTATTATTTGCAATTTAGTGTGACAACCCTAGATAAAATAATAAGAAGTTTGTGATACTCGCCGAAAGAGTTTCAAAATTTATTAAATGGTATATGCATCTAGTTAAGCCTGTACAATTTGGACCAATGTTGGCCAAGGTCCTGTGGTAAAAAAATCTACTTTCGCTGACTTCAAAAAGTCTGAACACCATTTCGGTCTAATTTGAGTAGACTTAAAATTTTGCAACCAATATTACAATATTTCGAAATAACTCACCAATTTATGATTTCTATGATTTGAGGACTGTTACAATAATCAAGATATATTTTTTTCGTATCGTTGATGATTTACAATGTGATTGGATGAAGGAAGTAACGATTGTCGACATTTCCGTTGACAGTCTGCAATATTTATGAATTAACGGAGACGATTTGTCATTTTTTCCGCAATTTGGTTTAACGTGTATTCGCAGTTTAAGATCTTAAGATTACATTTTAAGGTTTGATTAACATTCAAATTATTTTGAACTAAAACTATTAGTAGAGACATTTTTGTATGGAACTCAACTTTATCCAAGTTATTGTATGCCCTCTTCGATAAACTTCAGATAAGAATATCTATGAAAGAAGTTAACAATCATAATATGATTGATGACCCAAAAAATATCAATGCTTTTTGTTATAGTCCTTGTTCAACTTTCTCCATATTACGGAACGACGTTTTGTATTTTTATATATATAATATTCCATATAACCAATACATTCTATATAGATATAAAGAAATAAAATATTATCTAGGCACCCACCAGTCCACAATAAATTGAAGGCGACTCCACTTAAGTCTGCTCGAAATTTCAAACGTAAATTTCAAGATTAATCGTAAAATTTATAGGCGTTGCTCCAAGAGCTTATAAGTCTTTCAAAGTCATTATGTGAATACGTAAAACACATTTCAAGAAGATCAATTTCATCTTTTTACGATTTCAGCTGAACAACAAGATTACCGTCACAGCTTTATGTAATCTAATATAAAAATGTTTAAGTAATTAATCAATTAAGCATACAGTTTAATTACTAGTTAGTATTAGTCAGTTCTTGTTTACAATTGAATTGTTAGTCGTTTTTTTTGTTTAAAAGTAACATAATTATTACCTTCCCACTTTTTTGGAATAGAATTATCGTTTGTTAAGTCTGACAAACAAACTTGTTTTGCATGTACTATGAAATGAAATATAGAGTGTCGATATTAATAATTAAACACTTAATGAAAATAATAATGATTTTAAATTCAAACTAAATGACATTGAAAACTTTTATATAGGTTACAAAAGAGCTGATAAAAAGGATTCATGGTTACATCGGTCTGATTGTAGTTTATTGACCTCAAGATCAGAATTAACAAGCAACCGACCATAAAAAAAGACTTCTTTTACAGATTACACTATTAGAAGCACACATGCGGCTGGAAACCAAATTGTCCTTAAAGTTTGTACATACTATGTAATATTATCAAGTACATATGTTTATTACACGACAATTACTACGTTATTTCTACGTACCATCAACAACGAAACTATATCATTCAAAGCCTCGTTAATTCGATGTTCCCAGAAACATCAAACAGGTTATTATTTTACCCGCTCTTCGCACGTGATACAGAAACCGCCATTTTGACAGCCACTTCAGACACAAAATCTTATTAAGTTATCAATTTCTTGAGCGGACTTTAAATTAGTTATATATTACATTCATAAAACCGGTATCAACAATAAATTATATACATTTATAAAGGTTTAATCATTTTTAACTTGACTTATTGTTGTTTATATTAAATCTGTCCGTTTACAAATGATTTTAGGTTTTTAATTATATAAATTTACTTTCGATATTTCACTGATAAATTTTATTACCTTTAATGAGTGTTAACCGAAAGAGTTTGTATTACCACGAATATAACAGAACTTAAGCAATATAATTTGATACATATAATATACACACAAAACTTTTTATCTTTCTGTAGATTTATTTTATTAATAATTTGGACTATCACGTGTTATTAATATAAACAGTATTTAGTAAAAAGAAGAATGATAGAATATCTTGATACAAACAATTTGAGGCGTCACTTTTGTAATATTTTTTTGTATTTTTTATAAACAAGAAAAGCTGGGTGGGCAGCAAGTATATTAATAAAATATAGTAAATGACAAAGATAATAATTGTATGTTTAATTCATAGCCAATGCTCTCCTCATGTCAGACTTCAAATAAGAGTCGTCACATGACAGCAGTAATGGTTCTGTCAGTATTGTGATATGTACATTATGAGCAGCTTTAAAGTGTTCGGTTTTCGATTAAATGCATTCTTATTGAATTCTACCTCTTTAATTATATATCAATTTTTAAAAGATTCAATCATAATATGATGATACCTTGTCCATTATTCGAAGGAAGGCATAACGATATAATATGAGATGAAGTTGGAACATTAAGGAAAAAAACATTCAAAATTAAAATAATGTTATGTTATTTCTACGGTTCAACTTCAATTCTTCCATGTACTGCTTTAGGGGTACGTTTTTAGAACTACAGCGTACAGAAGTAAGCCATTATTTGCAGTGATGATAACAGGCCTGAGGCAAGAGCTGACCCTTCCATATGACGAAGCGGTCCAGGCTACAAGGAGCGGAGAGAGTAAAGAAATATTTTGTAAACTATTTTTGCCTAAAATATAGGTAAATTGGTTTTACTATATTTATGATATTCAAATTACAAGTACTATGGTGTAGATTTGAGAGGGTAATAGTGATTGATACGATTTAGTTATATGACATTCAAATTTAAGTATAAAATAATATATGAATTAAAAATTAAATGTAATAATTTAATTAGTAAAGACATTACTCTAACATTGTTATTGCGAAATATATTTGGGTCTGTGTGTAAATGCGTTAGTATTGTTATAACTTTTCAATTTACCAAATATACAGAAGTAATTTCTTTTGACTGTGTTTAAATCAAAATGTGATTGGATAAGGATAAGAGAAAGTCAAAACATATATGTATCGATTGTTTAAGAGTCATGTGACAATGAATATACAGATTAAAGTAAGATAAAAAGGTTTAAATGGACTGGGGAATACAAAAAATGGCATTGGATAAAACTGAAAGAAAATAGAAAAAAACTGCACATGTTCAGTTTTTTTCTATTTTCTTTCGTTGAATGAAATGTAGACATAATTCTAAATAAGGATATTCGAAAAAAATTTGATAAAAGATATTGAATTGAGTAATTGGGTTGCATCCATTATCCATAAAATATATTTTTATACCGACACTGGAAATAAAAGCAAAAAAACCGGATGTAATAATATGTCCGAAATGAAACCTATTTTAATTTCGAAAACCAAAATTGAGATCCAGTTTTAAAACTTTCACCTTCACCTGTTTGTGTCCAGTTTTGTTATCCTTTCACGAGTATTAATTATTAAAGTTACTTTAAATGTTTCGATATTTAATTTAGACAGAATCCAACGATATTATTAATTATTATATTAATATATTGGTGTGCAGTTATTCTTAATTAAATTAAATTAATATTATACGTTAACGCCACCTGTCAATGTAAAGTGTTAAAATTATTTTATATTGATAAGAGCTGGAGGAAATGTCGTTACGCGATTCGTTGTGTATCTCTATAGCATTCGTTTTTATAATATTTTATTGGTTTTATACAGCGTAAATTAAGGTATATAAACCAATATATATGTAGTCTAAAAATTATTATCTGATAAATATATATATATATATATATATATATATCAGATAATAACTTTTAGACTTCACAATAAAGTATAATAAAAAATATGTTTTAATTAACATTTTAAGAAAATACGAGTAAATAAAATGTCAAAATTTATAAAAAAAAAACTAACTCTGGGATCCGGACGGTGGTTGCTGTGTCTACTGAGCTACCACGTCCCTATAAGTCATGTGATTAATGTATTCTACATATGATTGTATCTATTAAGTATAATAAACAATAAAACGTAGTTTGAATTGTAAGAGGATTGTTATATTTTTTGTTACTTCAATAAAATGAATATTGTCTTGCGATTCGTAAGTTTTAATATTATCCATTTTAAAAAAATACAATCGATTAGAGAATACAATAAAAAATATATTTAGACATTAAAATTATTCACCAAATTAAATTATATGACATATAAAGTATGATGATATATAAAGTAAGTATCTCTGGTGTAGAACTAACATACTTATTGTAAAAGATTCTCATTTAGATTACCTTATTATGTTCATTGTTGAATTTTAAACTGTTTGACCTTGTATTTTATTTGTTCCTCAAAATTATATTAATTATATTTTTTGTTACAAATGTAATATTGTTTATTTTTTCCAGTCTGTCTGTCTGTTTGACTTTTATTGACTAAGGTTGTTGTTAATGTCGTGCAATGGATCTTACTGGTTATTGTGTTGGTTAGAATTCCTGAGTCGAAGACCGATGTTAAACAATTTTATATGATAATTATGTAGATATTAATTAACAACCAAATTTTATTAATTTGTAAAACAGCAGAGACCAGCAACCAAATGAAATATAAACATTTGTTTAAACAATAATATTTGTAATAAAATGTATTATTTAAAGAAAATGTTTATGTTTCAAATAATTAGAATTATATTTAAATAAGCCTGTGCGTAAAACCAAGTGTAAATACATCAAAGGTGCTGTGAGCAGTATTTCCTGAAACCTATAAAGCCTGAATTGAATTAACCCCAAACCGACTCACTCGCGTAATTATTGCCGACATTTTGCTGTAAAAGATCCTCGTAATTTTGCTGAGGTTGCACTTCCCGACCGAAAACATCAATGCCTTCAAATATCATGTAATCATGGATCGTGCTTGCCAGAAGAAAACCACCTCTCCAGCCTACTAGAGGTGTATAACTATGTGTATCATATAAAAGAATCGTTCGACCCCAATCAAATCTGTTGAAACGAAAATGAGCTCAGCGACATCTAGCGATATCTATTCGAAATCTTAATCCAGTGAGCGACATCTAGTGAAAATTCTAGTTTTGGTTCATAAACGTTACGTTCCATAGTGACATCTATTACGTAACTAAACTACAATCTATGAGCGACACCTAGCGGCGAATAGATTAATTTATTTCAAATATTCTTGACAGGTAATTTATTTTACGTGTATAGATTAATTACAAATATAAATATAACATAAGTAAGCAGTTATTACTTACCTTGACGATTAGCTGCATTTAAATTTATTAATAATTTAAAAACTTACTTGAATATTTAAATCCAACGTAAAGCTTTAAATTTTCGGTATAGTTGAGACCGCCGTCTGACGTGGTGTCCCATGGAATGTAAATAATATCTTCTATTTTAAGGAAATTTGCGAACGTCTTCATCATGAGGTGGCACGTTGACTTGCCGGCGACTTCCAATTGTGCGTCAGGTTCATTAATGAGCACTAGCTGCCTCCAAGCGTAACTAGATGGCGCAAAAATAAATTGTCTTAGTGCAAAGCCACACAGTGCAAAAAATGTGCTACGTATAATATATTATTTTGTAATCATATATTTTTTATGTCAAATGAGATATTGAACAAAAATCTACCCACAATATAAATCGGTTTATATTCATATTTCAGCCCGAAACAAACTCGACCATTTCCCGTAAACCCGACAACTATAACTAGAAATTTACTTTGATCAACTTTGAATCAATCCTTCTACAAATTAATCATTTTATTTTATATAATTATTTCAATTAATTTATATAGTTATTTCAATTATTAATGTCATAAATAAGATTTTACAATTCCGGGTGTAAAAAATTAATTAATATAATATCTACTAATCATCTACTAATAATTATATAAGAAGAATAAAGATATAATACGATATATTTACTAAATAATAACATATGATAGTTTTTTGGTACTTCCACAATTTAATTAATTTTGTATAAAAGCCTTTATACCATCACTTATCGCATTTCATGTTCAATGAACTCAAAGTTTCCGTTAATTAATGTGTTTTAATTCAGAACGCATACGAGCTTATATGACATATCAATTGATGAAATTTTCTGTAAAAATAATTAAGAATTTCGAATATTACTTATTATTATAATATACTCATCATTCCATTTCCAATAATTCAGTATTATTTATAAAATCTTACACTATTTACCAATTAAAATAAAATATTTATAAATTACGTGTATGCTCGTGATAGTGCTTAATGTCAAGCAAAAACGTCTTAAATATAAGGTAAGATAAAAAACCATCACCACCACAAATTAAAAATTGAATGTGTCGCACAGCATTCCTGAGGAAAAGAAGGTACGGATCAGAAAAAAGGAGAGAACGTGAACTAGGCAGAAGGAAAGGTTTCGCTGCATTTCGTATTTAAATGAACGAGAACTGCATTAGGGAGATGCGGATGACTAGGACACACAGAGATGAAGAAAAAACATTTTTAGGCCTTCGGTCCTCGCACTCACCACAGAAATTCACGCTAGAAATGTTTAATACTAATCTTCTCTGAAACAGATACTAACCTGGTCGAGCCAATGCGAGGTACATACGACACTGTTGTATCCTACAAAAACCCTTAGAAATATTCTGCTATTAGGAAGCCCACTCACCATCTCATAGGATAAGATAACCCTGAAGATAACTATACACAGCGAAGTCTCGTCTGCAGTTCAAAAGCATTCCATCGGAAAATTAGGCGGCCAATATTGAAACCTAAATATATTAATAATAACTTACTGTCTCATAATATCAATGAGGAAGTACGCCAGGTCTTTAAACCCTAGCGGTCCAGCTCGCACCATCATGTAGAATTCATCTTGACAAGTCTGTTTCGGCTTCACGAAGTCGAAAGTGAATCCGCCAGTCGTTATGATTGGCGTGCCAGTGTTGCCGAGGAACTTGGCTATCCTGGCAACAGATGCTGAAACAAATAAAGCATACAATCTGTTATTATTATTATTATGTTATATTAGGTCAGTAAAATATATGTTACAATACTTGAATAAGTGAAACCTTTGTTTGTGTAATTCTTTTAAATATAAATTCATATTATTAATATCACTTCCGTTTCCTACTTTGAACGAATGTTGCGTACTTTTGTAACTGATGAATTATTAATATAATATGTTTTTTTATTACATTACTAAATCAAATTGTTTACATACAATTAGCCCCGGATGGTGAGAATTCAGCTAATTGGAAACGTAACACCAAAGTAGATAAGGCGTTGATTCCAATGTCAACGTCATTAACACAAGAGGCCGCTCCCGCGATCTCGTGGAATATCATTATTATTAAGACATTTTTATTTTATAAATATTAGTTCAATCTGTAATAAAATACATCTTATTTAAATCTACTCCAATATAATCCTTTGTGGTGTCCTCAGGCTGTATTAAATTTAAATTTAATTAAGCCTAATGTGCTATATATTTTAAAACAAGGATACGATATACGGATACAAATATACATATACCACAGAGAAGATCTTGTTGAATTTCAGATTATTTAATCTTATTGGTCAATATTCTATATATTTTCATTATGTGACTACTACTTCAAGTGAAATCTAATAATTTTGGAGGCTTCTCTTAACTATCGAAATAAATTTTTCATTCTAAATCATTTTTAAAATTTGAGTACTATTGCTAGCATAAACAATTTTCAATATCAAAATTATAGTGAAAGCCAATACTATCGATAATAAGCAATAATACTATCGATATCCCAAGACTTACTGTCACAACACTATAACTATGTATGACATATTATAAAGTCGTAAAATTAATATGCATGTCAAGTTTGTTATTTTAAATAAGGAAAAAATTTGTAGTGACTTTAATTATTATAGATAATTAAGTAGTTCATTAAAACTATTTTGCATTAATATTACAAATTACATAAATAAAATTAATTAAATTAGCAGAGACTGAAGCCGTCGCGTCGCTACTTTCAAGCCAAGCAAACTTCAGGCTTTACAAGTAAAAGTTTTAAAAGATGTAGTTACACATTTCATTTTAAGTGGGATAATAAATTAGTCATAAAAACAATGAGCACAGATTTTATAATATATGTGGCTCTTTATTTGTTCAAATGAAAAATATATTTCTCCTGCTATCCGACGGTAGATGGCGTGATTAAAAGATGAGCATTCTATAACACGCTAATTCATTTGCAATAAACAGTACCTAAAACGTGAATAGATTTCCTTGAAATTATTGAATGGATCTTCGATAAAACAGCTTTAAATATGTCAAATTCGTTTATTTTGTATATGGAGTTCAAATGTTACTTGAGTGTCGAAGTTAAATAACTATAAAAAGTTTTAGTCTCTTATAAATCTCAAACAAATAAAACTGATAATCAATTAATAATATTGATAGTTTTAGAAGGCTCAACTCAAGATACTCTGTAGTTTGCTTAATAAAAGTTATCTAGTGGGGAAAACACAGTCGTGATTAAATTCCTGTACGTATGTGTTTATGTTTGATTTCTATTTCATTATATTTGTATTTGTTAAGCATTGAATGAAAAGTAAGAAATAAGAAAAGTAATTTTTTACATGAATGATTATATCTGACGAGTACTTTATTATTTAACAGGTTTTTCCAAGTAATCCGTTTGCTTTGAAAAATCTGTTTTAATCAATTTGAAGTATCTCAAAATACAGTTTACAAGTACTTATAACAATATTAAATTCATTAAATCCAGGAAGGCTTTTTTATTATAAGATATATAGCATTGATAATAGTGTTTTAATTAGTATGAAAGTTTCTCTTCTCTATATACGAAGATAACCCGCGTTTGAGGTAGTTTTGTTTGCTTATTTTTTTTTCAGAAATATCGTTTTTTCTCCATAATGATTTGAATCAGCACTAAAATTCACTATTACTATAACCGAATATAAAAGGTATAATAATTGTTATTTTTCTATTATACGGTTACGAATAAAAGGTCTAAGAACCTCACATGCTCTACATGCCCCTACGTGTTCTAGTCTGCACCACATAACTAATTTCGCCATTTTTATTTTTGTGTGTATTGTTTATTCTGTTTATATTAAGTTTCAATACATCTCTTTGTAACTATAAGTACTGTACTATACAGTACAAGGCAATATAATTATAAGTACTATATAAGTACAGAAGTATATGTGAGGTTTGTTTATAATGTGCACTAGATGGCGCTGTTTAACAATTCGGTGTTATTTTACATTTCCAGTCGTCAGTACGGGTGGATTATGTTCAATATAAAATATTTTAAAGCTGGATATATGATAAAAATGTTTTTTTGAAATCAAATTCTTTGATAATAAGCGTTTGTTTATATACATTATATATACCTAAACATAAGATGAATAGAAGATATTAATATGACTAATTATTTTATATAAATAATATATTGAAAATTACTTGAAAAATAAACATTATTACAGATGATTCTTCATTTCTTCAGATTCTTCATTTTTATCATTTCAGTCATGCGAACATTGACATAACGTGGACACAAATATACAACCTGGAACATATTTCCAGGTCATGATCAAGTAACCGATGTTGTTAGGTACCTTACTATACAAAATACAAGATCAGGAGAGGGAGAGGGCGTCACATTAACCTTGTATAACCCTGTTATCTGTCACCCTGCCACGGAAATAGCGAGTTAAAAACAACAATATAAAAATATAAATTTAAATAAATAAATGATTGACATGTGTGCGTTATAGTACATAGTAGGTATACATAACTATAACATACACAGCATTTTGTGATTAAATTGGTAATTTAATATTTCTTATTCTGGTATATTTTTTTATTTATTTAATGTTAGATGAAGAATGTGAATTCTGAAATGGGTTTTAAATATATTATTCTACAAGACATTGTTTTATGTTACACTAGTTAATTCCGTAATTATACGCTAGATGTCGCTCATCAATGGCTACATCGCTGTAATAGATGGGTTAGAAAAAACGTCTCCTATTCGTTTCTTTTTAATTTTCAACACATGATTGACTATTTTACGTTCGGTTTTTAGTGTTTTTGTTAATTATGATAAAATCACAGTTTTAAGTGTCACTGTAATCATTTATTGCAAACCAACGCCGGATACCGAACAAGCGATTAATAATACTGACACTATTCCAGCTAAATCTAAAATAACCTATATTAGCCTTGGAATCATTCATCATTCGCGCGTCAATAATAATTTATACTCAAGGAAACATAAAACTATCGAAATTGAACTAAATTCCTATAAATGTTTTATAGCGGAATTATATCTACGATACTATATCTGTAAATACTATGGGATTTATTTTATTTTCATCAAAGACATGCTGTGATATTTTTAACACATTGTTTTTATTTTTATATTATTTTGGTACAAATAATCGATGTCTATTTGACAAACGAACTCTATAATTATAACGTTTATAGGAAACAAAGGCAAAATATTACACTTCATGAAACCTGTAAATTAAATCTTACATTGAAATTATTAAAAAAGTTTGATCCATAAAAGTTAAGTATCCAATGAAGATAAGAAAAAAAATATACCTTATTGTTATTAATATTTGTTTTGAGAAATTTTGTGGCGAAAATTATTAACCAGAGTGCAAAGCATACTCATGCTTCTGGCTACTACAGGAGGTTGCGGGATTTTGGCGAGAATAAGTAACCTGTTTAATTTTACCACTCATAGTATCTGTGCACAAAGTTTTATACAAATCCATCCAATCATTCGAGATTGACGGGAAAACATCCCAACATTTTCAAATTTATCGATTAATGGTATCACTATAACAAGAGATTATCACATCCACTATACGATAATCTTTAATAACAGTAAACTACATTTGTTGACACTATTCGACGCTAGATGGCGAGTTATAAGATAGACGTTAACGCTTAAATCACGCTGATTTAGTCATTTTACAGGTCATTAGGATCTCTATACTCTGCTGTGACAGAACATTTCAGTATTTTGGTGATTTGGTTGAATATCTTATATTTCATTTCATACGTTTAAATTTAGTTATGAAACTATGTACTGTATGACGAATTTGTAAACGAAGCATGAATATTGAATGTTTGTTAATTATTTCTTTGCATATATATTATATTATCTAATATTACTGTACAACTTTTTGCCTTCCTCCGTAATATAAGAAAAGAAAGTGACCAAAAATAGGATGGACTGATGTAATCCTTAAGTTAAGATTATTGTAAATTATTTTCGAAAGCAAATTTATGCATTTTTGGGATTTCCTTACATTAAATTAGACGTGGCAATTGTATTATATGTGTTTTAAACCCAGAGTTTGAAGCAATTAGCACCTTGGGCCCGGTTAGAGCTTTAGTTAATAGATTTAGACTCCGGTGGTTAAAACATTATCGTTAAAATGAAGCTTTATCTCCGATGAATAGAAGTAAAAGTACGTGATAGAATTATAAGGACATTACAGACAAAAGGATTGAAATTGAACTGTATAAGAATTTTGGTAAGAATTATTATATATTATATTAAGCTACAATTGTTTTTTTCTGTCATTAATTTCTTGATAATCTAATTATTATCAAAATATAAACCGATTAAGATAACCGCCACAATAATGAAGGAAACGCGCCCTCTCTGTAAATATTAGACACTTTATTTGAAATATTCGAATATTATATTTCCCACTTCGCCGGCATACATTAATATTATAAACTCAACGTTATCTTGAAGATTACTCCAGGTATTAAACAAGAATTATGTATGAACTGTCTCAGACCACTACAGACTGTTTAATATTTATATTCAGTTAAACTGAAGTACAAAGAGTAACTTTAGGGTTTGTTTTTGTTTTTATAGTTTTTACTCGCTTAGTTTCTTTACTTTACAAAATGATAAGAAGTTAATAGATAACATAAATTCGTTCCCGGTTTTTCTTTTATAATCAGTCTGAACACCAATTAATCTTTCCAGTTTTTGATTGATTGATAAGTGACTGTCAATCACAACTCCTGACAAACGTCAGAGTTTTGTCACTTTAATCATACTTCCGGAAACGACCGTTAATTTATTTTATAATATCGAAACCTTATATTAAAGATTTTAGAATTACGTATGTCCTAAGAAATATTATACTTATAGTTTTAACGAAAAAGTATTCAGGCGGAAAAAGAATATAAGTCGTTTAAATATTAACATTTTTAAAGCGGAAAGAAAAGTGTAAGAACTAACATTAAAATAAAAAAAACTGTTGAAGGAAAAAGCATTTTCTTTTCTGTCGAGAACAGAATTATTAAAACAACTATGGTTTACGTATACGTAACGTATTTAGTGTTCTTCAGAAATCACAATAAAAATAAGACACATTGGTAAAACGATACTGAGAATTGGAACAAGAGCACCCATATCAAGATGTCAATATTATAAATGACAATATTTTTATTCCTAACCCCAAGAATCGCTTCAACAAATCATTTTGTTTTATTTGTCTTCTAGCAGAGGTCTAAAGACATTTATTTACTTTATCAGCTAAACGTATCAATAACAAAAAACTTTGTATGGATACATCCAAACAATATTTCTTTTATATTTTCCATAAAATACTTGACTTATGGTTGATCATTTGATCAAAATAAGAGATATATTCCTTGAAACAGTTCTGATAAGCAATACATTTTAATATAAGCAACATATAAATAATAGTTTTGAAGGAAGATACTCTAAGAAAAGTTTTATTTTAAAAAGGATTACTTTAATAAAGAATGATAACAACAGCAGCGCCCTGATGGCCTCTGGTGCTACAAATTCATGCTACCGGTGTACGATACGTGTTTGTGCAGAACACTGATCAAATATATGTCGTACTTCTTTGTAAATACATAAAACGTATAAGGGAAGTGTGATTATGATGAGAGAACAAATATTTTGAATACGGCAAGTACATCAAAAATATATAATATATTACTATAGAACATTATTGACTGCATATCGACCGCTGCGATTTTTGATATGCATTTGTTGACACTATTCAACGATAGATGGCGTGTTATAAAGATAGCTGGAACTTGAAATACGCTAGTGGAATTATTTTATAAATTATAATTGTCTCTAAACTAATAGATCTCGTTATGAGAGAGCCATAGAACTGGATGCTCAAAGCTCATATTGAAAAGCGAATTGTTTGTTTTATCGAATATTGATCCATTTCATTTTTTTAATAAGTATAAATATAGTAAAGTAAAATTTCGTTACATTACAAAAAAATATTATTAGGAATATGCGCTCCTGTGACAACATGGAGGTATAAGGATTTAATTAATTTGGCCTTGCTTGGTTATCCCTATAATGCCTTAAATCAATGGACTCAAATCTTTGCATAATTGCTATCTGTAAGTTGCTGAGACATTAACATTAATCATCAATAGTTGGCGCTGAATTACTAATATATATAATCAATATATAAAATAATTTTATATTACTAATATAAAATATTTAGTTCATAACAATTCATAATCATTGAATAATCATTGAATAATAGCGGTGCACTTACGAAATGTGAAGTGTGACCTTCACCCCTAAAATTATGCTATTTATTGTGTATTACAAATGATTTTATTAAGACTAAATTAATATCATTAATTTAATATAATGTAAATAAATAAAATAATAGATAGTAAATATATTCTGTTCACGATATAAATATTATTTAGTAAAAATTTAATTTAATTCATTTTGTATTTTTATTTTATTTACGACAGATTCGTTCGAAGTTTTAATTTTAGTCGTCATCTCGCCTTACATTTTAATTGAATTTTTGTTAAATTTACAATTATTTTGTATTTGATAATTTATTGTTTTATATTTGATAGTGTAACATCTCTGTTATTTTTATAACGATGACATATCGTAGTTTAATTTAAAATAATCAATATAAAAATACCCGTCTTCCGGGATTTTTTATATGAAAACTTATTTATTTATTAAAAAAATATTCTTATAATAATATCAAACAATGTTATTTTTATTAAATATTTTAATAAAAAATATATAAGATATATAAAAATGCGGTCAGGATGAAACCAGCCATTACGATGGCGCCACAAAACCTTTAAAGTGGTTTCCGCCTGTTTTCCGTTTGTTTACATCCGTTATTTAAATATGAACATCCTATGGATTTTAATTTGACTTTTATTTACAGCAGAAAGAAAAAGCTTCACCGAGTCAAAAGATCTTTGTTAAATATGGTTATTATTATTTTAAATAAATTTTATATATTCAGAAAATACTTATTAATGAACCGTTTTAAATTTACACAGAACTTTAAACTAAGATAAAGAAGAACATTTCACTAAAATAATAGGAAAGAATATTCAATAATTGTTTTGTGACAAATTTGAAATAGTATTATTAGTATCTAAGTCTACCCTTAATATTACATATGTGTGTATAGATAGTTCGAATAATAAACAAATACATAATTAACATTCTGTAAACATCACTATAGCTCAGAATAGTTAGCTAAGTCAGTGCTCATTAAAAATATCGAAAAAAATTAAGGTATGCGTTCTATGCGACCTATTGGATTGGCTGATGTCAGCCGTCAGCCGAAGTCATCAGCAGCGCTGTCATCGTTACAACGAACGAGAACTCAAAAGTTAGCGCTAGCGTCAATACCCCTACTATGATGCTTAGTGACAATTCCGTTCATATAAAAAACGACATGCAATAGGTAGGGAACGAATGGGTCAATGTTTAACCACGGCCATCGTGCCGCCGTACTGTAACGAATTACAATAACACGGCTAAGGAGGCAGTGGAGGAAGAAGGTATACCTACGGAGGGGTTAGATAAAAGCTTAATAAATACTCGAAAAATTACTCCCATCAGCAAGGGAATAAATATGTCGGTTATAAAAATAAAGGTAGTTCAATGTAAAAAGTACTTACAAGTTTGGAGGCTTCTTAAAGAGAATACGAAAACAGACTTAACTGAGTATGTAAATGAAATATTGAGCGAAAACAGCTTCGTAACAGTTAAAAAGATACAACATAAAACGGATAGAGAGTACGTGCCATTTAAAATTTGTGTAACGGAAAAAAAAATGACAAACTGTATGATCCTAACGTATGGCCGAAAGACACCGAATATAGTGAGTGGTTGTTTTTTTTGAGCGCCGAAACAGGCCCGACAAGTTGCAAAACAATAAAAGGATTAAGATTCTGTATCAAAACGTGAGCGGCCTCCGAAGACTGAGCAATTTTTATCTTTGGTTGAATCTTTGTGTTCAGACTTGTTCGCGATCACCGAGACCGGCTGCAACGAAGGCATGCAATGCGGAGATCGTGCCGCCCGGCTACTCCGTGGCGCTCTGCGACCGCGCGGACGGCCGCAAGCAGGGCGGGTAAGCTGCTGGCGGCCAAGCCTCGGTTCGAGTTGCGGCAAGTATCAGTGCCTGACAGTATTTATTTAGACAGATATAATTTCGAATTGGTATGTGCGTCAGTGTATATAAGTGATCGGTTCTTGTTTGCGTGCTGTGTGGTTTACATTCCACCGAGGGCTGGGGAAAATGAGTACCTAGTAATACTCGGGTTAATTGAACAAATATGTGTGATATTTTTTCGAGGTTGTAGTTTTAGGTGACTTTAATCTGAACTCGTGTAATTTTAGTTTAGGTCGTGTAATACTATTTCAAACTGTAACTGTTGACAGCTGGACCTTGTGCTGAGCGGTCATGGCGGCGTTGGGGTGGAGGTGGTGGTGGCAGACGAGGCGCTGGAGCCAGTGGATGCGTACCACCCTCCACTCGCTGTCTTTTTATGAATTTTTTGGTTCAATTCTAAAAATTAACTGGACGGACTTATATATGGCGGATGACCCTGATTTAGTTCTAAACTAATTTTTAATTTTATAATAAAATTAATGATGTTTTTAACAATTGTATCTCTTTAAAATCTCGCAAACTAAACAATTTAAGGTATATTTATCCAGTATGGTAAACCACAGAAATTATTAAAATTATATAGACAAAACACCGGTTACAAAAAATATAAAAATAGTGAGAGTCGCCGCGACTATGATGAATTTTCTCGGTACATACGGTACGGTTTTCTCATAACCTTTATCAGAAGAGATTCCAAAACAATCTCACTGAGGACCCTGAAGTGTTTTGGGGATTTTTAAAATCAAAGAGAGGACTTTCTATTCGGTGTAAATTAATAAGTGATGGGCAAACTCTTTTATAACAGGACTGTGCAAATGAACTAGCCCAGTACTTCTATTCTGTGTACAGCGCGGAGCGGATAGGTGGATGTTGCCTACTTTAATTTTCGGAAGGTCTTCGACGCAGTTGATAACGACGTTTTGTAGGAGAAATTGGCAGAAATGGGCTGCACGTAGCATACGTTGTCATTCTTTGCCAGCTATTTGCGAGACAGGAGACAATATGTTGAATGTTGCGGGTTTCTTTCGGAACAGTGCTGGACAAGATCTGGCGTTAGTCAGGGGAGTAATTTAGGATCTCTCCAGTTCATTATAATGATTAATGATTTACCGGAGGTGGTTAAAGAGTGAAAAAAAGCGTACCGGAACCTGGGCTTTGTACTGAGGCAAGCAGGAAGCTTTAACAACTTCTCTGCTTTGCGTTCATTATATGAAGCCTTGCTGAGGAGTCACTTAAAGTGTAACTCTGTTGTATGGTTTACGTGTGAGATTAAGTTAAATTTATGATTGAACGCATCCAAAATAAGTTTACAAGGTTCCTCTATCTCAAGACGTATGGCGTGTATCCGGGCTATCGTTTGCTGTATCCTACCTTGTTAGTTATTGGCATGGTGGGACATAGTGAGCTTTAAGCACGGTGGAATGTCGCTCTCGCTAAATTTGTGGTAAGACTATTACGCGGTGAGTTAAATAATCTGGAAATTCTGGCAGAGTTAATAATATCTGCCCCTCCTAAAAAATCGAGTGTCGACGTCCGCCGCCGCTGCTGGTGCTGCCGGCCGCACGCACCAAGCTACTGCGAGACGCTCCGCTCACGCGAGCGCTGCGGGTGGTGAACGCGGCGGCGTGTCATATAGATCTGTTTAGTTGCACACTGGACGAGTTCACTAGAATATGTTACAAGCTGTGTTCGTAGTGTTCATAATATTAATATTATTATTATTATTATTATTATTTTAATATTAGGTATATTTGACATTGTTAAACATGACATGTAATGGGTTTAAATGATAAATAATTATTTGTAAATGTTTGAATTTGTGTTGAATTTTATTTTATTGGTTTTTGTTATTATTAAAATTTTTAAACGTGGAATAATTATATATTTTTAATATTGTAATAGTTTTGTGTAGTTTATGTTATAATTTTTATATTTACTTGTTTTATGTCAACTTATCTAACGAATTGGTTATAACAGTAATGTTAGATTTAAGTTTTATAGTTAAATTAATAAATAAATAAACTCTTATAAAAGCAAAGTATTTTGATAATTTATTTCGGACACCGTTCATTATTCCCCTCCAACGTATTAGGAGGTTTTGTTCCGTATATAACAATTCCCTGCCGCCTTAAAATAAAATTATTAGAAATAAATGCAAATGGAAGCTATTAAAATTATATAACTTTTTTTTTAAACTATGATAGGGTGAAGGGATTTGTTCCGTTTGTTTTTTGTTTGATGTAACTGCGTTGAAATGTTGGGAAATAAAACAAATATTTAACATCTAATATCATTGCTAAATAAATCCAGTATATAGTTTAAAATGTATTTGAAAACTAATGAAGATAATAATTTTCGTATAAATAAATAAAATATCGTAAAATAACACTATGTTTCATAGGAAATAAAATTTACGCCTCCTGTTATGAGTAATAAAAGCGCATTGAACTAAGGTTATTTTCCTAAGCCGTGTTATATTAAAATAAAAATCGAATAACATTTTTATGTGACTTCAGACAACGGTTAATATCACTTATTACTTCACTATTACTTGATATGATAAAATTGTCACCATACTAGAAAGATATGCTACTGGATACTTTACTAGTTAACTATTTCTTTCAAAAAACATCTTTATACTTTACTTGACTCTGGACGAACAAACAAACTTTCATTCATAAAATACTCAGGTTCATGACATTTATATTTATTTTTTATAGAAAATTAATATCATGGCCCCAACAATTTCTCGCTAACCAAAGCTTTTGAAAATAAGACACTTACCTACTCCGTAGGAAAATTGTAAAGTTTAATCAAATAGATGCGCTTTTGTTGGTTTAACATAAAGACGTATCTAAAACGGAGAAACGAATATAATTCTATGCTCCTGGGAGGAGGAAGCACTTCAAGCAGTATAACGGATGCAAAACTGTATCTGAGAAATATTAGTATTCGAGACGATATCTTCTTTCATAACAACAATAACATTGATCAATGTCGTCGTGCTTTACAATAAGGTGTATTGGTAATGGTAATGTATACAAGATGAACACAAAAATTGATTTTGAGTATAAATTCCTAGCTTTAGAGTGCAGCCTTTTTACGAGCGCTCTCGACTATGGTGGTACCATCCTTTCGCATAAGGTAATAGAACTACATTTTGTACATTGAGTGAGAAAGTCCGGAGGTCTTCGCACCGCCAGTGCCGACAGCCACAATCTCTTTGATCCCCATGGATTATCCTCATTGATTAATGGTGTCGCATCTGTATTTCTTCTTGGGTATCTGATTTGCGTGAAAACCAAGTATTATATATTTTTACTAACATGTTGGTTTTACTTTACTTGTTTTTTTAATAGCAATATTTGAAGGATTGATTTCAATTTATTTAGTCGAATTTATTTACCAAATTATAATACTGTTTCATTCAATGGTTCTTCCTGTAGTTAGCTAAGCTAAATGTCTGAAGAATAACGCCTTTTTATATCATATAATAAATAATATTTCATAAATTTGACGAGAAGGAGACATTTAAACTGATCTGCTCGTATTTTACAACGAATATATATTTTGACAGACACCAAGATCTCATCTTCTCGTGAACACGAGTGCTAGCTGTTGTAAAACCATTTCAAACGTCGGATTAAATTTTCAAAAAGAAATTAAATTTACGAAAGAGAAACCTTTAAACAAGTTATATTTAATATTATATATATTTTTAACACATACAAAATTATATAAATTATTGACAGTAGATTAACCATTGACTTCTACATACATTGAAAAAAATAACCAATCAATTAAATACTCATCTAGAGTAATCTGATGTTATTCTAATTATATATTTTTGAACAAAGATATACTATCAAAAGATATTTTTTTTATATTCTTGATAAATAGTTGACGGGAATTAATTTCACGGCTTATTCGTTAATGAGGAGACAATATGCCAAGTTGCGTTGAGTCCATCGTGATACAGTATTATTAATATAAATATTGTTGAAACATAAACTATCGCACATAAACGAATACAACTTTGTACAATCCAAGTAAAGTTGCTATCATATTATAGAACAATTATAAGGCATAGCTTTTTATAAATCTCGTATTAAACAATATCTTCACGTTAGCTATGAGTATTCAAGGGCCTCTGTTTATTTAGGAGAGCGTTAAGTTACCGTAAGTGCCGCTTGAAGACTTCAGAATGGAGGGCAAAAGGTAAAAAAAAAAATGTAAAAGAAGTCTATTTATAGACACTATTATTATTTGAGTATTAATACTAGAGGAAAAGAGGAATAAATAATATTCAAGAGTTTGTTTTAAACAATCATATGAACCTATTTATAATAATTAATTTAATTTAAGTAGACTCAGTAGTATTTTATATAAGGTATTTAATAGGTAGATAAAAATATATTTTCTTTGTTATTTAGCTGCTATTTAAAAGATTATTACGATTTTATTTTGTTTGATCGTAATAAAAACAAATATTAACTATCCTATAGAACTAATAACAACTTTAATTTATATTTTCATGTTTCGGCCAAATTTTCGTTTTCATAATTCAATTACTCATCAACTTATAACGAAAAATTCTAGTTTTAAGATGTTCTAAAGAAACAGTTACAACCTACCATAGATTGAAGTTTCCCATATATCTTTGTTTTTAAGCAATCGATAACCAACCAATATCTTTTACTTTTGTATTATTACTTTACTCAACAATCTAAATGATTGTGGACACGGAAGAGCCATCGCAGCACTCCAGAAAAGAGACATTCAATTAGTACTGCCCTTATATCAGTTATTTCAGGTCGACACAATATGTCTTCTTTGTGTAAGCTTACACTACATATAATCTTTTACATATAATCTTTTATATTAATATTATGTAGAAATAATACGCAGACCAGAAAACCGAATTTGCTTGTTGGCAAATAAAAGTGTTTAATCGTATTCCGTAATGGCCGCCATCCTGTATAGAATCCTTCTTTTAAAAATTCTGTGTATAATTCCAGTTTCAGGAAACAGTCACAGTGTTCGTTGTTCCGAATATATTAATATGAATTTGAAATCCTATTTGGGGTTTAAAAATCTGTGAAGTGCGAGATGAAGTATTTTTAAACGCTTTGATTTTGTTTTATTTGATTAATTTTTAAGACATAAGATATCAAAGACAATATTAACTTAAAAATATATATGATAAGAATGGAAATATTTAAAAAATTAGCTTAAAACAGCTGTTTAAAATAATATACATGTAATTTTGGTTTTTATTTTATCATTATAATAATTTAAACAATTTAATGATAAGGAAGATTCAAAAACTATTTAAAATAAAAATTGTTTTAAATGTCTAAGTTGTGTAATAATTCTGTTATTCAGGCCGTTAAATTTTAACTATTTTTATATCTCTTTAAAATCTCTATTTTTTCTAGTTTTAAAAAACTTTGTATATAAATTTAGGACTGATAATATTATTCTTTGTTTTATAAAAATATGTATATATTGTTAAATATTATATATAAATATAATCAAATTATTAAATAATATTTTTATCAGATAATTTAAGGATGTATATACCCATGTATATTCTAAATCCTTTGTTAAAGTCAATATTTCACATTTATGGTGGTATTATTAAATAAACACTGGATATTTGTTGAGGAATTGTATTAATTGTTATAAGAGATAATATTTACAGAAGAAACGGTAAATATACAAATATGGTATAAAAGATAAATAATATTTATACGAGGACTTCTAAAATGTATCAGATGTAAATAATAAAGAAAGATATATATTAAGATAAACGTCATGTAAGGAACAAAAATTATACAATTAATACTTTTATATTGTAGTTCTGTAACTTAAAAGAAGTAATATAATTGTTATACTAACACTGTTGATATTTTATACAATATAAATAGTTTGTTTTATTATCTTACGATTAGAGACATATTACTATTAACATTAGCAAAATACGTCTGTTAAAAATTTCATAGAAATTATCTTATTATCAAAGCTTCATTTGAAATTACATTATACTAGTCCTTCTGTGAACAGTAGACCTCAATACGTTAGGGGATGAGACAACGTTGGGAAATTATGTCATGGACGGTTCTAATAGTATCATTGAAATGGCGCCGGTTAAACTGATAAAATGGTCTTTAAAAAACCCGTCACAAATCATCACTTCTATGTAACAAACCCGAAATTTATTTGCTGCCTGCTGGCAAGAGAATATGAATTGTGGTAGGTATCTACCTATAGTGTGCTTTTTAAGTGCCTTTTCCAAAAAGGTATAAGTATACTTATGTATGTATGTAGGTACATAAATACCGAACGAAATTAAGCTCCACCAAATAATAACGGAGTTATTCAACTTTTTTTTTTTAAATTCGCTATGGCCGCCACTTAGGATTTTGAAATAACAAAAAAAATATCTTAAATTTCGGCAAAAAATACTTAGACGAAATTTCAGCCCGATAGCTGCCGCAAAGTCCATTTTTGTGGTACGGATCAGAAATCCGCCAGTTTGAAAAACAGCATGACATAAAAATTTAAATAATTCAAAGAACACGCCTGCCAATTTTCGTGACGATAGGATGAAAAATACGCCGGCTACGCCGGAACAAACATACTGAAATACCTACGAAAAAATAGCAGAATAGTCCTATCTACTGAGAACGTAGTCCTTCGGACAAAAGCTTCGCTATGCTCAGCATTCGTCCTTCGGTCAAAAATATAATAAATAAGAGTTGTTTGATAATGTTATTCCTATGCTTGCAAATAATAATTGAGGCATTATGCTAGCTCTTACACTACAGGTATGTTCAAAACATAGATTAATGAATTATATATAACAATTATACATTTTATAGAAATTTAAAATTCTAATTTGTTTTAAGTGACCGTTTTTTAGGATGTTGCTTAAAACAAACTTGTTGAGTTGAGACGAGAGTTCCTATCCTGAATGTGTTATAATTTTTATACTATTCATAAATGTAGATGACAGAAAAAAACAATATATAAATATATATACTTAGGTTATGTGTTATATCTCCATATATAAATGGAGACAAAAACCAGATGTCCAGTAATAGAAAATGAGATAACTTATTTTACTTACATTAGTATAAGAATATGCCTCTGCTTCTAATGTTAATATAAAGCGAACGTATTAGGATACAAAGACATAAAAATATCCAAGTAATATTATTATATTAATCTCGGTCTAATAACAATTAAATGAATGATAGGTAGCTATTAAAGAATTAAAAAAATTAGATGTATTATTTCAATATTTAAATATATATATATAATATTAAAATCAACTTGGAACAACTGTTTCTAGATAGCGGTCATGTAAGTACATATACCCAAAGATGATATGAGGTTGGTAGAAAATGTACGCTATGCAAAGTATGTAAAAAGTAATTTATCAGTTTTGAATCCAACGAAAGAAATATTCTTACCAATTGGGCAATCTCTTGTCTTTCATATTTCAAAATTTCATTCGGGAACTCAAATTTTTGATATATTTTACGTTTTGAAATTTGCCAACTTTTAAATTGTTTAACGAATCGCTTTGAAATTGTAAAACAGGACAACGTTGCGGGTGCTGTTAGTTTTAAATAAATATGCAACGAACAAGGGTTGTGCTTCTGTTGATAAATGTCTGAATATTTGTATATTAAAACAAGTAACTGTTTGAGTCAATTTACAAAATACTTTTCCATGGTTGACTGTCTGGAATAAAATAAAGTACTTGGTGCAAGTAAATGAATAGTTATCGATGTAATATTATTGTTGATATAATAATTCACTAATCGGTAGTTTGACACAACTGTAAAATGATACATTCACAGTTTTCTAGATATGAATAGATAAATTACATATGTAAGTATAAGAATTATGTTTAAAATAATGCTAAAATTATATATGATTATTTTAATTGACATTAAACCGAAGTTGATAACATTATTCTAATGAAATATTTAATCGAATTGTGTTTTGATTCTGCTGCTGATTAGTATAAAAGGATTGAGATACTGAGGTACAGGTTCAGCTGGGAGTTGGGAGTCACTATTCCAATATTCAGGTGTAAGTAATAAATTAGAGTGAAATATATAGTAAGTATATATATATATATATATATATATATATCTTATTTAGAGTAAAGAATATAATTTAACGTGGAATTAGTTGGAGGTTCTGTTGCCAGATAAGTATCAATAGATAAGTTACATTGTAAGTTGTTGTGTTGTTGTGTAACAATAATTGCTAAATTAATAAATCTTAATAATCATATAGTCGTAGTTGATGAATATTAGATGTAATATTTATAAATAAAAAGTAATCTGATAAATAAATATTATTTAATATCAGCTCATTTCTTAATTACTTGCTTTTCATAAGAAAAACATGTTTAATATTATACATATAAATTAAATCTCACTAACGTAAGTCGTCGTATAGAAGATAGCGTTAGTAAGAAAGCCATTCTCTCGATTGTTATATAGTTAACTTACTTACTTATTTTAACCTAATTATGTAGAGAGTATCCCCACCCTAAAGTTTTACTCAATGTTGCTGAAAGAGTTTAAACAAAGTTTTCGTGTTTTACCGAGAAAGAAAAGACTTACTGCTATGAAAAGTAAGTATTTACTATTTGACACAACGACATACAAACAGAATTAATAAAACTATTGTTATTAGTTATGTGTTATGTATTTATTTCATTGTTAATTTTGTTATATATTTAATGTAGTGACTTTGCTTAGTTACTGTTTAATTAATTGTATACATTTTATATTATACAGCACTTAAAAGTTTTGGAAATGAGATCTATATGCTGTGGTCATAACTAATGGTGGTAGATATCATAACCAGAAGTTGTTAAAGAAACTAGCTTAGTCACTCCAAACACTTTGAAAGTTGTTCAAGTTGAAATTCCGTTGTTGATCGTTTGGTATACGTACTAAACAAAATTGCATTTAAAACGTATATTATAATCAATATATTACTGTAAAAGGCTATAGAAGTTAAAAAAGTTATACCATTTGAAGGAAAATATATAATTTTCTGTCCTGCGGTACTGAAACCTAAAAAGTCTTTACTTAATTTGACTTCGACCAGTTTTGATTCTGACTATAGGGGAAAACTTTATCAAACCAAGAAAGGACTACTTCTTTATGTTATGGAATCACGCTCTATTTAATTTGAAGTAATTAACTTTGGGTTTGTTCCGAAACTGCCGCAAAGACGAGTCTAATACGATAGCTCAAGGAACAGATGGTCACGATGGGTTACCAGGGGTCGCAGATTCGAGTACTGTTCGTATAAGAGTAATATTAAAATACTCTAATTTCTTTATTTAAAGCAATTTATTTTAATTAAAGCAAGACATGGATGAACAATAAACATGTTAAATAAAATTCAGGAATAATCATATCAAAACAATTTTTGCTACACATTAAGGTACTATATTTATTTTAAATAAGTCACTTTTGAATTAAATTGTATTATATTCAAGTTGCGTTAATTCAGTTCATATCACTTTTTTAATAATACTTCCTGTAACACCAGATAATGACACATGACACCATATAAGAAAGAAAGCCTCTGTTCCTTAAATTTAGATTTTTTTTTTCTTAACATGAAATGTATATTTATTTTATTTATCAATTTATATAAAAAATAATTGTTTAACTTATTCTTAACCTATTTCATATAAAAGTAATTTCATGACCCCAATAAGTTCTCGCTAACTAAAGCGTTTGAAAATCTGACGTCTACCTACTCTATAAGAAAATTATAAAGTTTAATTAAAAGATGCGCTTCTGTTAGTTTAATATAAAGACGTATCTGAAACGAAGAAACGAATAAAATTCTATGCTCCTGGGAGAAGGAAGGCCGCACTTCAAACAGCATTACGGATACAAGAGTGTATCTGAGAAACATTAATATTTGAGAGGATATCTTCTTTCATAACAACAATAATATTGATCATTTTGTCGTCGTGCTTATTAATATACTTGATGTATACAAGATGAACATAAATATTGAGTTTGAGTAGAAATTTCCAGTTGTAGACGATAGAGTGCATACTTTACACTTTTCTCGACCGTGGTTGAATGAAATCTTCATTCACATCTTCTATGAAATCAAACACGGGAGTGAATAAGTTATAAGACTGCAATCTATACATTGGGCGGGATAGTTCAAAGATCTTCGCCCTGCTCATTTGATCTTCATTGATTATTATTGGTGCCACATTTTAATTCCACTTAGTTATCAGATTTGCTTTATAACCAAGTATTACATGTCTTTACTGAGTATTTGAAAGATTGATTTCAATTTTAGTTAGTCTAAAACTTCGACCTTTAGAAGTAAAATTGTAAAGTTCGTTTTACCAAGATATAAAGCTTTCTCCGAAAGGTTTGTCCAGTAGTTCTAAACTAAAGTTCCGAAGTATTCTCTTCTGAAGATACACGTGTATAATATAATAAATAATATTTTTTGAAATATCTACGTGAAGAAAACGCTTAAACTTTAAATGAAACTACTGGTATTTTAGGTCTGGTAAATGTTTTTATAGACTCCAAGATCTCATCTTCTCATGAACGCTAGTACTAGCTGTTGCAAAAGCTTTTCAAACGTCGGATTAAATTTTCAAAAAGAAATGAAATTTATGACAGACAAACCCATAAACTAGTTCTATTTATAATATTATTATAATAATAATAATTTTAACACATACATTTACATTTTTATTTATAAATTATTGACACTCATTGTTTAAAAATAGTACACTATTTTTGAACAACAAATCAAATCAACAGATATTTTTTTTTAATTCTTGATGAATAGTTAACGGGAATTAATTTCACGGCTTATTCGTTAATGAGGAGACAATATGACAAGTTGTGTTGAGTCAATCGAGATACAGTATTATTAATATCAATATTGTTGAAACATAAACTATCGCACATAAACGAAGACAACTTTGTACAATCCAAATGAAGTAGCTTATCATATTATAGAACAATTATAAGGCATAGTTTTTTATAGGTATATCTCATACTAATAATATCTTCATGTTAGCTATGAATATTCAAATATTTATAATCTACACTTCAGAATGGAAAGACAAAGATATTTAAAAAAAAAAAAAAATTAATGATACAATTATTATTTGGGTAATTTTTTCTTATGATAGGAAATGTATTAATTATAATGGAAAAATAAATATTCAAAATTGTTCTTAATAATCATATGAACTTACTTAGAACAATTTTACATTTAATTTATATATTATGTTAGTGGTTTTCTTTTATTAGATAATAAGAAAAAATAATTACTTAGTATTATATAAAAGTAATAACAACCTTAATGAATATTGTAATTGTTCTTATTAACCACATCTCCCAAAACGGCCATATTTTAATATTTTTTGTTTTTTTTTTCTACTAAAATTAAATTATAGAGATAGAGATAGAAATAAGAAAAAATATAAGATAAAAATATGAAACAGAAGTAAAAGCAATAATCGACAGAATACTTTTTCACCAAACCTATTTTTCTCAACCAAATTTTTGGAGTCACGGAATTGTTCCCGTCAAGTCAAGCAAAAGTCATTCAACGAACCATATCTACTGCCCTTGTATCAATTATTTCAGGTCGACGCGATATGTATTTTTTTCTTCGCTATAATACGTCATCTCAATATAAACTTGCTTGTGATATTTTTTATCAATGAAATATATATGTCGGAGATACGGAATCGTCTTGACCATTGTCAGACATCTTGTATCCTTGTAGGCGTATATTTCGGGTGAACGAGTAAAAAGAAACAGATTTCACTACAATCACTTTTATTGGGGGTAGATTAATAATTCTCTTCACACAATATTTATAGTCAAAATGAGTCACCGTCAATACGTAAACGAAACGAGTAACAGTTCCTAGTGTAGGGGATCCGATCTTCACAACGGCTCGATGGCAAGTGAGTGTCGTGATCGGCGTCCCCGCACCACTAGGCTCTGTCGTAGCACGAAGTTAGCCGAGTATCAGCGAATGACGTATCGCGACGTTACTGCCCTCTATCGGAACTCGTGCTGCGCTTCGTTTAGTATCCATACTCATGACCGTCTCCGACATATAAATAATTTGCTAAAGACAATAATTGAATAAAATCGTTCAATAGTATTCCACAATGACAACTTATATAAAATCGTGCTTTTAAGGATTCTGTGATTAATTCCAGTTTCACAAAATAGTTTGTTCTTCCGAATAAATTAATATGAATTTTAAATCCTATTTGGGGTTTAAAAATCAGTAAAATGATAGCGAGATGTTGTACTTTTAATCGTCATCATCCTGAAAGACATGTTTATTTAAATAAACAGTGTAACTTTTTTGGATAAGAATAATATATACCAAAAATATTTTATTTTACACAGTTCGTATAATAAAGGATATCAATAGTACAAAAACATTGAGATATTTTCTTCTCTTGACCTTATAAATACTATAATAATAGATATTTATCAAAAACATACATTGACTTTGGTTTTCCCTTTATAGTATTTAATTGTTATAAAAAAGAATTAAAAACTATTTAAAGAAAAATTTGTTGGTATAAATGCATAATTTGTGTTATTAATATATACTCGTAGATAAAGCGCAGGAAGGTTTTCATCAGAATCCATGTCAGGTGGGCGTGGTCGTGGGAAGTTATGAAAATTTGAAAATTAAAGTAATCTTGCGATAATAATAACGTAGGAAATCAGAATGATTGATATGATAATGAGCGATTCGTCGCTGACGTGGTGCGCCGTCCCGCTGCCCTCAACACGACGCTCCTCTACTGACTGACAAGTCATTTATGACTTTGACTTTGACAGCACGACGACGCGACTGCGCCGTCATATATACACATATATATAACTGTTATTGAATAATCATTAGCAGATAATTTAAGAATGTCTTTATATATTCTAAAACCTTAATTAAAGTCAATATTTCGCATTAATGTTGGGTAGGAATAAATAGAATTAATATTTTTTATTAAAGAATAAATATTTACTATATTGACAATATATATTTAGTTATAAATATTTTTCAAAATCTCTTTAACTGTATAACAATTAATGGTTTCTTTATAAACAATAAGATCAAAATATATAGTAGCGAGTTTCTACACGGTGTTTGATTTTTAAGAAATAGTAAATAACTTTTAAGTATTTTAACTAGGTCTTTTCTTTCTCGGAAAAACACGAAAACTTTATTTGCCAGACACAACAGAAAGACTTTGCTTAATTTGTTTCAGCAATATTGAGAAAACCGTCAGGGTGGGTATAAACATTATTATGCTAAGCATATATATATATTATACTTTTTTGTAGTGAATGCTTATTAAATGTAGGTTACCGAAATAACGATGGCTTTCTTACTAACGCTTTATTTGCCAGAAACAACAGAAAGACTTTGCTTAATTTGTTTCAGCAATATTGAGAAAACCGTCAGGGTGGGTATAAACATTATTATACTAAATATATATAATACTTTTTTGTAGTAAATGCTTGTTAAACATAGGTTACCTAAATTACGATGGCTTTCTTACTAACGCTGTCTTCTATAGACCGTGTTGCGTGCAATACTATGTTTAAAAAAGATTTTAATATTTAAATTACCATTTGTGAATCAAGAATATATTATTTACGACACATCACACACAAGAACCTGCTTTAAAATGAAGACTCCATCTACTTGCACCGACCGCTTTATTGTATCCAGACAGTAAAGATATAGAAATGAATTTTGTAGATTGTAATGCATAAATACATTATTAAAACAGATTTATGAGACCTAACTTACTATAAGAGAGTGCAGTACCTTTTCATTATTTGAAAATAAAAACAAATCAACACATAGTGTGTACGGTCTTTAATGATAATAATATAATCTGTCTTTAAAGAGTCTCATATCGAAACCATGTTGGTTATAAATAATAGTGGTAGATATCATAACTATAAGTTCAAAAAACTAGGTAAGTCAGTAACAACAAAAAAAAACAATTTTTATTATTTTCAGTATGTAAAAGTTTATAAAAGGCAACAAAGTTACACCACGTGAAGGAAAATATATAATTTTATATAATAAAGTATCGAAACTTAAGAGGTATTTACTTAACTTGATTTCGACTAGTTTTGGTTCTCACAATAGAGGAAAAGTTTTCGGTGAAAGCGTTTCGTCAAGCCAAGAATGGATCACTTCCTTATGTTATAGAATCACGCTTTATTTGCTATCGAGAAAACTTTGAAGTAATTAACTTTGGGATTGTTTTGATATTGCCGCAATTCAGCAAATTTCAAGCTCACCAAACCATGCATCTATTTATAATCTACGCATGACCATATGTTAATTAAAATTCATAAATAAGGATATAAGAAACAAAGCAACATTTATTAAATATAAAGGTATTATAGTAAATTATATACATACACTTTTTTAAAAAGAGTATTCTTAAGTTATTAAATAAAAGTAATATCATGGCCTCAATAATTTCTCGCTAACCAAAGCGTTTGAAAATAAGACACTTACCTACTCAGACAGAAAATTGTAAAGTTAAAACAAAAATATGCGCTTCAAGACGTATCTAAAACGAAGAAACGAATACAATTCTAGGCTCCTGGGAGAAGGAAGGAAGCATTTCAAGCAGCATTACAAATACAAAGGTATATTTGAAAAATATTAATATTTGAGAGGATATCTTCTTTCATAACCACAATAATATTGATCAATTTGTCTTCCTGCTTATTAATATACCTTAATGTATAAAAGACGAAAACAAATATTTATTTTGAATAGAAATTCCTACTTGCAGACATAAAAGTGCAGCCTTGACAAGGGCTTTCACGACTATGGTGGTAACATCCTTTCACAGAAGACGGGTGTTAATTAGGTATTATAACTACATTCTGTAGTTTTGGTGAATAAGTTCAGAGTAGGTACTTCGCTCTGCCCATGCTGAGAGACATAATCTCTTTGACCCTAGTCTCACCTTAGTCTAAAAAACCTACGAACTTTACAAGCGAATTAGAAATTTAAAACTGTTGCATCGAAGGTTTCGATCAGTAATTCTAAACTAAAGTTCCGAAGTGTAACGCCTGTCTATAGATACACGCATATTATATAATAAATATATAACTACTACGAAACTACTTGTATTTTACGTCGAGTAAATGTTTTGACAGACACCAAGGTCTCATTTTCTTGTGAACGCGAGTGCTAGCTGTTGTAAAAGCATTTCATACGTCGGATTAAATTTTGAATAAGAAATAAAATTTACGAGATACGAAACAGATTAACTAGTAATATTTTAATATTATAATTATTTTTAAAACAAAAAATTGTTAATAATTAACAAAATAAATTACCAATCGAGATCTATCTCTATATACATTGACACAATAATGATAACATATAATTTACGTATTAATAAATGAATGGAAGAAATAAATATTAAAATAATAATAATAATATAAAAATCGACAGACTATTTGAAATAAAACGGTTTTGAACTTGCATCGGATTTTACATTTTGTACTTTAACCTTAATCTACGTTACGATTACTTTTCAGTAATAGTAAAAATTAAATATTTGAGTATTTTTTTTCTCATTTTTTTAAATATATTAATTACAGTGGAATAATGAATATTAAAAAAAGTTCTTAATGAAAATACTTTAAATTTATATATTCTCATTGATATTAATATATATGTCTAACAGGGAATGGTTTCCAAATAAACGCGGAAGGAATGAGTCTTGCAATATCTTCATAGCTTAGATAAATATTATTAAAAAAACATTGTCGAGAAACTGTTGTTTTATTTATGAAACCGATGTTTTGAAAATAATGATGATTGGTATAAGACAAAATATTCTCTGAAAAGGCAGGAAATATAAAAATATCGTATAGCATTCATTTAGGAAAGTTATATAAAGTAGTCTTGCTAACTATTTTTATTGTACGTAGCTATTACAGTTTACTACTTAACATAAAACGATTAAGGTACAAAAATTTATTCGAAGTGATCTCCATTAGCTACAATACAGTCTTTGAAACGTTAATTTTAAGCCAGTTAATAGTAGCAGCACGCACTCCTTCTATGGGATAATTCTTCATTGTCAATCGTATGGTTTATTTTAGAGACTAGATGACGATCAGTCTTCAGCTCTGATGAAGTCCGGAACGTTCGTCTCTAACCATTGGGTGGATCGAGCTTTATGACCCGGCACCGTGCCTTGCTGAAAGGACCATTTTTGGTTATTGAACATGGTATTGTTAAGAGGCTGCACTACCTTTTTTGTAATGGTATCTTGATGTACCTACTTGATCCATGTTTTGATAATTATTAAAAAAAATATGGCTCAGTCACTCCTTTGTAGCTAACATCCCACCAAACCATCCCTGAAGTCGGATAATGCGCACATTGTACCTCCTCTGTTGACTAATTGGGAAGCTTCTTTAGAGCTTTCAGCATAAATACGGTCATTTAGTTTGGTAAAATATTGCTAAATTGTAAACATTTTCCAATCCGTAAGCAAGATTTTTCCTGTTCTCCCTTTGCATAACGCTTTAGCTTGCTTTTAACAAGCCGTAACTTTTAAAATTATCTTTTAAGAAATTGTCAGTGCATTCCTTATTGGCTCAAGTTCTTGGAATTCTTTTCCTTACTGCTTTAATAGCCTTTTTCGTACGAATACTACGTGGATGGCTAAATCTTTCTCAATCACAAACAGAGGAGATTTCATAGTACCTATTTTGTACAAATTTGAAAATCATATTCAATTTAAGTGACCGTTTATGAGAACATTGTTTCATATCATTTTTGAGTTGGGTTTCGTTTCATGAATGTGTTTGTAATTTTGAAAATATTTATTCATATAGACGTAGATGCCAGTAAAAATCAACTTATGAATTGTTATGTACTCCTACTTAGGTCATGTGTTTACTAATACGAGTACATAGTTTTAAAATTGTAACATGGGGTAATTTATTATGGTTACATTAAGGTGACAATAAAACAAACATATTAAAAAATATAATATTATTCAATTAGTATAATAACGTACAAGATTTAATTTATTAACATTGATACAAAAAACAATTATTGTTAAATTAATTGAGCCATTCATGAATTGACCAACTGAAGATATTATTTTTATATATGATTTATATATCTTTAGATTATCTTGGATTAGTGGTTTTTAAATAGTGGTCGTATAAGTACATGTACTAGAAAAAATACGTGAGGCAAAATACTTAATAAAAAAGTAAACTTCAATTCATATAAATAAAAATAAATTTCGCATCACTTGAAAGCGTCTGCACCAAGTTGGCTATCTCTTGTCAAAAGATATCTCAAAAAGTCCAAATTGAGTTTTTTTTTATTAATACTTTCGGAAATATTTGTTATGTACAAAAGAAAATAGGATAACACAATAAAATAAACATAAAAGTTTGACACTTCTATTATTTGAATGGCTTAGATCCAACCAACTATTATCTATATTGGTATTAGGGAATATACCAATATAGATAGTATTAGAGAAGAAAGAAGATATATTGTACGTTATGAAATATACCAACTACTAAATCGTTCAACAAATCGCTTTGAAATTATTATACATAGGGCAATAACGGCACCAGCCGAGCGCTAGTTATCAATAAGTATACGATGAATATGGCTCGTGCTTCTTTTGATAAATGTCTTAAATAATAATTAGAAACTTAACTTATTTGTGACCAATTTAAAAATGAATTTAGTTTACAAAATTTATATCTTCCACTTCTTTAGCACCACTGGTTTAGTTGACACAGTTGACGTAGTGTATTACATTACCATTAAAACTGAACGCACTATGTATTGATTTGTTTTTATTTACAAATAATGAAAAGTATCTTTTAAGAAGTTATTTATTTAATTGTTTATATATGTTTCACTTTGAATCCATACCAGTGATCACTGATCACTGGTCTAATGGAAGTGACAGGTTGGTCTATTTTGATATCATACGTCTGTAAGGATACTCTCCAACTTAAAATAAGGCCACGAGGGTTCCAAACGCGGACTGCTCTGAGAAGAACCACAGAACAAACTCAACCAGGTTTTTTTTTTATTATGACCAATGTTTCACAAACATCAATATATTTAGTGAGCAATGTACGAACAACTAGAATCATCGCAATCAATTCGATAAACCGTCCTAATGATAATTAATAATAAGAAACATAAATCGTGGCTAGCAATACGACTAGTCACCTCAAGCAGCTAGCAGGTAGACCTCACAAACTGTTTGAGTAATGTACAGGGTGGGCCAAAAATGTTTGCAAATAGCAACACTTGATTTCTCCAAAACCGTGCGAGCAAGGGGCGCGCAGGTGGCGGGGAATTGTGCGTCGTTTAATGCAATTTTAGTCACGATGGAGCGCTTCACGAGACAACAGCGTGCTTTTTGCGTAAAACAATTTTACAAAAACAACGATTCCTACGTTACTGTACGACGCCTCTTTAGAGTTTAATACGGATTACAACGTGTAAGTGAGTGTCCAAGTTTTAATTTAATTAAAGCTTGGGTTAAAAAGTTTGAGCAAACGGGATCGACAACGAATATTAAACAAACTGGGCGACGTTCAAGAAGAAGCGAAGAGAACATTCGGGAGGTTGAAATTTCTGTAAGGGACGATCCAGAATCATCTACGCGTAAGCGGTCGGCGGCTCTTGCTATACCAAGAACTAGTCTGCGGCGAATCTTGCATTTGGACCTTAAACTGCACCCATATAAGCTTCAAATTGTACAGGAGATGAAACCAAACGATTACATTCAACGCAAGTTATCTGCTGACACTATACTGGAGCGATTCTCTAGCCTTGAGAATGTATTGTTTACGGACGAGGCCCATTTTCACATTAATGGTCACGTAATTAAACATAATTGTCGATATTGGAGCACGGAAAACCCTCGCTATAAACACCAAAAGCCTCTTCATTCACCAAAAACGACAGTGTGGGCTGCCATATCCGCAAAGGGCATAATCGGACCATACTTCTTTGAAAATAATCAAGGAAATAACGTAACTGTGAACTCAGTGGAATACGTGAAAATGTTGCGAGAGTTTTTGACACCACAGTTGCATGAATTTGAAGGATACAATAGCCGGACTTGGATGCAACAAGATGGAGCAACATGCCATACATCAAAGAAATGTTTCCTAACAAATTGATTTCTCGCAGAGGTGATATCCCATGGCCTCCCAGAAGCCCGGACCTTACACCTTGCGATTTTTTCTTGTGGGGATATCTGAAGAGTCGAGCATACCTTAATAAACCGATGACCATATCCCAATTAAAAGAAAACATCCACGAGGAGATAGCCGCGATTCCTCGCAGCATGTGTCAACGAGTTTTCTAAAGTTTACGTAGTCGATTGCAGGAGTGCCAACGACGAGACGGAGCACATCTCGACGATGTCATTTTAAAAAATAAATTTTAATAAATGATAATTACGTTAAATAAATCATAAACAAAATAACATTTGTACTTTTATTTCTAGACATGTTTCAAAAGTGCAAAAATTTTTGGCCCACCCTGTATTTATGCATTACAATCTACAAAATTCATTTCTATATCTGTACTGTCTGGATACAATAAAGCGATCGGTGCAAGTAGATGGAGTCTTCATTTTAAAGGTTCTTGTGTGTAATGAGTCATAAATAATATATTCTTGAATCACAAATGTTAATCCACTTAAATATCAAAAGCATTTTTTAAACATAATATTGCACGCAACACGGTCTATAGAAGACAGCGTTAGTAAGAAAACCATCGTTATTTAGGTAACCTACATTTAACAAGCATTTACTATAAAAAAGTATTAATATTTAACATAATAATGTATAGCTTATACCTACCCTGACGGTTTACTCAATATTGCTGAAAGAAATTAAACAAATTCCTTCGGTTGTTTGTTGCAAATAAAGTTTTTGTGTTTTTCCGAGAAATAAAAGACTTACCGCGATGAAAAGTAAGTATTTACGTTTATATAGCACGACGATATACAAACAAAAGGACAAGAATTAATAAAACTAGTGTTATTAGTTATGTGTTATGTGTTATGTATTCATTTTATTGTTAATTTTAGTATATATATAAAATAAAAACTTGGCTTACTTACTGTTTAATTAGATGTATTTATATTATAAAGCACTTAACAGTTTTGACAATGATACCTACAAACTAAGGTTATAAATAATGTTGGTAGATTTTATAACCAGAAGTTGTTAAAGAAACTAGCAAAGTCACTCCAAACACTTTGAAAGTTGTTCAAGTTGAAATTCCGTTGTTGATCGTTTGGTATACGTATTAACAAAATTGCATTTAAAACTTATATTATTTTCAATATGTTACTGTAAAAGGCAACAAAAATTAACAAAGTTATATCATTTGAAGGAAAATACACAATTTTATATGCTACAGTGCCGAAACTTAAGAGGTACTTACTACTTACTTTGATATCGACAGTTTTAGTTCTGACATTAGAGGAAAAGTTTTGGGTGAAAACGTTTAATCAAACCAAGAAAAGACTACTTCCTTATGTTATAGAATCACGATTTATTTGTTATTGAGCAAACTTTGAAGTAATTAACTTTGGAATTGTTTCTAAACTACCGCAATTCAGCAAATTTCAAGCTTACGAACCTACACGAGGCGAGTCTAATAGGGTAGCTCAAGTGGCAGACAGTCAAGAAGGGTTACCGATGGTCGCAGATTCGAGAACTGTTCGTACTATTATTTATATTGTTCTACATTTATTTATAATTAAAACTTGACATAAATGACAGTTAATTAAAATTTATAAAATATAAAAAAACAAAACAATGTTACCTACTTATAAAGCTATTATAATATAAAAAAATACAATTGTCAATAAATGTATACTTGTGCGAATAAAAGATATTTTCATATTTAAAAAGAACCGATTTTTTTATATTTATGATTTCTAATACGTAAGTAAATTGGTCTTCGTCTCAAGTCCATTAAGTTTAAAGCAAACACTAACCTGAATCCGCTAATGGGCTTTTAAGAGCTACATAAATATATACGGAAACTATCTACGGCGTGTTCTTATTAGTTTTATTACTTAGAATAAAATATAATTAAAATGTATACATGTAATATATGAAAACTCAACATAGATAAGGAGCTAATCATACCGCTTATCTTCATGGATAATAACCGGCATAATGAGTAATAAAAGACATTAATGTTGTAATCATTATGTTACTCTCGATATTAAAGCGTAAATGGGTATTAAGCCTTATATATCATAATAAAATAGTAAGAGTAAAATAGTAGAGTAAGCTCTTGCCCGCGGATCTGCCTGTGGATAAAAAAATAGACTAACTCTAACGCAACGCTGCCTTTGTTAAGATCACGCGATTTTATTTTAAATACATATGTTGTATTGCCATTAAAAAAATACTAATATTGATGAATAATAATGGTAAACAAAAATATTACATGTTTGAATTGAATCTTGGATTCATCTATTTTACACCTTAGGGGGTGACTCTCTCATTTCCTGAAATAAAATAAGAAATGATTATATTGTCATGTCATGCAAAAGATTCATCCTCTATTTCACCAAGCTTTAAGGCTTTTTTTCCTAGATAATAAGAAGCTTATATCCTTCATCAGGTCTATAGATCCTTTATCAACAGAGTTACTTTTCCATTTATAATAGTAGAATGTATTCAATAATAATATAAGACAATAGTTTTCTTATAAGGTTCGGTATTTTTATATAAATATTTATGATCCGATATTTCTTAGGAGAAGTTACAGACAAACATACATAATATATATAAAACTGTTTGTGTGTATCAAACGGAATTCGAGAAAAAGAGAATCAGAGTATATGTAATTCCTCGAAGAGACTAAGAACAGATACTGTTAGTCGACATGCTTGTTTAACACATATTTTTAATAATGGCAGAACTCTTATGACATTTTTTCTTTACCTCACTTTATCTTTAATGTAAAGATAATATTTCTATAAAATTAATTTAGAAAACATTATATACTTAAATAAAATTATTAACAAGGAGAAATTCTGTACCTTAATACTTTTTGAGGAAAGTCATTATTGTTGCTAGGTAACACAGAAACCTACATAAATATTTTTTGCAATCTTTATCTCTTTGTCTGTTTATTGACTTGATTTATCGTCTTAAATTAATACACACACAATTCTTTTATCTACTACGGAAAACTATTTTTCTCGAAAAAGCACAAAAACTGATTTATGATATAATTATAACAATTTTAATCAGGAGAGATATTAATGAGATTTTATGGTTGAGACCGAGACAGCCTATAAGATCTTCACTGCGAATGATCGTTACATTTAAACATCTTTATATTATATAATAATAGCTAAGATTTAGTTTGTTTTTATTGCAGTTACCAATTTATATAAAACATGAAGTTGTATATTATGTAAAATACATTTAACTACATAAAATACATAAAATACATACAACACTCAATGGTTTCTAAAGATTTATAATATATATCTAGTTATTATTAAAGTCTGATACGTATTCCGTTACAAATACGAAGACATAGTAAGTTACAAGTTAATTAAATCAAGACCTTGTTATTCTAGATAGTGTAGGTATGTTGGTGTATTGAATATATATGTTGAATAGTTCCATTGAATACACGTCGAGTTGTAACTAACTACATATATACATCCCATTTTCAATAGAAATTGCCATCTATGTAAATAAATCTTCAATTCAATAAACCTCAATGATCTTATAATTATATGAAATTCACGTGGAATTGTTTGATTATATTAATTACTTATCTTAAATTATATATGATTTCATATCAAAACCGTTCACAGGTTTCTCATTTCGTATACATTATTTTATCTCCGGATCATAAAGATAACTACGCACTACTTAAAAAATAAATAAAGAGTCCTAGAAGAATTGTCTCGTGCAGAAATCAAAAGCAAAGTCTCAAGTTAGTGCAGCCACAAACAGCTCTGCTCCGAAACTTCAATTAATACAAAAAAAGTAATTATATGTATATGACATTGCTTTATTCTGCAATGAATATTAGCGATTACTAATACGCTTTGGAAACATGTTTCAATGGAGTTCCATTGAATTTAATGCTTTGTAGTTGCAAAGTATTAAACCTTGTTATAGAGTTACATCTCAGTCAGTAAGGTAATTTTAGAATGTTTTTAAAATTTTACAGTGAAGTAAAAAATATTTTTATATGTTATACACTTATATAATAGCTTAAATATGTAATTAAATCACTGTTATGATTACATGCACATAATATTTTTATTTTCTATTATTCTCTCATTTAACTATTTTTAAACCTTACAATAACAAATAAAAGTCCGATAGCGTAATGTAAATTTAATCTACTAGAACACCATGGTACGATGAAATGAAATTACCGGGTAACAATATTTTTTCGGTAAATTAGAATTTTACAATCAAATTATGAATGTAACCTTGTCTTTTTAATTTCAACGTTTTGGGTAGCCGAAGCTATATTTTATATTTTTTGGTTGCCTAAAAGATAACAGTAAAATAACATTGAAAAAGGAACTTAAAAACAAATGAGATTGAAGATAATGGCAGAATAACACAGAAAAAAGCTCCGAACCGATATGAATACTCTGGCAAGTACAAAATACTTTAATAACAAAGTCGACAAAGGTCCTTAAAAACCTTTTATAAATTATATTTTATAAATTTTTGTGTTTATAAATTAAATTAAATAACAATAAGTAATTAAGTCCAAGATACTCACCAAGAGCATAATCACAAGATGGACCGAAGAACACATGAGCGCAGTCGTTATAGGCGTCGATGGCCGAAATGACGGCATATGCTGCGTCACAATCAGTGACATCATAGGTTAGCCATTCAAACTTCAGCCAGGATGGAAAGACGTCTCGTACTGCGTCATGCTGCAGGGCCAACTCCAGGACTGGCTCCACCTGGATATGGTAGATAAATTTTCATATCACTCCGCGTTACTAGAGAACTTGTAACCTGGGTCTTTCCAATAAAAACAAAAAGTAAATTGTGATCCGAAATAACAATTAACAGATCACAAAATATTGTTTGACTCAGCAAGTAGAGTCATTACTACTGGAGCTACAGAAACGTGTTAATTATATTATATATCATGTTTTTATTAAACAGAATACGTTTATGCTTCTAACTAATCACACAATTATTAACACACACTTCTTGTTAATGTGTGTTTCATTAAGATGGTTCAGATCCAAATCTATATGTTCTCAAATTTTGTAGATTAATAATAATCATTATAGCTGATAAGGAATATTACACTATGTCATAAGGTATTGCCAATCATAAAACATTTTGCAGTACTAAAAATATGAATAATAATAACTATGTTAAATCACAAAATAATATACATTTAATCTCACTCATTTTATGATTATTTGGTAATTTTTATATTCCAATTATATTTCTCACAAGAGCGTAATTAGATGAAGCTCCGAACGCTTCCCTCAGAGTGTGGTTACGTTTATATTTTCGTATTGCTTACTTAATGTTACATTTTAGGTGTTCTTTTTTTTAAAAAGAAATTAAAACACATTGATCTTAATAAAGTATAAAAATATAAGACGATAATGACTTATTGGGCGGGTACGATTATTAAATTTATATTCAATCAAGCGAGGTTGATGAGCGTCTCTCGTGTATATAAAACGTGAGGGACGCTCATCAACCTCGGGAGGGAGAATTAATTTGCTCGCTTACCACTGACAAACAAGCGTCGTAGGTAGTATTCTTCGGCAAGAGAAGGGCGGCACGGATTTTGCAATTTCCATTTTGATCACAAACGTTTTCACACGCTCTCTCCCGCGGTTCCTCTCCCCTACAGTTCTGACTGTTCACACACACCACCAACCCCACTAATATAAACACCACACACCATCCCATGTTAGCGATGTAGATAAATAAATTAGTATGTAACTACATATTTACTTTTAATTACCACTTCACGTCACCTGAAACAAAATTAATTTATTTTAATGTTTGTTTTCAAATATCAATTAACAATATAAACAATTAATTATAAAGGATTATAAATTGTCCCATATTAAGTTTGTATATATATACGTATACATGTATGTACTTTTTACTTGGCAGAATATCTAATAGGAAATTACACATCATTCAAAACATAACCACGAAGTAATGTTTAATAAACGTCAACAGCAAGTCTGCAAAGTGGTTGTTTTAAATAATAACAGAATATTAACAGGAAATGTTAAAGCTCAGTCACGAGATAAAATAAGGATCTAAAGTTTTTCAGACAACGACAAATAGCACTTTTTGAAAAAACAAAAGAAAATAGAAAAACTTTTGTGAAGATGGAATCTATTCTCATTAATTCGGACGTGAATTGATTATGAAAGTTGAGGTAAAATAACTTATCGGGTTAGAAAGAATTTTGTTATACATTTTTTATTTTTGCCTGCTTTGAGTTAAAATGATAGTAGTTTTAATAGATATGTTATTGTAATTATGGTATGTAGAAAATTGTTAAATATAATTTAAATATCATAATGAGATATTATCTTATTTTTTTAAATTAGTTTAGAGGTTTTTGCTTGCTTTTAAAATTGTTGATTTTAAAGCTACCACGCTGAGAAAATTAAAATAAATATTCTTCCCAAATATGAAATAAATAATTGCCTACTTCACACAACTTGTGAATGTCACGTTTTCGATTAATGAAAGTAATTTCAACACATGAAACAATGACAAATAAATATGTTAATTTACTTGTGATTACTTTCCGTCATTTATTTCTTTAAGCCTATTACATTTATATCAATTTATAAATAACATTATTTACTACAAAACGATTAATATTATTTACACATCTCGGTTAATCTTTCATTCGTCTTTCATTTCTCAAACCGAAGACATGAAAGTGAAATTATAAAAATAGTTCAACTAAGATTGTTTCATTATTTTAAGACATTGTTTTACTCTTAAATATCAAACACGTTTATTTTGATGTAGACAGTAAATAAAAGTATGTTGTTTTATTTATATATGTATATTTTATATATAATATACATTACAAAATACTTGGAATCACGAGCTCATTATACGATTAAGTGACCTAAAAATAATTCGTTGTAGGTAATTTGTTAAAGGATTTATTTTAGATGTAATACATTTTCATACATTTATGACGTATTTACATGATCTTTATTATTTATTCATTCTCATGTGTCCAAATATTTTTTTATTTGTAAATTATCGACCGAAATATCGTTATTTATAAACACCTTCTACCTATATTTCCTATCAATTAAAGAACTATTTGTAAAATTATTGTACCTTCTAATAGAACAATTGTAATTATATTTTCATAACTTTAGTCAGTGCTCGAATATTTAGTTCACGAAATGTTTCATCACCGTCAATTTTATTTGGTATAATGGTTTTTATGGAATTGAGGAGTAAATGAACAGATGGAAGCACCTTAGCACCATATGGTAAGTGGTGCTGTCACATATGTATATACATAAGGAAATAAATAAATTGTTTTCTAATTACTACAGCAAGGCCTAAAATATAAAACAAACGATTATTATTATAGTTAACAAAATAGATTATAGCATAATGAACTATGTATATGCACTCTAGTAAGATAAAAAGAAACCTAACATCGGACCTTGGTGAATAATTTCTAACTTTAAATATTTATTGATAATGTACATGCGTCCTTAATTCATTAGACGTATTACGTATTACGGGTACTTAAAGATATCTTTGATCATGTCATAAAGTACACAATGTATCTCGTATCTTGTAATAGCAAAACTCAATGGTAATTTATGTCTAATGTTTTCCCATTATTATTCGTACATCAAATAAATAATTTTTCACGGTCAATAATTTATTCATCGAACTAGGTCGTAAGAGCAATAATCATTAAATCATACCAATATTAACTCTTGTTTAAATAGAAATATTATCAGAGCCATAAATAAATAATGAATAACGAAGTATTTTTAGTAAAAGTAAGCGATGGGGACTGAGGAAGTTTGTGATAATTTGTTTTTGAAAGTGGTTGAATTATTACAGATTTATAAACAATTATTTGAATAATATTTACTAGTAAACTCAGTTCAGTGTAATATATTTTTCTATCAGAATATGATGTAGTAGATGCTTCACAATATTATTAAATATATAAATTGAGATATTGGTCGAGGCGAAAGAGGTATGCAGGGACCGTAGCGCAAGGGATATGGCGTGAAGATAAGTAAGTAAATAAGTAATTTAGATATTAGTATATATTGTACTTATAACTTCTTTATTGCGACTGTGTTAGATCTTGAAATCAATAACAATAAATAAAATTTATTTGAATAATAAAATATTAAATAAAGAGATTTTGTCAAAATAAATATATAATTCATAATTTTAATATTTGATTTCAATTTGGGATTTAATCTGGAAAGTCCAATTTAAATACCGCATTCAGCATCATACTTTGTAATTATGAAACTTCAGTCTAGTTGCAAAGTTCCAAGAAGTAAGTTAATGCAGAATCACCGAGATGAAACTTTATTAATACTCATCTTACTCTATCTGTGGTACTTACTTAAACAGGTTAAATATAAAACCAGGGCTACATATTAATGAACAAAAAAAAATAGCTCCAACGTGTCAATACTTTGATATGTAAACTGATATCTCTCAACAACATAACTTACATTAGTGGCTTTCGTTCATCTTCGTACAAATTGTGGTAAATAATGTATTTAAACATGACAATACAAATAAACTCAATTCGACTTAAAAGATAACAAAAGAGAAAGTTAAAGAAATATTCTCCCAATAATGGTGAATAAGGAAATAACAAAACCTTATGGAAAAAATATATTTCGTCGAAAATCATTATTAATTTTTAGAATGTTTTTGTAGGAAATATTACAATGTAACATTAACATTAAGGAAGTGGTTTAATGATATAACGAGGAAAAAAACGGCATATCTGTAGCAACATTACGATAACAAAATTATAATAAGAGAGGTTTGTTTTAAAGCAATCGTAACGTCAAATAAACTTCTTTTAGGTAATTTATTTATTTTTGTATTTAGTATGATTATTATCATACTTAGATGGTAAATTATTAATATAACTCTATATATAACAAGTTAATTATATATATACATTTATATATTGAGATATAGTTTGATGCACACTCTTTGTTCTCAAATTAATACAAAGGGAATATCTGGTTAGGGTTAAGAATAAAGATTATTTTTAATATTAAGAATTTAGATTAGAATTAGAATTAGGACTTGGGAGAAAGATATAGGTTATGAATAAGGTTGAATTAGGAATAATATGAGTGATTGAAATTTAAAGGTAAGACCTATTTTAATTCTATTAGGATATACGAAGCGTACTAGCTTATTTTCAGGACGATATAGACATGGCATAGGAATTACACAAAAATGAGATTGAGACAATTATATTTGGAAAACAATATCGAATAAACTAATCTGTATTAAAAATAAAATTGGAATTATAAAATAAAAAGTGTAAAGATTATAAAATGTGTTTTAATTTTTTTTTTGAAATTTTATTTAACAGTTTAAATCATTTCAAAATTTCAAGAATGTATCTGGTAAATAAATACATGCTAGTTAATAGACGTACACATTTGTAAACACAACGAAACTAGTAAAAGAATTTTGTAAAAAAATATATGCAATGGAAATCATTTTACACAATTATAACATATATAGTGAGGAAGATATGTTGGGAAACATGTTTCAATAGAGAACACTACCTTTCCTCCACAACTCCTTACCGAGTTGTAACTAGTACCGCACTAGTATAGACATAAATCAGTCAGTCAGTTTGAAAGAATTGTAAAAATCAAAATTTTAAAGAAAGGTTTTTTTAGTAAAACAAATATATTAAAAAAAATTGTTGTGAAAAATCTAAATATCTAAACAGAGGTAAAAATATATACATGTATTATACTATATTAATTATAACAGCGAAAGCATTTAATACTAACTTTATTATTGTTTTAGTAATAATATCTGGTTTTATTGTGTTCAAAAAACATTTCTACTACTACTTATTTTTGGAATCAAAATTGAGATGAAACGAAACATTATAAGTATTGATATATTTATTGCTAACTTAACAGACAGAATGAAAAACTTATATTAAGTGATAATTTTTACGTTTACCAAATATTATTTCCTAATCTGAAGATTCAGTTTAAAAAAATAATCTGTTAAGGTTATTCCATCTCTTAACTAGTTTATACCTTCGGAACAAAATGAAAGATTCGGTCGTTATCGTAGGTATGTTAAAAATATATTAGTTAATAGACTTCAAAGTTTTCCAACATTGACGAATTGAAAGAGCTTGCAACTTTCTGTGTTCAAATAATTTTCTGTGTTCCAATAATTTTACTTAATTGTGTTGTAAAAATAAATATAACTAATCTCAACAAGCAAACCTTCGCAATAACTTTATATTAATAATATAAATTGGAATGTAAGAGAATGCCCTGGGGTTCTTTGATCCGATAGAATCATTTCTATATAAAGATGGTTTTTTCTGATATGAAGGTTTTACTTTACAAGTAAGTATAATACTTTACTACAAGTAATTTACTTTACTATCTTCTAAAATAGGAAAATGCCTCGGAGGATTGGAGGCTTTATATCTTATAAACGCTTATGAGGATGATGGGTGGAAACTTCTCACATGTGAATATGCCTTTAGAGTTCGCTTGAAAGCGATCTTATCTTATCTAAATCTTACATAAATCAATATTAGAACACGCCTATCTAAATTATAAACAATATTGAAACTTTTTTAAAACTAATATAAAAATTTATTAATAAAGTACAATAAGAGAGATTGACCTCAATTCCAAAACCTTTATTATCTATTTTTCTTCGTTTTTCTATCTTGTTATGAATTCAAATTAAGTTTCAAGCTATAACAATTGATCTTTGACGGTCGACTATCTATAAATAAAATATAAATGTATTAGGAACGATAATTCACATAAAAATAAAAGTGGATGAAAATATTACTTTACAAGTAAAAATTCAATTTAGAATTGAATAAGTAACTTTAAATATTAAAATTTAAATTGAAATGATTTACAGCATGTCTTTATATTTTCAAAAGCATATTTTCGATTCGCCTCAACGTGATAAACATTTTCACAATAAAAAGCATCCTTTAAGTTGACTAGAAAAATAAGCAGATGTTAGACATTTTATAAAGTATTCTTTGTATGTAGTAATGAGTTACGAGGTAGTAAGTTTAAAGTATGAGGTAATATATTATAAGAAAAAATTATTAATTTGGACTCATTGTTAGCTATAATACATATATTATACATATCGAAAGAAGGTATTAATGTTTAGCTTTAAAGTTATTAAAAAAATATATTCGAGGTATTAAATTAAAAAACTTTTGTTTTTTAGCGTTTGTTGTTCGTTAGCGTTTTTTCTTTTTGAGGAACAAACACACAACTGTATTATTTATTATTTGAAACACGTAAAAAATATATGAATATCCTTATTATTTTTTTGAAACTTTTTATTTCTTTTTTTTTATATTTCACGTTTACTTACTATTGATGTCACTAAAATAACGTACAGTCAAAGGACTATGCTATTCATAACCAATTGAAATATATTATGTACGATATCTAATTATAATATGATTATTATTATTATTACTATTATTGCTTTACGTTTACACTCATATATTATTTCTGTTAATTGTGTTCCTGTAATTTGGTTATTTTGTGTTCTATTCTTTGTTTACTGAATTAGGCTAAGAACATCACGTATACTATAAAATAGTATTGTATAAAGTTATATATGTCCGTGTTCTGTAATTTCGATAATTTATATTATTCTAAAGTATTTTTGTAATAAGTGTAAAGTTTAAAACTTGACACAATTATTTGACCCTTCTCATCTCAACAAGCAAACCCTTCGCAATAACTTCTAACGCATCTCAGAGGCTCCAATATTACAAAATCTTTTTACTTACCTTACCTTATTAGAATTTATTTCTTTAAATTTTCCTCTATAACAATAAAAACTTTTTACAAGAAAAAAACTTTTGTTGTATGTAATATTCACACTAGATTCGACATAATATATGAAACATAATATTTTGATCATAAATATACACACTTAGGAATTATATTTTTGGACAAAATATAATGTTAACCAATGACATTATACTTATAATGTGTGAGAAGTGACTGGAAGGTGTAAGTGACGGATACATTGAAACTGAAAACTCGTATGTCACACGCATTTAGAAAAAAAAATTAATATACGCAATTTTCTTAAAACTAATAAGGGTAATCCTTGGATTTTAATAGAAACTCATCTCTTTGCCTTGGTGTCTTCAAAAAAAAAAGATTTCGTGAAGATGTTTTCACAGCTGCCGGTCAGTTGTGAAAAATTATAAGTTCTAAAATATATGTAACCTGGGACTCATGAATTTAAATACAAGGTTGATTACCTTTATTTCAAACGATCTGTCTTAACACCTTAAAACTTCGTAACACCAACTCATGGTTAATAATTGTGTTTTTATTAATAATCATTGTTGGTCTTTTAAGAACACTTTAAAATTTTTCAAGATTAACCCATGTATAGTTTTCGCTAATTTAATAACCCTCGAACCGATGCTCGCGTCCGTATCGGTGTTTGGGTTTAATGTAATAATAAAGTATTTCTGTAAATTTGTCAACCATCTTCCTTTCGTAAGTATTCTAACAGTTGTTCTCTATTGGAATAGATAATATTTTTTATAAGTTTAGAGATGTTTTGATAAATTTTATGTCGTATTTATTTTATAGATGAAATGTTGTGATAGCAACAAATATTTATATATTTAAAAAGATATATTCGGAAATAATATAAATGTTATATATATATATATATATATATATAAAAAAGTTCGAGATATCTTAGACCTTCCTTTTTTAGTTTTAAATTTAAAATCAAAATTTTATTATTAAATAAATCTTATTATAACGTTCAAGAGTTTTTAGTGGATCGAAATATGTGGAACTTAAGTTGTTGATTCATTTGCAGGATTTACATTATAATGTACATCACCTAAGATTGTTATATTTTTTTAAAAAAAGCAACTGTTGAGTTTCTGGCCGGCTCTTGCACAGCGCACCATTCCGAGCCGGTGGTAGCTTACTTACACTACACTATACAGACCTTTTTTATTGTAATAATTGATGATTCAAAAGTATGTGTAAATGCCTACTTGAATAAAGATTTTTTTAATTTTAATTTGGATTTATATTGTATATTGTCGACTCTGTTGTAGTGTTATTACTAAATGTTAATCCTTATTGGTATTTACATTTAAAATTACGAATACCATTTCCAATTCAATTCTTTTAGCCAAATATTAAACTTGGTATTCGTCGTGGTTTTGATAAAGTGTGGCCGCAGAACTGTCAAGCTAGCAAACCTGGCCGACACAAATTAATATTGAAGTTTTTATAAAGAATATTTTAGGAATTTCGGAATTTTACGACGGAATTTTTAAAATACATTTTTGTTATTTGTACCTTGTCCTGACAACTAAGAGAAACAAAAAAAACTTCCAAATCTGTGAAGCCACTATTTAAACAGTACTTATTAGATATTTCTAGATTCGAGTTTTGTAAAATTGGCCGGAATATTTCCATAACTTTGGGCTTGTATGATTATAAATGATGATTCAGGTTGACAATTCTTTAACTTGGGATTCCTTGAGTTGCTTACATTTAACCTTCCGAATCTGACTTGATTGGCTTAATACTATCTCATTGTTTTTTGACACTTTCAAGAAGAAAAACATAAATATATAATCAGCAATTGACTACAAAATTACGTCACTCACTCCACTCATTCATTCATTTAAGTCCAGAATTTTTAAAAATATTACATTCTATATTTGGTAACTATAAGATCTCTAAAGTTATATACTTTACATATACCTTGTATTTAAATAACTATAGTAAACGTAAAGAGCTTCTACTTATATAAAATAGTTGACATTGTTTAGTACTTCTTTATATTTTTTCCTAACCAATTTGATGATAATACAATTTTGTTCCTAGCAAACGACATTCTTCTATTTCATATCAGTATATATACTGATATACAATATCTCGCACACACATTAGTTAATTGTATACACATATGTTTCTTTCATTCCGTCAATACACTCAAATACTTGATAAATGGATTTTAAATATCACAAATTATTTCATATAATTCATTAATAAAATATTAATAAGTAATTATGTCATTTATAGCGATTACTAAGTATACTTAGAAGTCTCTACAAAACAATCAAATGGCTATGAATTCCCAAATTCTAATTAAAGAATTCTTACATAGTATTATGTATAACTTATAATATTATTTTTGAAATATCTTGGCATTATGTTTTCGTAAATAAACAATTTCTATATTAAACATTAATTAATAATATTTATCACAAAGTTCTTTATAAGTATGGTGATATTAAAGATAACATTGTAGTTGTAGGTTATACTGATTCAATATCGTTCTATTATCGGCATATGGTAATATAACATATACAAAAATCAATAGTTGTATTTCATTTATAAAATTCAAATTTCAAAATATCTTTTATTATAATTATTTATACGCACTTTTGAATCAATTATTACGTAAAAAGGTCAGTGTAGTCCAGCTACACACGGGCTCTGAATGCTGCACTTACGGCTATGAAGGATTGCTTGAGGTTGAAGACGTTAATTTTTAAAAATAAAAAATATGATTTACCAGTATATTTTATATGATGTAGGTTAAGCAGAACAGGAAATATTTTAAAATATTTTTAGGAAATCTTTACGAGAATGTAAATCTCTAAGGGACCACTGTTCCTTCCTTCAATTTTAATATTATTCGAATGAATATATAAAATAATATTTAAAAAATGGAAAACAATATCTAAATAGAAGTATAGTTAAGAAAATATATTTAAGACAAGACACATTCGGTTCATTTTTTTTTTACATAAGGCTTTTCTTTTTTCAGACCACGTTAGGAATTTCCTTTGATTTACATTATCTAATTATTATTAGAGATGTTAATAGAATATAATACCTGGAATACATACAACTTCAGTTAATAATATTCTTAACATATTCTATACAGCAACTTCGTTTGTTGTCTGATCTCGTCTTCTTGTTTCACTAAAACCAGGCAAATATAAGCGCTCACAGCTGTTAATACATAGAGTTTATATTTACTTTATATTTATTTTATATTTATTATTTAACAAACATTCATATAATAAAAATAATATTTTTATTCCAATAATGTCCTTTGTTTTATTCAAATCTATAAAAAGCTTATTTTAATTAATCGCTATTATTTAAAGACAAAAGCGAAATAAAACATGAGGAATTTAATTAATTTTGGAAAACCGATATTTCCTCATATTATTTTCTTATTTTATCTTCCCATAATTTTACTTTGATGTAATTAGAATTACACTGAACACCGTGTTTATAAAGGTATTGTTTTACATAAAAATAAATGTTATTTTACCTTTGAGAGCTTTTATCTCGAAACTTTTATGAACATAACTAAAATTTACGATCACTTTCCTCAAACGTTATTTTTTCAGTTTTTTTGGCGGTAAGTAATATATGAAATTTCTTTTAGGGTTTTATTACCTACACCTTACTAGAGTACTAATATTAGAACGGAAAATATTTCTTCCAGTAAATGATTAATATTTGTAGAAGGAATAGTTATCATAAGTTAATAGTTTTTTTTGAGTTTTAGGAGTCCATTGCTAAACAGTAGATAAAAAAGAAGAAGAAGAAGTTTAGGGCAAACATTTGGTTTTGTTTCCAGTATTCATTTTACTATGGTACTTATGAATTAATTAAGTGAATGAAATGAAACACGTCGACAACTAACCAACCAAGCCTTCTATTTTACCAAGAATGTTGTATGTACGAGAAATGTTTTCCTTTTTATTATTTATCATTAATATATTGAATATTTAATTAAATCATTGTTATCATATGTGAGAGAATATTGTCTATTAAATATATTTTTCAAAAGCTCTTATTAGTTAATTATGTATATTATAAAATTACAACTTTATAATTAAATTATAAATAAAGACACAATCATATTAAGTTTCACTCTTGTTTAAAAAAATATTATTAGTCCCTTAAATAACTAGGGGCGCCAACGGACCCTCAATTTCGTAGTATATTTTTCTATCAGAATAAAAACTTCTTCGTAATTGGATGTTTCACAATAACAGTAGTTATATGAATTCAGATATTGGTTTATATTAAACACCTAGAGATAAAATAAAATCCCGTTCTTTTATTGCAAGTGTTTTTTATCTTATTTTTATTGTGTTATATATGGTTTCAGGTTCTGATTGAACCGGAACCTGAACCGGAAGTCTAATTTAAATACCACATTCGTGGTCATTAGTTCAGTTCGTCACAATAAACTAGTTGTAGACGTGGTGCCAATTTGCCAAAATGTTTGTTTGGTAGTTGAACTATTGTAAGAGTAATAAAATCTAAATATTTTTATTTCAAAACAAAATACATTGTACTTATGAAAACTTGTATACATTTTTATAAAAATTAACACTTTATAATCTTTTAATTGCTTTTCGCTCTAACTATGGCATTTTTTTTGTAGTCAAATTTCTCCCGGTTTTAATCTAAATATGAACGAAAAATTAAATTAAACATTATTTTTAAGTATTGGGCATGATTTTTATTTCTCGGAAAGTATTTTAACTGTTAAAATTACTTCCAAATTGATATTTAGAAAAATCACTCATATTGGCGATGCAATATTTATTTATTTATTTATTTATTTATGTACCAGGAAAAAATACAATTTACAATCTAAATAAAATAAAATGTACACAAAAAGGATGACTTATCTCTTAAAAGAGATCTCTACCAGCAACCCTTTATTATAGGAGAAAATATTTATATAGTTGCGGTATAGGTACAATAAAAATAAATATAAATACAAATATATATATAAATGATAAAAGTATAAAAAGATATTTATAAATATATTAAATACATAAAGATTACATACATACACATTTATAAATGAGTATATAAACACACATATTACTTAAATGTACATAAATATAAACATAATACATACTTACATAAATTTAATATATATACCGAGAACATTTTAGAGGGAGAGGTAGTAATTCTTCAGTCTAAACTTAAAGGAAATAATAGTGGGGCAATCTCTTTACAAGTGAGGAGGTAATGAGTTCCAAAGTTGAGCGGCGCGAACAGAGAAGGATTTGCGGTATTGGGCAGTGTTATAATGCAGCACCTCAAGAAACTTTAAAGAAATACAAGAGCGCTCTGGCAATTGTCTAGGTGGACATAGTTGTAAGAGATCTTGCAAGTAAGAAGGAGAAGATTTTTGTAGAACTTTATAAAGAAGTGTTAGTACATGCACATTCCGGCGAAAGCGGATAGGGAGCCACTTTAACTCACGGCGGTATTCCGAAATGTGATCAAATTTACGCAAGCCGTAGATAAAGCGAATGCATAAATTCTGAAGTCGTTCGAATTTATCAAGCAGCTCCTCAGTCGCATCTAAATAACAAATGTCAGCGTAGTCAAGGAGAGGAAGAAGAAGAGATTGGGCTAGAATAATTTTAGTTTTAAAGGGAAGAAAATTTTGAAGACGTTCAAGTGAATGTAACGATCGATATAAGCGCTTGCTTATATCGCTGAATTGAGTCACCTAAGTAAAATGGGAGTCTAAGGTTAATCCCAGATTTTTTACGGTATCTAGGTACTATAATGGTGTACCATCGTAAAAAATGCAATCTTAGTAAAAGCAGGATTTTTTAATGAAATATAATTTAAAATGTTTTATTTAACTTAACCTGTATGCGATTTTGAAATGTGCGAGAGTAATTGACCTCCAATTTCAAAGGAAGTTACAAGCAATAATACATGATGACGTTATTGAATATCTAATATCAAAAGAAAGAATTCGACGTAGTAAAATAGGACTAAAGAAATCGACAATAAATTGTGTAATGATGCAGTTAAAATTGTAAAGGTTACAAAGTTTATGTTTTATTATGAAAACGGATTGTGAAATAGTATTTAACAAGTGTAATTTAATAAGAATATTTCTTTTAAATAAATTTGTCTACTAAAGACATACACACTTGTATACAATGTGTGTATCAACAGAAAGGAAAGGAAGATTTCTTGGAAAATATGTTGGACAAGAGAACATCTCCTTTCCTTCACAACTCCTCACTAAGTTGTACTCGTAAGTAGTAGCGTTAAACGGTATTCTGCTACGTCGATAAATAAGTCGGATAGTTTAAGTTTTTTCTCTTTCGTGATAATCAGTTTTTTATGTTTTACAACTTTAAATATGTATATTTTATTATACATTTTTAAGGTAAAATATATAATATTGAAGAGTTAGAAATAATTTAAAGAAATAATTTATTTAATTTCAAATTTTATTCATTATTGAAGGTTAGTTCTTATATTGAGTTTTCGAATCCCAAGGATGTACGAGTATTTGTACGTGAAAATGATCCGTCGTTTCCTTATTACTTGAAAATATAATCCTTAGCTATAAAAAAATATAACAGGAAAGTATCTTTAATTTTCTTTTCGAAATTTGATAAAATTATGTTAATCCTGACCAATATAAACATTTTTTATTTTTGGATTACAAACAATTATTTTTGTGAAAATTTCACGTCTGTTCTCAAGATTCACATCCGTTCACCAGTTTCTGGCTAGATTTTTCCAGACACTTTTATATGACCGCGTCAAAAAGTTTTAGGCCATGTAACGTGAACTCTTCTTCATAAATAATTGTGTTCAAAGAATTGTGATTAATTGTGTTGTAAAAATAAATATAACCCACATACTTTATATTAATAATATAAATTAGGATGTAAGAAGCCCTTGGGTTTATTTTATCCGATAAAATCAATTAAATAAATATTTTTTTTTTCTGTAGAATATCTTTACCGGAAGATTTTTCTGCTTTGTATTACTAGGTTTGAGATTTTTTTTTTATATTATACGCTAATGATTTACCTTACTGTTTTTTGTAAATATATTACTTAAACATCTTCTATAATACAAAAAGGACTTGGAGGCCTAGAAGCTTTATATCGCTCATTAATCTTATAAACGAATAATGAGCGGTGAGTTCTCACATGTAAATGTTTCTTTAGAGTCTTGAATGAAAGCGATATTATCTTATCTCAATCTTACATAAAAAAGAATTAGAACAAACCTTTTATATACAATATTGAAACATACAATATTGAGACATACAATATTGAGACATACAATATTGAGACATACAAATAATATACAATATTAAAACTTTTTCTAAAATTAATATTAAAATTGATAAAAAACTAGAATAAGAGAGATTGACCTCAATTGCAAATCCTTTATTGACTAACTTTTCTTCGTTTCTCTTCCGCTATGAATTCAAATGAACCTTTAAGCTATAACGATTAACCTTCCTTGTACAAAAATAAATATGAATAAACAATGTCTCCTTAGAAACAAAAATTTTAATACTCTCTGATTAGAATTAAATAAATGACTTGAGATGGATGAATTTTAACAAAAAAATAACTAAATCATACAATTTTATATTTTTTTATCTATTTTTCAATGTGTCCAAAATGATAAACATTTTCGCAATAAAAATCATCCTATAAGTTGATTGGAAAAATAACCACAGCAATTATCTTCAAAATGTATTTAGTGTAACTGCACAAAATACCACCACACATTATATTTAATAAATAATTCTAAAAGGGTATTTTGTGTATGAGTATTTTGTATGAAAGCTACGTCTTGCTACAGCAAGTATTATAAATAAGATTAAAAAGATTTGGACTCATTGTTGTCTAAACAGGTACAACTTAAAATATATTGATATTTTTACTTTTTTGTTCTTAAGTGTTTTAAGTGTTGGCTCTCTTTACGGCAAAACTCAAAACTTTTCTTCGTAACATTTACTTTTAGTTTTAGCATAATGAATATTTCGAGATAAAATATATTGCAAGTAAAGTTTAAATGTGACTTAAAACTCACTTTTAATTTTTAATATCCAGTCCCTACAGTTTCGTATTTCCACTTCTTCTTCACACGAATTACGAAAATTGTTTATAATTTTATGGGTATCATTATAATGAGTTAATTTTAAAACATATTTTCTTAATTTAGTTTTATAAACAATTTATTTTTATATATTACTTTTTATATTTTATATATTTTATATATTACACTAAAATAGAATAAGTTTAAGTACAATAGTACCCTACTCACAAGTAATTCATAACGATATTTTAAACATATTCCTAATTCCCTCAATCTGAGGTGGTGGAAACTAATTAATTTGATCATTTGATTGATATCGATATTAATTCTGTTTTTTGTGTTCGTGTAATGTGTTTTTGGTTGCTTGTTTGTGTTCTATTATTTGTGTACTGAATTATGCTTAGAGCGTCACGCCTCTAACTGTAATTGTCTCGTTCATCTGAAGAATACTGATTGAATTTAATTGAGCGTATTACAGAATAAGACGGATTTTCCTTCCATCATATTTGTATTAATATTGTTCAAAGTATGTTGTCAATTATCATTACAATATATTATATATTTATACAATTCCTGTAAGTTGGGTAATTTATATAATTTCTAACTTCAAAAGTATTTTTGTAAAATATAAAAGAGTGTTCAGACAATTATTTTACCCTTCACATCTCAACATGCGAACCCTTCGAAATAAATTTCAACGTTACAGCGGAACAAATATTACAAAATCTTTTTAAAATTTGTTTCTTTATTCTTGTCTCAATAAAGGAAAAAGCATTTTACATTTTATATCTGATTAACTTCACATTATATATAATAAATGAAAAACAGTGTTTTAATTATTAATATTCACACTTAGTCAACGAAAAATTACGAATAGGAACAAAGAAGAAAATCATCAATTCTATTTAAACCAACCTTTTGAATCAAATTTCCATACTGATTGAGAAATAAAAGACGTCGCAAAGGAATGAAGGTTATTATATTTCCATCTTATTTTATTTATGATTTTAATAACATGAACATTAGTTGTCATAATAAGAGAATTCCAGTACTAAGCTCACGTCTTCCATTTAATTATAGAAAACATACTTAGCCCATCAGCTTTAACTTAGCTACGCTGTCTCTTTTATATGTATTTTAAAATTCGCAAATTTCCTTAAAGCCAATAAAGATAACCATTGGATATTAGTGTAAACCCTGACGTAATATTTGCCGACGCGTCCCACATAATCGTCTCTGTACTCGCTTGACCCAAACGGTCTATTGGATTTACCAATCTTAAGAAAAAAAAAATGATGTAAAAATATTTTCAGTACTCACCGGCCAGGACAACTATAAGTTTTAAATATAGTATATGTATGTAACTTGAGCTTCACAAATTTAAAGGCAAGACTGATTCCCGTTACTGACAACAGTCCGTTCATTACCAAATATTAATTGTGCTTTTATCAATAATTGTTATTGGTCATTTATTAACCATTTAAAATTGTTCAAGAGTAACCCATGTCTAATTTTCAAAATCTAAAATCAAATCAAATCAATCAAAACCCAAAACTTGTTTAAAAATCAATAGTTTATGTATTTACTTACTATCATATACTATTTTAGGGAACTTATCGAATTTATTTACGAGTTTAAAATCGATAAAGCCCGACCAAGTCACTAGTCTTATAACCCCCGAAGCGATGTTCGCGTCCGTATCGGAGTTTGGGTTTAATCTAATAATAATGTATTTCTGTCAGTATGTCAACCCTCTTTCTTTTCGTAAGTATTCTAACCACATTCGTTCAACTAATTTATCTCTATTTGAAAAGAAAAATATATATTTATTACAGTTTGGTCTTAGTTTTATAAGATTAAACATTTTAATGCATTTTATAGAAGAATTGTTACTAGATAGTGTTTTCTGTTAATATATATATATATATATATATATATATATATGCTCGTAAATAAATATAATCTACCCACTATATCATGGATGTAGTAGAGTCGCCAATAAATATTAATGCTTATTAGTATTTATATCTGAAATAAATATTAATTTCTAATTTAATTATTTTCACAAAAGTATCAAATGCTGAATTCATAGTTGTTTTGAAAAAGCGTGTCCGCAGAACTGTCAAACTAACAAAACTGCACGAGACATATCTGTATTGAAATTTTTATATAAAAATATCTTTGAAATTTCGGTATTTTTGGGTAAAACTTTTAAAATATTTTTTTGCTATACATACCTAGACTTCACAACTACAAATAAGATGAAATATACGCCGATTGAGTTATAATTATATTAGTGGTTCAGTTTTATTAAAAAAATACCAAAATTCAAAGTTAGCATTTTTATAAAGATTTATAAAGATGTTTTAATCAAAATACAGGTATTTTGAAAAATTTCTGTCGTAGGTGTTAAAATCACAGAGATTGATATTTTTTTAACTTGAAGTTCCTTGATCTGATGATTTGTTTACATATTGTTAACCTTTAGAATATCACTTGATTGGCTTTATTTTTTGGATACTTTCTAAAAAAAACATAAAAACATTCATTAAAATCCAAAACTTTAAAAAAATAATTCACTCTACAGTTCGTAACTATAAGATCTCTAAAGTATATAATATATTGTATATAATTAAGTACAATATATTATAATATAATGGATATTGGAAATCCCAAAATATATTTATATTAATATATTTATTATAACACCTGTTTTTTTTAATTACAGATGAAAATAAAATCACGGGGAAACATCATTTTTATATTCTTTGTCTAAAATTTCTTTCATTAAATATAAAAGCTTCCGATAAGCTTTTAAGGTAAGAGCGCCTTTATAGCTAACTCTATATTTGGAAATAAATTGTTTAAAGTATATACATTACTTCTTTTAAAAAAGGCATTTGTATGTATGTATATATATAACATCATTCAAAAAATCTTCTTATCCCTTCACTCGGATTATATTTTAATCGCTTTGGTTTATTTTTAATTATAAGAATTATAAATATTACATTTTTCTATTTATGAATGCATTTTTAATAATACTGTTGTTGATTCTTTACTTCGTAGTTAATTATATTTACAAATTACTAAATAGAATAATTTTCCTTTCATCTCCACGCATTTTGACTAAAAACTTCAAAAGTTTCAAATTTATAACACTTGGATAACTTTCGTTATAACAAAATATAATGTAAAGTAATTTCTAAACCTTTGTAAAGTTATTAGTTTAAAACCAACCAGGCATGCCCCGAGCGAAAAATATATTTATGATAACCAAGGCATGTTAATATTTAAATCTTCTTTGATTCTGCCAAATACACTCAAACGTTTCATAAATAATATTCTTAAGATATATAAAATGAATAATTCCATCCCTTATATTATGTTTTTAAGCAGAAATTATTCCAGCGCTTTTTAAATAACACAAATTGCTTAATATGATATTAATAATTTATTTTAACTGTCACTTGAAACAATTATTAAATATATTTAGAAGTCTATAATTTTAAAAAAACTACTATATCTCACAAATACAAATTTAACTTCTCACATAACAACAATAATTCAACCAACAGAACTTTCAGATAAATTATTTAGACTATAAGTAATACTGATTGAATGTCTTCGTACTATCGACATGTACAAGAATCTATAATTTTATTTCAAGTATTATTTTTAAATTAAAAAATATATGTAATATATAATATAGAAGAAGGACCTAAATAGTTATATTATATTTATAGGAAACCTTTACGAGAAAACATAAATAAGGGACCACTGCTATTTTAAATTTGAATTGGATAGTCTGATCAATAAATGATGATGGTATAAAAATAATATAAAAAAAAAAAAATAAGCACAATAGTAAAAGAAAATCTAAAAATTCTTACGTAAGACTTTTTTTAAAGATATAAAAGATTTTATTTTTCGTTCTATCAAAATACATACAAAGATGTTAATAGAATATAATGCTTAGATGCAGTTTCGATTCATAATCTTCCTTAACTAGCTATACATCGACTTTGTCTGTTTGTCTACTCTAGTGTTCTTCCATCCCTAAAACCACAATTATAAATGGTCTCAACCGAATATTGCAATATTTACTGTTTAACAATATTATAACAACGAAAATCATATTTTTATTCAAATCAATATTTTAAGTCCTGTTATTTAAAAAGATAATTGAAGAAACCATGAGGAATTCAATTAATTTTGTAAAACCGGTGTTTCCTCATCTAGTTTTATCTTCCCATCATTTGAGTCTAACATCAATAGAATTGTTCAGAATACCGTGATTAGGAAGGTATTGTTTTAAAAAATAAATGTTATATCATCTTGGATGGCTTCATCGAAATTAATATATATTTATTTCAATAAAAATGTTAAATAATAAATATACAATAATAAAAATATAATAAAAAAAAAGATGATAATCCAAAATTATTAAACAGTTGTTACTTAATTAAAAAGGGTTGTTTGCTTGCAATGATTTTGTTAATAAATAAAAGTGTATACGAGTATATAGTATATTTGCATAATATTCCTAAGAACACATGAGTTCAATATATTTTTTCGTCATGATCATTATTACTTTGTAGTTACATAAAATAAATAACTTTTTAAGTTAAAAATATGAATATAATATAAGTTTTAATTAAGTCTTAATTAAATCATAGCAAGATTAATATTAATATTTTTCATTTAACATCGTATATTTTGATTAAAAAAAATACAATTTATAATAGTTTAATTGTTTTTGGCACAAACTATTTTTTTTTTGTTAATTCTCGGCAGTTGCAAGAGTTCATGGGCGGCGGTGAGCACTTATCAACGGTGACCCGCACGCTCGTTGGCCCTCCTCTTACATAAAAATAAATAAATAAATAAACTATTTAAAATTATTTTCAGGAATAAGCGTATGTCTCGACAAGTACTTTATCCACTTTAGAAATTATTTTAAACATAAAATATGAAAACGTAGTCATGTTGAGAGCAATTCACGGATATAAACAAGTATTTTGATAGAAAATGACGTATGAAAGTATTTGATAGATGATGAATTTAACGGATATGTGGTTTTGAAATGAACGAGAAAAACATTTATTGAACTCCAAACCTATGATTAAAGTCAAGTTCGAATTATTGTAGCACGATGACGTCATTATATATCTAATATCAAATGAAAGATTTTGACTTAGCAAAATGACGGCAATTCAAAATGTAAAATGGCGGACGGGATAGAAACGGGGACTTATAAAATAATAGATTTTTTAAATTGGAACACCATCCCAATTATTTCTTTCAAGGAAGCAAAATGATTTTGAATTAAAAAATTACAATGATCTATTGTTTGAAACTATTAGCGGTATAACAAGACTTCCTTCATTATTTATCCTTGATGTTTATATATTTATGAGATTTTTGTAATAATTCCTATTCTGATTAGCATTATGCTTCAGATCCCGGTTAGTTATCGACAATACGTAAGTACCCAAAAATACAGTTAAAATTTTAAAAATTACAGGAAAATAGCATATTGTATTTACCAACTGTAAATCCATTTTAAATTTCAAAAATTTTGTTTTATTTCATTATTTTGAAAGCATAATGAAATAAAACATTTGCGATGAGGAATAGTCGTTGTCGTAGGTACGTTAAAATAAATGAATAGACTTTTAAAGTTTTCCGTATCCGACTTTTTAAATTTTCTGTGTTCAAAGCATTATACGTAATTGTGTTGTAAAAATGTCAAAACTTTACATTAATAATATAAATGGGAACTCAGAAAATCCCCTGGGATTCTTTGATCCCGTTGAATCATTTCGATATAAAGACAATAGGATTTTATTCTTATTTGTAGATTTGTTTAGTTTTCGATTATTATACCATGTAATAGCGATTCGCCTTACTTTAACGTTTTTATACAAATCAATTTACTTTACAGAATATTAAAGGTCTTAGTGGCTTTATTTCTCATAAGCGTTTATGAAAAAGGTGGGCGGAAACTTCTCACATATGAATGCGTCTTTAGAGCTTGAGTAAAAGCGATCTTATTTTATCTTAATCTTACTTAATTTTTCGTATTGCAGAATAAGGCGGGTTTTCTTTTATTAATATTTGTAATAATGCAAAGTATACTTATATGTCTCTATTATTATTACAATATACAATTACATAGTTCTGTCATATATTTAAACTGTCATAAGACTGTTGAGGGAATTATTTCACTATTCACACCTCAACATGCGATCTTATCAAAATCCTCCCTTTTGAGAATTTGTTTCTTTATTTTTACCTCAGTAAAGAAAAAACAGTTTACAACAGTTTACAGTCACAACAACGAAGAAAATTGACAATTATATTTGAACCAACCTTTAAAATCAAATTTATTCACTAATTGATAAATAAAAATTGTAAAAAGGAATTAAATGTATAAATTAAGAAGGTTCTACATATTTTTTTTTATTTTCCCAAAACATGTACATTAAAAACTTATTTTAAATAGATATTGAAATAAAAAATCAAGTATCGAACTTAGGTCTTTTATTTTATTATAGAAACGGTACAACTGAGCCCACCACGTTGTTAATATATGCAAGTTTCCTAAAAGCTAATAAGGATGGCTGCTGCATTATAGTGAAAACCCAGTCTATTTGCAGATGCGTCCCACATAACCGTGTCCGCGTTCGTCTGGCCCGCGCGGTTTTGATAAAGGATGATGTGAAGAAAAAAAGAAGTCATGACCTTTCATGACTTTTATATGATTTTTTTTGCACTATTCCAAAGGTCAAAAAGTACACAAAACTTCTAAGCAAACTTTAAAAACACCTTATAACATTTTAAAATATGTCCGGTATATCTTTTTAAAAATCGATAGAGAAAGAAAATGTTTGATATCGAATCAAAATTGTTTAAAAATTTACAGTAGAAGTACTTACTACCATTATTTTTTTAATAAACTTTTCCAATATATGAGTTTAATTCCGCAACAGGGGCCGGGCCTACGCACTAGTATTGTAATCCATAAAAGCAATGCTCACGTCGGTATCGTAGTTTGAGTTCAATCTAATAATAGTATATTTCTCTCAACTTGTCAACCATCTTCCTTTCGTAACTATTCTAACCATATTTGTTGAATTTAATATCTCTATTTGTACATAGAAATATATATTTATTACAGGTATATCCTTGTTTTGTAATATTTTATGTAGTAATTTAATTTATAAAGAAAATGTTGCTATCTTTCGTTCTCTGTTAACTAATACGTAAACCCTCAAAATTGACGCAAAACACGCTCTTGCCGAGTCATTAATAAATGCTAAGCCTTATTAGTATGTACATCTGAAACAACGAATACCACATCCAACTCAATTCTTTCCACGAAACGTAAATATTAAACTTCATCGTTTATTTAAATATTGCAGCGGAACTGTCAAACTAGCAATACTGGACAACACATATTTTTATTGAGATTTTTGTAACAAAAATATCACTGACGTGACAAACTTTTCGGTGGAATAAACAAAATATAACTTGGTTACACCTTATTATTCACCTGCAAATACAATAAAAACTGTGAAGTCCAATGTATTTACCAAACATGCGATAATTGAGTTTACTTTATATAGTGACCGAAAGTACTTTTTAAAAGTAAAACAAAGGGTTCCGCTAATTCCAGAACACTTTAAACATAATTCACTGTATATTTCGTGACTATAAGATCTCTTTTCTATTCAATATCATAATGTCTAATTTAAATTCGCCTTCTCCAGGATATATTTAATATAATAACTGATTTTATAATTACAGCTGACGATAAAAGGGCGGAGAGGAATCATTTTTATAATCTTTGTCTTTAATTTCTTCCATCAAATTTAAAAGCTTTCGATAAGCTTTTAAGGTAACAACGCTTTTAAAGCAAAAATAATATTAAGTATTAAGTATTTAAAATATTTAATTTGCTCTTCCAAATATATATTTGTAAGACAATTCAAAAAATCTTTACACTGGGATAATATTCAAATTCGACATGTTTTTATTTATACGATTTTTCGTAATGTAGAATATATTTAATGTCGCAAAAGTAAAGTAAAAAAATAAAGAAAATACACTTAGAAGTCTATAAGAACTTACCAACTTGTCATATCTGCCAAATACCTATTTAAATTATCTCGGTTAATCCTAATATTTCTATATTCATATCTGTTTTTTTTTCCAAAGAGTGAGAGTTGAGAATTCAGTCATTTGTTATATAAATGAAGGATTTATATAGATAGTAATTGATAATATCGTGATACTTATTATAAAACCGCACATAATATTTTTTAAAAGGTTATATACAGCGACTTCTGTTTCTATCGTCTCGCCTTCTTCCTTCACTAGAACTTAACAATTACACAACGAAGTGTTGCCATATTTACTACTTAACAAACAATTAAAATTTTATTACAAAAATGTCCTTTTCTTCATGAAATCAATAAAAAGTGTATTTTAATTAAGTGCTCAAATTAAAACCGGGTTGCCCCCTTCCCTCAATTATGGCGAAGGGGGTGATGGCTGACCCTTGCGTTATGCTCGTGAACAGGCGCTGCTTGCGGTGACGGGTCTTATTGCTAGTCACAGATTTCCTTTTCTTATTATTAATTATCATTAGGACGGCTTATCGAATTGATTGCGATGGTTCTAGTCGTTCGTACATTGCTCATTAAATATATTTACGTTTTTGAAACAGTAATCACAATAAAAAAAAACTCGGCTGAATTTGTTGTGTGGTTCTTCTCAGAGCAGTTCGCGTTTGGAACCCTCATAGCCTTGTTGTTGGAGAGTGTCTTTACAGAAGGAGTTTATTTTGATACGTAAGATATTAAAATAGGCTCTCCTGTCACTTCCATTTGACGTACACAAGTGATCACTGGTATGGATTCAAAGTGGAAAATATTGAAACAAAAAATAAAATAAAATAAAAAAAAAAGACAACAGTGGAGAAAACCATGAGTAATTTAATTAATTTCATAATCCGGTATTTTCTCATCCTATTGTCTTATCTGTAGCGTCTCATAATTTCACTTTGATATAATTACTGTGTTACTTAGTGTTGAAAAGAACAGTGTTCATGAATGTATTGCTTTACCTAAAACAGACTGAAGAATAATAAATGTTAGTTTACCTTTGAGGGCTTCTAACTCGAAACTTTTATGAACATAACTAAAATTTACGATCACGTTTCTTTTCAGTTTTCTTGGCGGTAAGTAATATGTGAAATTACTTTTAGGGTTTTATTACTTACACCTTACTGGAGTACTAATATTGGTAAATATTTCTGCCAGTAAAATAATCTATATTTGTAAAAGTGAGTTAACAGTTAGTTTAAGTTTTAGGAGTCCATTGTCAAACAATAGATAAAAAACGTGGTGTACGGAGACAATTCACGGTTTTTACCCACATGCAATTAAGTTGGATTGTTTGTATGCAATGATTTTTTAAATTACTTATGCAAAGTTTACGACAACGTGTGGTGTGATGCCAGAGTTGCTTACGCGTCGACAACCTGATCAACCAAATAATCTATTTTAACAGTGAATTTGAAAATGATTTTCTTTTCATTGCTTCTAGTAAAATATAGAATAATTAATTCAATTATGATTTTATCACTACATGTAAGAGGTTATTCTCTCATTAATATATTTCTTAGAAGTTCCTATATCAAATTTACTTTTCACCGCAAAATGTTAATGTCACCATATCCATATACATGAGGTGAAATTGGTGAGAAACAATATTTTGTGATAAGTTACAATTTTATAATTGATTTATGTAGCAAAATACGAAGATTAACTCTTGTTTTAATGAAAATATTATTAAACCCATAAATAAATAAGGAATAACGAGGTGTTATTTGTAAAAATAAGCGATGAATGTTGAGGAAGTTTAATATAAGTTGTTTTTGAAAGATTGAATCATTACAGATTTATAAATAATTATTTGTAGAATATTTATTTGTAAATTCATTTCCTCGTAATATATTTTTCTCTCTGAATTGAACCATCTTCGTACTTGTTGATGCTTCACAATAGTATTAGTTATTTAACTCCAGATATAAATTGTGTAAGTATAAATAAAATGTCGCTATGTTGTTGCGAGTGTGGTGTATCTTAAAATAAAAAATAAAATTAATTTAATTATTTTTTATAGAACATATAATTAAAAGGATTTTATTTAAATTAGTCTGTGTGTGTGTTTTTGGAATATGCGAAAAAAAAATTAAACAATTTAAAGTGAAGTGAAAAATAACAAAACCAGAACTGACAAAAAAAACTATTAAAAAAGTAGTTTTATAATAAAAAACATTTCGATGGTATTGTTTTAAATAAATTAGTTTGCTGGATTAATTATTCAGAACAATGAATGGAATAATAAATCAATCAACAATTCTTTGAACAAATTGATTTAAAAAATATTTGTATCAAAAAATGATATACAATTTTCAAACAAATTGAGAAAGTAATGTGTTTGAACGAAACAATAAGAATAAACTTGACTCAACTTAAAAGTTTTGACTAAGAAAACACAAGAGAAAGTCAAAGTCACAAGTGAATTTAATTCATAAATATTATGCGTAAATAATCTGTAACATAATATACATTGTTGTACTTGGTTGAAAAGTAAAACTTAATAAACATGGCAAAATGTAGATGAATAAAGAAATAACACAAATCTTTACGGAGAAACAAATCTTTCATCGAAAATTTTTATTAATTTTTAGAATATTTTATGTAAGAAATATTACAATGTAATAAAGAACATAAAACAAGTGATTAATGTTAAAACGAAAAATATAATACCAAAATTATAATAAGTAACCGGATTCCTTAAAGCGACCGGCAACAATGTCAGGTTACCTTTTTAGGCAACTTATTTGAATTGGAGGAAAGTTCCGATTATGACCATGTTTAGATGATAATTTTCATAAATACCATTTGATACGAACGCTTTGTTTATAAACAAAACAAAAAAATAAAGTAATAATTTAATTTCAATAATAATTATTATTAAAATCCCGATTGATTTGGTTTGCGACAAAATTATTTTTTTATTATTAACAAGAATAGAATTAGGATTAGGATTGAAAAAAATATATCTTTGTGGACACTGATGAATTGGGATCATTAACAATATAATGGATTAAAATTTTTATAATGGGAATTTTAAAGTAATAATATCATTGAATTTTTAGACAACAACAATATCTAGAAAAATATCTGCCATATAATAAAGTTATAGACTATATTATAGAAATAAGCGAAGTGATACAGTTCAAAATGTAAAGATTTATAAATGTATGTATTAATTAAAAAAAAAGCTTTGAGATGATTTTAATATGTTAATTACTTTTAACTCTCAAAAATATAACGTAACGTGAGTAAACATTTGTTAGTTAATATATATTCACATCTGTATATATAACAAAAATATTTAAAAAAATATAAGGTTTGAAACTCATTTTATTCAGTGAAAGAAAGATATCTTGGTAAGAATATGTTGAAAAGAGAACGCTTCCTTTCCTTCACAACTGCTTACTAAGTTGTAACAAGGTGAGTTAAAAGATATTTTGCTAACATTTTTAAATAAGTCAGTTTATTTAATCAGTTTAATTTTGTACATTTTCATTGTAAATTTCTTAAGAGAAGGTAAAAGTAATAGTATTATTAGAGAGATAATTTCCGATAAGTATTTAATTTCAAATGTTATTCATTACTCCAATTTAGTTCTTATATTGAATTTTGTAATCCCAAAGACATATTTGCATATTCAAATGACCCGTCGTTTTCTTATACCTTGGAAATACAGAATCTTTAAAAAAAAAGTTAAAACAGAGAAGTATCTTTTATTGTCTAAGTATTTTTTATCTTTATTCACTTTTGACTATTCTTCAAAGTTTATGAGATAATGTTAATTGTAATTATCTAAATATAAAAGATACAATTGTTTTTTTGGATGCTTATGCTTCCTGGTACCCTTCTCAAAGAGATGGCAACGACAGTATAAAAGATTTTCACGTCTGTTCACACGGTTTACACCCGCTCACCAGTTTCATTACTTTTAAGTGACCGCCTTAGAAAATTTTAGGAACTCTATTCCATATTCGCAAATTGAATGTCAAAGTTTTTTTCAACATAACATAAACAATAAAGTTCTCTGTCGTTCGCATTCGAAGTGTTCTATGCGTGTTCTATCTAAGTGATGAAGTATTTGTGATATTTGTTCTATAAATATTATTTTCTCTATAAATTGATATAAACTTATTAATTAAATATATAAATTGATTAACTAAAGTCTTTAAAGATAATAAACATAATACCGTTACATCGATCGCTTTGTATTTTCAATAAGCGTATATTAATTGTAAGCAAGTTTAGTTGAAGAGACATTTTACAATTAAATCACACTTCAACTTGAAGTGGCACTGAATAAAACAAAATTTATTGAAATAAAACATTTAAGATGCGGAATATTCGTTGTTGTAGGAATGTAAAAACATAATATTATAGACATCAAAGTTTTCCAACATCAAAAGAGCCTGTCACTACCCGGCATTTAAAATTGTTGTGTTCAAAGAATCGTCCTTAATCGTGTTATAAAAATAAATAGAAACCAACTTACTTTATATTATTAATATAAATTGGGATGTACGTGCCCCTGAGGTTCCTTTGATGCGATAAAATCAATTTTTCTGATATATATTACTATAGTGTTTGTGTATTTTTTTATTATTATTCACTAGCAATTTGCATTATGCTGTTTTTGTAAAAGTAATTTACTTTACTATCTTGTAGAATATTTAAAAGTCTTTGAGGCTTAGCGGCTTTACATCTCATAAGCGTTTATGAGAATGATGGACGGAAACTTCTCAAATGTAAATGCGTCTTTAGAGTTTACGCGAAAGTAATCTTATCTTATCTAAATCTTACTTGAATAAGGTTTAGAATATATCTATCCGAATTATATAGGTCTTTTTTTTGTAAAACTAATATAAAAATTCATAAATAAATAATAATAAGCGACATTAACCCCAATTCCAAATCCTTTATTGACAAACTTTTCTTCGTCTGTCTCCCGTTATGAATTCAAATGAAGCTTAAAGCTGTAACGATTGACCTTTCACGGTCAGCGATTTGTAAATGTACTAGGGACGATATTTCATATAAAAATAAAAATGGATAAAAAATATTTGTTTACAACTAACATTTCAATGCCTCATGATTGGACTTGAATAAATTACTTCATTTCATATAAATATATTTGCTATTATTTAAAGCAATCTACATACACGATATGATCCAGTACCACATCATCATTCTATCTCACAATAATTATATAACTCTATATTAACATACAAATTTCTTGAACTTAGTTTCTGAATGAAAAATATTTTCCCAATAAAAATCATCCTATGATTTTACTAAAAAAGCTATGGTATGTCTACTACAATAATCACACACATTATGTTAGATGTAAGACAAAACACTTTAAAAACTATTCTTTTTTACTAAAGACGTATTTGCAACGAAGAATAAGAAAAATTTTATAGATTTGGTCTCATTATTACCTTTATGTCATAATATAAATGTAAAAGATGCATTCACATTTGTCTTTAAAGATATTCAAAAATTTATTTATATTAAAATTAAAATACTAACACTTAATTTCGTATTTTTACAGTTTTCAATTTTAAGATTTTATAAGTTAGCTTATCTTATATTCTCGTTACGGCAAAACACAAAGCAAAGCACAGTTTAAATGTAACTCCCGACTAACTTCTTATTTCTAATCTTTGGTCCCAGAAGATATGCACTTTCAATTCCTCGTCATACTAGATATGAAAATTTATTATACAATAACGATAAATATTTTTATCTAACCATATATTTTTAATTATTTGCTTTATTATTTATTTGTTATTGATGTCACAAAGAAATTAATTACACTCAAAGTTAGTAATAAGTTGTCATTAATAAACAATTCAATATAGTATATAATGTGCATTATCCTAATCCAACATTATTATATCCCAATTGAGGTTGTAATGCTTATGCATGAGGTTATTTACAGTATATTAACCATATTAATTCTGTTCGTGTAATGTGGTTAGAATTACTTGTTTGTGTTATTTGTTTACTGAATTAGGCTAAGAGCATCACGCCTCAATCTGTAATTGTGTCGTTCCTCTGAAGAATACTGATCGACAGTATTTGTCGTGTTACAAAATAAAACGGGTTTCTTTTATACATATTTGTAATTATATTGTACAAAGTAATGTATATGTTGTCTATTATTAGTACAAGATACTCCAGTTCTATTGTTTGAATAATTCCTATTATTCCTAAATTCTAAATTATTTTGCGAACCCTTCGAAATAAATTTCAGTGTCGTCGCGGGACCAATATTACAAAATCTTTTTACTTATCCTCCCTTTTTAGAATTTATTTCCTTATTTTTGCCTCAATAACAGAAAAAAACAGTATTTGTATCTTGCAAAATTCACACTAGATTCGATATAATATTTTAAAACCAGCATTTCGACTACTAATATTAACCATCTTATAACTGAAAGCTGTAAGTATGACTGAAACGTAAACTCACATTCCGGGCGCACTTAGAACAAATTACTAAATGGATCAGCAGTCGCCAGAAAGAAATGTTTATATTCTAATCTAAGTATTAATCTTTTCCACAAAAAATACGAATAGGAACAAAGAAGACAACCATCAATTATATTTAAACCAACCTTAGAAATATTTTTTTTTTTTCTTGGCTCTTTGAAAAATAAAATATGTAACAAAGAAATTAAGAGCGTTATAACTATGTAAATTAACGTGTTATCTTTTTAATTTCCCAAAAACATGTACATTAATAGCTTATTTCAAATACCTGATATCATACGATATTTTCATTATTCTATACAATTAAAGGAAGCTTAGTTCACCACACTAGTCGGTTATATATGTTTTTTAAGATACGCAAGTTTCCTTAAAGCTAATGATGATAATTGGATTTTAGTTGAAACAGTCGCCTATTAATTGCTAACGCGTCCCATGTAATCGTCTCCGTATTCTGGCCCACGCGGTATCCATAAAGAATTAACCAATGTTAAAAAAATAAATCATTAAACTGTTTTTATTACTGACCAGGGCAGGGCAGTTATAGGTTTCATAATATATGTAATCTGGTTCTTTACAGTTAAACGGCAAGATTGATTACCGTTTCTCAAAACAATGCGATCTTTGCCAAATATTATTAATTATGATTTTATTAGTAATTGTTTTACAATTGTCAAAAACTACACAAAATTTCTAAATAAATTTAAACAACACCTTATATGATTTTAAAATATGTGCGATATATCTTTTTCAAAATCGATAAAGAAAGAAAATGATCCAAATACCTGAAATTGTTCAACAATGACAAGTTGAAGTACTTACTACCATATTTTTAATAAACTTTTCCAATTTACGAGTTTAAATCCGCAAGAGGAGCCGGGCCTAGATACTAGTATTATAATCACAAAGCGATGCTCACGTCGGTATCGGAGTTTGGGTTTAATATAACAATAATGTATTTTTGTCAATTTGTCAACCAACCATCTTCCGTTCGTAAGTACTCTAACAACAATCGTCGAATTTAACTACTTACGAGTACTCGTACTTACTTACTATTTGAGCAGAAAAATATATATTTATTTTAGTTTTATCGTTCTTTGTAAGAATTTATATCAAAATTCAATTTATAGGTCACCTGTTTATAGCTAGTGTTGTATGTTAACGAATATATATAGATGTAAATATATATTCGAAAATAAATATAACATATACATTATATTATCGACGCTATTGTCGAGTCATTAAGAAATACTAATCCTTATTAAAATTTACATTGGAACAAAGATTATCACGTCCAATTCAATTCTTATTGAAAGATAAGTATTTAACGCCAAATTCATTGCTGTTCTAATAATTGTGGCCGCTGAACTGACAAACTAGAAAAACTAGACGAGACGTATTTTAGTTAAGATTTTTATAAAAAATTAACATAGAAATTTTTGATTTTTTGTTTAGAATTTTTAAAATAAATTTTTGTTACACACACCTTGACTTTGTAACTACAAATACTACTACTACTACTACTTGGCTTCACGCCATATCCCTGCGGGTAGCCAGAGTCGACGGAGCGCCAAACGCTACGGACCCTGCATACCTATTTCGCCTCGGCCGCAGACATCAACCTCTTCATACTTGCCCAGTATCATAGATCTTCATACTTCATATCTTCATACTTGCCCAGTATCATAGATCCAGTATCATAGATACTGTGTTTTAGGAGGTCACTCGAGGCCTCCCCCTATCTTTCTAACCGCTCACTTTTCCTATATTCATCTTTTTTACCATTCTTTCATCACTCATTCGTTCGACGTGCCCCAACCACCTGAGCACGTTTTTCTTTATTCTCACTGTGACATATTCGCTAGTACCTGCCATTCTTTGGATCTCTTCATTGCAGTTTCGGTCAGCTAGACTAACTCCGCATATTCTGTGAAGAGATCACATCTCCACAGCATTCATCTTTCTTACATTCTTCTTCTATGTTACCCACGTTTGGCTGCCGTATAACAGCGTCGGTAGCAAAACCACATTGTGTAGAGCCAAACGTGCAGCTATGCTGATGTTTCGTCGTCTCAACAATGCAGCAAAAGCACCGTTGACTCTGTTAGCGGCAGCAAAGAATAAGTACAAATAAGATAATAAGTAAGTTAAGGCTAAGTATCTAAAATTTTACCATGTTTCAAAGTTTGTATATTTATGAAGGTTTATAAAAATTTATTAAACCAAAGTACAGTAATTGGTAAGATTTCTGTTGTAAGTATTAGTCACTAAAATTGACAGTTTTTAAACTGGAAATTGCTTGATCAGATGATTAGCTTACATTATTTTTAATCTTCAGAATATTACTTGATGGGCTTTGTATTTTACGTCTTATTATTTTTTGACACTTTCTAGAAAAGAAACATTAATATAATCATTAATTTAGAATAAAAAATGTTATTCAGTGATTTATTCAAATCAAGAATTTCTTAAAAATAATTCATTCTACATTTCGTAACTATAAGATCTTTAAAGTATATAATATATTGCATATAATTAAGTATAGTCAAAGTTAAAATCATCTTTTATATTTTGTATCGTGAAGTACTTTTTTAGATTGATTTTTAATCAAAATTTTCTATTTTGTCCCAGGAATTACGTTTACCAATAAATTCTTCTCCATGATATATATAATATAACAACTGATTTTATAATTACAGCTGACGATAAAAGAGTAAAATCATGTTTATATTCTTTGTCTATAATTTCTTCCATTAAGTATAAAAGCTTTCGATAAGCTTTTAAGGTAAGAGCGTTTTTACAGCCAATTCTATATTTGGATATAGATTGTTTAAAATATTTAAATTAATTGTTAAAAAATATAATTCTAACATCATTTAAAAATCTTTTTGGCGTTTCACTCGGACCATATTAATTTTTCTTTGTTTTTTTTTATTAGAATTTTTTCTAGAGTTATTTTTTAGAAGAACCTATATTAAATAAATAAGTGAACTGAATTTCATCCCATTACTAAAATAATATATAGTAATAAAAGTATATATTTTTTGTAATATTTATGTGTTGATATTACCTCATAAAATCTATCAAATTTATCTTTATAAAATGTTTAGATACCAAAATCATTATTAAAAGAAAGTATATATTATATATAATTCCAACGATACGTACACAAACATAAATGTATATTATTTTACATGATAGCATATATAGAGTCGGTTATATATGTAAAAACCTCATCACCACGCTTCTTGACTACAAATTTCAAAAGATTCAACATCAAAATATTTGGATATGTCATTAAAATAGATTATAATATAAAATAATTTCTAAACTTTTGCACCATTATTAGTTAAAAACCAAGCATTTATAAACATAAATGCGAACGAATAATATATTTAAAATAACCAAGAATCGTTTTATATGTCCATCTACTTTGATTGTGCCAAATACAATCAAACTTTTAATAGATAATTTTCTTAAGATATCTAAAATGTATGATTCCATCCCTAATGTTATATTTTGTAGCTGTATGTATACTGAGTTTATTCCGTTTTAATAATACAATTTATTTATCATAAGTTATAATTATAATATTAAGAATTAGATATATCATTTTAAACAATTATTAAATTTATTTAGAAATCTATATAAATTTATTAAATGACTGCCAAATACCTACTTAAGTTAATTCATGTATTAATTCTTACATAATCTAAATTTATTGAGCGAAGCGAACGAAGTGAGCGGAGCGTTTTACTGGAGACTTTTTACATTCTTTGTCACGAATTGGCTCGAAAACTACTTGACGGAAAATTATGAAACTTTGCAAACAAAAAGACACACATTAGGTGATGGTTCTTATAAAAAAAAATGAAAAATTTCCTCAAAAAAAAATTTTTTTTTTTAATATCATGTTAAAAAAGTGATGTCCCATTGAAGTCAATGGGAAACGATGAGTCAATACACTGGGCTCGCTTCGCTCAATATGCAAACGGCACTCGAGATTTCGCGAGCGCGGCGAGTCGAAATTGAGGGTTTGTTGGCGCCCCTAGTTTATTATTAATCCAAAATTATTCTATCGACATCAACTAGAATCAGTTCATTTATACTTATAGTATAAATTAAATTCTAATTATAAATTCTAGTATAAGTGAAATGATTTATGTTGTATGTATATTTATTTATATATGTAAATGTTATATGTAATTCATATAATTTTATTTATTTATTTAGCTTCACGCCATATCCCTTACGGGGTAGCCAGAGACGACGGAGCGCCAAACGCTACGGTCCCTACACTCCTCTTTCGCCTCGGCCACAAAATAATGATAATTTTATGTTGAATAATTTCCTTATTTTGGCATATTTTCGAGGAAACCTTTACGATAACATCAAAATCTCTAGGGACCCACTGTTACTTTCAATTTTAATATTATTAAGATGAATATTATTAAGATTAATCAAACAACTGATGATATAAAGAAAATTTAAATAATGGAACAAAATATTTAAATAAAATTATAATTAATTATATTAATAAAAAAATAATTACTTATAAATAATTATAGGCTCTATTCTTACAACGATTTTAAGAGCACTCAATATGTATAAATATTTCTTTCAATAAAAATAACATTTAAAGTTAAAAGTTATATGGTGTTTTATGAATCGATTGTCAATTTATTTATTACATATTTATTTTATCTGTAACGTCCTCGATAGGTACATATGTACTTTCACAGTATGTTCTTTACAACGAGTATGATACTTTAGTTAAGAGTCTTGTATGAATGTAATCGTTCTCAAGAACTTGGTGAATAAGACAATGGTGGTAATGCATGAATATATTTCTCTCGGTGCTCGTTATTGTCTCAGTGCGCTAATGTGAATGCTACCCTATTACTGTAGTTTAACTAAACTTACCAACTTAAAATATGTTTGTTTATGAACTACAGAGGACCATTCTCCTTATAAAATTTGAGTATAAAAAGTTTCATGTAACAATAGAAAAGCACTTCATACTAACCTATACTCGCGTACCTCCCCTGACATTGTAATGAAAATTAATTTTAACTAAACGATCAAAATATTTAAATTTAAAAATATTTTACCCTAAGAAAAATCAATCTCAAACAAAAAATAAAAAACAAACATGTATGATAATTCCTGTTTTTTAAACCTATTTAAACTGATGTTATGGGAAAATTACTTGTTACCAATTAGTTTGGTAATTACTGAAAGTAGCAAACGTTAGGATTATTTTACGACAATTAATGAATTCTGGAATCAAACCTCCTCTGGTTTTGATTCCAGAATTCATTACAATATGGTAGTTAGGAGCATATGTCGACGATGCCTGACCAACCAAATTATCAATTTGGTTAAATATTCAGCTCAGACACGGTCGAATACTTGACAGGGATGATTTATGTTTCAAACAATTTAATCTCTTAGGTTACATTAGAATAATATTAGCAAATTCGATGGTAGAAAGATTATCAGATGAAGATGGTAGAAGATTGTCATTTAATATCACATACCTCTTTAATTCATAGGAACTTAAAATAATAACAAAGTGACGTAAAAATTGTAATTTTAATTTAATTGTTGTCATGATGATGACAGTTTTAGTAAAAGAAATAAACTAATTATAATTATTTCGATTCAAAACTACGAATATTGGTCGAGATCCTGTAACTTGTTTCAATGATAGCTGTAAAATTTTAATGATTTTTGACTAAAAGGTACACTACAATCAATTTCTCGAATCGTATTTCGAAGCTAAAATGCTATAAGATATGCACACAATACACATACTAGTTTATGTGCAGGGGTTTAAAATAAACAGACACTTTTGTATCTTGTTATTGAACACTTTAATAATGATGTTACAAATACAAAATAGTACAAAGATTGGTCCTAAAATGTTTTATAAAATATAACAGATTATTTCGAAACGTTTCATTTATAATATAATATACTAGCTGATTCCCGCCCGCTTTGCTGGGCAAATAATAAAAGAATCGCAAACTATACTGTGGGTTAATTGAAAATAATTACAAATAATCACATACTGTATGTCGAGTAGGTAAATAAAAAATAATCACAAATAATCACAAACTGTATGTGAGTTACGGAACCCTAATCCTACGAATAAATATAGTGAGAGGCTAAATAATTTTAATTTCTACTGCAATGGAATGGGAGAAGGGAGGGACCGGAGGGATCGGAGGGTAAACTTTGCAGTTTTTTAGCTGTAACTTTGGAACGGTTTGGACCTTTGCAAAATCCATTCTTATTGCACTTATTCAATATGTCAGGAGTCTTGTGTCCAAATTTCAGTTTTCTAGGTATAACGGTTTGGGCTGTAGAGCGATGAACGAGTCAGTGAGTGTCTTTGTGCTTTATATATTAAGATAATTATTATTAGTATTAGCAAATATTTTTTACATCTTCAACCAGTGAAATTCTTCTTAGCTACTTTGTTTGAATTATTTATTAAGTTTAAGTAATTTTTTTATTAAGTATTAATTAATATTCGCGTATTCGTCAAAACGAGAAATTATTCCTGTACAAATATAAATATTACAAAAAGCTATCACTTATAAAATCTGACCTTCCTGAAATCTTTCCGCTTTATTATAAAGAACACTTAGCTTTTGAGTTATACTGAATTATGTTTATTAAATTCTTCTCTCATTTTTCTTTTCATGAAAGACCTTATTAAGGTTTAAAGTAAGAAAGCTTTTTGGGAATGAAAAAAAGATTATTAAATTTTTGTAAATGATCTCCCAAGACCAGTGTTTGAAGAAAATATTGTTTAATATTTTCTGTAAAAATCTTTTATCATGTGAAGGTATGACCTAGAATAATATCGTCATCTTCTGATGTTCAACCACTTAAACAATTCCTATGAAGAGGCGGCATTACATCTGTTAAGCCAAATCAAGCTGAACTGCACCTAAAACTACACACAACACAATAAAATTCTGTAAAAAAAGCTTATATACTGATCGTTATTGACCAAACAACATAAAAAACATATGAACTTACAAATTTTCGAATTTTAAAACTAAAAAGTACCCTAATTAAAATTTTCATCACTAGAACATAATTTCAACCATACCTCAATTCTCCAAAACAATCAAGCTATAAAGTTAATAGCTGTCGTGAACGGTCACAGCGTCAAAACCAACAGCGTGTATTGACTTAATAAGACTTATTTATTTAACAAGGTACCGTGATTAAAGAGAAACATTATTTTAGTGTAAAACACTATTAATATAGTGTTTTACACGCGTTTATTTACCCTACAAAGGTAAACAGGTAAGTAATTAACATACAGTAACATGTATTCTTTCAAATAAAGTAAAAAATAAAAGTTTATTTGACTAATAAAAATAATGAAATGAGGAATATTTTCTATATAATTTAACTTAAAATATAGACTTCAATGAACTAAATAGATAATCAATAATTAAAAGCTCTTTTCTAATCTCTTTCTCTCCCGCTCTCTTCTCTTCTCTCTGTCGACATAATCTCTGATATTTTTTTAATAAACATAATATACCATCATTTACATATAAGTACTATACAAATAGTAGGTTTTGTACTTTAATTCTGATTAAATAACGACACATTTTCACTTCAAATACCACTGTAGAGTGTAAATAGATAAGTGTTATCAAATAATTAATTATAGATTCTTATTTATAACAATTCTATTAATAGACATGATAAATGTTAATAAATTTGATAAAATAGAGATTAACTTCAACGACAATATTATAATTATAATGATTATAGATCCTTAAAGTGATTAGTAATTCAAAAAAATAAATACTCTGGAAGATTCTTTTCAAGATATCATTTGATTATTGTTTTTTTTTCCTCAACTGTATATGAATAAAAATCAATAATTTTTGAGAGGCAACTAATATAAGGTCTAAGTTTTCTTTAAAAATATATTTAAGTTGAACACAATTAACGTGCGCAATTACCAAATAATAGATCCACTTATAATTTTGAAGTTATATATAAAACGTAGAATAGTTTAAGGGGTACATAATTATAACGACATAAGAGCCAAAATATCAGCAATTATCACGCCATAGCCATTATCACGACACGATACAATGATACACATGATTGCCATTCTCTAACACCGTGACTGTATTCATTAAACCACACGTAGAATTATTTATTGGTGAAAACTTTAACAAAGCTATGAAAGAAAAGTTTTTCCTAATAATATAATTTACTAAGATTACTAATTGCCTTCATTCAAATAAATTTAGTATTTTCAGATCAAAAATTTAAGAAAAAATAACAGATTATACAAAAAAGATCTCTTCCATTGTTAAAGATTTTTAAAAAATTGCATTGATTAAATAAATGAGTGTTAATACTTCAATACGGATATTAATCCGTATTGAATCTACAAAATATGTAATAAATGTTATATTAGATAACTATTAAGTTATCTAATATAACATTTATTATTTTGTAAATTATTAAATTAAAAACAAGTAAGATAGATATTAAGTGCAGTTTGCACTTATTACTATTGATTTTTTAGGTACTGGTGACCAAATCAGTCAGTACAAAGTTGTGATAAATAACTGCCGTGAACACTTGCAACAAAAAATAAATTATAAGGACATTCAAGGGAAAAAGAAGGGACAAAGAAGAATGTAATTGGAAATAAAGGACGAGTTCGATGTTCCATCTTTTTCCTAAACATTACTCAAACATATAACAAATATTTTTATACTTCACCATGTATCATTATAACATATAATTTAAAAATATACAAGAATTTAAATGAATTATTCATTACACTAGATAACCCAATGTAATCTGATAGATTACAGTTTACAGATCAAACAAGTAAACCAAAGCTGGCCACTTTTATAATTACATCTCGACCTTTGCTAACCCTTTCGAGCTCTGTTTAATTACTTTTGAGGACGAAAGCTTTTGGTTTATCTAGAACTTCGGCAGTGTTGATTATAACTTGGTGGGTACTTATAATTTCAATCATTTTTATAATTGCCAGTCGACATATTCTAGTAGTCTTACGAAATTTACACCGACATTGAAGACGCCATAAAGAATATTAATTGCAAACATACAACAATCCGTTTGTATAGTTTGTTTGTTTTTGATGTTTTACGTCGCAATAAAACTTATAACGGCTTTCCATTTGAAGATAGAGTTAGGTAAAAACTATGTGCTTTTAATTTTTATTAATTATTCAATGAGTATTATTTTCTCTGTTTACTAAAAACATTCAAGAATTAACATTAACATACGACTATTATCAGTGAGTAAACGCTTAAGGATGTGAAATAGCTTTTCCTTTTCAAATAAAAGAAACGTGACAAGTGAAAAGGCGAAAAGTAAATATCCTTTTACTTTATCGGGGACTTTTTTCTCATATTTCTCTGTGAATTGAACATGAGAATGTTACATTACATTGATATATTATATTGTAGACACTTCACTTGTCGTTTAATATTAAATCTAAGTAACAAATGTAACAAATAAAATGTTAAATACGCAGGACATCCAGTGGGTTTAGTGCTTAGTGGCACTTACTTGTCCGTAAAGGTCGTAGGTTCGATATCCACACACGAAGATTGTTTGTAAGACATTGATACTTAATCGAGTACGTGTGTACTTGGCATTATTATTTTTTTGTGAAACCATTATGATATAATATAGGATTTTAGGTCGGCCTCGGTGATCAGTCAAATGATTTTATTTTAACATATATTTTTTTATTATAACAATATTTTTGTGAACATAAATACGCATATATAGCATAATATCTTTTAGTTATCTTCCATAATAAACTTAATTCCTGTAACCGGTAGCCATTATAAGTAAACAAGTAACAATATACTTTTAACAAGGTGTTCCAAAACATAAAACATAGAAATAAAACTAGTTTATTTTGCTCTAAGAAACCTAAAATAAAATGTATATAGAGCGCCAAATTTCCCTAATACCAATTATTTTTAAGGGTTTGAAAAAAGAAAATTGTAGCTTAATCCATTATTGTTACTACATTACCCTATTTAATATTCTAATAAAAAACTTGTAACAACATAATTATAATATTAAATTATAACTCAACTTCAGTGAGAATAGTTTGAAATTTTATTCCCACTTCGTCTTAGTTCAAAATAAGATCTTAAAAATACTCTCTCAATATCACAACTCTTACACATGTGGAATTTTTGAATCAGACTCGACGTGACTTCATTATGTCATTATTAATGTGTATTAAAAGAATAAAATAGCAAAAATCCTACAACTCTCCCTGAATACAGATGACTAAAATTATAAAAACACAATGAACTTATTGTCCCAAAATATATCGTTCCAAGGGTAGGGGAGACCGGGGCTGGTTGACTATAGGGGCAGGTAGACTAATTGTCAAAAACGCGAGTTAGGCAAACTTTTTGCAAAGATCGACTAGGTGAGCGTATCCATTATTCCCCTGCGCACAATCATCAGAAAAACCGCGGAGCAGACCCAAACCGTTTATCAGCTAGAGGCTATTGTTCAAAAACAAGACACTTAAGTAACTATTTTTGCCTTAATTCTATTTGTTATAACTCTTTTCATTTTGTTTTGATTGCTTGTCAAACTGTTTAATACGAATGTTTGATTTCCGAACTTTGTATGCTTCCTTATTATTTTTAATTACGACACCATTTTAAGGTTTTAGCACGTAGTTAAAAATTACTAGGTCGTTTGGGGCTGGTTGACTTATTTATAAAGGGGTTGGTTGACTATCTAGTCAACCTGCCCCATACAATTTTGGATATACTAGATATAAATTGGTATAAAAATTATTGTTCTTAACCTAACATTTCCAGTTTAGAACGATGCGAATCAATAAACGAAAGTCAAATCGACGTAAAGACATACTGGAGAGAGTATGTCGACAAGTTATTTTCGCCGAAGTATCAATTCCAGCAAAAGAATTTCCTATACCATATAAAATATCGCCATGTAGTAAATATAAAAAAAAAGAATGCAATCCCCGACTGTCTAGATCTCAATTGACCTTGGAAAGCGTTGGCTACATAAAAAACAGACAAATATTCAGTGACGAGGAAGAGCATGCATTAGAAAATTACCCATAAGGGAGCTGATGATGTTTATTATGGATTAACGCCTTATGAGTCCCGAAAATTTGCATATGAATTTGCAAAAAAAAATAGAAATCTATTCCTGAATCATGGGATAAAAAAACAGATTGCTGATGAAGATTGGGTAGGGAGTTTGCTTAAACGTCATCGTATTCTCGATTCGATCTCCTCAAGCTACTATTTCGAGCCACTTCTTTCAACAAAAACAACGTGCAGTTGTTCTTTGATTACCTAAGAACCGTTTACCTACGTTTAAATGTAAACCCTGGGTATATTTGGAATGTAGATGAAACAGAACTGACAACGGTTCACATTCCTGATAGAGTAATAGCTCATCTTGGCACCAAAAAATTGGGAAAAATGACGTCTGCTGACCGAGGTTTCGGTGGTGAGAGTCGCAGTTGCTATCTCGGCCTCGGCAATATGGTCCTTCCGTTCTTCGTTTTCCCACGTGTTCAGTATAAATACTATTTTTACTATTTTAGACTAAAGGACTATCAAAGACTATTTTAGACTGGAGGTGGACCGATAGGTTCTTAACGATGTTTAATGTTGTTGAAGATGTTCTTAAAAATGATGATTGCATTTACTTTAGTATTTAAATCTTGTTCCTTCGTAGTCTTTGTACTCATTACTTCTTAGGTCAACTTACCCCTAGTGACAAGTCAACCTGCCCCAGGCACGGGGTAGGTTGACTCGTTTTTCCCGTTCTATAAAATCGAGCCTATATACTATATTTTAATAGGTATCGAGCTTATTGTAATTTCTTTCTAGAGCTGAATAGTGTCACTATCAATGGAATTGCTTTTCAGAAAAATAATCATTAAAGCAATAAAAATATTAACTTTTAAACTGAAAATTGGTCAACCATCCCCGGGCTCCCCTAAATATCTAAATCTGAAGCTGAGTTTTGTTGAAATATCATAAAAATATGTAATTGTGAAATGTGTTATACATAAAGAAAGTATTTAATATTATCTTTTGTAAAATTTTTCAACAATGTTCTTTTATTTTTATATCGATTAATGGTTTAATGTATCTCATTAACCGATTCACTGAAATTTGGTTAAATCGTTAATCGCTTTTGTAACTTCTGATTCATTGACGCAATAGCAGTGCGGTTCTGTTATTTCACTATTCAATAATGTCAATATCGGAACTTGATAACAGTACTGGACAGCAAATTGATTGCTAGATAGCGTTATTCTTTTCATTCTTCAAATAGAGCAAAAATACTTTTATTTTAGTTCGAGTTTGTAGAAATATTATAAAAAAATATAAAAGATAAAATTTGAGTTTGATCCCATTGAAAATGATATGTGGTAATAAACAATTATTAAAACTCACTAAAGTAGGATTGAACTGACCATGTTGACAGTAAACCTTGTTTAATAATATTATTAATATATATTATATATATATATATATATATACATTGATAATTTAAATTAATTATTATTTGATTTACTCTGAAGACAATTGCGCAAGATGAAACAAAAGTTACCTATCAATACCGTTTTACACAAGCAATGTTTAGATAATACTATTTTTAACTCTCGAGTGGCGTTATCACTGATGTCAAGTGGATCGCCATCTAGGCCGCATTCGTGATAAGGACAGTCAATAAATTCTCAGGATGGTTTACAAATGATTGCAAGAATCGCAAGTGCTTTGTAAAGAACACATTGTAATTATTATAAGAACATTTATAAACAAATATTTATCAAAATAAATATTTCTTTTGATGATATTTTATTTAAATGAATATTGTAACATCATTATCACTATATAATTTTATTTAATGTAGTAATGTATATTTTTTTCGAGGCTTGTTTAAATAAAACATGGGGAACATGTTTATTAACTCACTACACTTCACTATTCACTGATAATTTCCTTCAGCAACACTATTTCCAACTGAAGAGCTACAATCTTGTCTAATCAAAACAACAAAGGAATTCTGATTTCTGAGAAATATTGAACACAAAAGAATCTATGTATAACAACTATCTAGAAAAAGAAAATAATAATACTAGATCATTATAAATTCATTCAATTCTAAGTATATAGACAGTAAATACTATGTAATTTCAATGTAGGGAAGATGGTGTATTTAATGATTTTGATGGGAATCTCTTAAGTCAGTGATTAATAGATAGCATCGGCTTAACGTAGCGTATACTTCTCGGTGGATAGAGATGACAATCAGTATTTGAGATTATGTCTGACAGTCATCGACCAGTCGACTATCTCGTCTTCGATGATATGTCAAACGCATTTGGTAGGATATACATAAAGATAAAAAAAGTAAACTATGACTACATTTTAAATACAAAATATTTTTAAAAATTAATATATATTATTTGTTTATTTCTTATTAACCGAGATGAGGCAGATGATGCAATAAGGACCAGGTGTGGGTAAATAGTTTAATAAGATTAAATCTTCAAGAGGCAGAAGCAAATTTGCTCTCATCTTCGCTCGCTTATAAAATTTCCTGGAATATTCCTATCATGAATATCATTATATATATATATATATATATATATATAATGATATTCATGATTTTAATATCTTTATTTTAATAACATCAAAAAAAGTATTTTATAAAAACTTTCTAAATATAAACAAAATTAATGGTTTTCAAAGCTTCATCAAAACCCTGATCCGACCCAAAAGCAATCCTTTATTTATAAATAAGTTTATAAAATCCATAAATGATTGGTTCTGTGTCAAATCACCGACAGCTTCAGACAATATTATATATTTTTAATAATTCCAATGGGGACGTGATAACTTTTAATGAAACAGCTTTTTGTTTGGACTGATATCTACGATATCTAACTGTACGACTATATAGTCTTGATGCGCAGATTGCATTTTTTTTAAATAAATATAGATTTAATTATATTTATAATTTATGATTTAGTTTTTTTTTATATTGTCTGTCTCTGCCATTACCATTTACTAAATATATACAAAATAAAAGATCGTCAATAATCATGTTTTAAGAGCAATAGTTCGTATTTCTACGCTACAGATGAAAAGAAAACGAACTATGTACTAGGTAAAAGTAGTACAAATCTCCAAAATCGGTTCAAACTGGTTTCAACAGTCATGTTGTATTAGAGTAGTGCGACAATTGCAGTCTCAATTTAACATATATATCTATACATATAGATATATATATATACATATATATAATAAGTAAAACTCAAAGACCTAACAAATTTGCACCCAATATCAGTATATGATCCCTTTAATATTAATTTCTTAAACGGTTGGCAAAATCACATTTTATGTGTATGTTTCAAAACGTTAATATAGATACTAAGAAAATGGCTTTCTTCCTAAGTACCTTCAACTTCAAATTCCGATAAGAGCTGCCGGACAATAGACGTGAACTCTCGTCTTTACGGTCCAAATAGATTCGATATACAATATATAAATCATTACATTGAGAGTCCTTGAAACCTTTTAATCACAAAATATAATGATTTAAAAATGTATTCAATCGTAACATACGTAATACGTAAGATAGTAAAGTTTATACTTTAAAACATACCAATGTGTAAACTCATTTATAATTCCTGCCGCCTCTATAATGTTTAACGTCTGCAATCTGTCAATGATAGCGTGGCGTTGAAAATATTTCACTCAGATCTTATTTATAACTAGTTTCATAAACATACCTATATGAAATTGTTTAGCACGAAGTGTTAGAAATCTATTATTGGTTCAGGCGTAAATTTAAAATATAAATTTACTTCTTTTTAAATGCAAAACTATTTATAAATATATTTATCTTCACGCCAAATTCCTTGCGGGGTAGCCAGAGGCGACGGAGCGCCAAACGCTACGGACCCTGCATACCTATTTTTCCTCGGCCATAGACATCAACCTCTTCACACATGCCCTCCGGTCCTCATGCTTTTTACGTGACCTTCCTCCAGTATCATAGATACTGTGTTTTCGAATGTCACTCGAGGCCTTCCCCTGTCTCTCTTACCGCTCACTTTTCATATATAAATCTTTTTTACCATTCTTTCATACCTCATTCGTTATAAATAACTCTTTATAAAGGACTCCTTTACGACATAACATTGGATTGTAAAGAAATTATCCTATTTATCCGTTTTTTATTACATATTTTTAAAGAATACTTTCTAATGCTGGTTTTAAAACTAAACTTTCCTCAATAAATTTCTAATAATATTTAAAAAATCTAATGGAAATGGCATTTCCAAAGAAAAAAAATATATATTAATATAGATAAAATAAGTATTAACATGTCTCTCAGATATCTCTCAATTGAACAATATTGATAAATATCACGTTTCTTGGATATACTTTTAAATTCTTAAAACAGAAGATACGATTCACTCTTTATCTTGTAAAATTTTTCCATATCTACGGTCTGGATCATATTTTGCATCACAACATAAATGAGTTCGTTACTATTTTGGCACTACTTTTTATGAATATCCTAGTAGTCTAGATAACTAGGGCTCTAAAGAATCACTGGAGTTTTGAGCCAAGTAAATGACCTGATTTCAATAAAATATTGGTTATACTTCTTGTATCTTCCTGTTCGTATCAACCGAATATATAAGAAATAATGTTTTAAAGGAATTGAACTAAATAAATATTGTTTTTTTATCATGTAATATAAATAAAATAATATGTAATTTATTAGCCAACATAAATAAATTTATATAAAATCAAACAACAGCCCAGAGAAGGTCAACGAAGAGAATGAAAAGTTCATTATTATACGAAGCTTAGAAGCACAAAACATGAAATTGGATAAGATTAGACATCAACTTGACATGCTGACGTTTTATATATATTGTTGTATGTTTTTCTAAAAAAGATATCATGTCATACTTATGATATAAATAATTGAAATGAAATATATTTTATATTTTGAATCCGTAAAAGATAACCGGAGGATAGATATATTATGACAGTTTTCTTATACTTATAATTTGGTAAAATATGAATTAATTACAGTGAAAATAGAATTGTTGTTAAAAAATAAACTTTAAAAATAGTAATAAACTTCAATCCGAAACGTTAAAATAATTTAAGAAAATGTGCAATTAAGATTTGTATTTCAATCGCCGTTCTCTTAACGACCGTTTTACGATGTTCCTTGTAAAATATAATAAAACATAATGAAGCCTGCTATTATCATTAAGAACTAACACTGATGATAATCGCGTTTAGGTGAAACCAGTATTGAATTTCAAAGCTAAAATATCATGTAACTTAATATCTAAGTAATATTGGAAATAATTCCACTAAAACAAAAGTTACAGTGTACGTATTAAATTACAAAATCATTTTAATTTCATTGTACAACCTGGAAAGTGGCATCTTTGTTAAGTGACGGTTTAGAATCCAGTGATTATATTTTACTGTTATATAATAAACATGATATGTAGTATCCTAGTATATATTATGTAAGGTATTGGGATACTTGTGATATATCCATAGCAATACACCATGTAATCTGCGGCATATCAGGACTCTCGTGCTTGTTAGATCATTTAGAGCGCTTCATTAATGAAGCACAAACAACGCACGTTTAACAGAATTAGAATTCATAACGTTATAATCTTAATAAATTAAAATTTAATTTTTATAACATTTCGTGACCCTATTAATGTTTAGTTTAGATTAACATTAATACTACTTAAATACACAAAAATCTGTCAGGTATTTTCACAATAAATAAGTTTGTAAATATATAATCCCCGAAAGATAACTTTTAATAATTGTAAAATATAAACTGTTTATGTACACCAAATAAACATTAAACTTTTATTAGTATTTTATTAGCACTAACAAACTATGGTTGAAATTATGCAATAGTAGTTGTTATTGTCCTCTCCCTCCGCCCACCCTCTTTCGACTGATATAACCATAACTTTAATTTTTTATGGCAATAGTCTGGTTGATGAAGCATTTGGGGAAAATTATATGCGGTTAAATTATTGTTGAAAGAATAGAAAAATAATAGGTTTCGTATTAAAGATAGCAAAAATAGCAACCTGTGGTCGCTAAATATAATTTTAAGTTCTTCAAATACTCGAAGTCCCCTTTTTCTTTTTGATAGAATAAATCACATCACTAAATATAAGTTTTATGATAAAAATTATATTTATTGTAAACTTATATTAACTGTTTAATTTACCATTGGCGGCCGTCAGTACCAAGAAGATAAAAAAAATTACACATTAATTGTAGCGCTCTGGTTGATTTTAAGCGATTACTAATGTTTATCCTTTTCTTCTAGAGGCGTAGAAGACAGAAAGTAACAAAAAATAGGAAAAAAGATGTTAGGTTGGACGGCATTCAAATATTATAAGATTCGTTTAGAACTTAAATTTATGAACATTGTGAAGGCGTTAGGTACCAACATATTCCAAGTATTTTTTTTATAAATTTTATAAACTATAAGTTTATCGGAAGAGACAATCCTGACTATATTGACTCAGATGATAAACTACTATCACACCAAATTTTATCAAAACTCGTAAAGTAGTGTTTCTCTATAGTAGTTATAGCTAAAATCAGTTTTATGTATTCCCCGCAAAATTGACATCGTTTGTCAATTAAAAGTGTCTTTAAGTTATTACTGCCAAATTGTTACTAGTTCACAATACTTTATAAAAATTGATCTAATAGCTTTCACGTGATGCGAGAACAAGCAAACAGATAAACAGACATGAATTACTCGTATAACAACTCAAAATATAAATTTTATTGCTTTAATATAGAACTCCTCGAAACATTTATTATTCTTAATATCTCGAGCGAATGATAAATATGGTGATCATTTACCTTTTACCTCTATTTAAATAGATCAGATGTAAATCTTTTTAAAGATGTCTACGGTTTTTTGCTGGTGAATAATTATAAATATATATATATAAACTTTTTGACCTGGTCATCATCTGGTCTGGTCTGGTCATGGTCATTTCGGACCCAGGGGGTCATAAGAAGACCTCCTGTGAAGAAATTTTTCCAAAATTCGAAAGTAGGGGAATGAAGGAATATAATAGATTGAGAAGAGATGCTTTTAAAAAACAGCGACTTATAAGTTATTTGTTCAAATAATTCCATAAAGTAATATACTTAAAATAACATTACTAGCAATATTTTATTAACAATATATAGAAAAGAATACAATATGATGAACAAATGTGTAAAGAAAAATGTGTATAATACTTTTATTGTTAAATGTAGCAGCTAGGATTATTGTATAAATACATCCATGTTACTAATGACTTAAACAATTTAGTAAACAATGGTTCTCCTAGATGAAAGGAAGTGTGGACCAACTGGAATGACCATTACATTTAACACTATATTCCTCAAAATAGATACATTTGTAGATACATGAGTATTGTTTAATATTTAGGACTGCGCATGATATCATGTCCACTGAACTGATATAGAAATGATGTTCAGTTTAGCAAATTTTCATAGCGAATTATATAATAACATACCTAAAGAAGGATAATAGTATACATATATATAATAAAATTGAAAAAAAATATACAAGAATAGATATTCAAACATCGTGCCAAAATCATCACACTAATACTTTAAAGGAATGGAAATGAAACTAAAACTATAACTTGTATGAAAGAGCTTGCGTATGGTTATACATTCACGCTAATGAAGAATACATTTCATTAATATAAGAAACTAAATGACAGATAAAAACGGATAAGATAAAAACATTATAAAAAAATAATTACTAAACCAATAAAAAGAAGTAACTAACTTTCCTGTAATACTATTAAAATACTATTAAAACTGGCTATTAACATTCTTCATAATACAAGTTGAATAAAAAATCAAAGTTTCCTTTCGACATATAAAATGAATACATTTCAGTAGCAATATAATTCACATAGACAATATACTAACGCTCTAAAAGCAGACGCGATTTAAATCTTAAGTACGTGATCGCGCAAACCACAAATTTCATTTGAGGGTGTCTCAAAACTTATGGAACATATGTAATATACCCCTTGAGATTAATAGAGAAGAGTTTATCTTAACTACAAAATGTACATTAAATTCGTTTGTTTAACAATATTATACATATTGATATTAAATTATGATATTCTTTGTGTTTAATAAATTTATAACTGATATTAGAATATGAAATGAATTTTAAATTTAATTGTGGGTTGATTATTAATTTCGTTTGTAAGCGCGCAGCTTCAATGAGTTTTAATTTATTCTCATAATAAGCTTAAGCGCTTTCTTTTCAACAAAACAATAAAATAGTAATGAAATGTTTATTAGTGTTTCGTTTCACAAGTTTCTTAGATCTTTCGGAGATTGTAAAACAAAGCAATATTTAAGAATCCTTACTATCTCAATTCTAAACTCTTAGATTTCAGACACGAGAAATGAAATGTAGATATCTTATAATAAATATTGTAAAGTCGTTTTTGAACTCGAGTCTTCTGCCTATCTGTTTTCACACACAGACACACACGCACACGCACACGCACACGCACACGCACACGCACACGCACACGCACACGCACACGCACACGCACACGCACACGCACACGCACACGCACACGCACACGCACACGCACACGCACACGCACACGCACACGCACACGCACACGCACACGCACACGCACACGCACACGCACACGCACACGCACACGCACACGCACACGCACACGCACACGCACACGCACACGCACACGCACACGCACACGCACACGCACACGCACACGCACACGCACACGCACACGCACACGCACACGCACACGCACACGCACACGCACACGCACACGCACACGCACACGCACACGCACACGCACACGCACACGCACACGCACACGCAAACGCACACGCACACGCACACGCACACGCACACGCACACGCACACGCACACGCACACGCACACGCACACGCACACGCACACGCACACACACACACGCGCGCGCACACATACATACATACCTATCATATATATCAAGGCTTGTTTATATATAGGTGTATAATTCTATATAAATAAAAATCTTTCGAAAATCTTTTTAAAAAAAGTATTATAATGCTCTAGAACAGCTTCAACTTTCGGGACTTTCATAAATGTCGGAACAAAAGATTTATCTCATATAGTCTGAAATTTAAACATTATTTTGTATTACTCTCCACAACGCTCCCTAAAATCCAGGACGGGTTACTGTATGTAATACATATTTTATGAAGTTTTGCATAAGATAAGTTAAGTATGCAATCAACGTTTTGATAGAGTTGCAAGTAATTAAGAATGCGGTGCATTGCTGAAGACGCTGACCTCTATCTGGGTAATCAAAGTTAGTAATTAATAAATACTAACAAACTAACATAACGTTATATTTTTCTTCGGGTTCCTTAACTGGTTATATCTTTAAACTGCAATAAACAATTAAACAAAACTTTTTAAAAATATAAAATAATGGTTCTGTTGAATAATGATTGTTTAAATACACATAAAAGTGAAAAGTAACAAATCCTTTTTTTATAATATAACTTACAAACTTTGAATCTCAAACATTCACACACGCACAGGTAACAATTATTTTTTTATTATTCCAATTACAATTTAAATACAAGTAAAGAAAATATTATTTACTATGAGTGGCCGAACCGAGAGCCAGTATTTTTTAAAACATTCTTTAAAATTATAAGCGAGATAAAGTATTTAGTGTTCCATTTCACTCCACGTTTTAGAGAAAATTGCTTCTAATTTGCCTATCTCGAGTGTAACGAGGCTTACAGTATAATACGTATGTACGTATGTATGTACGTTACTGAAAAAAGGACACTAAAATTATATACTGTTTATATTGAAGTTATCTTAATTTAATGTTATAATTTAGCTTTTTTATCTCAAAAATTAACTACACTAATATTATTGATTAAAGCACATTGTTTTGACGTCATGGTATAATACTGCTATAACATACAAATCGGTTCCATCCATTATAAAGTTTATTGTTGAGGTACATTTGAGGTAATTCGATAATAAAAAAGTATATAAGGAGAATTTTCAAAGTGGCGCCCCTTATAGAAGATATGAAAAGTAAATAAATGAAGGGGAGATGAATAGGGATGCATATAAGATTGCAGGAAGACTAATAAAGATATTGTGTCAATGACATGGGGATAAAAGAAACTAAACAAGTACTAACAAAACAATGGTGAGGGAAGAAGAAACTTTTTCTGCCAACCCTAAATTGGAATAGGCCAAGAGAATGATGATTTAGTTATTATAAAGCTAAAGAATTTTTGTTTTGGTTCAAAAGTTTTAGTCCCTAATACTAGCAGACTTTTACATTTGACAAACAATTTTCTTAAGGATGGTTATCATTCACAATACGACCATTAAAACAGTATTAGTAAAGTTTTGAGACGGACTGGAAGTGCTTCTTTGTTGTTGCGGTTTCATGGCCCGGATACTAGTAGTTCTAAACTCATGTTAAATCTCTTCTATGGAGTCATCTCGTCTTACATTGACGAAATCAATCAATGGAAGTAGCTATTTAATTTAATTTACATTATAATAGTACCTTATATATGAAATCTTATTTATAAATAATATTAATTAATACGATTTCATATATAACACTTTTTTTGTATATTTCCCAAAATAGGATCAACTCGCTTATTTTTATGAACAAATAGAGCTTTCTTCATTACAAGATTTTTATTTAAGAAATTCGTCACAAATAATATATAATTTACAAATATAAAAGTACTCTATTACTAAGAAACACTATTAATATGCGACCAGCATTAATAATCGATCTATAATCTAAAATTGATCCTTAGATTGCTTCCTACCACTCAATCCATAGTTTGGTTATTGCCATTAATAACCGAGAACCGAGCTGCCATTTCCATCTTTAGTTATAAAAATAGATTTTGGATAGATTATTAATTTTAATCGTTCCTTACTTTTGATCAGCGCTTTGAGTGTCTTTATACATGTTGTGATCTGACCTTTTGTTTAATAATTTCTCAATAACTTCAAACATTATTATATTTTTTGGGCAATGTATAAAAATCAAAGTGAAGCGTAGATAAATCCAATTCTTATACAAAGTATAACATGTTGCGTGTTGTGAGGGTCTCAGAAGTCACTACACGAACATTTATAGGTTGGACCCTTCTTACTTTTCCCGAACCTCTATATAAAATAAAAATGTAACAATGTTTCACGTACTGATATTTTAAAAAGATATCACAGGAGGTTTGGGTTTTACAAGAGACACTCAATTTCTTTAGCAACAAATTATATTGTCACAGTTTTCAAATAGATTGTTGGTCTATGTGTTTGTAGTTTGTATTCTGTGTAGTCATCACACAAAACTATCGGATGGACTTTAATTAAATTTAGATTGTTAACTTTTTACTCTGGAAAATTTCACGGGAGCAGACAGAGTCAGTATCAACAGCTCGTGTTTAAATACGTTTGTTGTATAATTAGTCTAACAGAACTCAGAAAAAGTTTTTTTATTAAATAAATGGCCTAGACTTCTTCACTTTATATATAATATTAGAATAGATGGTATGTGTTTCTCTGGTCCGTCCATCCATTTTCTCTAAATCGTTATATACGATACGAGCTTGTACCTCCGACATTAAACTTATTTTATTAGAAAATATATGCAACAAATATTTCTTTATTAAGCGAAGCGAGCGTAGCGAGCGGAGCGTTCTACTGGAGACTTTCACATTCCCTGTCACGAATAGGCACGAAAACTACTTGACGGAAAATTATGAAATTTTGCAATTAAATCGACACACACATCGTGATGGTTTTTTTTTTAATTTTTGAAAAATTTTTTTGAAGAATGTCATGTTGTTGAGGAATAATCATCAAAAAACTGATATCCCATTGAAGTCAATGCGAAACGATGAGTCATTATTCTAGGCTCGCTTCGCTCAATATGCAAATGGTCTGTTGGGGCCCCTAGTATTTAATAATAATTATTATTTAAATGTAATTTATTATATCATAGCAGTAATTTTATGAGCACATTAGGTATAATGAATTATATATATATATATTATAAACATATTACAATATTTCTTATTGTCTTGTAGTCAGTCGTATTTATGTCAAAATTGTCAAACCACGGTTGTAAGGGACGGAGAAGACTGCAAAAACTCCGTGGACAATCTTTTGGCTACTATTAAAATTTCTTCCAATTACAACTTACTATCCAATTTTATTGTTTTAAGTTTTTAAATAACTCTCACGTAATTATCTGTCTTAATTGTGCGAATTATTAAAAAACAAATAAAATCGAATAGTTTTCCTTGAATTCTTTACATATTTTTTTGCTCACCTCTAGCTTAGCTCAGTATGTATGTGTGTTAATGAACCAAATACATAATAACATACTGGTAATACATTAAGTACGTACATTATCACTGTATCTTCATCATTAGCTGTTTTTAATATGATTTTAACTTTAAGTAACAGTTATTATAATAATTTTATATATATTGATTTAAAGTAACTTTTTAAAATAAGTCTTGAATTTTTACTGGGTAAATATTTATATTGATAAAAGTTGAATATAATACATTTTTCAAAATTTATTTGGAATTATACTAATTGATAGGCTATGGTAAAATATGAAAGAATCTTTTTAAAAAAGTGTTTTTTTGTTTCATACATTTTTTAAATCAGTGTGTTTTAACGAATACAAATGGAATATTTATAGAGATTTAGAAATTGTTGAGCTTTTATTAGGATAAAGAGATGAATAAAATTAAAAGTAAAATAAAAGTCAAAATGTAGAGGAGTGGCTCAAAATTTTAATATATTTCTCTAGAACAGAAAAAATATTCATTTATAAGCTGACTCTGTCATTTCTATAATTGATGAAAATTAAAGGTTAAAGATATTTTAAAATCTATTACGGAAAGTGAAGGCACGTTGTGGCAAAAATATTTTTTGAGTTACACCACGTCCTAAAAATGAGTTTACCTACAAATTTACTTCCAAAAATGTTAGACATGCAGGGAACGGATAGCTGAACTAAAGCTTTTCTATTTAAAAAACGTTCTAAAATAAAATACTTCAGAATATGTATTTTTCCACAACATTTCTATTAACAAAATTATGTAGAATGGTTAATATTTTTAGAAAAAAAGAAACATGTATAAATCCAAGTTCATAAACCTTTAATCGTTGAAATATGATAAAAAAAAATGTGTCAGTGACGTAATCGATAAAACAAAAGTATTTATGGAATATTTTGTTGTATCTTATCAAAATACAAAAGCAAAAGATTTTAGATTACAAGTATTGTAAAGCGAAACATTTCCAAATACAGCGTTTAAAAACATCACACAGTCGATTTTATCCATCTACATCAAATTAACATCTGCTTCATAATTAATATTTAATATGTACTTTAACATAAGTTGCTGACCCTAAACTATGTACTTCATTAATTTTGATAATTTGGTCACCACCGTCCCTACCGTCTCTGGGGTATAACTTTGGGTTATCGTACACTTGGGTTATAACTCATAATAACTCAAAATAACTTTCAATAACTTTAGATCACTTTAGCATAATATAACCACGTTTAAATATGTTAGAAGTATTAAAGAAGTTCCAGATTATATTACAAGTTAAAAAGATTTAAGAAAATAACAAAAGTGTAAAAACTTTCCGAGATCCCGAGAACTGCTTTATAAAAGTCGCTCGTAAAACTAACTTGAACAAAACAATTTTCATATCACAAAATATATCATATATGAAAATTGTTTCTGAGGTAAAAAGATATAGGAATTCCTGTATCTGACATCATTTTTTATAGTATAGAAAATTCTCGACAATTTTATAAATATAATAACAGGTCAAAAATATATTTTAGAATAATATTTTTTTTAATACCTTGATTGTTATTATAACAAAGAATATTTATTTTAAAATTAATGAAATTTTAAATTCGATTTAATATTTCATATTTAAATAAACTTTTGTCTAAGGACTTGTGAAAGGGTCGAAGATTTCAACTGGTTGTTTGTAAAATTTATAAAATTTATCCTAAAATGGAATATTTAATATCAATATCTTTTTGTATGTCTTACTTTAGTTTATTTAAAACAATTCAATATAATCAAAAGACTGTTAGTATATAACGTTACTAAGATGCGAACTGTTTAATTAAAGATCAATAACCAAATTATTAATAATCGCCTATTATTATAAGGCTTTATTTACGTACACATAACTTATGTGTGGGCTCAGTGCTAATGAATTACCTAACATCAAACAAGTGTAGGTGTAATATATAATTACATTATATTTATATATCGTTGCATTATTCATAATCAATATTATTATTGAAATATCTAATATACAATGTTCAATTATAAATTTAATATTATCCGAATATACAACAATGACAATTTGTAACTGATACTGATATTTAATTTATGCTTATTAAAGATAAGTTTGGTAAAAATAGTTTGATCTGATTTATTTCATACAGATTATTGTTTAATCATAATAAGATTACAAGATAGAATACGTAAAAATTACATAATTTCTGATATTTGACTGATAGGACAAATATAGTTAGTATTATCAAGAAAAACAGAATTTAATTTAAAAAAGTTATAAATAATTTTTAACGCACTCAATTAACATCGACGCTTATTAATTTTAAATTATATTTAGAAAAAATAACTTACCAAAAATTCACATGAAAAATCCAAAATAAAATTAAAACCAACGAAACACAAATGAAAAAACCACAAAGCTTTAACCAAAAAGAAGGAACGAACTTTTCACTCCGCGGCTCGTTTGATCTATAACGAAAAACGCGTGCTGTCACTCTCAAAGCTCACAACGTACTGACGCGTTATAGAAAATATAATACAAACAATTTAAGAACCCCTAAACATATAACGAATTAACAAACTACGTCTATTCGTCAAGTATTATATCCGATAACTGAATCTAAACGAATTTCTGTATATACTGGACCTATCGATACGATAAGATAGTCGCCACTCAATTAATATATTAAGTAAATTAATATATCCCAGTGATAACGGATATTAATATAAACCTTTTTTATCGTGTCAAGTGTTATTGGGCCTAAAATTAAAAAGGCCGTGATTTCCGATACAATTGGTGAATGACGCAAGCCGCTTTGTTTACTATGACTAAGAACGAATGTTTGAAAATCATTAATGGGCGTTACTTGATTTTTTTTATTACTAAATTATTACTTAATATTAAAATTATGCTATCCAAAGAAAACATACATACATTCATGCTTAACTGTTACCATATTTTAAAAATAAATTTTTGAAAGTAAAATTTATCAAATAGTTTAAATAATTAAATTATGTTTAAAATATGGCGTATATATTATAAGTGTTACTTTATAGGATATTAATTAATTATTAAAACAGCTAATGTATATTAAAGTTTGGAACTTCCTTAAAATATTATGGAAAATAAATATCCTTAAGGAAGTAATATTCGGTTAGGTTAAATATTATTATTCATAACCGCACAAAAATAACTTTATTGAGCTTAACTTTGTTATAATTTGATATCACAATACTAAATAAACTACATATTGACTAATATAAAATATATGTACACAAGAATTTCCAAATTATCATAATATATTTGGAATACAACTAATGAAAAGATACACTTATGAAGTTAGACTCTAGTTCCAAAGGGTAGGTCCATGAAGAAAATCCACCAAGAAACTTTATGTACATTATACATGGAGTTTCTTGCTCTCATTTCTGGTAGTTTCTTAACATATTTTTTTTATAATATTAACTATTGAGTCACAGTCATAATACATATATAAGAAATAATTGAAATTTAAATGAAACGACTTAAAGAAGATTAATCTTACGTTTACTGCGAATTAATGGACTGTAACTTTAAACAATCAAAATAATAGTTATTATATTGTAGTTGATTCAAATGCAGATAATTTAAAAAAAGACGACTGTAATAATCGGTCACTCATGATTGTACTTACGGCTTTATCAACTTAAGTATAACACATAAAAATAATAATACTCGTATGTAAGAGAATGTTAAGGAAAGGTGAATCCATGAGAAAATTCGTTTCAGAAAGATACTCCTGTTTTTATGTAAAAAAAACCTTTTTCTGTAATACAACACGGTGACAGCTACAACAGGCATATAACGTTTCATATGTCTTTGACTGAAAGTTCTTTTTAAACGTGTTGATGGCTTTATTAAATTTTTTCTTATGACCTTTATTCTTATGACTGGAGCTCTAAATTAATATCTAACTTGAATACGGAGATTTTAATACCCAGTATATTTATTTTTATTGAATGTCTATTGTTTTGTAAGTCCTACATTAAACAATCGATTCCACTCTCCTTGTACTACTTCAATAAATTATAAGCTATAACCATAAATAAGCTTTTTAATGACTGCAAGAGTGAAAGACACCCTTAATTACATTTTTCTCTAACCTGTTGTATAGTCATAATTCTGCTCTTCATTCGTTACACCCTGTACCGCAGAACACATTTTTCTCTTGAATTTCCCAAACAATAAACAATGTCCTTTGTATATGACATAAGTGCAACCTACACTTAATTCATCAATAGTCATTTTATTACCTATTTCCTTACTCTATATGTCTTTACCTATATTATTAGACATACAATAAATATTAATTAAATATTTTGTGCCTTCTTTGCAGAACCAGAAGCCTGGAGAAAGAATTGAAGTGAAGAATATTAATTCCAATCCAGTGATGAGTGCAAGTCAAGAAATCTTATATCCCAGTGTCAATATATTTTATGAGTTTTTTGAAATTTGAATAATTATGTGATTTATAAATTTGCGTACATATCCCAATGGATTAATAAGGTGAATTAATAACACTAAAATAACTCTAACTTTTCTCGTTTAGTTTTTGAGTAACATAAATCAACAAACATTTTTATTTATTTATATTATTTTTATTAAAGTACTTAGACCACTTCACAAAAACATATTGTGACTTTCATACTTTCCGTTTTTAAAAATACTCTTTGCAATCTTAATTTTTTTCCTTACTTTGATGAAAGATTTTCTCTTTAGTTTCTTACAATAATCTTTCGCTCGATATATTGTTAACTTCTTTGATCTGTATTCAGCATTCCTTTAATAACTTCTCCACTCAAAGAAGTAAAATAATGAAATGCACTTTGTAAAATCAGACGATATAAAGTCATGAGTTTTTAAGACTTAACAATTTTTTTATTATTTGATACTTTAATTACTTTCATTTTTTAATATTTAATTTTCCATTTTGTACCATTTACGTTATGTTTATAGTTACATGTTAATTAGTATGTTCATATGTATGTATGTATGTATGTATGTTGACGTATACACCGTTATACCTTTATTATGTTATGCATCAATTTTTGCCGTCTAAATGTGAAATATCATCGTACTTGTGGGTTGGGGGAGAGAGCACTTTTAGCGATGAAGAAAAGTCTATTCCTTGTAAGTGATATTTTATTTCTATTGTGTTGTTTCTTACGTGTATATATGTGCAGTAATATGTATTTAAAAATGATGTTTATAAAAAAAACCTTGTTAAATGAACCCCTCACCACAGACTCATAATGTAATGAAAGGTTTTATGTTATTTATTCCGTGGTAATAGCATCGATAAATCATTATTGTTGTGAACATATTGAAAACTATAATAGAGTAATTCCATTCCAGCATAATTTATCCTTGCCACCTTATCTCGGTCATATGAATGAATTGTAAACTCCTATATTGTTTCAATAGATAATAATACTGAATATTATTGGGTAAATCTTCCATGCATTGTAAATGAAGTTATAATATAAGTTAATATTGTTTATTTATACTAGGGGATTTTTGGATTATAGAGAAATTTCATACAAATAAGTAGCTATTTTTAGTATATATATTACTCAGAATAAAATCCTACCGCTTATTTGAATATGGGTGGGTCTAAATGACCCATCCATTTATATTTAACATTTTCCTAACGTAGAGGAGTATAACGAGTTTTAAAAAGTACGGATGTTGATTGTTCTAAAAGAAACAGGCAACTGACACCCGAAGCAGATAAAAAATGGAGTGTAAGAAATATGTCGCCATTGAGAAAATTATACTTAGCGTGACCTCTAGTTATTAAGATAGATGTTGATTATTTATATTTAATTAGTTTTAATAAAGAATAATTAAGTTTAATACATAAATACTGACGCAAATGTTGAACTTTTATTTTAAATTATATCCAGTGATCTTTTCATAACACTTTTTTTTATGTTAAACATAGTTTTGTTTCGTCTTGAGGCCTTCAATATTGTGAATCCAAAACATCTCATGATATAAATATAAGTATGATTTAACAGAATTTAAAAAAATACCCCAACAATTTTTTTTTGTTGACGAGGCCTTCTTTAACCACTTCGGAGACATCATAATGGCGGTCCGACTAACAGAGGCCAAGGCAGTCACACTAATCGGAGACATAAACCAGATTCCTTATATAGACCGGCTAAATCTGTTCCAAATGAAATATAATACCTCGTAACGTCTGTCAGTCAAGAGCTCTTAAGAACCTACCGATGTCCCCTGGACGAAAGCTATGCTCTAAACGAGGTATACTTATAGAGTCCAACCTCAAGATGGCAATTTCTCACCGTGACTCCGAGGCTATGACAAAGCTAGTGAACTTATTAACCTAGCTTAAATTTATAACTTATACTGACTTATAATTAATAGAATTACTGAAGCTTAAATAGCTTACTTAAGAATTACTAAAATAGCTTTCGAAAACTTGTGCAGGTGTACAATTTCCTACGAAGTTACCATCACACTGAAAATCATGGCAAAATTGTTTTAAAATTACTATGAAAGGCATGGACAAATGTCTATGGATATTAATTTTTAACATTAAAAAAAATACTTATTAAAACAGGAGCATCGAAATAAAATTTTTAAGATGGCTTATTTTCCGGTTTCCCGTTAAGGATATATATCCTGAGTAAATCGACCGAAGGTCTAATTTTTACACTTTCTCGGTTCTTCATTTTGTTATAATGAACAACATTCGTACAATGGCAATGACTGTAACAAGAGGATGATGATGTTCTAGAGATAAATAATTTATTGATAATCAAATAAGAAATTATTACAGAACTGAAGGATTTATAAACATACAAACAAGGAAATCGTAGCTCTCCTTTGGCGTGCTCATGTCAATAAATGCATTTTTACTCAATAAGTTACATTCAAAGACAAAGAAGAACTGAAGTGTCATACAATGTAATTATTTTATTCATGTGAAGACGTTCTTGTCTGCATTTCCATATAAATTGTTTTCCTCAGAATTGCCCGCTAATTGTATTTTAAACGCATATGTATATCTATTTACTCGTATACAAACACATGTTTCATATTAAATGAAAAAACTATAATAGTTGAATTACGTTAGCAATTATTATTTACGCAAGTTCAGGAACCATGAGCTTTTTTGGCAATGAATCAGTTATGTTATATCAGTTATGGCAGGCGATTTCACCTCCCACGCTCTCTCTCGAATCAAAAATTGAAGCAATATATTTTGAATTTTATTATGTTCTAACACAAACAAATTGAGTAAAAAGCATCCTACATGCAGACTGAGATAAAAGCTAACACCACACTAAAATAATTTAACCTTAAAATACCACCATATTATATTTTACATTGTCTTATATTGCTTTTTTTTATATAAGAGCAAACAAGCCTGCGGGTCATCGATGATACGTGATCATCGCCGCCATGAAACTTTTATAATATCCCAGGGATTCACAAGAGCGCTGCCAGCCTTAGAGGTAGGAATATACGCCATTTGTAAAGGTACCCATGACGTATCAATCTGGGAATGTCACCGAAAGACGTAGAAGAAAGATCCATCAAAACGCTTAGTAGAAGGCTACCGCACATCCAAATGGTACGCATGGTATTGGAGCCGTGGTACGGTATGACGTGTTGTGTTGTGATGAAATTCAACGGCAGAGATCAGGTCGAATATACCATGTCCCCATAGCTATCATCCGCATAACAATGTAATGACCGAGCAAAACCCATCGACAACGGTCCTCGAGGCTGTCATTTAAAAATATTCTCCATCATTTTAAGGAGAAATGAGGGAAAAACGATAAGTCTGAAATTAGCTGGGTCCGAGCTATCACCTTTTTAGGGAGCGATTTTAGTATAAGCCAGAGAGACATTCTCCACGTAAGATGGCGGTAGGGACGGTTGGCAAAAGTTGCCCAAAGTGGGCTTAGAAAGAGACCAGGGTTTACATGTGCCACGGTGATCACCAATTTTGATGATATGCTTGAACTGTGCTTTAGCGGTTGGCCGTTTGAACAATCTGGAGGCATGGTTATATTTCCTCTTCAGAACTCGAGTTCGGATACTTAGTTATTAACACATTAGCACAAGCTCGATACTCCTGCCGCTAGCCTTCTGCTGTAGCCCGGACCGATGCATCTAACTAAGGTCACAATCTGCCATTAATTATTACCACAGATCTTGGTACAAATACTTCCATGCCCTGTAGAATCACATCAGCTACAGCCATAACGTAGTCACAGGGATCATTGGAACGGAAACAAATCAGCCCCCATGTATCCAATCCGCTGACTTGTTTTGCCAAACGAGTGGGGTTGCAGGTCTTGTGCGAGCCAGACGTCGAATGCACACTAAACTTCTTACCAGACAATGACTAGGCGCACTAGGCGCACTTTAACAGAGGCCAGGTACTTTCCTGGATGTTTAATATTTTTGTAATATTTTTCATTTTATATTAAAAAAATCTCAAATCTTTGGAACATACAAAGATTGTCAGGTGTGAACATCGAATCCACTACCTTCGCATAACACGAGTCATGAGTCTATACGAACAAACCCTTTCATATTTCATAAGCCCAAGCCCATATAAGAAAAGGTTATGTCTTATTTTGTCAAAGATGTAACCTGCCTGAATGATATCCAATATAGTGTACTTCAAAACAAAAATAATATCTTATTTTTCTTTGACGACCTCTTTTCCGCATCCGCGTTCAATTTTATTTAAACTTCTTTAGTCACTCAAATATTGAAGAAACCAAAGAGATACCACAATTATTTCAACACACTTAACATAATTTATTTTACATCAGCCCTAGTATTTTTTAACGAAACAACAACAATATTGTAATGTGCATAAATTATATTTCCATGTCTCTTGTCTATTGATCTCTTTCACTATTAATTTAACTTATATTATTATCCTACCACCAACGACGCTACCACCACCACCACTTACACGCATATTTAGCGTTCCAATGGGCGTTTAGGCAAATCTTATATATTATTATAGTGTTGACAATGTCTGCTCACTCTACAGGTCTGTGTCTTTCTTCTTCTAGGACAATTCAGAGCAGGCTGTTAGCGAAAAATAAATATCAAATATAAAATAAATAAAAATAATTTTTATCAATAAAAAAAGATAAATATAAAAAGCCTTTTTATTTTAGTAACATAATTGTAACAGTTATAAAATACAAACCTTAGTTGTTCAATATAGGAAATACGAAAAAAAACATCCACGTCGCTGACATTGTATTGATTATAATCAAGTCAATATCTAAAATGTCATTTGGTTGACTTTTACCAATTTGGTTAACTTGTTTTAGTTTTATTCCAGACAAAATATTAATTCGAGCCCCAATAATTAAAACAGGTTTGAACCTTTCCTTAACTCATTACTTTCAATTTCAGTTTAAAATATATTTTCCTTCAACTAAATTGAAAAACGTGACATAGCATACGTAATGTTAAAGAGAAATGAAAATCACACAAACACTCAGAGAATGATTGTTAGACTACCCTTCTGTTTCAAGATTACTAAGTTTAATTTGTCTTGGTTTGAGGTGTTTGTTTTAAGCTGAAGGGCACTTCATTATCATTAATAAGGCAAATACAAGATACTAAACGACATATAACTATTCTTGTTTATAATAAATAAAATGCACGCTACAATAGCACTTATAAATGCCAAATTTAACCAAAAAATACTTTGTAATTTAGGCCAACAAGCTAATAAGAAAAATGAGTTTCTTCGTATATTTCCTTTATTTTCCTTATTTTTTTATATAATATTGCTGAGCGTTATCGGTATTCGATTCATAGTTTATTATTTGGTTATGAACTTAAAATATTAAGTTAAGTTTAAAGACTTCTATAAAAGATACGGCAGATTTAGAAGAAGAAATACATCGGGAAAATTCTCTATTCTTAAAATTCTACATTTGTTGAAATATATTTCATCACCCCAAGGTCCTAACATATAATAATATCTTCACTAAAGTAATCTGCCCACAACTCGGTATGATGCACAGGCTGTTATTATTACTATAAAGCTAAGAAAATATTATTTAAATGAAAGAGTGTGAAACAAAGCAAACATAGTTTCATCACCATTTATAGCCATCGCTGGTAAAACCGGATTGAAAGGAAATTCAGTGAAATTTTGTTATTATTATAGGGAATACTACTCCCCGTTTAGTATTAACTACTAAATTGACTTTTTCAGGTTTTATACGTATATCGTAGGTCACGGGTGAATGATCGAAGGGTTTCATATGTTCTCACTGTGTTTGAATCAAATCAATTATCTGGGTTTCGATTTTTGCTTCCATTTCCGTTTTGTAGATAATTTTTATCTTACGATAAATTCAGGAAGCGGAAACTTTTTTGGCTTACTTTGCCAATATTGTTTGTTCACATTTTAACCTTACCTTCTAGGATGGGTATTTTATTAATAAGATAGTTCAAGTTATTTCTTGCAAAAATCATACCTTCTATGGTAGGGCAGACAGTATTGTTTATTATGTATTAGTTACTACGCCTATTTATTGTAATCAAAATGTTATTGACATATATATATATATATATATATAATAGCTTTATATATTAAACACAATATTTTCGTTCTGAAAATCAAATATCATCATACTTGTGGGTTGTATATGAGAGACCACTTTTAGCGACAAGGAAAAGTATTCGATAAGGAATTCTACACCTTGTAAGTGGTATTTTATTTCTATTGCGTTGTTTTTTCGTGTGTATATGTACAGTTATGTGTATTTAAAAAATTATGTGTTTCTAAAAAACAACATTGTTCAGTGAACCCCTCACCACAGACTCATACTTTAATGAAAGGTTTTATACATGTTCCGTGGTGATAGCATCGATAAATCATTATTGTTGTGAACATATTGAAAACGATAATAGTGTTATTCTATGTGTGTATTCTAGCATAATTTATCTCTGCCACCTTAGGTCAAATGAATGAGTTTTAAACTCCTATAATATTGTAAAATATAACTAATACCGAATATTATTGGGTAAATATTCATTGTAAATATAGTTATAAAAAAAACATTACACATCTGCACACACTACATTATAAATATAGTTATAAGAAAAAATATCTAATCAGATCATTAGATATAGTTAATATAAAAGTTAATACAAATAATTTCGACTAATCATTAATTTTAACTTTGAATCGTTTGGGAAACGAAACTTTAGAGACAGAGATTTGAAGTTCATGAGAGTCGTATTATGTTTATGATTTTGACATTGTATTAATACTAGTCTAATGATCCGTTCTACAAACGGGCAATATCTAGAAACGTTTCAGAGTTTCGCCAACGGTAGTTGTATTTTTAATTAAACACAGAAAAAATTCAAAAGCTGTTACTGTATTACTACATTGTATTTACTAAAGTCATGTTTGTATTAAAATGTATATAATGTATTAACCATTCCTATTTGGATCTGGATCCTACCGTAGCGATAGGAGCGTGCGCATATAGCCAAATAACCGTAGAGCAATATTATAGTATAGATTGTACAATATATTCAATTTATCTTTTGTAAAAATGTTTATTTATAAAAAAACAGTAGTTTTTACGACATTTGTTCTACATAAAATAAAATGCTACCTTTTATTTGAATACTAGCCGATTTCCGCCCGTTTCCCTGGGCACAATATTAATTTGAATGTGAACTTAGACTTCTTGTATTGACAAAATGTTTAATTTTTATTTTATATTTAGAGTATTTTTTTTTTAATTTGAAATAGAGAAATATAATGCCAGTCATTGAATACACAGATTTCCACATTACCTATGAGGTACTGTCTATTAGGATGCGTTCCCGTTATGTAATGTGGCGGAATCCCCAGTAGGCCTACACCACGAAAAATACCCAGCATATAAACTAAGGACAAATTTTGAATTTTTTTTTTTAATAATATTTATTTATTTTTTAAATATATGAAATTCAATTTCGTAATCAATTATATTTTTAAATCCTTGGTTTTTTATTTATGACAATTTTTAATTTACAAATTTCAACTTATTGCCCCCCCCCCATGCCCACCTAAACTCTTGCTGCCATGGTAACCGTTGTCATTGTATCCGTTGTCATCGTAACCGTTACTATGGTAACCGTTGTTACGGGCGCGTTAAGTGTATAGCTCCTACAGGTTTAAAACTTGGCGAAATCTAATAAATTGATATCCGTTTAGATAGGAATTCCATAAAATCTGCTTTTATTAGACGTCTACGTCACAAAAAAAAAACAACGTAAAATTTTAAGTTGTCGGACAGATATTTTCGAAGATTTCGAGATTTCGTGTGAGTCAGTGAGTGGTAAATCGCTTATTCATATATCGATTGGTAGAATATTTATATTTAATGATATATATAAATAATTCTTAGAGAAGAAGGCAACCGAAGAACATTTGAATGGAGTGCAAGAAATAAGTCTCCACTGGGAATATGAGAGAAGACCATAAAGAAATGTATACATTACACCGTCCTCTAATACTTCAGATAAGAACAGGAAGATAATGATTCGTTTTAATGAGCTTTAACAAAGAATAATTAAGTTTAATACATAAATACTGGTGCAAATGTCGATCTTTTATTTAAAATTATATCCAGCGATCTTTTTATAACACATTTTTTTATGTAAAACTATGTTTTATTCGGGGTTTCAGCCTTCAATATTGTGCATCCAAAACTTCTCATGTTGTAAATATAAGTATGATTTAACATAATAAAAAAATACTACAATTTTTATAACTACTTAAAGTAGGAGCACCTAAATAAACTTTTATCAAGGCTATTTATTACTAGTCTAGAATTTAATATCATTGTGACTTCAACGTTATCTTTAGTAAATTAAATTTTCTACCTAGTAGAAAATGTACAAACAAATGTAAAGAATCTAAAATTTTATTCTTTCCTGTTTTCGTCACTCATTTTTATGAGCGAACATTTCTATAAATGTTTTCTTTATAATGAGAAACTATTTTCTCATTTCGGGTAAATTATATGAAACGGGTAATTTGAAAAAGGTTTCCTGTTAAGGATATATATCCTCGAGGCCTCGAGTGACAGTAAACACAGTATCTATGATACTGGGGGAAGGTCACGTAAAAAGCATGAGGACCCCCCGGAGGGCATGTATGAAGAGGTTGATGTCTGTGGCCGAGGCGAAAAAGGTATGCAGGGACCGTAGCGTTTGGCGCTCCATAGTCTCTGGCTACCCCGCAAAGGATATGGCGTGAAGCTAAGTAAATAAATATATAAAAAATAAATAAATAGATATATATCCTGAGTAAATCGACTGATGGTCTAAGGGCTATACACTTTCTTGGCTCTTCATTTTGTTTCAATGAAGCTAATTCGTACAATGGCAATGACTGTAATGAGAGAATGATGATTTTCTAAAGATAACTAATTTATCGTATATTGATAATCAGTTAAGAAATTATTAGACATCTGATGGATTTATAAACATACAGACTAGGAAATCACAGCTCTCCTTATGCGTATTCATGTAAATAAGTATATTTTTACTGGATAAGATACATTCAAAGTCATGCAAAGGTTTATGGACACTTCTTCTTTCTTGTCTGCATTTTTATACAAATTGCATTCCTCGGTAGTGTCTGGTAATTGTATTTTAAATTTATTTGTATTTATACACAAAAGCGGTTCGTATTAAATGAAAAAAATATTAAAGTTGAATTACATTAGTAATTATTATTTACGCAAGTCCAGGTACAATGTTCTTTTATGGCAGTATCAGTATCAGTTGCTGCCATCACCTGCCGCGCCTTCTCTCGAATCAAAAATCATAACATACAAAGCAATTAATTTTGAGTTTAATTATGTTATAACACAAATTTACTAAAACGCATCCTACATGTAGACTGAGATAAACAGCTAACACCACACCGAATTTTGTTTATATCTATGCGTATTTTGCTATACCAATTATAACGATAACTGATTAACCGATACTATTATTTTGAATTTGTACAGAACACGTATCATTTAGTTTGTTAAGAAAATATTTATGTACGAATTTGCTGCGCCACTATTTTATGGGATGACACATTTTTAAACCATATATAATTTTTATTTAATCTAAAAATACATAAATTACACACGCAATGAATAACATACGATTTCAAAAGATCGCAAATACTTATCGTATCGTATTCTTAAGACGAACTGCAAGTCCGTATAAAAATATAACTAATGAGACATTATTATTAAAATCCCAAATTTATAAAAGAAAACAAGGCTTTCACAGAATAAAAGTATAAAATTAGCAACTTTGCCCCAAGCAATATTAATTTAACCTTATAAGATATACCATCAATATTATTTTTTACATGAAGTCTTATATTACTACATTTATAATTAATTAATATAATATTTTTATAATACTTTTGATTTTATCATAAAAAATATCAAATCATATAAAAATTGTCAGGTAACGACATCGAATCCACTACCTTCGGACAACACGAGTCATGAATCTATACAAACAAACCCTCTCAACCTTTATCCGCCTAAGCTCATATAAGAAAAGGGTATGTCTTACTTTGTCAGACATCTAACCTGCCTGTATGATATCCAATATATACAGAGTGTACTTTAAAACAAAAATAATATATATTTTTCTTTGACGACTTTATTTCCGCATCCGCGTTCAATTTTAAGACTTCTCGAGGTATGATGTCACTCAAATATTGAAGAAGGCAAACAGCTAAAATACCACAATTATTTCAACATACTTAACATAATTTATTTTACATCAATATCTTTTTAATTAATCAAACAACAACGTTTACAATAAAATGTGCATAAATAATATTTCCATATCCAGTATATTTTGATCTCTTTCAATATCAATTTAAATTATGTTATTGACCTACCACCTACACGCATATTTAGCGTTTCTTTAGGCCTTTAGGCAATGCTTACATATTATTATAGTATTGAACATGTCCGCACAAGCTATAGCTCTCCTTCTTTTTTCACAATGTTTTGTGTATATAAGTAGCAAAATTAGTGGTCTAACGTGATTAAGTGCAGGCAGATAGGCAAAAATAAATATCAGATATAAAAATAAATCAATAATAATAGATAAATATAAAACAGCCTTTTAATTTCAGTAACATAATTGTAACAATTATAAAACACAAATATTGGTTGTTCAATACAGGAAGTATAAAATAACTCCCTCGTCGCTGACATTGTATTGATTATATTAAAAGATAATTTGATTGACTTATAAAAATACAGTACATTTTCTGGTATAGATTTTAATTATTGAGGCTTTAATTAACATTATGTCTGGACATAATGTTAATTAAAGCTCCAATAATTATAACTGTTTCAAAACTTTCCTTGACTCATTACTTTCAATTTCACTTTAAAGTAGATTTACCTGCAACTAAATTGAAAAACGTGACACATATATATAATTTTAATAAGAAATGAAAATCACACAAATTCGCAGAAAGTGATTGTTACTACACAACCACCTTTTCCAAGATTAGTGAATTTAATTTGCCTTGGTTTGAGGAAATGTTTTTATAATACTTCTTTAATAATAATTAGGACAATATAAGATGCAAAACGACAGGTAAATGTTTTTATTTATAAGAAATAAAATGTATACGACATTAGCACTAATAAATGTAAAACTTTAACCATACTAATACTTTGTAGTTTAGGTCTACAAGCTAACAAGAAAAATATTTTTTTGTATTTTTTGCTTTATTTTTTATATAATATTGCTGAATGTTACCGGTATTTCAGTCATAGTTATAATATTATATATAGTATTTGGTTATGAACTTAAAACATTACGTTTAATTTAAAGATTTCAATAAAAAATATGTAATGAAATATTATGAAACAATGCAAACACAGTTTCATCAGTAAAGCTTGTTACTATTGAAGGGAATGGTACTCCCCGTTTAGTATTTACTACTAAATTGACTTTTTTCAGAACTAATACGTAGATCGTACGATCTTCGAATAGCACGGGTCAATGGGCGAAGCCTTTCATACGTTCTGACTGTGTTTGAACCAAACTACCTCGGCTTTCTGCTTTAGATTTCTGCTTGGACTTCCTTTTGGAGATGGCTTTTATTTTTATGTTTTATAATTAATATATTCTACATTTTCAGATCAACATAGATCTAGTTTTATACTTTATACAAATTAATACGCATCTCTGGGCTTGGACATCGTTGACATTTACGTATATTGATTTCGGGCACGATAAGCCTTCAATATAAAATATCTTTATCGCAAAACGCACACAAGTGACAGCAATAAAACAAAAAAAGTAATGAAATCGACAAATAGATCTATGAACGGATAATACGGCGACAAATTTTAAAATAAAACAAGAGAACAAAATGAAATAAATAATACACCTCAGAAACACACTTGTTGAAATCACTACTATATTTAATAAAATCACCTCACTTCCACTACTATATTTAATAAAATACAAACCGACTTCTATTTAACTAATTAAATAGAAGTCGGTTTACAACGGTATAATTTACAAACTATAAGTCTAAACTTATAGTTTGTAAATTTACACAATAAAGCTATACCCCGAACCTTATTTAGATCGGTATCACATTTTATAAGCACATGATCAATTAAAGAATGAATCAGTCAACACTTGAGTGGTCTGTTGCGGTAACTATTATCACTTCGGCTAATGTGTTGGCAAATCCGGCACAATAGAATAGGTTTTGAGTTCCATTTAAGGAGCGGCGAATTGATAAGGTCGTGAGTCACGTCTAAACTTCAGATGATAAAATAAAGAGAATCTCTGAACCAACTCTCAAGCTAATGAAAAAAAGGAGTGATATGGTGATATCACAGGATGTTTGCAAAAGCAAACATCGTGTGATGCGTCCAACTCTAAACGGATCTCAGTCTCTGAATCGTGACTTCTGTCAATTTATTACAATTTGTATAAAAAAGAGAATAGAGCGAAATAAAGACTCTAAGATGCTCGCAAAAGATCTGTCTAGAAAACCGATGACGACAAAATTATATCGTCAAAGCTCGAGGTTATGAGAGTGGTCGAGAATTTCTACGGGCAGTTATACTATGAGAAAGCCTTCGATTCGGTCGAGACTTATGCTGTATTGCAGTCTCTCCAAAGGTATCAGATCGACTATCGGTAAATTCAACTCTTGAAGCGCTTGAAAATGCCACCGTGGTAATCTGGCTACAGGGCCAGAGTTCAAAATCAATATAGTTGCAGAGAGGTTTTAGACAACCAATACACTGGCCGAGATGTTATCCCTACGAAACTGTTCACAGCTGCACTGGAAGATGTCTTCAAGCTCATTGGCTGGAGCGGAATAGGTATCGACAAAAACGACTAGTACATCACTCACCTTCGATTTGCCGATGACTTAGTCATAATGACTATGGAAGAACTGAGTACCACGCTCGATGATCAAGGTAGAGCCTCTGGAAAAGTAGACCTTAAAATGAACAAGGATAAGACGAAGCTGATAACTATAGTCCCTGTCGTACCTACTAATGTAATTGTCGGAGGTGCTACGCTGGATGTTTAGGAGGATTACATTTACTTGGGACAAACCATCCAGCTAGCTAGGTCCAACGTCGAGAAAGAGATCACTCGCTGAATCCGACTCGGATGGGTAGTGTTCGGGAAGCTCCAAAATATCTTCACATCGAAAAACCACAATGACTGAAGACAAAGGTCTTTGACGAATGTGTGTTGCCAGTGATAGCTTACGGCTCGGAGACGTGGACGTTTACTTTAGGCCTTATAGACTTATGGGCTGATAGTCTATCAGCGGGAGTGGGTAGCCCACTCCCCAAGATGTACTAACGATATAACCACGGTTGCGAAAGAAGAAAGACTTAACATTGTATAAATTTTAAAGTTTTTCAAACACTACTACTAGAGTTTTCATTACTCACATTGTTTATCCTTGCCACCTTATACTGCATCTAGTCATATGCAATATGAATTCTTAACTCCTATATTATTTTAATAGATAACTAATCCTAAATAATATTGTGTATATGTTCCAAGCATTGTAAATGAAGTTATAACCAAAAATTAATTATGTTTAATAGATATAGGTAATAATGGCCTTTTCCGTCGGTCAGTGAAACTTAGAGAGATAGTTCAAGACTGCTGTTTTGAGATTTTTGAATGTATTTATATCATTTCAATCTATGCAATTTACCTTTAGTAAAACTATTATTTATTCTTACAGGAGTTATTGAGGGTTAAGGATATTGTATTACAATATTATAAAATTACTTTATATAAATAAATTGCTATTTTTTACCACTACAATAAATTTTCATGTTTTACTTAGAACAACATTAATAATGGGTATATTATTTATATTTAATGTTTACGTAATGCGTAGCTTTAAGTAGGAATTTGAATTGTTCTAAACAATAGCAACCCTAATATGAGAAAAGAGAATAGAAGAAATTTATAGATTTCCCTGAACTCTAATAATTATAATAACAATACGTGAATTATTATACTCAACAATTTTATTTTTGAAGAATAATTAAGTTTAATAAATAAATACTGAGACAAATGTCGATCCGTTTTAAATTAAATGTAGTGATCATTTTCAACAGATTTTTTAATGTAAAATTATAACGATTATTATTACAACTCCGGGTCGTCTTGTGGCCTTTTTATTGGGAGTCCAAAATTTGTGATGCGTTAAATTGAACAATGAATTATTTGCAATATTATAGAAGATAATAAATAACTTAACATTTATGAAAATACAAAAATATCACTTTAATGGGATATATGGAGCATAAACGTCAGTCCTGTATTTAATTCATAACATTGAGTACAAGTTTAAGGTTTTTCATATTTCTATATGTCTACAAACAGTAACAAAAATAACTTTTGGTAACAGTTTTAATCGTGGCAAATGGATATAAAATTTGACAATATAATTTTTTTTTATATTAAAAAAATCTTTGAAAACGAAGCAAAAGTAATAAAACTTAGTAATAATTACTGATGTCCATTGACATTTTTTAACATCACAAAACATTTTTTATAAATGTTTATATGTGTTTTCTAATAAAATCAATATTGCGTTTTTGTATTTACTCGTATGTAACAGGTACAAAGTTCTTTGTTTGTAGTAAATACATTATGCTATGTTAGTTGTTGCCAGCGATTTCACCTCCCACGCCCTCCCTCCAACAAAAATTATAACTTTATCTAAAGTAATATAATCTATCACCGCTTAAAAAATATAAAGCAATTAATTTTTAGTTTTATTATGCAATGCACGCTATATGTACAGTTAGATAATAAAGCTGTATTATGACCAAATTTAAAAAATAAAAAAATATTAATTTTAACCTATAGCATATGCAAATACGTCGCAATTAGTTTGTTCAAAAAAATATTATATTAAATACGAATTTTGCTTCGCCAATATTTATTATATAGAATATCTTAATTTAAAATAGAATTAAATAGACTACAAACAACCAAACAAATATTTACAGAAAATGCGTATAAAAATATAATCAATAAGAGGTTGTTACTTAGGCCTTCACTGAATGAAGGTATAAAATGGGCTACTTTTGCCGCAAGCAATTTTAAGTTAACCTTATAAATAATACCACAAAGAAGAGAATATGAATATTATTTTGTACCGTAATATTACAAACATAATACTTTTGTAATACTCTTGATTTTATGATAAAAAAAGATCTCAAATCTCTGGAGCGCACAAACATTGTCAGGTGTGGACATCAAATCCCCTTCCTTCGGATAACATGAATCATGAATCTTTATTTGTTTCATATTTTATTATTTGGTTATGATCAATTTTAAATTTACTATATTGACTTCAATTACTAGATAGGGTTAAAGAATTCTTTGTTTTTTAGATTCTATATTTGTATTTTGTTCAAATATATTTCATCACTCCTAGATCTTAACATGCATAAATAACTTCACTAAAGGAATTTGCCCATTATGCGAAATAGTGAAATAATGCAAATATTGTTTCATCACTGTTTAGTATTTACTATTAAATTGATTCTTCATATCTGATACGTAGGTCGGAGGGTCCTCGTATAGTACGGGTCAATAGGCGGAGGGATTTATACGTTCTCACTGTGTTTGAACAAAGCCAATCATCTGGGCTTAGATTTCTGCTTCCATTTCCTTTTTGGAAATAGGGTTTTAACGATAAATTCAGGAAGTGGAAACTTTTTATTGACTTACTTTACCAATTTTGTTTGGTCACATTTTAACCTTACAAGGTATACCTTTCAAAATGATGTTTTACTTAATAACATAGTTCAGTTATTTCTTACAAAAAACATTGTACAAATACATACATGAATTGTCTAATATCTTAGAAAATGTATCTGAATAGTTTTATTACTATCCACAAAATGCATTGAAGATAGATATAGTAAGGACAAAATTAACGTCAACAGACAATGTTTATATAAAGACCAATAATCATTAAGAGATCTTCTATTTAATTTATATATTGTAGTTAACATATTCCATATTTTTAGATCAAAATTGATCTACTTTTACCCTTTATACAAATTGATACGCATCTCTGAGCTTGGACATCGTTGACATTTACGCATTTTGATTTCGGCTACGATAAATCTTTAATATAAAATATTTTTTTTGCAAAACACACACAAGTGATAGCAATCGATAAAACTGTGATTAAATCTAAAAATAAATCTACAAACAGATAACACGGAGCCATATTTTAAAATAGAACATGACAACGTATAACGAAAGAAAGGCACTCAGAAAGGCACTTATATTCAATTAATCTTCCAATTCATAAATCTACATAATAAACCTATCCCCACAACCTCATTTAGATCGATGTCATATGAATAAGAAAGAATGAATCAGATGTACTGACCCATAGTTTATTGGTCTGTTACGGTATCTATTATCACATCGGCCGTAATGTGTTGCCAAATCTATTAAATGGGATAGGTTTGGGGTTCCAATTAGGGAACGGCGAATTGATAAGGTGAGTCATGATGTCTAGACTTCAGAATTTATATCCGTATACTTCACTAGAAAAATTTAAAAGCTTAAAGGAAGATACAGTTTTTGTAACATTGCTAAGAAATTATGGACCTAATGTATTTTTAATGCTAAAAGTACCTAATGTATTTTTAATGAATGTAGTATTGAATAATATAACAAGGAAAATATTAATAATTGTAATTAACCAGAAATAATAAAAATGCGACAACCAGACAGATTTGAACCAATTAACTTTAACATCATTTTATATTATATTATTAATCAAACATGTTTCTGACGATTTTTCTAAAGGATTTATGTTTATTAAATAAATATACTGGTAGATAAATTAATGTTTTAATTTCTCAGATTTTTGTGTTCTTTTCTTTAATGATTTAACTTTGTATACATTTTAGGGTTTTTCAAACACTACTTCAGTTTTCATTATCCACTTTGTCTTTGTAAAGACTTTTGTCACTAGGTATGGAGCTTAAAATACAAAATCCACTTTCAAATCCTGTCAACTAAGTAACCTTGACTGAACTTAGGTTACACGTTAATTGGATTAATGATAGTTGATACCTTCTATAGAATGGTAGATCTTTATAGCTTTAACCTTACTTTATTAAACTTATAATTTTTTAAACTTTGAAAATCAAATATTATACAATTTGTGGGTTGTGTGCGAGAGACCACTTTTAGCGATGAAGAAAAGTCTATTCCTTGTAAGTGATAGATTTATTTGTGTATATTTTTTCGTGTATATGTATGTGTATAAGTGCCATAATGTGTTTAAAAAAAGGTGTATTTTGTAAACTCAACATTATTAAATGAACCCATCGCCACAAACTCATATTTTAATGAAAGGTTTTATAAATAGGTTCCTAGATAATAGCATCGATAAATCAGTAGTGCTGTGAACATATTGAAAACAATGATAAAGTAATTCCATTCTATAATTTATCCTTGCCACCTTATCTAGGTCATATGAATAAATTATAAACTCTTATATTATTTTAATAGATAACTAATCAGTTTATTAGATATAGCTAATTTACCAGATAAATACAAATAATTTTGAGTCATCAATCGTTATAACTTTGAATCCTTTGGGTAACGAAAAATTAAAGATAGAGATTTGAAGTTCATAACAACCGTTTTATCTTTTTCATACAATCTATTTATATCGTTTCAAACTGTTCAATTTATCTTTTGTATAAATATTATTTATTTTCACAGAGGTTATTGATTTAAATAATTTTATTATAAAATTATTTCATACAAATAATGAATGATAATAAATAATTATTTATACCATTATTATTATTTTTTTTTTGTTTATAGGTGGTGGATTATTAATATGTAATGGTCACGTAATCCGGAGGGATGTAACGAGTTTTAAGAAAGAATTTGAAATGATCTAAAAAAAGAAGGCAACCATGATATGAGAGAAGATAATAATATAAATCTAATAATTATAACAAGGTACGTGCTTATTAATTATATTTAATAAGTTTTATTTAAGAATAATTAAGTCTAATAAATAATTACCGACACAAATGTTTATCTGTTTTAAATTAAATCCAGGATTTATAAGAGATTTTTTTTTTGGTAAAATTTATGTTGTTTTCTTTTTTGTGGTCTTTTTTTATATTAGGAATCCAATATTTCTGATGTCTTCAACATCAAACATATATGATTCTTTTTTTGTATCTATTTCCAAGGGCAAGCATCTAAATACAACGAATTTTTAATAAACATATTTTCTTTATTTCTCCTAGGAAATATACAAATAAATTTAAACAATCGAACATTTTATTAGAGTCCTATTTTCGTCACTCATTCTTTATGAGAGAACATTTATAGCTCCTCATTTCGGGTAAATTAAATAAGGAGGGTCATTTGAAAAAGGTTTCTTCTATCCTATATATATCCTATATATCCTATATATCGTCAAGAAATAGGTTGAAGGTTACGAGGTTTACATTTTCTTGGCTCCTCCTTCATTTTTTTGTAATAGACACTTTTGTACAGTGGCATCTGCAACTGGAACGTAATACTATATAAGTTCTGGACCATGTTAGACATTGTTATATTAATATGTTCATAGAAAAGTATTAAACAAAATTGTTTTATTACTGATCGCTGGAACTAATGGAACCTTATGTGATTTTGAGAGGACATTCTGGAGTTAACTGAAAAAAACAAAAAATATATTGCTTCTTACACGTAACTTATTGAATGATAACAAAAACTGTTATGAAGATAGACATGATATAAAAAATACATAGGAAGAAAATGCGAGAACGATTAATTCATCACACGTGGCCTGTCTCGAATCAAAAATTATAATTCATCTGTCAACACTTAAAACATACAAAGCAATTCATTTAGAGTTTTACGATATTCTAACACAAATAATTTAAGTGAAATGCATCCGACATGGAGACTTAGATAAATATCTTATTATCTATTATATAAAAATGAATCGCAAAATGTGTTGGTAAGCGCATAACTCAACAACGCATGGACCAATCTTAACAATTCTTTTTTTTAAATGTTCCTTGAAGTCCAAGGATGGCTCTAACGGCGAGAAAAATTTGAATAATTTCCAGGGAAACCCTAAAAAAGCCCTTTTCTTTTTCCTATACAAATATTTTAAATGTAGAATAAATAACTAAATGTAGAGTCAATTTGAACTGTATTGCTATTCAATACAGTTGATATTAAATTACAAGCACTCATTGTTGTCTAAACAATGTAGGTGTCTTGCTAACGTCAAAGAGTCAATTCGCGCTTTATTGTCGCTGCACAACGTTCAATTTTAATCAAATGAATGTGTTCACCCGACCAAATTGAAAAGTCAAAAAAAGTAAATGTAAGATTTGATTGGCCTTGGAATATTCTTTCTTTTGTTTTAGTTTCGGAATGCGACATAAATTGTCATCAGTTTTCACGTCATTGCATCTGTCAAACAAACTGCGTTAAAAAGCGTTTATAATATTTAATAAATAATTTTGATTGTATAAATACCTGTGATTAATAATTATTTTATGTGAATAAATTTAGGTAATTATATACGATATGCCTCCTATAAGACGAAGTAATTTAAGTAGAAGAACCCGAAATGCTACAAACCAAATGAATTACCGATCTTATCATACTGCACATGAACGTGACGACCGAAATGGGCTGCGCTTCCGTATGTGACCTGCGACTTTGGCGCCATCTATCGGTATTTTTGAGCTCTATGAAGTGTGGGGAGTTCATTCATAGCAATATCTCCGAGCGAAAACAAGTTTGAAATTTTTTTTTTCAATACTCGATATAAGTGCATTAGGACCTATTCAAACCTAACCTTTTTTTTTTTTTTTTTTTTTTTGCGTTGGAAAAATCCGTTACGGATACCCGCCGGCCAGGAAGGTGATGGCCGGAGGGTTATGTGGGACTACCCGGCGGCATAGAGGACGCCGCCATTTTTAAGGCTACCCACTAAAAAACCAACGGTTGCCCTCAACGCCTTAATGGGACGACACGGGATCGCGTTAGCACTCACCGTGCCGCCCCGGCGGTTACCCCCCGAGCGAGGGTGCCCCGAGCAGTTCAAACCTAACCTAACCTAACCTTTTTTTTTTTTTTTTTTTGCGTTGGAAAAATCCGTTACGGATACCCGCCGACCAGGAAGGTGATGGCCGGAGGGTTATGTGGGACTACCCGGCGGCATAGAGGACGCCGCCATTTTTAAGGCTACCCACTAAAAAACCAACAGTTGCCCTCAACGCCTTAATGGGACGACACGGGATCGCGTTAGCACTCACCGTGCCGCCCCGGCGGTTACCCCCCGTGCGAGGGTGCCCCGAGCAACTTAGGACACCCCCACGGCGTAGGCCTATGGCAGGTGAGAGGGGTCACCCCCCCCTCTCACCAAGGCCTACTGCTGGGAGAGGAAGCGGCAGGCGTACTCCCGCCTCCTTCTTCCCAGCCTCCCCCGGCGGAGCGAGTCAGAGGGAGAGGCTTGCTCCCTGACCCGCTCCGCGGCCTCCTTCGCGGCGATGACTTGCTCGCAGAAGGAGGCCATAGCGGCCCAACACCTCTCGCTGCCGACCATCGCGCCAACAGGGCGCGGCAGCGAGAGGTCCCCGCCAACCACGGCCACCAGCTCAGCGCGCTGGTGACCCCAGGCTGCGCACTCCGCCACGGTGTGACGAGCCGTGTCGACGGACTCGTCACAGTGGTGGCAGGACGGGGCCGCCTCCCTTCTTGCAATCTTGTGCAGGTACGCACCGAAGCACCCGTGCCCCGTGAGCACCTGCACAAGACGGAACGTCAGAGTCCCGTGTCGCCGGTTGATCCAACGATCCAAGTGGGGGCGGACTGCCCCCACTGTCGTCAGACCGGCGGCAGGGGACTCCAAGTCCCTCGTCCACCGTCGAATCAGGGCTCGGTGAGCTGAAGCCCTGATTCGAGCTGCCTCGGGCCTAACCCCCCTGGTCCTGGCTTCCGCCCGGTGCCAATACACCCCGGCGAGCACCTCCGCCTGCAGCTCCCAAGGCGGATCGCTCGCCAGGAGTGTGGCCGCAGTATACGACACTGTACGGTACCCCCTGATCATCCTCACCGCTAAGACCCTCTGCGTCCTTCGCAGGAGGGTCTTGGAATCGGCGGTGAGGGACCCCGACCATATGGGGGCACCGTACAGCGCCATGCTCCTCACGATGCCGGCATAGAGTCGCCGGCACGGAGCCTGCGGCCCACCGACGTTGGGCAGAAGCCTTCCCAAGGCAGCCGCGGTGGACAGTAACTTCGGGGCCAGAAGGGAGAAATGAGCCCCGAAGTTCCATCTTCCGTCCAGGGTGAGGCCCAGATATTTTAGCTGGGCCTTCACCACCACCTCCTCACCCTGGACGGAGACGGACGCCCGGCGAGGGGGACCCCGGCGAGGGCCGTGGAAGAGGATGGCCTCCGTTTTGGATACGGAGACCTCCAATCCCAACAGCCCTATGCGGTCCGCAACCAGCGTAGCGCCGACTGTTTCCAGACGGGCCGCCTCCGCATACGTCCCTCCCCTGCATGTGACGAGGGTGTCGTCTGCGTAACACAACACCCTCATCCGCGGCAGGAGAGGACAGCGGAGCAGCCAGTCGTACCCGAGGTTCCACAAGACCGGTCCCAAGACGGACCCCTGTGGAACCCCGCGGCATACGCTACGCCGGTGTATACGCTGGTCGCCGCCAACCCACAGGACCTCTCTGTCCTGCAGGTAGGCCCCCAACAGTCTCCGAAGATAGGGAGGCACTCCATGGAACCGGAGTGCCTCAACCAATGTCTCAAACGGAAGACTGTTGAAGGCATTGGCGACGTCCAGCGACACCGCCAGGACCACGTCCCCCTCGCGAGTTGCCTCTTGGGTCAGGTCTCTCAGAGCCTTCAGGGCGTCGATCGTCGATCGACCCGCCCTGAAGCCGAACTGGGCATCCGAGAGACCCGGCCCCACCTCCTCGAGGTGTTGGACGAGACGGGCAGAGAGAATTCTCTCGAAGAGTTTGCCCGTCTCGTCCAGCAGCACGATTGGCCTGTATGCGGAAGGGGAGTCGGCAGAACGACCCTTCTTCCGCAACAGGCACAATCTGCCCTCTTTCCAGGCCTTCGGGAACTGTCCAGTGCGCAAACAAAGGTTGAACAGTTCCCGAAGCCTGCCCCCCAGGTATTCCAGGGCGAGGAATAGAATTCGCCCCGGAATACCGTCCGGCCCCGGCGCAGTACTGCGGGCTCGGAGACGACTCAAGGCGACCTCCAGCTCGGCCTCCGTGATGTCTGGGACAGAACCCACCCCCCCATTAGAAGAAGGGGGGGCCATCACGGGAGGCGAGTGGCCGGTGGATTCCGGGAATAGGTCCCCCACCAGCCGCTCGAGGAAATCCGGCTGAAGGGACTCCATGACCGGGGCGCAGGCAGCGCGGAGTTTGTTCCGCGCCACCCGATACGGGCGCCCCCATGGGTCCCTATCGAGACCTGCCAGGATCTCCTCCCGAGCCAGGTCCTTCGCCTTCCGAATCGTCAGCCGCAGAGTCGACTTCGCTTCGCGATAATGACTCCGCAGCTGGGCCTCCAGGTCCGGGTCGAAGCCGTGACGACGGCGACACCGGACGAAGGCCCTCCGAGCCCTGCAACAGGCCGTCCGAAGTTCGGCTATTTCGGACGACCACCAGTACACTGCTCTGCGCCGGGGCCTAGACCCCACCCTCGGCATGGCCGCATCGCAGACCCGTGATAGGGCCTCACGCATGCGGCCAGCCGACACCTCCACGTCGGTTTCCTCGTTGGGCGGATCGGGAAAGGCCCAGCTCTGAATGATGGCTGCCTCCCTGGCCATTTCCCGATCCAGACGCTTTATTGCCCAACGAGGAAAGCGACTCCCCCCCCGCGGTGGCCCGGCCTGGTCCGGCCGGGAGGTGGAGATCTCAAATCGGACGTAGAGATGGTCCGATAGAGTCTCCACCTCCGTCTCGACTCTCCAGTCGACGACCGTGCGTGCAACAGCTGGGGTGGCGAACGAAACGTCCACCACAGAACTCCCTTGCTGTCGCACGCAGGTCGCATCGGTCCCTCTATTGAGGAGGGACAGACCGGAGAGGAGCGACCAGGCCTGGACGGCCCTACCCCTAGCGTCCGTGGCGTGGTTCCCCCAGGCCGCGGATTTGGCGTTCAGGTCGCCGAGGAAGATGAGCTTCCCCGACGCCTGTCTGCCAATCGCCGCACTGACGGAGTCGAGGAAAGTCTCGAACTCCGCCAGTCGACGATTGGGGGAGAAGTACGCGCCGATGACGACGTACTCCCCCCACCGCGCCACGACCAAACCCGGGCCAGTCTCCAAGGTGGAGAAAGGGGGACCGGGACCAGAACCCGCAACCACAGCCACGGAACCGCTAGTGTCCCCCGCCCAGTTGGAATTAGGGGGGACATAGTAGGGCTCACAGGCCACCGCTATACTGATATCCCACTCCGCCATTGCCTGGATGAACAAATCCTGGGCCCTGGCGGAGTGGTTCAGGTTCGCCTGTAGGAAGCCATGTCGTCGTCTATTCATGACGACATGGCTTCAACTGGCGCCTGTAGGCGCCCTCTGCTTGGGGCAGCTGGGGAGGGACCAGCTGCCTTACCTCTCTTCCGGGGAGCTTTGCACGCTCGGCTCCCCAGTTCGTGTCCCGCCTGGAGACCTAAGTCTGCGCAGACGGCACACCGAAGAACACCGGTGCAGCTGTCACGGTTATGCCCTGACAAGCCGCACCGGAAACAAACCTCACTTCTGTCTTTCTCTGATGGGCAGAGCGCCCGTGTGTGCCCCGGTTCCTGGCACCGGAAACACCTCATCGGGCGCTCTTCGAGGAGCTCGACCCTGGCCGAGCTCCAGCCCACTAGGAGTCTCCCCGCATCCATAAGCGATTTTGCCGCGTCAACAGGGCAACGAGCGAATGCAACGCCCATAGCCCCGTTGGCCCAGCGAATCTCTCCAACTTGGAGGGATTCGCTAGGGCAATTGGTGACGCGACAAATCGCGGCCACAACTTTTTGTGTAGTGGCAGAGTCGTCCAGACCCCTCACTTTCACCATGACCCTCTTCACGGGTCGGACGACGTCTGCCACTCCGTCTAAAGCCGTCCGGAGGTTGGCCGCTAATCTTTCAGCTTTTTCTGGAGCCGCCTTAGGCAGCTCCAGAAGCCTGGCCCCGGTGGCCGACCTCCGGATCTTTAGCCCGCCCTCGAGCCCCAACTCCCCGAGATCTACCTTCTCGGAGGCGCGCTCGAGGAGCTGGGCATAGGTGACCCCCTTAGCTGCCGCCTCGGGCTGCAGTGTGATTACCACTGCAGGTGACCGAGGAGATGGCAGCTTGGGGAAGGACCCTTGGACCGGTCCGGATTGACCAGCCTTTTGGCCCTTCTTTTTGCCTCCCTTTTTGTTTCCCGGCTTCGGTGGTTCAGCGGTTAAGACTCGTTGAGCCACCGAAGCTTGGACGGCAGAAGCAGGGCCAACTGGTTTGTTGGCCCTTTTTTGTCCACGCCTCACCACCGAAGACCAGGTCTCGGCAGTAGCGGCTGCCGGAGCAGGTGTCGCCGCTTTAGCCGACGCAGCTCGCGTCGTCGCGCCTGCGGACCTCGGCGGCCGCGCGTCGGCAATCGCTGCCACACTAACCCTACGATCCGCTGCCAAGGGCGGACGCATGACCCTCTCAGGGAGGAGGCGCTCCTCGATGTTGGCGAACCGGGCGTTCACCATCACCCCCACCGAGGACACAATGGAGCGCCTCAACTCCTCAATACAGTCCGCGTCCAGAGAGGGCGCGGCTACGGCAGCGGGAGCGGCAGCGGCCGAGGATTTTGCTGCCGCCGTTTTCAGCTCAACAAACTCCCGCCTGTGAGCTTTGATTTCGGCCTTAAGGGCCTCGACCTCTCTGATCAGGCGGGAGTTTGCAGCCCTCAACTGGCGGGTCTCGTCAGCCTCAGTACGGCTGACGAGCGTCTCGACAACCTCTAGGAGGTCCCGCGAGGCTACCTTAAGGGCCTTAACCATGGTGCCCTTAAGGTTACCGGACTTGCGGCTGACTTCCAGGATGGAAGCCGCGCTTTTACCCGCCAGTGCTCTTAATTCCTCGGCCCCGAGGGAGTCAGGGTCAGGCCTACGCGAACCTCCCTGCAGAGCCTCCTCCTCGGAACACGTCGCATTGCCTGAAGAAGGCGCCTGCTTACGGTATGCCCGTGCTGCCAGCGCCTTCTCCATCTCCGCATCCTCGGCTTCGAGCGCAAGGGCTCGTAAATCGGCCTTTGCCCGAGAGAGGCCAGTCCCGCGAATGCTCGCAGTGACGCGTCCACGACGAGCAGTGTTGCATTTTCCAAACGCAACACTCAGCTCGGAGTCGCTATCCGACGCGCCACTGGTCACCTCGACAACCCCGCTTAGGGGTCTCTTACGCGAGCCTTCGACCTCGTGGTCGGACATGATGTCCGAACCACAGAGGTCTCAACGACCACACAAAAGCCTTAAAAAAGGCAACAAACAAACAGAAAAAGGAAGAACTCACACGAAGAAAGAAAAACCACGAAAAGAAAAACAAAACACCGAAAAACGTAAAAACGACACAACCATCGGGGCCCTGAAAAGGGCCTTTTTAATAACCGATAGAAACCTCCAATTTACTACTACTTTATTACTACTACAGAGCGCACACTATCAACACGTCCGCTCGCTACGGCAGTTCAACCTCGAATCAACCTAACCTCAACCTAACCTAACCTAAACTAACCTAACCTAACCTAACCTTTGATGGCCGGAGGATTATGTGGGACTACCCGGCGGCATAGAGGACGCCGCCATTTTTAAGGCTACCCACTAAAAAACCAACGGTTGCCCTCAACGCCTTAATGGGACGACACGGGATTCGTTCGTGGTATCAGTTCAAGACCTCTCAGCCATTCCAGGCAACTATCTCGGTCTTTCAAATGCGTTCTCGTCAAATTCGTTATGTTATTCATCATCTGCAAGATACAGTTACGTTAGTATCTCAGTCAAGTCAGTTCATGTCAACACTCGGAGCCGATTTGGTGTAAACTCAGAGTGCCATCGGGATTCGAACCCAGAACCTCTCATCAATGAGGCTTGCACTCTAACCATTACACCACCCCGGCTCGGGTGAGAGATCCTCGTTAAAACATATATTTTTTTTTTTTTTTTTTTTAGGATTCGTTCGCCAAAAATGCTATGGATCAACTCCTCAGATCATGAGGAGTCCAGATATGGTCGCCATTCTGTTCTAGCTTGCAGGTCACATACGGAAGTGGTGCCCCGAAATGAACGCGAAAGAATTCGTATATCACGAACGCGGGAAGCGAGAGCGAGAGATTCAACTAATAATCGCAAAAGTTTGAATCGAGCTGCTTTCAATTACGATTTGTCAATTGACTACAGTAACCACCAATGTGTTGCTATTGGATCTATGAACTTGGTTTGCTCTTATTGTAAGGCATTGAAATACAAAAATGAAGCAAATGGATTGTGTTGCGCAAATGGGAAAGTGAAATTGATACCATTGGATCCACCACCAGAGCCATTGTACTCATTGGTTTCAGGAATAGAACCAGATTCCATACACTTTTTGTCAAATATTCACCAATATAACAATTGCTTTCAAATGACATCATTTGGGGCAACAAACGTAGTTCGGGAAAATTTCATGCCAACTTTTAAGGTATGTATTATAGCAGTTAATCATTATTATTTTAATGAACAAAATTTCCTGTTAACTAAGTAAATATGTGTCATTAACCTTCAGTTTCCTAAACCCCAAAACATATATTACTTAGTCATTATATTATTTGGTGATTCAGTATTAGCAACACTTTTATTATTTTGAAACACAATATAATTATTTGACGATGGATATTAGATACAACTAATTATTACATATTGACATACCTAAGCATATCAATTATTATTTGGTGATTCAAATTAAGAGACAGATATACTTTTTAGGAACAAATATTATTTCTATTTGGCAAAAATCATTTTTTTTAATTTACAGATACAAGGCCAAATATATCATAGAGCAGGTTCACTGTTACCAGTGTCAGATAGCAATTACAAATTTCTGCAAATTTATTTCATGGGCAATTCACCACGAGAAATTGATATGCGTTGTTCACATAACAATTCACTAAAGAGGTCTATTGTAGAACAATTACAAACTTTATTTCATGAGTACAATCAATTGGTTATGTTGTTTAAAACTGCACTGGATCGGATGCCATCTGATAATCACAAAATTGTAATCAGAGCTGATAAAACACCTGTTGGCCAACATGCAAGACGTTTTAATGCACCAACTATTGATGAAGTTGCCATCGTTGTAGTTGGAGAAAACTTGGAATCCCGTGATATTGTTTTACATCGTCGGAATGATCAATTACAACGTATAAAGGAAACACACCGCTCATATGACGCACTGCAATATCCCATTATATTTTGGCAAGGTGAAGATGGCTATGATTTTTCAAACAAGATGATAAATCCCATTACAGGTAATAAAAAATATTAGTTTAGCTATGGAGCTATATTATCAGTCACTATATTATTATTTTTTTAATTTTCAATATTATGAAAACAAAAATCTATTTTCAGGTTCCGAAACCAACAAAAAAGTCAGTTCAATGAACTATTATTCCTACCGCCTAATGATTCGTGAAAATGAAGACAATCACATACTCAAATGTCGGCGATTATATCACAAGTATGTTGTAGACATGTATGTTAAAATTGAAACGGAGAGATTAACATTCATCAGGTTGAATCAGACCAAACTCAGATCTGAAGAGTATATTCACCTTCGAGATGCGATTAATACTGATGGAAATGCACAGAATGTTGGTCGGATGACTATTCTTCCAGCAACATACATCGGAAGCCCTCGACATATGCATGAATATGCTCAAGATGCCATGTCATATGTTCGTCATTATGGTACAGCAGATTTGTTCATCACATTTACATGCAATCCACACTGGATAGAAATCAAGCAGGAGTTATTCCCTGGGCAATCACCTATTGATCGTCATGATATTACAGCCAGAGTCTTTAGACAAAAGTTGAAATCTTTGATGGATTTCACTGTGAAACATTATGTGTTTGGAGAGACACGCTGCTGGATGTACTCTGTGGAGTGGCAGAAACGGGGATTGCCACATGCACACATTTTGATTTGGTTAGTTGAAAAGATAAGGCCAAATGAAGTTGATGCAGTAATATCAGCTGAAATTCCTAATGTAGAAGTAGATCCTGGATTGCATGAGGTAGTTATTAAAAACATGATACATGGTCCCTGTGGAACTCTTAATCAAAATTCACCGTGTATGGTGGATGGTAAATGTTCAAAGCGATATCCACGGACATTAATATCTGAAACAATCACTGGTAATGACGGTTATCCTTTGTATCGTCGCCGATCGACAGCAGACAATGGAAGATCAACAATTGTCAAATTAAATCAACAAGATATTGAAATAGATAATCGCTGGATTGTTCCATATTCACCCATTTTATCAAAGACCTTCAAAGCGCACATCAACGTTGAATCTTGCCATTCAGTAAAATCTATTAAATACATTTGCAAATATGTAACCAAAGGGAGTGATATGGCTGTGATTGGTATTAATGCAGAGAATTCCAATGATGAAGTTACCCAATACCAAATGGGTCGCTATGTTAGTAGTAATGAAGCAGTTTGGCGAATATTTTCTTTTCCTATTCATGAAAGACACCCTACTGTTGTTCATTTAGCTGTGCATTTAGAAAATGGACAAAGAGTATATTTTACAGCACAGAACGCAGTAGAAAGAGCTTTACAGCCACCATCTACTACATTAACCAGATTTTTTGAGATATGTCAAAACGATGATTTTGCTCAAACATTGTTATATTCTGAAATGCCAAAATATTATACTTGGAATCAATCCTCAAGAAGATTTATACGACGGAAACAAGGAAAACCAGTTACAGGATACCCAGATATATTTTCTACCGATGCGATTGGTCGAATTTATTCAGTACATCCAAGCAATGATGAATGTTTTTATTTACGACTGCTATTAGTCAATGTACGTGGCCCAACATCGTTCCAACATGTACGTACTGGTAATGGTGATTTGTGTGGATCATATAGAGAAGCTTGCCAACGTTTGCGATTGCTAGACAATGATGCTCATTGGGATCAAACTCTCAATGATGCTGTAATATCATCACAAGCTCATCAAATACGAACATTGTTTTCTATAATCATATCTACCTGCTTCCCATCAAACCCAAAGGATTTGTGGATCAAGTACAAAGATAATATGTGTGATGATATTTTGTATCAAATACGGATTAGAAGGGGAAATCCAAATATACAAATAAGCGAAGAAATTTACAATGAAGTATTGATTTCAATTGAGGACATGTGCTTGATGATGTCAAACAAACTATTATTTCAATTAGGCCTGGCCGCACCCAATCGTCCAATGCATGATGCTTTTAACCAAGAGTTGCACCGAGAAAAACTGTATGATCTCAACACTTTGAAAGAATTAATTCAAACGAATCTTCCACTATTGAATGAACAACAGAAGTATGTATTTGATACACTTTTGAAAGTAATAAATGATAAAAGAGGAGGGATTTACTTCTTAGATGCACCTGGTGGTACAGGAAAAACTTTTTTGATTTCATTGATATTAGCAACAATTCGCTCACAAAATAAAATTGCACTTGCACTCGCTTCGTCGGGAATCGCAGCAACTTTGCTTGAAGGTGGTAGAACAGCTCATTCAGCACTAAAATTACCATTAAACATGCAAAGCAACGAAACTCCAACCTGCAACATTTCGAAGAACTCTGCAATGGCAAAGGTTTTGCAGCAATGTGGATTGATTGTTTGGGATGAATGCACGATGGCACATAAAAAATCTTTGGAGGCTTTAGATAGAACCTTACAAGATCTCCGGAGCAATAATAACCCATTTGGTGGTGCAATGATTTTATTAGCAGGAGATTTTCGTCAAACATTGCCAGTGATTCCACGATCAACGCCAGCTGATGAACTTAATGCCTGTTTAAAGTCCTCCAATTTGTGGAAACATGTGAAGGTATTACACTTAAGCAAGAATATGCGTATCAAGTTGCAAAATGACAAATCTGGAGACATATTCTCTAAACAACTCATTGACATTGGTAATGGCAAATTTCCTATAGACACCTTGACTGGTTGCATTAACTTTCCTCAAGGTTTTTGTCAGTTAACTAGATCAAAAGATGAACTTATTCAAAAGGTGTTTCCAGATGTTGCTCAAAATTATAGAAACCATGATTGGTTGAGCGAACGGGCTATATTGGCTGCAAAAAACATAGATGTAAGTGAATTAAATTTCAAAATTCAAGAACAAATTACAGGCGAATTGAGGATATATAAATCAGTTGATTCGGCTACTAACCAAGATGATGTCGTTAACTATCCGCCTGAATTTTTAAACTCGCTGGATTTACCAGGATTGCCAGCTCACAATCTTCAATTAAAGGTTGGTTCGGTAGTAATAATGTTGAGAAATATCAACCAACCGCGTCTTTGCAACGGCACACGGTTAGCGATAAAAAAATTATTGAACAACGTGATAGAAGCAACTATACTGAAAGGAAAGTATAAAGGAGAAGACGTTTTGATACCACGCATCCCAATGATTCCGACTGATGTACCATTTGAATTTAAACGACTACAATTTCCAGTGCGGCTTGCTTTTGCTATGACCATAAATAAGTCCCAGGGGTAATCATTAGGTGTTTGTGGTATTAATCTAGAAAACCCATGTTTCTCACATGGTCAATTGTATGTTGCCTGTTCCCGTGTTGGAAAACCATCAGATTTATTTATATATTCACCAGGTAATCAAACAAAAAACATTGTGTATCATAAAGCACTAAAATAAAAATAAAACAGATTTTTGTTAATAATTATGATTCACTGGATTTACAATAACGCGATTACTGAAAATACTTATATACGTTTTATTTCATTATTTTTTATTTCATCGGTTATGAACCCTATGTTAATAATAATAGTAATAAATAATTAATTATCTCTATACTTTGTAATTGAAGCACCCACTTTATAAATATTTGTCACCTTTAGGTTCCCACTATCCCTTTAGATTATTTTTCAATCAGGTTTGAACCTTAAGTTCCCCTCTTGGTTTGAAGCCCTCTGGCAGACATCCCAATCAGGGTTTTTAGTGGGTCTCAAAAGGGTGACCAAAGTTCGTGGAAGCTAAGATACTTAAGTCACCCGAGCTGACCTTTTTCTTTAATTCTCCTGAACAGAACCGTCACCATGATGATAGGGCGATATGTGAGGATCAGCAGAGTAAAAACGTCTAAAGGTCGAAATATAAACTGCCACATTCCAAATCTATTTGACAGAACGAATTCTGCCGAGTTGTATAAAAATTGTATTTATTAAAAAAAAAAAAATCTTTTAAAATTTAAATGTTTTGAGTTTAACTTTCATTGTATGTATTAGTAAAAACCACCAAATACTTTTAATTATGAACGTCTTAATAAAATGATGAAGTAACATATTAAAAAAAAAGGAAAATTTTACGATTTATTTATTATAATATTAAATGATAAAAAAATCCACCAGAATTCTTAATATATATAAATCACGTGTCGCGTTATTTGTCCGCGATGGACTCCTAAACTACTTAACTGATTTAAATAAATTTACACACCACGTACAGTTTGACCTAACTTAAAAGATATAATAATTTTCAACTCAATTCATAGTCGCAGTATTATTTTATTGCAAATTATTAGTTTATCATTTTGCAGTTAGAAGAGCTAACTGCAAAATGATAAACTAATACAACAACAACAATTCTAAAAGATGGCGGTATCTATTGACTGGATTGAGTAATTACGAATGAGATATCTACCCTACCTACCTCATTCGTAAGTTTAGTGTTCCAAGTTATTTACTAAAAACTTTGTAATATACAAATAGTGTTATAAACTTGGATAAAATTGAAAAAATAATTATAATTATTTTGTTTTGATTTTTGCTTAATATCGACTATAAGAAAACATTATGGTTTTCATGACAGATGTACTCTGAACGTTACCCCTTAAATAGTTTAGTACAATGTAATATATCAAAAATAATAGTCACAGCAACGCGTGACCGGGTCTGCTAGTTATTATATATATATTACTATTATTCATGCGTATGTTAAGGTATTCCAATTATAACCAAAACAAACCAACTAACAAAAATCCGTGCCCGCAGGGGGACACGCGTGAGTAGACCTCGTGTGTAACTCGTTTAAAATATAACTCACTACCTAAGAATAACACATGATGCCGTTGTTTACATCAAAAATTTTCAAGCAAAAAGCGGTTTTTATTTTTTTTCTCGGAAACGGTACCTTTTACGGAAAAACTTTTGATACCTTAATTTAGAATAAAAAATAACCTTTCTATTAAAAATACTTGTGATATAAGAATGCTTACCAGAAAAAAGTTATGAATTTTTTTCCAAAAATTTTCGATTTTTTTATCCCCACCCCTAAGTTATTGAAGTTAGGTTTTTGGTTTATTTACATTAATTATAGGTATTCATTAAAGACATCATATAATATGAACGCGATTGATCTTCTTTGTATAGGGAAAAAGTTATGGTCGAAAAACTGAAATCAGAAAAAGTGAGGCCCTAGCACCCCCTGTGGCCGGATTTCTCTGGTTAACGAACTTGACCTTCATTTTTGGATGTTTGATTTTTGTGCAAAGTTTGAAAGCGATCCGAGCGAAACTGCGGCCGCTATCGTGCTGACAAAAGTCGAATCTGGACGCACGCACGCATATATATATATATATATATATATATATATAAACATTTTGACCAATGGTCATTTCGGACTCGGGGGGTCATAAGAAGACCTCCTGTGAAGAAATTTTTCCAAAATTCGAAAGTCGGGTACAAATGAATGGGCAGACCGAATTCTTCGAGGTCTACCCAAAATGTTAACAACTATTATTTTAGGCTATGGCATGATCAGAAAATGTACCAATTTATTTGTTCAAAAAATATTTATATACGAATAACTTATTTTTAAACTGTTTATAAGTTATTTTTGAATCTAAAAATACATCTAAGAAGCATTGTGAAATCAAATTATTTCCGAGGATTTATACACGATCTCAAACAGACCATAAATATGGTTACATTCTTATAAAGTCTAAGAGAGACAGGGGGAGGCCGCAAGTGACCTTCGAAAACACAGTATTTACGATACTGGAGGAAGGTCACGTAAAAAGCATGAGGACGCCCCGGATCGCATGTATGAAGAGGTTAATGTCTGTGGCCGAGGCGAAAGAGGTATGCAGGGACCGTAGCGTTTGGCGCTCCGTCGTCTCTGGCTACCCCGCAAGGGATATGGCGTGAAGTTAAATACATAAATAAATAAAGTCTATCTGAAAGGCTTTTTAAAAAATATAATCAATAAGATATTATTATTAAAATCGTATATTACCACAAAGAAAACATTAAGATTATTTTTACATTATTACAAATATAACATTTAGGTTACATTCTTGATTTTACAAAAAAATCTTATCTTTGAAGCGTATAAAGTTTATCAAAGGTGGACATCAAATCCATTACCTTCGGATTACACGAATAATGGATAAGACTCTCTCAGCTATTTACAGATATATTTATAGGTCCAGGCCCATATAAGAAAAGATCATTTCTTACTTGATTCTTACATTTAGCTTGCCTGAATTATATCCTATATACAAAGTGTACGTCAAACAAAAATAATATTTTATTTTCCTTTGACGAACTCGTTTCCGCATCCGCGTTAAATTTTATTGAGTGAAGCGAACGAAGTTAGCGGAGCGTTTTACTGGAGACTTTTTGCATTCTTTGTTCACGAATTAGCTCAAAAACTACTTGACGGAAAATTATGAAACTTTGCAAACAAAAAGACACACATTAGGTGATGGTTTTTAAAAAAAAATTTTTGAAAAATGTTAAAAAGAATTTTTTTTTTAAATATCATGTTAATAAATTGATATCCCATTGAAGTCAATGGGAAACGATGAGTGAATACACTGGGCTCGCTTCGCTCAATATGCAAACGGCACCCGAGATTTTGCGAGCGCAGCGAGTCGAAATTGAGGGTTTGTTGGCGCCCCTAGTTTAATAGTTAATTTGATTTTATTTGATAGCATGATGTCACTGAAATATTGAAGAAGGCAAACAGATAAAATACCACAGTTATTTCAACATACTTAACATCATTTATTTAACATTAGCCCTCGTATTTCTCTTATTAATCAAACGACAACGTTTTACTTACTTTACTTCACTTCGATCAGTCAACATATTTTGATCTTTCGATAATAATTTAATTTCTATTATAGATTTACCACTTATATCACATTAAAATTTGATTGACATGATACAGGTATATTAATTAACTAGCAGACCCGGTCACGCGTTGCTGTGACTATTATTTTTGATATATTACATTGTACTAAACTATTTAAGGGGTAACGTTCAGAGTACATCTGTCATGAAAACCATAATGTTTTCTTATAGTCGATATTAAGCAAAAATCAAAACAAAATAATTATAATTATTTTTTCAATTTTATCCAAGTTTATAACACTATTTGTATATTACAAAGTTTTTAGTAAATAACTTGGAACACTAAACTTACGAATGAGGTAGGTAGGGTAGATATCTCATTCGTAATTACTCAATCCAGTCAATAGATACCGCCATCTTTTAGAATTGTTGTTGTTGTATTAGTTTATCATTTTGCAGTTAGCTCTTCTAACTGCAAAATGATAAACTAATAATTTGCAATAAAATAATACTGCGACTATGAATTGAGTTGAAAATTATTATATCTTTTAAGTTAGGTCAAACTGTACGTGGTGTGTAAATTTATTTAAATCAGTTAAGTAGTTTAGGAGTCCATCGCGGACAAATAACGCGACACGTGATTTATATATATTAAGAATTCTGGTGGATTTTTTTATCATTTAATATTATAATAAATAAATCGTAAAATTTTCCTTTTTTTTTAATATGTTACTTCATCATTTTATTAAGACGTTCATAATTAAAAGTATTTGGTGGTTTTTACTAATACATACAATGAAAGTTAAACTCAAAACATTTAAATTTTAAAAGATTTTTTTTTTTTTAATAAATACAATTTTTATACAACTCGGCAGAATTCGTTCTGTCAAATAGATTTGGAATGTGGCAGTTTATATTTCGACCTTTAGACGTTTTTACTCTGCTGATCCTCACACATCGCCCTATCATCATGGTGACGGTTCTGTTCAGGAGAATTAAAGAAAAAGGTCAGCTCGGGTGACTTAAGTATCTTAGCTTCCACGAACTTTGGTCACCCTTTTGAGACCCACTAAAAACCCTGATTGGGATGTCTGCCAGAGGGCTTCAAACCAAGAGGGGAACTTAAGGTTCAAACCTGATTGAAAAATAATCTAAAGGGATAGTGGGAACCTAAAGGTGACAAATATTTATAAAGTGGGTGCCTCAATTACAAAGTATAGAGATAATTAATTATTTATTACTATTATTATTAACATAGGGTTCATAACCGATGAAATAAAAAATAATGAAATAAAACGTATATAAGTATTTTCAGTAATCGCGTTATTGTAAATCCAGTGAATCATAATTATTAACAAAAATCTGTTTTATTTTTATTTTAGTGCTTTATGATACACAATGTTTTTTGTTTGATTACCTGGTGAATATATAAATAAATCTGATGGTTTTCCAACACGGGAACAGGCAACATACAATTGACCATGTGAGAAACATGGGTTTTCTAGATTAATACCACAAACACCTAATGATTACCCCTGGGACTTATTTATGGTCATAGCAAAAGCAAGCCGCACTGGAAATTGTAGTCGTTTAAATTCAAATGGTACATCAGTCGGAATCATTGGGATGCGTGGTATCAAAACGTCTTCTCCTTTATACTTTCCTTTCAGTATAGTTGCTTCTATCACGTTGTTCAATAATTTTTTTATCGCTAACCGTGTGCCGTTGCAAAGACGCGGTTGGTTGATATTTCTCAACATTATTACTACCGAACCAACCTTTAATTGAAGATTGTGAGGTGGCAATCCTGGTAAATCCAGCGAGTTTAAAAATTCAGGCGGATAGTTAACGACATCATCTTGGTTAGTAGCCGAATCAACTGATTTATATATCCTCAATTCGCCTGTAATTTGTTCTTGAATTTTGAAATTTAATTCACTTACATCTATGTTTTTTGCAGCCAATATAGCCCGTTCGCTCAACCAATCATGGTTTCTATAATTTTGAGCAACATCTGGAAACACCTTTTGAATAAGTTCATCTTTTGATCTAGTTAACTGACAAAAACCTTGAGGAAAGTTAATGCAACCAGTCAAGGTGTCTATAGGAAATTTGCCATTACCAATGTCAATGAGTTGTTTAGAGAATATGTCTCCAGATTTGTCATTTTGCAACTTGATACGCATATTCTTGCTTAAGTGTAATACCTTCACATGTTTCCACAAATTGGAGGACTTTAAACAGGCATTAAGTTCATCAGCTGGCGTTGATCGTGGAATCACTGGCAATGTTTGACGAAAATCTCCTGCTAATAAAATCATTGCACCACCAAATGGGTTATTATTGCTCCGGAGATCTTGTAAGGTTCTATCTAAAGCCTCCAAAGATTTTTTATGTGCCATCGTGCATTCATCCCAAACAATCAATCCACATTGCTGCAAAACCTTTGCCATTGCAGAGTTCTTCGAAATGTTGCAGGTTGGAGTTTCGTTGCTTTGCATGTTTAATGGTAATTTTAGTGCTGAATTCTCGCCGTTAGAGCCATCCTTGGACTTCAAGGAACATTTAAAAAAAAGAATTGTTAAGATTGGTCCATGCGTTGTTGAGTTATGCGCTTACCAACACATTTTGCGATTCATTTTTATATAATAGATTTATTAAATATATATTTTTTTGTTTTATTCATGTAAATTGAAACCAAAATAATTCCAACGGTTTCAAGACTTTCCTTAATTCATCCCTTCAAATTTAACTTTAAAAGTAGATTTACCTTCAACTAAATTGAAAAACGTGACATAGCATATATAACGGTAATGGGAAAATCACACAAATATCTCGATTAATTGTTAATACACTTTTGTATCCTTTAAGTTATATTTATCTTGGTTTGAGTTAATATTGTGAGTTTTATACGACTTCATTAATAATAATAAGGGCAATATCATGATGCAATTGACGCAATTGATGCTTATCCAAAAATATACAATAGGTGATAAACGAATTAATAATAGCAATGTTCCGTAAACCCACAAAAATATAATTCTAAGTAACATATAAATATGCTTCTTTATAAGAAATAATATGTATGCTGATTGTGGCAATAATGCAGAACTTTGTAATTTAGGCATATAATAAGAATAAAATATATTTTTTTTATATTTTGCTGTATTTGTTATATAATATTGCTGTACGTTACCGGCAATTGATTCATAACTTATTATTGGGTTAGAATCGTGAATTTTACAATTAGTTTAAAGACTTTAATAAATAGATTCGGCAGGGTAAGGAGAAATAAATTTATCTGAAAATTAATAATTTTTCAAATTCTACATTTCTATTTTATTCAAATACTCCAAGATTCTAACTTATATTAATATCTTCACTGAAGTATGATACGATATTCGTAATTATTACTATAAAGCTAAGAAAATATATGAATGAGATAATGTGAAACAATGCAAACATTGTTTCATCATCGTATTTTACTATAACCGTCGCGGGCTAAGACCGGATAGAAAGGAAATTTATTAAAGCTTGTTAATATTTTAGGGGATGGTACACCTCGTTTAGTATTTATTTCAAGTTAGTAGAGCATCATTTTTTCCAGATCTGATACGTAGATCGTACGGTCATCGAATATTATGCGTCAATGGGCGAAAGGTTTCATACGCACTCACTGTGTTTGAATCAAATCAATTGTCTGGGCTTAGATTTCTGCTTCTATTTCGTTTTTGGGGATAGATTTTATCTTACGATAAATTCAGTAAGTGGAAACATTTACTTTACCAATGTCGTTTGTATATATTTTAACCTTACAAGGTAACTTCGAGCTGATGTTTTATTCAATCAGATAGTTCAGTTACTTCTTGCAAAAACATTCTATTATACAAATACATACACGATCTTATATTTATTCTATGCTTCTTATATATTGTAGTTAACATATTAAATATTTTCAGATCAACATTGATCTACTTTTATCCTTTATACAAATCGATAAGCATCTCTGCGCTTGGACATCGTTGACATTTATCATATAGATATCAGGCACGACAAACCTTTAAAATAAAATATTTTTATCGCAAAACACACATATCTGACAGCAATCGCTAAAACAGTGATGAAATCTACAAATACACGTATATTTATAAACGGAGAACACGGTGACGTGTTTTAAAATAGAACATGACAACGTTATGTAAAACGAAATAAATAAAACACCTCCGAAACACGCTTCATAAATTCATTCATTCCACTAATACATTTAATAAAATACACATCAGAAATACACTTCTATTCGATATTGACCATAAAACTATCCCCACAACCTCATTTAGATCGTTATCACATTTTATGAAGCAAAATACATGATCATTTAAAGAATGAATCAGACGTACTGACACATACTTTATTGGTCTGTGACGGAATCTATTATCACATCGGCCATAATGTGTTGCCATATCCAGTAAAATGGGATAGGTTTTTAGTTCCATTTAGGGAACGGCAAATTGATAAGGTCGTGTGTCACGTCTAGACTTCAGAATTTATATCCATGTAAACTAATAGCAAACTTTGAAGGCTTAAAGAAGGATGTAGTTTTTTGGTACGTTACTTAAAAAGTAAATAATAAAAATAATGTATTTTTATGTTTTTAAATGAATGAAGTTATAACTTTTTAATTAAGTTTATTAGAAAGTGCACAATATTGGGTAGACCTCGAAGAATTCGGTCTGCCCATTCATTTGTACCCGACTTTCGAATTTTAGAAAAATTTCTTCACAGGAGGTCTTCTTATGACCCCCTGAGTCCGAAATGACCATTGGTCAAAAAGTTTATATATATATATATATATATATATATATATATATATGCGTGCGTGCGTCCAGATTTGACTTTTGTCAGCACGATAGCGGCCGCAGTTTCGCTCGGATCGCTTTCAAACTTTGCACAAAAATCAACCATCCAAAAATGAAGGTCAAGTTCGTTAACCAGAGAAATCCGGCCACAGGGGGCGCTAGGGCCTCACTTTTTCTGATTTCAGTTTTTCGACCATAACTTTTTCCCTATACAAAGAAGATCAATCGCGTTCATATTATATGATGTCTTTGATGAATACCTATAACTAATGTGGATAAACCGAAAACCTAACTTCAATAATTTAGGGGTGGGGGTAAAAAAACCGAAAATTTTTCGAAGAAAATTCATAACTTTTTTCTGGTAAACGTTCTTACATCACAAGTATTTTTCATAGAAAGGTTATTTTTTACTCTAAATTTAGGTATTAAAAGTTTTTCCGTAAAAGGTACCGTTTTCGAGAAAAAAAATAAAAACCACTTTTAGCTTGAAATTTTAAGGTAGGTAAAACCACGGCAACTTTTTTCTGGCAAATATTTCCTCCTCGAAAATAATTTTAAAAGAAAGGTTATTTTTGACTCTAAATTTAAGTACCAAAAGTATTTCCAAAAAAGATACCTTTTCCGAGAAAAAAAATAAAAACCGCTTTTTGCTTGAAAATTTTTGATGTAAACAACGGCATCATGTGTTATTCTTAGGTAGTGAGTTATATTTTAAACATGTTACACACGAGGTCTACCGACGCGTGTCCCCCTGCGGGCACGGATTTTTTAAATTATATCTTACGATAAAAATTGTTGGAAAATATTAAGGATGCGGTTACCCGACTGATTTGAACCAACAAATTTTACCGTCACTTCATATATTACATTACATATATCACATAAATACTCAACCTTCTTATGATTTTAATAAAGGATTTAAGTTTCATTAGCATTGTATGTAATAGTAATTTTCTTATTTTAATTTCTTAAGATTGGTGTTTTCTTTTACTTGATTACTAAAATTTGTATCTTATTTTAGAACTATACAACATTATTACAATTTTCATTATTCACATTGCTATTCATATTACCTTTGTCTGTAGCTAAAAATCGGAAAGTCATTTTCAAATCTTATCACCTGAGTAACCTTGACTGAACTTAGGTTAAACGTAAATTGGATTGGCGATTGTTGATACTTTCTATAGAAGGGTTGATAAAGATAAATATACAAACCCCTTATTTTAAACCTTTTTGCTTTTGTTTTAAGACATATTCTTTTTATTAATCATATAATTTAGATAATTAATTACTCTTATTAATTAAAAAAAAACATTTGCATCATCGTATAAATTATATTTCATTAATAAGACTCACAGTGGATAGTCTACAATTTACGTAAATATCTTTTTAAGATAAAATTTCAATTGTTAATTACATATTTATAAAAAGCCTTAACATTATTCAATAATATATATATATAATATATCCTAGATTTTTATTAATACATCCTAATATTTTTTCTATGGCACAAATATCAATTATTTTATATTTTTTGCTGTTGTTTGTATTTCCTATTCTAATGTTACTCAATATTCAACACATTTTGTTCATTTTAACAAGAAAAGCGGACTATATTCTATTACCCGGTTTGAAAGAAAATATTAAGAAAGCTTATCCCTTAATAATTATATCGGTCTTATTATCTTATTATCGGTATCTTTCTTTCTTTTAATCTTTCACATAGATCACTGAGCATTGTACATAAATATTGTAATGAAATATATTATAGTTAAATAATAACAATAAGCTTAATAATTACACTGAAAAAGACTGAAATGTACCTTATATATCAGAAAATAAAAACTTATATGAGATATGAACCCTCATTCTTAGTTATACGAATAGTTAGTAGTAAATTAGTTTGATCTAGTTTTTTATTATCCATAAAACCTTTCAGTCAAAAGTGAGGTAGTCATTTAGGAGAACAGTCTAAGGTCGTTTTTATGAGTTGTTAAGAAATACCCATACATAATTTTGTTTAAGAATATCTTTTTTGATAAATTCTTTTCTTATTTCCACATGCACGCAACAGAATACATGCTTTGAATATAATTACTTATTAATATAATATGGAATTATCTTAAAATAAACTTAAATCATTTGCAAATGAATTTATTTAGTAATTTTATCAATTTTAAAAATATGAAATCCATCATATTTTCTTTAACAAAGTTTCCAATTACGCCGTGTTATAAAGATTGAAAATTGATGATTTTAATTTTGCTAGTTTTTCTTTGCACGAGATTAATATTTAACATAAAATTTTTAATATTCCACTATGATTTGAGTCGTAAGTTTCCATAGACTCTACAAAATCTTTTTTATTGTTTAATATGCATATTATTATAATAGAACTTTTCTTTTTAATATATTTATAGTTTAAATGTTAGATAGTATATACATCTATGTAATATAGTAAAAAAAAATTTACATACATACTGTTAAACCCTTAATTTGCCGTCCAAAAGTAAAATATCATCATACTTGTTTGTTGTGAGAGGTACCACTTTTACGATAAGGAAACGTATATCTTTATAAGTGATATTTCACTTCTGTATGTTTTTATATATGTATGGGTAGACGTGCAATAATATGTTTAAAAAAACATGTGTTTAGAAAACTTAACATTGTTAAATGAACCCCTCACCACAAATTCATACTTTAATGAAAGGTTTTATGTTATATGTTCCGTGGTAATAGCATCGATAAATCATTATTGTTGTGAACATATTGAAAACTATAATAGAGTAATTCCATTCTAACATAATTTATCCCTGCCACCTTATTTAGGTCATATACAGTACTCGTATGAATTCTAATCTCCTATTTCAATAGATAACTAATACTAAATAATATTGTGTATATATTGCATGCATTGTAAATGAAGTTATAACCAAATGTAAAATATCAGTTTATTAGATAAAGTTATTATAAGAGGTAAATACAAACAATTTTGAGTCATCAATCATTAAAACTTTGAATCCTTTAAGACAGAGATTTAATGTTCATGAAAATCGTTTTATAATTTTCAGAGTACATTGATTTTGTTTTAAAAATATTATTTATTTATGCATATGTTTTTGTGAGTTTTAAATATTATATATATATATATATATATATATATATATATATATATATATATATATATATATATATATATATATATAGTGTATACATATATATATATTTTAAACACAAATATATATTCTAACAGAATATAAAACATTACAATTTCGAATCGCAAATTTGATAATAATCCTTTTTTCTTTAAAATTTTCAATCGTTTATAGTTACTTCCGAATGCAGGAAAATCAAAAGAATTTTAAGAAGGATATCACTCTAGATTCTGGAAATTAATATTTTTGTGACTTTACCCTTATCTTTTGTAAATTTATTTGCTACTAGGAAATGAACAAATAAATTTAAAGAAGCAATCATTTTATTAGAGTCCTATTTTTGTCACTCATTCTTTGTGAGAGAACATTTATAGCTTCTCATTTCGGGTTAATTTAATAAAACGGGTCATTTCAAAAAGGTTTCCTCTGAAGGACATATATCTTGGGTAAATGGACTTAAGGTCTAAGAGGTTTACACTTTCTTGGCTTTACCTTCATTATTTTATAACAGACACTTCTGAGCAATAGCATCTGGAACTGGAACGTAATACTTCATAAGTTTTATAACATGTTAAACATTGTTATGTTGACATGTCCATAGAAAAATATTAATCAAGATTTAATTTAGAACTGATCGCTCGAACTAATGATAACTTATCTGATTTTCTGGAGTTATTCTGGATTCATGCCTATAACCAGAACGATATCGCTTCTAATTATACCTAACTTATCGAATTATCGCAAAGAAGTGATGAAGATAGACATAATATAACACATTCATTCGGAGGAAATCATAACAATTCTGTTGGTTTTATCGAGGTCGAGTAAACATTAACATTTTACTGGATAAGTAACATTCAAAGACATGCAAAGATTTATGAATACATCGAAGAACTGAAGCGTCATACAATATCATTCTTTTATTCATGTGAAGACGTTGTTGTTTGCATTTCCATATAAATTGTATTTCTTGGAATTGCAAAAAATAGAACTGGTAATTGTATTTTAAATGTACGAGAATATAAAAAAAAAATTATGAAACAAACAAATTTCATGTCGAGTTACGTTAGTGATTTAGGCAAATTTTGGTACAATATTCTTTTTTGGCAGTAAATAAACTATGCTATCAGCGATTTCACCTCACGCGTTATCTTTCGAATAAAAATCATAACTCATCACTTAAGACTTAAAACACACAAAGCAATTCATTTTGAGTTTTATTATGTTATAACAAAAACAAATTGAGTAAAAAGGATCCATGTGGACTTAGAGAAACGTCACAAACGATTTTATTAACATCCATGCGCATTTTGATAAATTATAATTATAACGAAAACTACTGAAATGTTAAAATTATTATTTTTAATCTGTGTACATGTACAGAACACGTAGCAACTAATTGTACAAAAAAATATTGCTTCGTCATTATTCTATTATAGGGCATAACTTATTTTTAAATTGTATATAAATTATTATTAAATCTACAATACATCTGTGAAGTATTTTCAAAATAAATAATTTGTGACATTTAAAATACGATCTCAGTTTCGCATCGCATCGTTTAGAGATTATACGATCACAAAGAGACCGCAAATTGGATTATATACATAAAAAGACTTACTGAAGGTCCGTATAAAAATATAATCAATATGATGTTATTATTGATCCATTTTTGGTAAAAGAAAACAAGGCTTTCACGGAGTTAAGATATAAAATAGGCCACTTTTGCCGCACGCGGAATAATATTAACCTTATAAATAATAACGACAAAGAAGAAGACATGAACATTATTTTTACTTTAAGTCTTATATTACAAACATAATATTTTTGTAATACTCTTGATTTTACGATGAAAAAAAACTCAAGTCTTTGAAAGATATAAAGATTGTCAGGACATCGTATATTTATTTCGGGAACGATAAGCCTTTATCGCAAATCACACAAGTGACGGCAATCCACAAAAATAGTGATGACATCTACAAATAGATCTACAAACGGATAACACTGTGACATGATTTTAAATAGAATATTACAACGTTGTGTAAAACAAAATAAATAATACACCTCAGAAACAGATTTGATAAATTCACTCCACTATTAAATTTAATGAAATACACATCAGAAACGTACTTGTATTCAATTAATGTAATAATTCTTTAATCTACATAATAAAACTATCTCCACGACCTTATTAAGATCCACATCACATTTTATGAACACAGGATCATTTAAAGAATGAACTAGACGTTCTGACCCATACTTTATTGGTCACATCGACCGTAATTTGTTGGCAAATCCAGCAAAATGGGATAGGTTTTTAGTTCCAATTAGGGAACGGCGAATTGATAAGGTCGTGAGTCACGTCTAGACTTTAGAATTTATATCCATGTTTATTTATATTTACTAAGAGAAAACTTTGACAGCTTAAAGAAGGATGCAGGTTTTGTGACCTCGCTAAGAATATACCTAATATATTTTTTTATTTCTAAAGGAATTAAAACTTTGTAACTTTTTTATCAACTTTATTATAAAGTGCACAATATTTTTAATTATAACTAATGAATGAATTATTGAATAATGGAATGAGGAAAATATGAAATTGGCGTTTGACATGGGAGAAAAAAATGGAAAATATTGAAAAAAATGTACACTATTGGAGCAAGGTTCAGGGAGTACGGTGAATGTCTTAGACATTCCAATTGAAGTTTTAATTTGGTAACCTTTTTTTGTGCAAAGAGTAGTCTAGCGTTGTAGTGAAGCAGCAGTGGCACAGAGCGATTGACTAGCTTCGGCTGGTAAGCAGCTAGTTTTTCCATCATAGTTTACAATTGTTGACAATAGTTGTTTGCCGTAATCGTCTGGCCAGATTTGAAAAACCAGAATGAAAGACACTGGCACTAGTCCACCAAACAAACTAAGCTTACAAGTACCTTTTTTTGGGTCAATTTTCGCTTGGTTCAGGACTTCACTGGCTTGCTAGGGTCCAGCTGATAGGATAAGCGCTTCCGATTATTGTAGAGAATCCACTTTTCATCACAGGTAATGATATGATTTAAAAAACCTTTATTATTGTGCTGGTTATGTTATGTAACGTAGCAGTCGACGCACGTTTGCCGTTAGCTTCACTCAACTCGTGAGGTACCCACCCTTCAAGTTTTTTAATCTTTCCAATTTGCTACAAATGAATTGAAACATGCTTATCACTAACACCGCAGCCTGCAGCTAACTCGAACTTGGTTTACGATGGATCCGCATCCACAATAGCCTTCAATTCTTCATTATCATCTAGGGCCTCCGGCCGTCCATGGGGCTTGCAGGTCAAAATTTCCAGAACGAAAACGTTGTAACCCAAAAATGCACTGTGTTTTCTTTTACAACACCACTGCCACTTAAACACCACATAAGTGTCTACACTCATCACACCTCATCAACCCTTCCAGCCGTTTCCGCAGCACTGGTGCCAAAAAAACAGAAGACAAAAAATAATTGACGGTTAATGCAACAAAAATACATGTGTAAATAGTTGTATAAATTTAAATTGGGAATTCCTAACAAAAAAGGAGAAATTTGTGATTAAAGTGGCCAGTATGACAAAATGCCAATTTCATATATAAGGACCTAATATTAATAATTATTGACCAGAAATAATAAGAATGCTGACTACTACATACTTATTAATTGACAGAATTTTAGCCAATTTTAACGTCACGTCATATATAAAAAAATTAAATAAACAAATTTCTAAAGATTCTATAAAAGATTTATGTGTCTTAGTTATATGAAGTTGACGTTTTTATATTTTAATTTTCAAGACTGTTGTTTTTCTTTCCTTAATGTATAACTTAACTTTATGTAAATTTTAGAGTTTTAAAAATTAACTTTGTATAAACTTTAGAGTTTTTTGTAAAATTTTAGAGTTTTAAAAATTAACTTTGTATAAATTTTAGAGTTTTTTGTAAAATTTTAGAGTTTTAAAACTTAACTTTGTATAAATTTTAGCGTTTTTCAAACACAATTACAGTTTTCATTATTCACATTGTTAATGTATTAAAGACACTTTTTCTTTACATATAGAGCTTAAAATACAAAATCTATTTTCAAATCTTATCACCTGAGTAACCTTGACTGAACTTAGGTTAAACGTAAATTGGATTGGCAATTGTTGATACCTTCCATAGAAGGGTAGATAAAGATAAAAATACATACGTCCTAATTTAAACCTTATCACTTTTGTTTTAAGATTCAAATGAGCTTCACATAAAATTTCAATTCCATTTATTAAATTGTTTGACTAGGTTGTTAATGTACTTTTAAAATAAAAACGAAGAAACTCCAAAAATTTTAGAAAATATAAAGAAAAATATTTTTTCCCGGCAAAAACTTCAATCTTGCTGATTTACTGAAGCTAAGTATGATTTCGTCCTCATACTATTAAATTATTTTGATGAGGCATTGAGAGTGCTTTCGAAGAGTCAAGAGAGAGAGAATATTCGTCTTTTGGGGATTAAACTGAATAAAGTTCAGATCTCTTCATTTTAAAACCATCCCCAGGGAGGTCTCTACAAAAGACACAAGTTTATTTCCCGAGATATTTTCCCGAGAGATTTCCTGCACGACAGTAATATACTGCATCTCCAGTGCTGCATAACAATGTGTATTGGAAATATCTAGGAAAAATAGCATTAGGGATAGTACGCAGCCTTGGGGTACACCAGCGGTCAGACTTCGGGTTCGAGCCTTCGAGAACGACCTGAATGTCTGCCCAGGAGGAATTAAATTCCTCCTGCTTGAACTCTCGGGAAATCCTTTTTTCATACACGAACAAACGCTGTCGCCATAACTAGACTTACCAGCAGGCCCTCTCTCTTGCTTTCAATAACAGCTGCCCAACGGTGCGTAAGATATAATAGAAGATAACCAAGCGTACGACTATGGCAAATGCCATACAGGTGTTGTCGGTCATTGGTGAACTGGTGAAGGAGCTGTTATTTGATGATGTTCTCCATTATTTTGGAGAGAAGAGAGGTAATGGCGGTAGATCTGTAATTAGCGGGGTCCAAATTAAAAAATATATATTGATCTTTATATTAAGAGTACCAAAATAGACGCGTTCGCACTGGGGACAACAACTCAGGGGCACATGTTCGTAGCACTATTGGGGAAATGCCATTCGGCCCATTCAACTTATTGGACGTTCTCCAAGGAAAATAAAGACTTTTTTGCCGAAATACTATTTATCCAGCATTGAGCTCTGACACCGCAGGCTAGTAGGCGGGGACTCTCTTGGACATCCAAAGCCATGTTTGAAGCGAAAAGAGTGCCTAAAACATCGGCTTTCTCGTTTACCATGTGAGCCAGAAAGTTATTCCCCATATGCAATAAAATATGACAAATTCTTATTATTTATCATATAATTTAGGTAATTAATTACTCTTATTAATTAAAAAAAAACATTTGCATCATCGTATAAATTATATTTCATTAATAAGACTCACAGTGGATAGTCTACAATTTACATAAATATCTTTTTAAGATAAAATTTCAATTGTTAATTACATATTTATAAAAAGCCTTAACATTATTCAATAATATATATACAATATATCCTAGATTTTTATTAATACATCCTAATTTTTTTTTTCTATGGCACAAATAACAAATATTTTTTATTTTTTGCGGTTGTTTGTTATTTCTTATTCTAATATTACTCAACATTCAACATGTTTTGTTAATTTTAAAAAGAAAAGCGGACTATATTCCGGTTCCCTGTTTAAAAGAAAATATTGGGAAAGCTTATGAGCATTGTACATAGATAATAATCAAATTGTAATAAGTAATTAGTTACAACTTCATAATTTGACTGAAAACGACTGAAACTTAACTTAAGTGTCAGGAAAAACTTGTATGTGATATTGACCCCCCATCTAAGCTATAAGTTAATAAGTTTGATCTAGTAAGGCTTTTATAGTCCATAAAACCTTTCAGTCCAAAAATAAGGTAGTCTCCACATTTACGAGAATAGTCTAAAGTCGTTAAATGTTTTTTATGAATTGTTAAGAAATGCCCATAAATAAATTTGTTTAAATAAATCTTTCTTGGTTAATTCTTTTAAGTGCACACAAGAGAACATATGCTTTGAATGTAATCACTTAATAATATAATATGGAATTATCTTAAAATAAACTTTAATCATTTACATATAAATTTATTTACAAATTTTATCAATATTGAAAATATGAAAATAATCATATTTTTTTAATAAAGTTCCAACTACGCCGTGTTATAAAATAGAAAATTAATTATTTTTATTTTGCGAGATTTTCTAGCAAGAAAATATTTTTTCACATTCTATTACATTTCGTTTGTAATTTGTTAATTTATAAAGTTGTAAAAATATATAAAAAACTATTTACAATATTTTTCATATACAATTTCAAACAATGATTTGAGAAAATAATTATAGTATTATTTTAATTAATAATTAACAAAATAAAACAAAAACTAATAATATATATACATAGTGATTATAAAATATTTTCACTACTTCATGCCCGTTACTTGATTTAGGTTTTTGAAATAAAAATGTTCTTCAAATTTTTTTTCTCACGATTAACAAACTTCTCAACCTCGTATTTTATAATAAGTATTCAACAAAACCCCGGGTTTGTATGCTCAATAACACACCTCTTGCAGTACTTCTTGACTGCTCTGTATCCTCTCAACGTGACTGGAGTGTCCTGTATGTTCAACTGCGTGAGACCTCGGCAGTAGTACGCGACCGCTTCCAAACCATCGTCCCCGATGAGTTCACAGCCTCTTAGCGCCAGCTTCTTTAGATTCGGACAGCATCTGGCAAGAATCTGTAAACATATAAATGAATGAATAACCAAATAAACCTATACGATTTATCACAATACCCTTTTCGAGACAGCTGTTTACGAGCTCCAATTAACTACCTAAGACTGTGCTAAAAAAATATCGATCTTTATGTTAGCTACTTATAATCGTACCGATGTTGTAAGTCGTCTCACTCACTTATCATCAGGTAAATCAATCTTCCTATAGCCTATATCATAAATGGTGTAATGAATCTAACCTGCAAGCCGGCCTCCGACACGTCAGTGGCTCCGAGGTCGAGCGCTCGCAGCCTGGAGCACCCGCGCCCGACCGCCTCTACGCCATCGTCCCCCAGCGCGCCGCAGCCCCGCGCGTTCAGGTACCGCAGCTTGTAACAACGACGCGCCAAGGCTCGCACTCCCGAGTCAGAAACCTGTGAAGAGTTACTTGTATAATATAGAAGATTAGAAAATTCACCACTTTGCACACCCCTAATGTAGTATACATTTGACGATGGTGATTGGATGGCAAGCTAACTCGCCAGTATCTTTTTGCCCTTGCCTGAATCTTATAGCTATAAAGCATTTTTTTTAATTATCAGGGACTCGTCAACTACTTACAAAACAGAGTTCATGATTATTATCTCATTTTGATATAAATCAATTAGTTCGAGGATAAATTTTTGTTTACACTATACCTGAGAACACTTAGCGACGGAAAGATACCGTAACGCCGGTCCCAGTTTCGCCAACTCGTATAAGCCGAAATCCGTAACACCCGTGCAGTCAGATACGCTTAACTCTTTCAAAGCACAATACGAAGGTATCCACCGAACTCCCGCATCTGAGAATTATTTACAATATATATATATATATATTGGTACAATTGATACAACTTTTATGAAAAATACAGTATAATAACAAAATACAACTGTTTTTTAAGCCTCGTCTGCAATATTAATAACTTCTAAACGTTACTTGAAGATAAATACGAATATTAAAATTATACAATCAGAAAACTTTCAAGCCAACAAATCTTAGACAACAAAGTAGCAAACAACAAACTAATAAATTGAGTCTTCACAGACAGAACAATCTCTTGTATTCAAATAAAAATTCACTAATTACCAGTGACTAGAGTACATCTCCTAAGATAGAGATATTGCAAGGACGGGCAGGTGTGGAGCAAGGCACAGAGACCGGCGTCGGTGACCCCGCTGCAGTCCGTCAGGTCTATGTATTCTATGGGGGGCCGTCGATTTGTAAGACGACTCTCCACCCAAGCCCACTCTGGCCAGTCCACGTTTGGACACCCTGAAAACGGAACAAATCAATTTGAATCACAACAACAATTTTTTTTACAAATGTAATCAACTTATATATGGCAACATAATTTGGATATTTTCTTATAGTTATATCCCGATTAACCCTGAATTACATCATTTTGATTTAAAAAAAATTGTATATAAATGATCTTCCGCTTAATGAAACTGTTTAAACAAAACTTTCATAAAACATTCAAACATCAAGCTCAAGATTTGGAATAAATTCAATTGAACAATTTTGATCCTATTGAATATCTTTCTTGATTACTTGGTTTATTAAACAAAGTTTGTTAAATTAAGATCCGAAGTTTCTGCGTATAATCAACAGACAGAAATTATCAATATTTGATTTAGATAACTTCTGTCTTCGTTTGCTCCTTGTTCAGATCACAAGAGGTCGGATATCATTATTGCTTTAATCCTATCAATGCCTTTGATACAAAGTCTTAGTCTTCATAAAATAAGTTTTTATAGATGGATCTCAAATATAACATGATTTACATTAAAGTTAAGTTACCAAAGCAATAGCAAATATTCTTTGACTACACTATGAGGAAAGGCTTTGATCACAGATAAATAAACTATATCAGGTATTAAAACAGTCGTTTATATCTCGATATGGAATTTTCTTTAACACAATATTTTTATTAATACCTTGTTTTTTTGTTTTTTTTTCGACATTATATGTTAAAAAAAGCAAAATAAAATGTTGTCATGTGCCTCAATAATAAAAAGAAACTTACCTGTAAGATCAACATGGCGCAAGTCAACCAAATCTGTTATAATTGGGGCCAGGGCTCTCGCGTCCACAGTATTTGAGTTAGTTAAAGCTAAATGTGTTAGGTTCCTAAAGGTCGCTGCTAGTAATTGAGCACCGGCCACGGTTACCTACAACAATAAAGACCATTAGGTTGGTGTTTTCCATTATGATATTTTGATTTCTTACACATCGTATGGTAGGAAGCTATAGCTTAGGTAAAAGAATCTGTTAGGATTAGCTAGAATCTGATAATATATGTCCTTTTCATCAATTAAATCAAAATAAAAACTGATTAAATCAAAATAAACTCTGACTCGAATCGAGATAGTACGTCCATTACATGTTACTTCAGAGCTATAAAAGCCGAAAAAAAACTACATTTATTTTATTATTACATATAAATGTTAACTCCTCAATAATAAGGAATTTAGTAATTCGTACAAATAGATACGAAAAGAAGTGATTGTTATTGCCTTTGGGGTAGCTTAAACAAAGATTGACGTTAAATAAAATTGTTAAAATGTTTGCTTACAGCACAAGTCTTCGACCTCCATTCTCTCACAGCACTGACACAGGGCCCCGCCCTTGCGCCTGCGCATCGAGCAGCTATTTCCAATGGACCAGCGGATCTGACTCTTCTCCAGGGTTCAGGCCTGGCCGTCAGTCTCGCGACAAAACGAGCCCAGCGTCTACACACTCGCGACATTCGGCATAGGTCGGAAACCTAGAGTTAGAATCACGATTAAAATAGTTCTTACACTCGACATTCTTATTAATTAGTACCTAGTTTTAGTGTATATTAACCTCAAGATACGACAATATTTTCAACCATAATGCATCAGTAAGAGTGTTATCTCTTCTTCGCCTTGGTGGGCCGCAGTCCGCCAAGGTGTGGTAACCCTGATCGAGGCTCAATTCACTCAGGTCTGCGGCCAGGGATAAAGCTGGTTCAGGGGGAGGGGGAGGGCGACGTCTAGCCCCCCCGCAGATCCCTGGACCGGAGCAACTCCCACTTGACATTGTGCAGGAAATCTGCAAATATTTAATTAATTTTAACAAACATATTTGATACTCGGAATTGAAATCATTTCAATATTGATCATTAAATGGTCTTAAAACTAAAAACAATATGTATTGAAGAAAAAACAATTTTCATTAATAGTTTTGGTAAGTTGTAATTGACACAACTTTGGCAACTTGTAACTGACTGTCTCAAGTGAGCGCCAGATTAAAGACAAACAAATTAAGAACAGTTTACGGTAGATTGGTTTGATTAAGAAATAATAGATGTAATTTAATTTAGACTAAGATTAAAAACAAATTAATCAATCTGCCTTAAATTTTATCCATCGTATATTAATTGTACTTAAGGTTATGTTTTGTAATTACAGATAATAGTTTAATAATTATTGACTTTATTGTGCAATTACTGGCTATTCTATACAATGGTCGCATAAATCAATCGTACGCCATCCTACTCGTCGCCTTCTTCAAGGGCTTCATCAAGAAACAATTGAAGGAGTGTCACTTATTTGACATAATGACAAATATGTATTTACTTTTAATTGTCTTTATATAAGTAGTATGGAGCATTATTTGCTTTAAAAGTTAAAAGTGTAAGTTAAGTATTTATTTAAGTGTACAAAGACCTGTCATAGAGCCGGAGAACTCACACCCCGACGAACTTTAGAACTTACTGAACAAAAGATTTATTTCAAACATTAAATTCATTTTTATTACATTAAAATAAAAATATTAAGTTTATATTTGTGGCGTCTCAAATAACTGAATGCACGTTATTCGTATTTATAATATGTAAAAAAGTAATATCATTACAAAGATATCGAATATCACAAACATAATTTAAACATATTATATACAATTTAATTACGATTTATATATCAATTTCAAATAAACGACAGGCGGTTACAACTCATAATTTATTAAAACTAAATTAATGTTGTATTAAACTCAGTGGTATCCCACGTGTTGTAATGAATTAACATATCGAGTTCCGCTACGGCCACGCTGTTGTAATCTTTATAACTCTTTAATTATATTACAAAAGATATACGAAGTTACAAAATCCTTTTAGGAATATATAAAAAACTTAATGAAGATGAAGTTAGCTACAGTAAAGTTTCGTTAGTTAAGTTTCACAACAAGTTTCCGAAGTTCGTTAATCCCCGAGGATATAAAACATTAATTTCATCCGAAATAAAATGTATTTCCGCATTAAATATAAAGTTGTGTAAAGTGTCTTCTGCCCGCGGCGACACCTGGAGATCTCGAGATAATACAATTATATCAGCGGTCAACGACCATCATCGCCTACAATTCTGTCTTCACTATGATTATAAAACGATTTATTGCATTCAAGTGTTCAGGAGACTGATGTCGATAAATAAGACAAAGCTTTACACTCCATTGCGATTGTGAACCTTGTGTCTAGTTCAATAAGTTCTCCGTTTTCTTGAGGTTTTCACTAAAAAACTTCTTACCTTTATGTCTAGCCGCGATCCACCTACGCTTGGAATTCGCAATTTATGCTATTTGGTCCCGTAGACATGAACATCGTTTGAAAGTACGAGTAATGTACCTCGATTGTTCCCGATTTTCAATAAAGTTTCCTAACGATTTACTGGATTTAATGGTATTTGGATTCATCTCAAATACCGTGTGTGGGTATTTATTTACCAGTTATCAGTTTAAAAAAATAATGATCTATGAAATAGGTATCGAATTTACCTTGAATGTATTTAAAGAATTGTAATTGCAATAATATTTAAATTTCAAATTGTAATGAACAGGGTCAATAACACAATATTTAATTGTTGTCGATTGAACGTTTATATGAACTTATATCGCTAAAATCTTCAACACAAAGCCACGTTTTGACGTTTTGCACAAATGTTATCAAAGACAAAAGGGTAAGTTTAAAGTTTCCAATTAAACTTTATAAAGTTTTGAAAGACGTCACTGAGTGGGTGACTCTTTTATGGGACAGTCGATACGCTTTCTTAACTTAATTAACAGAATATTATATTTCTTCTGATTAATTTAAATTATAATTATCAAAGAATGTTTCTGTAACGACGTCTATAGATGTATTATTATTTATTAATTTTAATCGAGAAAATGAATAAATTATATATTTTCTGTATAATTTTTAAAAATAATATACAAATTGAAGATATTTTTCATACATCACTTAACACGCAAACTTTTAACTCTGAACAAAAGTTTTCTACGATTTTCTACGGAAACCTCGTCTTGTTTTCAAAGTTGAGGAAATAAAAAAACATTTGAACTTCTTTCTTTGTAACATGTAACCGACAAAATACTTTCCAAAACTTTCTTTTTAACAAAAATATTTATATTTAAGACGCTTCAAGATCTTTAGAATCATAAAAAACTCTTAAGTTAGTTTTGTTTTAAAAACAAACTTGTTTACTTAATTATAAGTATAATATTTAAGAATACATTTTTAATTTACAACCAATAGATAAAAAAATAAGTTGTGTCATATCATTTACAAAGTATACAATATAATTTGTAATTAAATAATCACAGCCAAGTTTGTGTAGATTATTATCGTTCTATGATTGAAATATGCGATACAATCACAAGATCGATTAAGGTGATCTAAGCACTTCAAGTATATTTAGGTTAATAATATGCTTCAAGATGCAGCGGCGCCAACATTCGCCGGCCCACGCCGAGCCTTGAGATTAAATAGATTTGTATGAAAAGTTTAAGGCCTATAACATATCCCACTATTGGGTTCAATTGGGTCCCACTATTACGCCTTCTATGCAATTATGTAAAATGTTCTACCCACCACGCCTTTTTGCAGCGGGTTGACGAATTATATGTCAAAGAATTACTAATAAAAAGCAGATCTTCACAGTATTTTCCTGTGTGACGTATACCTAGATAAATATAAGCCACAGCTAAATATCGAACTTGGAACCTGTTAATTCAAAGGCAATTGACACCACTCCACAAGGGGGTCGAGACATTGTATTTTGAGAAACGAAATATATTTCATAGCGACTGTTTTGCAGATTTTAGAACATATATTGAAAACAAATATTTTACGAACTAGGTTAGCTGCACGTGCAAACTACATGTAACAAACATTCTAAGGCAATGGTTATTTTTTTCTAGCCGGGTAAAGCGGTTGCAATATTCACAACACCTGCTAGATAGCACACGGACTCTATTACCGCGAGTTTGCGTTTGAAATTCACAATAATGAAATTCAAAATAATACACATTTATACACACAAACAAATACACACACATACACTCACCATCACAGACGCAGCATTTACATTTCAAATGTATGAATAATATTTGACACATCAAAAGTAGCAAATTTTACAAATACTCATGAATAAAACTTGTATCACAATTCAGTGATGATTGTAGTTATCTGTGCTACAATCAAAATGACTAAATTACGTTGTTTGAAAAGTAGTTACCAGCAATGCAATTTTTTCTTTCTTTTCTCATTTTTTAGTAAATGAGGCAACACAATCAAAAATTAAATCGAAGATAGTGAGTTATTTATTAAACTGTAAAACTTTTGTAAAACATTGTTTTTTTTTTGTACGTTACCTTTTTTATGTAGTGACAAAAAAAAAATTTTTTTTCAATTTGGAAGCAATACATACTCGTATCTCTCATAGTAACTTTTAGGCACACGTCCAAACTACACTAACTAACCACAACATTCAGTTGTAGAGATTTTATTTTTCGCTATCGTATATAAAGCCGCTGCAATATTTCTTTTTAGCTTTTGGATATATTTTTGGGGATTAATTCGAGAGGGAGTAAATTCGATGACATATAGAAATACTTTTTTATGTCATTTTATAGCATTCTGTTTAAACCAATCTAAAAGTATTAGAGCAATCACTTAAAAATGTACTCAAATATAATTCATTAAATTTATCATATATTATAATAATAAGTAACAACCCTAAGAATCGTTGTAATGTTGTCAACTAAATATTAGATAGCAGACTAATTTAGATCATTATCAATTTATCTTAAATTTATTAATAAAATGTATGAATAATACATCTTCATCAGAATAAACTGAACAAACTTGTTCAAACGACTATCAGTAGCGAGTGTTGTATCAACACGACTCACCTGTGCTATAATGTTACAAAGTTATTCAATACCAAGATTGTAAGCAACTTTATAATGACTGACTCAGAGTATTAGTTGAAACTATCAATTTCTAACACAATCTATTCGTGAATTAAGACTTTATACACATAAAAACTAGATGTAATTTGTCATCAAACATTGTTACATAGTATGCATGCAAATTTGAGTTTTATATTATATATTTAAAGATATACCATTGCTCTCGAGTGCCAAGGGCGAGACGTGGGTATGGTGAATGTTGGCGCCAAAACTTATTGGAATTTCAATTTATAGATCAGTTAACGTCAATTCAACTAATCAAAATGGCGCAGTCATGGAAACGTGACCATTTTAATTGTTAATATTCATAACTTACAAATAGATTATTATGCGACTCGTTGATTCAAGCGCTCTGAGAAGAAATAATTAGTAAGTTTTAATTTACTTTTAGATTTAATATAATTAAACGTTACTATATTTTAATATAAAAATGTTTACTTATATATATTGGAATAATTGTAACAAATCAAGTTTTTTTCGTTTATCGATTTGAGCGTTTTAAATTTTAAAAACTCTCCGCCATCTTAAATTCTCTCACATTTAAGGTGCATCGTAAAAAAACTAAACAAAGTTCACTCGACTATGAAGTTGATTAATATTTACAAATTCCCGACACTTTAAACCCTAATGGATGGCGTACGAGTGAAAATAGATACTATACCAAGTTGTAAGGAATGCAAATGATAATATTACGTACAGCGAGAATATCGACTAATACATTTACCCCTAATCAGTCTTTAACGTATAGATGCATAGAGACTAAATTTCTGTGATGATTTTTATAAAATTTCTGTTATTTGTGTTACCATACTTTTGTTACCTTAAGGCTTAACTTATGATGATATGCTAAAGTTATTTTTGCACTTAAGTACAACTATTTAACATTCCATTTTTTACACTTGCACAGAAAACCGTTAAAAATAAGTATTTTAACAATTCAGTTAAAAAATACATTAAAGACAATCTATTTCCAGTAACTTTATCTGCTTCCCCCCTCCCCCAATTCCAACATTATACAAAATCCATACATTTTCTGTTTTATTGCAATTAAAGCGCATCCATTTTTTGTGTTTTCACTGAAAATATAAGTGTTTTCAGATTAAAAGCTATAAAGTTATTTTCAGAATAAAAGCTACATACATAGCTTATATTCTAAAAATAACTGAACAATATAATCATAATATAACCAAACAATAACTTATAACCATAACTGTCATTAAAATCCGTCCAGTAATTATAGCATAATCAAATTGGCTGACAAAACTATTGTTTTGTCTTTAACGCAGCAATATATTTCAATGTACAGATTACGTCTCGTTACTATTTTATATATATATAACTAAGTCTTATGTAATGGCGATTGATTGAAACACTGATTCGTTCCACATTAGATTTGGCAATCTCTAATCGGTCACCCATGGTTACCGTGTGTATCCAACCAATTTGTAAACTATAAAAAACTACGTACGCATATTACTAAATTGTATAGCAACTAGAATACAGTGTTTTGCAACTAAATAATGATACGTTGTCATTATATTAATAATTCAAATGGTCCTGTACACCTGCAAAAAATATATTTGAAAATTTGAAATTTATATAGGTACATTTTATTTTCACATATCTCAGAAACTACTAAACCGATTGTACTGATTCGATAAGAATAAATTGAAAATAATAAAACCAACTGGATTTGGAACCAAATTGGTACTTGGGATTTTTAATTAAACGATTTTGAAAGAAACATACATTAGTATTATACATGCATACATACATATATATTATTATATAAAAATTGTGAAAATATACAAAATTAGATTTTTTTTACGTTACAGATATTTTACTTAGTGTAGATATCATAAGGAATTTTTAGAACCCTTGAAAAGATTTTGATCAAATGATAAATTGAAAATGCTTTTAAACAAAGGAAGGATCCATTATAATTTAGGAAATCAACTTCACGGAAAAACCCACGGACAGAAAAAACTTCAAACGTTAAAAGGTTTAACTCTCCTGTTAATGACAGAAAAGTAATGATTTTAAAGATAACTTATAATATTAAAAGAAAAAAATCTAAAAATAAGCCAGTCAGAGGTTCGAAACATATCTATCCGAACTTAATTACTAATATTTCACCGTCAAAGAACTTAGAAATGATTGCCAATTACTTGAGCAATGCCCATAATTTACATGTTCTATGAAACGCAATATCTAATATCTCACCTCGTTGTATTTTATGCGAACGTTACGAGTGACATTTTAAATAGGAATCTAAATATTAAATCTCAGTGCTTTAGTATAGTCGTGTTGTTACGTCAATATCATCGGTATACGCGGGACTACTGTTTATTTATACATTTAAGAAAATGTTTTACCCCCCTGACTCGTGTTAGAACTTAAAAGCTTAACTACTTATATCGAAACTACTTATATTATAAAATAATGCTGTTAAAGGATGTTAAAAAATAGAATCGGTAAGCCAACAAATAGATACAAAAAGAAACGATATCCCAGAAGTCGCTTATTCGTTTTTTCACCACGTTGATGAGTTTTTAATTAATATTAATTGATTTAAATTAATGTAATATAATGCTAATTCCATTGTGATTAAGGTTCTGTTAAGCAACACTCATCATTGTATCTGTAACGCGTCATATCCAGGTTCTTGATAATTTATAACATTGATAATTAATCTATTAATTGATTAATTGAAACATGACAATATCACACGCTGTCAATAGTATTTGGATCGTTTGTATTATATATAAACCAACATAATCTTCGCAAAACTATAACCATCAAAATTATTTGAAGTTTTTTTACTTCTTGTCCTCAGTCACTCTATATATAGCGTCCTAACTGTAGCCACTAACTGGAGTGTCCGATCATGCAATATTCATTATCTAACAGTCTATGGATCATGGGGAGCAAAATAAATTCATTTATACATTTCTACACTTTTGTAGTTTGCTAGTGTGCGTCTTCTTACAAAGATCCATAATAACATATTTTTTAATTTATTTACCTTCTTGAGTTAAACACGTGAAAGCTGTTATTAGTAACTTAGTTTCATGTAAATTATATTTATTTCGTTGGTGATTATATCATGGACATGTCCCCAATGAAGGTCTGCAAGGTCTGTCAGTCAAAGCCTTTCAAAGTTTTTTTAAATAGAACAAAAAAAATCATTTAGTTTTGTGTAAAATTGGTTGAAGCCCTATATGGGTATATACATGTGGTTACTCGGATGGTGTTGTTGCTATACCATAGAAATAAGTTTAAGTGAACCGCCAAAGCTTTCAAAAGTTTATGATGAAACGTACAACTAACATTCCTTTGAGAAATATTAACAACCAGGTTAAGCCCCCGTTTTATTTATTGCAGTAACTTCAAACTTTCTATAATTTATGGTTTAGTTTTAGTTTAGTTTAATATATTTCCAGTATTACAAACGGGCAATGCTTCTAAAACTTTTTTCCTACGACGACACTAATTCTATTGTAATTATATTTGGTTGTGCTTATAAAAAAGAAAATAACAATTCTTACACTAAGGTCTGATTTATTTGATAAATTTCACGAAATTCACTTTGAGAAACGCTGAATTATGTAATTACTCAACGACATAGGGGCTTACGCCCGAGGCATGTAGAGACTTGACTGTCGCAAAACATTTAAGTATATTATCTCATGTACTTTTAAATAATACCATAATACATTGTATCAGATTGATAATGTTTCACAATATATTACAGAAAATGTGAATTTAGATAATATATTGAAATATCAAATTATATAAGGTAAAAAATTATATCGCAACTTGAGATTACGCGCTGTATCCGATCGGATTAGGAGAAAAACAAACTGACATCGGATTAGAAAACTAATTTTTCGGATTACTCCGAACCTCAGTTCCCGGATTCCGATCGGATTCGGATTAAATACGGTGAATAAACGCTAAGGATATCAAATCGGTCCATAATGTCTCGGGTCTGTGAGCTGTATTTCAACAATAGTGGCAACGCCATGTTTGGAGCGATTGCATCGAAGCCTTTCTGCGATAAACTTCAATCCGCTTGAGAAACGTGGTTATGAAACTGAGCACAATAATTATAGGAAACAAAACATTCTTACATAATTTTAAATTACTAGTATTAAGAAAATAAATATTAGAAAATATTTCTATTGAAACTAAACTTTAGGTGTGAAATTTACAAATTCCTATCGTAGTGAATGATGAAACCTTCATCATACCATCCATGCCATCGAACAGTTTGTGATATTTTACATATATTAATGAATGATATATTTCACTTTTAAATATATAGATTTTTCATTATTTTAACTTCTAATTAATATTTCATTTCAAAGTAAAAAGCGTTAAATCAACATTTATATTAATAATTTATTTATCGAACTCATATACATATTATATTTATACGACAAAGATAACCAATAATATTAATTACCGAGCGAACAATTAATTGATTGGATCGCAAACATTGAAACGAAAAGCAAAGTAAACACTACGTGCCTTAAATTTAATAACACCAGTTACATTTATGTGGTCATATTTTTATTATTATTACTGTTATCAAGATATTCCAATTAAACAAATAATACATCTCAATTTACTGTTTCTTAACTAAGTGAATTTATTTATAAATGCAAATTACGTATCTTAAACAAGAAAATAAATATTCTAAATACACATAGCGACACCTGGTTGCTTATGCAGTATTACAAGCGGTAAACAACATAACATTATCTATATAGGAATCGGGTTCCACTGGAAACGAGCGATGTAAACTGTATCCATCCAATCTGTACTAATAGTATAAAGTGTTTGCTGTTCGTTTAAATAAATATCTGGATATAGTAAATAAAATTTATGTATTTTTATAGTCGATAGCCGAATTCTCGTGAAAGATAATACACATATTAGACACAGACAGACAGATCTTAAAAGTGATTCTAATAAGAAAATACAAAATATTAATGCTATTTGATGACCAGGTTCGACCAGATTTCGAAAAATATAAATATTCTATAATCCTCGCAGACGGAGTCGCGGGATACTGGTCGTCGTTTTATATCACTTTAGTATTATTGAGGTTGACATTAATACAGGTTGTTAATATGTAGTATTAATTGATAATATTTTTATACTGTGGAACTGTGTTTGATTTTGTATTTTCATTGGTTATAAATAAAATGAACAAAGAATAATATTTTTTTACTTTTATTATTTACTCGATTTCATCATAAAATATTTCGTTGCTTTATTTTTATGATCCGTTGTATTGGAGATGTGTTTTCCGAGAAGAATGTCTCACTCGTCTTCAAAATGCCTCAATGCCATGTCCAATCATATCGATCCGTTGCTCCGTCGGACTGTAAAGGACACACAAAATACTTTCGACTTTACAATATTGCTAGAGTATTCGACTTTTGTATCACTTTATGTATCCTTTTAGTACATAGTATCCTTTTTGTATACCATAATTGTTACTATGTACTTATCTTGAGTCTAGAATGCATACAATAAAATACATTTTACTACCTCTATAAACGTAATATTTTAATACTCTAGTTAGGCACTCGGAGAGGAGAGCTGAACTATTTCACATATCTCCGTTTATAGAGGTGTATTATTAATAAAATTCATAATCTTTTCATGTATATATTTGTGTCTGGTCACCGGGGAGCAAAGGATTACCGCCCACGGACTGGCATCACACATAAATGTACATATTTTTTATATAAAGGGATCAGCGATCAGGGATTTGAAAAATCATACCCACATACAACATTTAATTATATTTTTTTGTTTGAATACTGGTATTGGATTATAAATAAATGATTTTTCCAATTTTCTTTGAGAAAAAAAAGACGATTTTATCTACATTTTGACAGAGTTATCTTCAATCAACAGCACACTGACATCTAATTGACATCGTAATTGTATATAATATACAAGGAACAGGTAAATTGTTTTTGAATTAAGCGTATAATTTATATCCTTTGGAAATAGATAGGAAATTTATCTTCAAAATTTACATATCTCCCCGAGGATAAAAGTAAAGTTTGTTACAAACACGCAAAGCCACATTTTATTATAGGTATAGTATTTATTGTATTACTTATAAAATACCACAACTTTATACTTAGTTATAACTTACTCTATTAAGGTATCACATTACTTAAGTGTTTTATTTAATGATCTGGAATTTTATGATTAATAATAAATAATATTAAATTATTTTCATAGTCTCGTATTGCATTTATTCAAAACTTTTATTACTTGTGCAGATTTATCGTAAAAGATATAAAGAAACATTAATTTATATTAGAACCTTAATTTTAAATGCAATAAATAATAATATACCTATCTATTAAAAAAATATATATATTATGTCTCACAAACATTCACAAATAGTTGTGCATAACTCTTAACATACTCGTAAAGAGGAACTTAAAGCACGTTATCACAACAATCCAACATGTTTATTAATTTCATGGCAGCGATAAGTTCTGTAGTAGTGAGTACAGTTGGAAAGTTTGAAGCACATTTAAGATGCGCCCACACAAGTACCCGGTCACGCGAGTGTAAGAAATACCTAAGTCTAAGAGCCCAATAATACATGCTTATTATTTGCCTCATTATTGTCAGTCTTACCCAAGGCATTATGGGATGGTCCATAAAAGACCAAGGTTATAATTTATGCACTATTTTATATAAAACTACACGGAGTCGTAAAGTTATTAGTTCTTTATTAAAGCTGTATATATTTTTTTCATTAAAGCGTCTTTCTAAATATTATATTTAAGCTTTGATTAAACAGGTGCTGTATAAGTTAGTAATAAAGTCTCGACTCTCTCTGGATTTTGCAGTCTTTAAAATTCTTGCATTTTTTTAATAGCAAATAAAATATTTCATTTAAACGAATATTTGTTTACAGTGACTTTTAATGACTATGAATTTCATAACACAGAGTAGCTTTAACATTTAACAGTATTAAATAGCGGCTACAAAAATAAATCTTCAACCGCTAGATAATAAAAGTTTAAGCTATGAATATGTTTTTCTAAATCTCCGGCTGAGACTGCACCAAGCCTATTATGTCAATTACAGCAGTAAATCAGAGGTGACATGAAATGACCGCAGTAATATGATTACGGGACTTAATAAAATTATATCTTCAGACACGAGTAAGACAAAGACAGACTTGCGACTGTCTGACTGTTAGCTTGCGCAAGAGCGAGCTAGTAAATAGAACAAAGAAGTTTCAACAATAAACAGAGTAAGCACACACACAGACAGAAGTATATAAAATGCAAATAGTAGTTATATATATATACAATTATAATTGATATACATGAACATATATATATATGTATGTTCATGTATATCAATTATTGTCCGTATGTCTCGCTAAAATTCAAAAATTGCTTGATTGTAACCAAAAATTAAGTAACGGAAAATACCAAAAAATACAATACAATTTTCAAATACAAAATGTGTTTGTCTTTTGTCTTTATTGCCATTTGGTTGACAAATATTTATAGGTACATTATTTTTTTCTGTTTAATAGATGTAGTACGAGGTCCGGTCTCTTTGATATGCTATATTGATATAAAAAAAGTTACATTTTAAAAATAATAAAAGTGTAATAGTGTGAAAGTGTCGGTAGTCTAAAAAATAAAAGACTATTCAAATCTATCATCAGTTTGTCAATGCGCGAGAAGTTTATTTACTGTTATTATTATTTAAAATTATTCGTGTGGGATACTAAGTTCATCGGGTCAGTCAGCAATAAATTACAAATAAAATTTATTAAAAAATTCATAGTAGCAAGTGTGTGACCCCTGAAGTGACAGTCAGTCATGGGAAAGTTAAGCAATTTAGGTTTACGATTCGCGCTCATATATTTTGGGAGATTTTGGATCTTCGACGTTTTTACGATATACGGAATCCGGTTATATAATAAACAGTTAAGCTTCATTGTGGAGTATTTCTATAAACATGAGACTAACGGCGCACAAACTTAGAGATTTCAACATTTATATAATACCTTACAATTTCATGTTTCATTACCATTACAGAGAGATTGAAAAAAACGGTTAATAAGGTATCAATGCTAGTACCTTTCTAATGTAACCTGTGTAATCCACTAATTGTTTTACTTGGGTTGCATTAGCTTTTGATATTAACAAAAACAAAAGAATAGACTATCTATTGTTCTTTTTGCTGATTATAATTGTTTTATTAAATAGGCTGTAATTTTGCACAGATCTATTTAATTGATAGTAATCTGCAAAAATCTTAACCCTGATGTAGATAACATCTACAGATTTTCAAGATTATATAATGTGGAAGAATGAAAAGCATGTGTCGAGAAGAATCTAAGAAATAAAAATGTGGATGGTCTTAAAAAAAACAGTAACCGAAGAAGACATGTCAAAGAAGATGTTTCCACTGAGATGACGTATGACAGAAGATCGTAACAATTGACATTTCGCAACTCGATAAAGGCAGGCATAAGGATAATTTTGATTTAGGTTTGGTAGCTATAAACAATCACATAAAAAAGTACTTTTATAAAATACTTAAACTTAATTAAAACAAAGGTATATCCAATACATCGTCAATAAAAAACAAAACAGCCTCCTTGAGATAACGCGTTGTAATTAATACTCCAATCAGTAACCCAATAAGTTACAAACATCGCCGCCAATTATCTCAATTTTAATTGAAACGTAACAATATCATACTACTTGATAATGTCAACATTTGAATAATTTGTAATTTAGTGTAATTTTATACCTTTACATATATAATTATAGATACTATCGAGATTATTCTAGAATTTTATATAGAATGTTTTTTTTTCTTCATGTGCTTCCATCTTCATTTCTATAAATAATGATTTTAAAACTACTAACGGATTTTGATGGATTGTCATTGATGTACAAAATGGTTTCAGCTTTGGGATAAATATTTGCTGAAAGAACTTACGTAAATAAAATGTGATATTTTCAATATCACCCGAATGAAAGGGTTTTTTTTCATAATATTTGAATCAATTTTGTTCTTCGAAAAGTTTTTTCTCGGAAATTTTGTAATCATTAAATAAAATAACATAAAGGACAATTTAAAGAGACATTGTTAACAATTATATATATATATATATATATATATACTAGCTTATTCTCTCCCGCTTCGCTGGGCTCAATATTAATTTGAATGTGAGCTTAGGTTGCTATGGTAACTTTTCTCATATTACCCGTTGTCATCGTAACCTTTGCTATAGTTAGTCTTACTCCCGCGTTAAGTGTATAGCTCCTACAGGTTTAAAACTTGGCGAAATGCAAGAAGTTGATATCCATTGGGATAGAAAATCCGTAAAATCCGTTCTTAGTGGACGTCTAAATCAAAAAAGACGTAACTATGTAAAATTTTAAGTTAAACGGACAAATAGTTTCGGAATTTTGTGATGAGTCAGTGAGTGGTAAATCGCTTATATATTATGTAATATATTTTAATCACGTTCTTCAGTTTTGTATTAGATATAGTTGAAAAAGTATCATAGATTCTTAATAATTTGTTGTTAGATCTAAAATCCAAGTTATAATTGGATACTTTTTGGATTGGATTAGTTTTATTGAAATGATATTATGTTTTTGTTATATCATGTAAGTTAAGTCCAAGATTTATTTACTTACGGATGTTGTGGGTGTTATTTTTGTTATGAGTTTCTTTCACGCAGAGATGTAGCAAGTTTGACATAAGTATTGTAAGCTTGTTACCCGCTGAGTAAGCTTGATTTTAGGAGGATATAAACGTGAAAGTTTATTGGTTCTTGCTTAATATTAAAACGAAACATTCTATATTAATATTTTTATATGCAAGGAAAAATTTAACTACTTTTAATTTCTAAATTTAATACTGAAAGAAACATAATTATTTAATATAAAAAAGATAACTTGATATTGATTTAAATAACATGAATAACTTAAACTTTTTAAGATTTAAGCTTTAAAGATATAAATAAACTTTAATGAGAATAAAAAAGTTTTAAATATTTATGTATTGAATTTCATTTTTTATCAACATTTTACACCACAATATTGTGACACACGCTGTATTCTTTTGAGTAAATTATTGTACTAATATTTTTTGGTATTCTTAACGATGCAATAGATTTTTATAAAGAACTTACTTCAAAAAGCATTTTGACTACGACTTTGAAGAAATAAATAGCTGTAACTAATGATTTAGTCGATGTAAACTGAAGTCAATAACTGAAATATCTTTAAGAAATGCAGATAGAGACGATTATCTAATATTTTAACAGAGCTGGATGACAGAGCAGCGTTACTATGGAGGTGCATCCAAAATACTTTTACCAGATCCAAATTTACAAGACCCACTATACTCCGAATCAAACATAAGTTGCTTAATAACACAATACAAGAAATAAATGAATATGGCATAACTGGTTCTGAACAGCAGTATAATTAACTAAACAGCATATTTACAAAAGTAAAAATACTTAACTTACATTACAAATGTCATTAAAAACATAAAATGCTGTTTCCGCCGCCATTACGCGTCCGCCATATTTAAATTTAATAGAACTTAAAACGACAGGTGACATTTTGCCAATTTTGGAGTTTCTGGTAAAAATATGCGAAACAAATTAGTCACGTAAGAACGATCACTTTTAAATTGTAACGACAATTTGGCATTCATTTGTTTTAATAAAAAAGCAAATAGGTGACAGATGGCCCTTTTACAATAAGTATTATATTTTTTTTATGTTTGGTATTTTTTAGAGTTTCGTAGTACACTAGAAACAGTCATACAATAGAATAGTAGTGCATATAACGAATTTTAAAGGAAAACTATCACAACTACATAGGGTTTACAAGTTAACGGGTAATAGTCTCTACCTTAAGATAAGTACCGTAAAATGGGGTGAATAGAAATCGCGGGGTTATTAGAAACAAAACTGAAAATTATATATTATTCTCTCTATTTTGTCTATTACCTGTTAACGTATAGTTATTTTTACTTCTAATAATACGGCAATATTTTTTCTTCATTCTGACAACTTCTAAACTTTTGGTAAGTTTAAGGACATAAAGAAAAAAGCGGTTAAAGTGGACGTCTGTGTACGAGTGATTTTTGACTGTGCAAAACTTTTAAAAAAACTCAAAGTTCTTCAGTGTTATCTCCTCGTCATTTTATATAATTGGATTGTTAATTTTCTCATCTTTTAGGAAAAAAAAGGTTAGCATTAATAATCAATCATTTTGTTTGTATTTTTTAGTAAAATCAGAACATCGACACTTTTTTCTGAATTTGAGGTAAATGGATACGCGTAGGGGGTGATTAGAAACGCCTTTAGGGTCAATAGACACGAAGAGAGAGGTTAATAGATACCAGTGAGGGGTTAATAGTAATGAGAGAGGGGTTTATAGACACATAATTTTTAGGGTTGTCAATATAATTATTATTTTTGGTTTTATCAATTTGATTTTTTTTATTTAAATTAAAAAATTCTGACACAATATTAATAAATTAAAATATTATGCAGACCTATTTCACAAAAATATAATGTATGATATACTAAATTTTACTTTTTATTTACATGGTTATTTAAATTCCCCACTATTGACTGTAACGTAAATTTTATAATTAATTCATGTAAGTTGAATTATAATGTTAATTATTCTGGGTTAGTTAATAATTGGTATTATTACACAATTTAAACAGGTACCCCACATTGCACTACATGCGCCATGCCGAGGATATACAAGCCGGATCCTCATGGTAAGAGGTATAAAAAATATTCCAAAGAAATCATTGAGCAGGCTGTTCGTGAATATAATGAAAGTAGCGGTTCATTGAATAGCATTGCTAAAAAGTTTGAAATCAACAAATCTGTCCTTTATAGACATACTATAAAAAATATGAAGACCCAGGGAGGGCAAACAGTGCTATCAAAAGAGACGGAACTGGCATTTATAAAGTATATTAATATATGTGCTGAATGGGGATACCCCCTGGAACTATATGACTTAAGGTTATTAGTTAAAAATTATTTGGACAAATTAGGCATTACCGAAAAAAGGTTTAAAGATAACATGCCTGGGCCAGACTTTGCCCGAAGTTTCTTGAAAAGGCACAGTGATAAGATATCACAGAGGGTATCACAAAATGAAAAAAAAAATAGAGCTGCGATCTCTTCAGAAACTATTAATGAGTATTTTGAACAATTAAGAAATTCAATTAGTGATGTTCCGATTGAAAATATCGTCAATTTAAACCAAGTCAAACCCAAACCATTTATTGTATTAAAACATCTCTATAATCTGAATTAACATTAGATTTAAATAAATTATATTGTTAACATAATTTCATTATGATTGAAAAATATAATTACTCATAGGTATCTACATTTGTAATAAATGTTGCCTGTGCCAGCCCTTGCGTTATTTCTCTAATTACCCCATTCTCGTATCTCTTGACCCCAGATTTCAGGGAAATAGAAATCACCTATATTTTCCTATTTTACAAATATTTCTCAACATTTCGGATATTTCAAGCACTGTTATTTGGTAAATTACAACGGGACTCACAACACAACACAATCTTTATTAACGGTATGCCTACAAAATATGAAAGAAAATCAGTGTTGAAGTTGAAATTTGTACCTATCCACCCCATTTTACGGTATACATTTTGTGCGCTTACATTGCATAGGCTGGATAAATCTTAGAAGATATGAACTATACTATTCTATATCTTAAAAAGACCTACAAAAATCCCGCGAATATGTATGACTCTCTATTTATCTATCTATACACGGCAACTACGGAACCCTACATTGCACGTGGTCCGGCACGCACTTGGTTGGGTTTATTTCGATAATCATACCTGAATACATAGATTTCTATCTAAGATAGTAATTCCAAAATAAATATAATTTATCTTCACACCAGAATATTTTTAACGTTAATTATGTCAGGTTATTCATACCTCTTATCTAAAACGCTTCGTTTTAATCTGAAGATTAGTTACGAGCCATAACTCATTCCAAACCATAAAAGGTACAACAATATGAGCCGAAAACGGATATCATTTTAAATCTATTGGCAAAAAATTGCAGAATATTTAAAGTCATTAACAATGTTGACCTTTACCACCTAAGTAATAAAGATCAGAGATATTCATAAAAGTACAAACAAAAGTTCCCACGAGTAGCGTGCGATGTAGAGTAACGACTTGAGCCACGCAACGTGAATTTTAAGACAAATTTTTATATTAGAATGCTTAACACTAATATCATTTTAAATTGTATCATAGTAACGTCAAATTGAGGTCAGTTTATGACCTATTAGAAATTACTAAACCTTTAAATTACCTTACATTTTATATGTTACATTAAATTTGAATGACTAACAAACATAATATAAAATAATGTCATAATAAAAAATACTCGTAAATAAATGAAAATTCTGTAATGAATCAGTGGCCCATAAAATTGCCAATCCTCTTCCATGTCACACTTCACAAGGTACCAGACACATATATTGCCCAAAATTAAACGAAATTCAACATGAATTCGTTGAACAATATAACATTTTACATACCTTTATCATTTTTAACACCTCCAATTCAAATATATCTTGAAATAAGTAAAAAAAGATATAATATAATATATATTTATATACTACCGATTGTAAAGAAAACTACCGGTAAAATACTTATATATAGGTTTTAAATTTGACTTTAAAATATGTTAATACCATCTAATATTAACAAGAACACAGTGTTAAAGACAACTTGTCCGTAAAAGGATTGCGCTGGGACAAGATACAAATCTGTATATGAAATGTGTTTGACTGAAAGGGAGTTTATTTACATATGCCTCCCACTAACTAAACCATTTATGGGGGCATCTAGTTAATTTGGTATTTATATTCATTATTATAACATAAGTTTGTTTTAATAAAAGATGGTAGGTAGGATAGTAGTATTTATTTATTTTTATATTTTCCGCCTTAAACCAATACCTGTGGTCACTAGTGTACGTCAGATGGGTGTGTCCTATTTTTCATAACATATTTATCAAAATAAGCCTTCTGTGAAGACACTCTTTATCTTGAAATTAAGGCTACGAGGGTTCCAAACATGCGCTGATCTAAGAAAAACCACACAAAGAACTCAGTTAAGTATTTCTTTATTGTGATCACTGTTTCACAAACGTCAATGTTTAGTTAGCAATTTACTAACAACTAGAACCATCGCAATCGATTCGATAAGCCGGCCTCATTGTTAATTAATAGTAAAAAAGAATCCGTGCCTAGTAAGATGAAAAATCACCGCAAGCAGTACCCCTTCATAAATATACATAGTAGGTAAGATACTGTTAAAAGATCAGAGTGAAAAAAAAGACTATAATACATAAAATAATTAGAAATCATTCTGTCCGTGTGACTCAAATAGCTATGTGTAATATTATCTAAGGAGCTTTCTTTTTAATGACACGAATACCACAGTTTCAATACACTAACGACACGAACCAGTAAAATCCACTTACAAACTAATCTCATAAACATTGACACCGGCCGCGCCCAGCTATCAAGATATTATTTACCTTTTTGTACAACGCATCTAATATTCAATATTACTACTTTATTTATAATATATATGTTTATACAAACTTTGGTCTGATTTAGTTTAAAAGTTAAGTTGAACTTGCAACATTGTAGTGCTGAACGCGAAAATTTTTCGTCAAAAGCAGTTTAGGTCATTCACCCTATTACGCTAACTTTAAGTTGTAATGGACAATCTACTATGCCTTATCACATGCATTGTATTGCAATATATAAAAGTTATCTTATATCAAAGGAATAATTCACATTAAATGAATATATTAAAAAAAACATTATAGTACGAAATGGAATATCTTTGTTTTAGCCGAAGACGATTATTTAATCGCGTAATGACGCGATAGTTCAGTTTGTTAGTTCGGCACCAGCTTTCAATGGTCGCAGGTTCGAATTCCAGTCGTTAATGAATGTTTTATTTACATTTATTTAATTTAACGTCATTGTGAGTTGTATAATGAAACATCTTTATCGTATCCAGTTAAATTGTAAAGGCGGTCTGTTTACACTTCACACAATGCGTATAAACCAACCTTTTAGAACATCCGGGTCAACATGTACCATAATGAAATAAAAAGGTAGTCTAAAACCAAGGCACAGGTAATAAAAAGTAATATATAAAAATATATATATTATTTTGTTTGTTATTTTTCTTTATTTGTAGGATGTCAGTGTCTGTTTAGAGAAGCGATTATGAGTTGGTTCGTGTATCCATATTGTTTATAGATTTTATTGAAATATTGTATGTTAACAGCTTATTCTAAACTTTATAAATTAAATTGAATTAATCAATCAAAGTCAATATATGACTCACACAATAACCTAAAGTAATTAATGAATATAAAAATGTCATGAGAAATGTTTCCACAAGTTCTCTTAAAGAATAGGAACCAAGAAAATGTTACTGGACTAATGTAACAATCAATAAAAGATACTTCGTTATTTATAAACATATGTTAAATAACATTAAGGACGTATATAAATGTTATTTTAGTGTCATGTTATCAATCATCAATAGACACATATCACGGATCAAATATATTAACATTTTAATTAAATCAGCGTCCACGCTACCTTAAGAGGCAGGCGTGAAATTTACGATAATGGCTCCATTAACAACTTTTCTATCTTGTCACAGTTTTCCGTTCTCACAAACGTGTTTAATAGAAAATTATATGAAAACTCGTAGTGAAAATGAGCACTAGGAGCTCATACGCCCCTCGACTATTGGAACTTTATTTAATAATCAGTTTTCATTTTAATTGATACCGACATTTAATTACAGCTTATGTTCGATTTATCTATAAAATATCATTATTAGATCTTTACATTTACTTAAACCTAGATGTGCTCATGACTTCATTCGCTCGGAATATGTCTTTTAAAATAACATTAATCTAAGTTACTCCTCATAACATCAGCCATCCGCCAATGAAAGTTCTGTTAAAATTGGTCCAGTCGTTACAGATTAGCCTGAACAAACGAACAGAGAAATGGAAAAAAAAAGATTACTTCTCTATGTAAGTACAACATATATTGTATATGTAGTAAAAATATGTTATTCTGAATATTAATAATAAATTGATGTGTCTGTTTGTAACACATCAATCTAATTCATACGTATAGATAACTTTATTTCATTTAAGATGAAAAATTTCGTTTTATTCGTTAATACATGTTCATACTTCAACTGCTAAAATAATAATTAAAACATAACAAAATTACTGATTTGAATCAGAGGAAATTTCAAGAACATCGTTTAAGACGTGCTTATCTCGTTCTTATTTTTATTAATCATCGAACGTAAATATTGTATTTCTAGAATGGATTGAGAAAAATATTTCTTATTTTCTGGGAATCACATTTAGAACAAAATATATTGTTTATACTACTATTCCTTATAACATTAGTATTGATATAATCCTATGTATGCTATCTTTATTCCATTCAAATTAACTGTTTAATAAAACGATTAATAATGTGCCCACTTCAAAATGTACTTATCCTTACACATATTAATCAAACAGAAGTGTTTAGCAAATATTTAATGCCTATTTTGACTATAAGGTTACATTCTCGACTTCTGAATTGTAATACTTCAGGACAATATCGCAATGAATAATAGATAATGTTTATATTACTACTAAATATTGAATACCAATGCGTTTATGTTTTATCACTATCAATATCCGACGTAGAAGATATCTAAGGTTGCTTTCAATATATACAAATACATACATACACACACACATACATACACACACACATGCATACATACATTTATACATATACACACACATACATATATACATTCATACATACATATTTTCATACATTGTAAATAGAAGAGATTTCTTCTCGTTATGAATAAAAAAATAAGTAAGTAATTCATACAAGTTTAGTGCAACAAAGTTGTGCAACGTGAAACTCTAATTAAGGATTCATCGTCATCTTTCTATCAAGTACCCGATAGGTCTTGCACAATTTGCAAACTACTAAAGAACGAGTATCCAGATTACTTGAACTATGTTTATAAGAACACTCTTCACAGCCGCGTCTCAACTAACTTGGTTTGGTGTCCTTTCCTTTTTAATAACATTTCTTAACTAAAATTTAAAGATTAAATATTGCAGTTAAAATCCAAGTCTCTATTAAACATAAATTCAATGCCAATCCGTCCTTTATAGAAGAAGACACTTTAATTTCACCAATTAGCACATCCAAATGATTGTTATAAACAAATACATTATATTCTACTATTAAATTAGTAACATAAAAAATGGAGATCAAATTAAAACCGCCATTAACAAAGTAATACCAAGTCATCAAGTCCAAACATAACTCGTGGAACAGGTAATGCATCGACCGAACGGTAGCGCATTATATAAAAAAAAGTTGCGTATGACTAACAGTCCGTATATTGTATATAATTAACTCCTTTTATCTTATCTTTTATATCTTTAATCCTAATCCATTATTTAATTATCTTTATTTTAATTATTATATATTTGCTAATTGATTTTACAACTGATTGGTTTTTATTGATGTCGTAAAACTTTTCAATTCATTATACGTCTAGATTATTTATATAATAAAAAATATACATATTATTACCAAGATATTTATATCGTATTTATAATATGATATATTAATAGTATTTTGCGTAGACAAATTAAAATACTATTAAACTAAATTGTTATTAATTTATTTTATACTGTTTTTGATGTCATTACATGTAAATAGATTACTGTTGCTCTGATACAAATATACATAATTTTGAACTAAATAGTGTGTTTTAAACTTAAATAGAATAGAATATATAAAGTAATGAAATATCTCAGGTCAGCTCCGTCCATGCAATCCTCACCTATTCCCCGCTCTCCTTTTTTCTGACGGATTTAACGTAGAAAATATTTTTCCACATTTTCATACACAAGGTATTTCCATGTCATACATTCACTGCACTTCACTTTTACATTATAACACTGGACACTTAACTGGTAACAATATTTGACACGTCCGGGCCTTAACAACTCTGTGACAACACGACCGACCAAACTATCCGTTATTTTGTAATAATATAGTATATAAGCAATCCTTCACTCGGCTGAAGCATAATTTCCTTTATATGATATGAAATTCGTTGAATTATTGTATAAAGGGGCGCTATAAAGCGTTTGATGACCCTAAATGTCGCTGTACAACTGAGGCTTCAATGCAAAACTCACAGTTTCTCCTGCGCGAGCGCTGTCGGTATGCGACCTTGCATGTGTGGGTGTGTACGTACGAGCCAGCGAGCCAACACACGCGCGCCGTCACAGGCTGCACGGTTTTTGTCGATGTCCACGGGGCAAGTAACCTTAACATAAAAGTGTTGTAACTTTTGAAAGCCTGTTTAAAATGTGTTTGATACTTATCAATATAACGCCCGCATTTTCAATTGGATTCCAATTCGTAATTACAATATTATATCATAAGAAACTCCCATTTGCAATTGTAAGTATTATTTAAGAACTAAAGAATTATTTGTTAGTTTCAGATTCAGGTAAAGATAAGATTTATTTAACATAATTAAATTTGTTATACAAAAAAAATATCGAGTTGCAACGCTGTTACTTGACTGTGAAGTTTTTCTGAAAGCTGCTGGTCGATGTCCCGCTAGCAAGAGTCAAGCTCGGTGCTCTCTCCCTCTCCGACAATCTACAACGCTAAGGTTAAAAAGAGATAGACATAGTTTTATTTGTTCGTGTAAATTTGCAGAACTTCGAGTGGCTTTACTGAGGAATTATTAAAGATCAAAATGACGGTCGTGTAGGTAAAAACCGGCTCATTTGGAGAGGTTTACAAAACTTGAAGTTGTTTTATAGAAAAATGTACACTTTTAATGGTCGGTTAAACGGTGGTACCGTATCATTTGTTACAGATAGTAGACATTTCTTGTATCTCGATACAAATTTATTTAGATCAGTTTAGTTATTTCTATTACCTTTTATCTTTATTTCAATTAATATCTTGTCTTTAATACATATTTATTTTACTATTTCTTTCTTACAGTATAAATTATATAAATAAATATATTTATGTGTCCACTAACATTTCCCGCCACAGTAACGTGTCACAGGAAGCTTTCAATTTGTTAAACTGTGATTTAAATTAAACCACTTGCAAGTTAAATTTAACTGTAAGTGTAACTGGAGTTTAATCGTGTATTAGCCACTTAAATATAATTAAGCGATTCAACACACAAACGATATTCATAAACAAAAATATATGAAAAGTTAAATTAAATCTAAAACACCTATTATTAAAGATACTTTGCGTAAAATATATTTTTTCAAGCAGGCTACTTTCGATGAATAATAAAATGGTAGGGACATTCTTTATCGCCTATCCCACTTCCTTATCCCATTTTTGTGCAGGTGAGAGCGAGACGGATGCTGGAGGAAGTACGGTCTTATCGTTCATTCCGAGAATAACTTTCCCATAGATTGTGATGTCGGATATGTATGGAATGCAAAAAGTGTGTTACTCATCTTCGTATTTCTAAGCCCTTAACCCTTTGATGTGTTTCGCCGAAGCGTTTAAACTCTATCCGGACCTTCAATTATTATTAATTGGTCACATATTTCAATTATTTCTTATAAAGATTCAAACTTAACAAGCTAATTAAGATTATAAATTATTTGACGTCTACGTTACATTCCTTTTTTTTTTTAAATATTTCATTAATTACAAACAACCGTTGGTCGAAGTGTGTTTTGGTATCTTATCATTAAATTTCGTTTTCTAATCGCCTTCATTACTTGAACTTTAACGAAGTGTTATCGCGAAAATAAAGCACACACTCACGTAAAAATTACACTTAACATAACACATCCGGAGTGTAGTGTAGTGCGTGATGATCTTTAACAACTACGACGACGCGATCAAATTTAATTATTATATTGGAATTAGAAGTTATATTCACTGATCATTATTTTATTATTATGGGTACTTTTATTTTATAATCTTAAGAAGCTATTCAAACAGGTATCTGAAGCTGCGTTACGATTCATCGTATCGTGGGTACAAAAAGGAACCAGACGTCACCTGAATTCGACCTAATTAAAACATTCCTCATCGGTTATCCCACCATATATATATATATATATATATATATATATATATATATATATATATGGTGGGATATATATACAGTTTGATATATATACAATTTAATTAAATTAATTACAATTTATTTCATCGTTTGATAATTTGTTGTGTGATCAAATGTTTTTAAAATTATAAACTTTAATAAGGTTTAATTTTTTGTTTTTTTTTTTTTATATATATTACTTTTTTAGGCAATTTTCGTTCTAGAATTTCGTAATATTTTCATTCATCTTTAAGAAATTTTTAAGGTTGACAAAAAAATGAAAAAATACTCAATTTAGTATATGTTTTTATAAAAAAAAACAAAGTTAAAATTTTGTTTTGTATATAAAATATAAAAAATATGTAAGCAAAAAGCTGCCACTGGGCGCTGATGTCTTTTATATGGGGCGTAGAGAATTTATTTTCTCACGGAGCGATGGTAATCTAGTATTATTCACGCAAGACCTTCTGGTAATTTAGGTAATACCATAGAAATGCATTAACTATACCATACCATATACCCATGCCATATACATCTTCAAGGTGTGGGACGGCTGCTCTTGTTTGCAGCGAACTGTTGTATAATAATAGGAAATATATTTCTTTCATTTATATATATTTTATGCTTTATTTTTATTTTCTATATAATTTTATTCATCCGCTTAAAGGAATACGAACAATAAGAATTACATAACTGTAATGGGGAAAAATTGTTTTATTTAAGAAATATTTATCTGAACAAACATACATAATAATAGATATATATGTATATACGTACCTATACATATATATGTATATAAAAAATTTACTTAACGATTCCGATTCAAATTACACATTTAATATAACAAAATTTGATTCTTCTACATACATTATATTACAAATCAATAATATATTGAAATATTAACCATTACTCCATATTGTAATTAGCGTTCGTTTCTCTGTTCATCTATCACATCACACGCTGGAGGCTATTACGATTTAACCGAATGTATCAATGCCAAAAGATGTTTAAACATAAATACTTGAATTTTGTTTTTGTTAAGTATAATATATATAGATATATAGTCCAAAAAATATAGAAAAAACCGCTAAATAAGGGACTCAGACGCCACAACCAACCGAGAGGAAGGATGATCTTGTGATCTCAATCAACTTACAAAACATAGAAACTTCACATGAACGTCATGCACTGCAACGGTCGAGCCAGCCCGCATGCGAGCTCAATGACTATACTATACTCTACCTCCAAAAACTATATATATTATAAATTATAAAAGATAAGATAATGAATAATAATAATTATTGAGCGAAGCGAACGAAGTGAGCGGAGCGTTTTACTGGAGACTTTTTACATTCTTTGTCACGAATTGGCTCGAAAACTACTTGACGGAAAATTATGAAACTTTGCAATCAAAAAGACACACATTAGGTGATGGTTCTTATAAAAAAAAATTTGAAAAATATCCTCAAAAAAAAATTTTTTTTTTTTATGTCATGTCAAAAAACTGTTATCCCATTGAAGTAAATGGGAAACGATGAGTCAATACACTGGGCTCGCTTCGCTCAATATGCAAACGGCACCCAAGATTTCGCGAGCGCAGCGAGTCGAAATTGAGGGTTTGTTGGCGCCCCTAGTAATAAGTATAACGAACCACACCATTAAATATAAACAGAGCGTGTTGAATTTAGCGCGCGTTAAGTCAAAGTATCCAAATAAAGGATACCATGTAATTACAATGCACCGGCTTAAAGTAATAAATACACCGTCTTCATTAGCTAGGCAAACATTTTTAAGCCGGTCAGCACCGGCTAGAACCGGTTAAATGTAGATTAAACTAAAACGAAAATCTAGATAGGTATTGAAGTTCGTATTTTCTACTATTTCCTATTTTATTAAACTAATAATGTAGACATTCAAGTATTATTTTCATCTGTTCTTATTTAACTACAACATTTGGACTGTCAAAGATCGCGAGCGATAAGACCGGCCCGGCCGCCTTTGCACGAATTTCTTGTTAATTTACCTGATATTTTGCAACATTTTTATTTGCAAACTTTCAAATAGATTAACATATAAATTATTTATTAATCTATATAATAAATAAAATAAAATAAAAATAAAAAGCCTTTTATTTCTTGCTAGACAATACAGTTTTACAATTTAAAACAAAAAATAGTGTGCATGCATTAATCGATTTAAAAGTTAGTGTTTTTATTATTGTATATATTTATATATTTTTGTTGCAATTTTATAGTTGCAAGAACCCCTCTCAGCGGAAGGTAAAGGCCTCCTCCAGAGATGACCACTGTTGTCTATCTTTTGCTACTCGCATCCAGTGGGCGCCTGCTATTTTTACAACGTCGTCTACCCAGCGCGTACTTGGCCTTCCCCTTTTACTGTGGCCCGATGGTCCTAGCCATGACGTTGTCATTGTAGTCCAGCGATCGTCGGTAAGTCTACCTATATGTCCAGCCCATCGCCATTTTAGCTTCTGTGAGTAACTGAGCGCGTCGATAACTTTAGTTTTCTGTCTTATGGCAGTATGACGGATTTTTTGTATTTTTTTTTATTTTAAGGATGCTTCTCTCCATACTTCTTTGACAAGTTACGATTTTATTTTTTAAATTCTTTGTAAATTTCCAAGTTTGACAGGCGTAGGTTAGTGAGGGAAGTAGGCAGGTGTTCATGACTCTGCTTTTCAACTTTATGGACATGTCGCTTTTTAAGATTTCTTTTAGGTTCCAAAACTTCCTCCAGGTGATGTTGACCCTTCTCTCTACTTCTAGTTCATTGTTGTGTTGGTTGAATGAAATTTGTTTTCCTAGATAAATGTAGGTTTCAACATACGTTAGAAGTTGGTTTCTGAGATATATAGGTGTTTTAATATGATTCGTCATGACATTTGTTTTATCAAGGTTGATTTCCAAGCCTACTTTACGACTTTCTTCATGTAGAGAGTTTATCATCAGTTGTAGTTGAGCTGGGCTTTCTGATAACAGAACTATATCATCCGCAAATCTGAGATGACTCAGATAACGTCCGTTTATGGTTATGCCGACTTTCTCCCAGTTTATTTTGCGGATGATGTACTCTAGCACGGCTATGAAGATTGTTGGAGAGATTGGGTCTCCTTGTCTTACACCTCTTTTTATTTGTATGGGTGGCCCAGTGGTTTCCAGTTTCACTCTGCTGATACTATTGTCGTAGATGTTTTTTAGAACTTGGATGTATTCCAATGCCACTTCTTGAGATAGTAGAGCTTCCCAGATCGATGAGTGAAATAGAGTGTCGAAGGCTTTTTGATAGTCAATAAAAGCTGTATAGAGTGGTCTGTTGAACTCTTGGTATTTTTCTATAATCATCTCGAGCGAGTGAATATGATCGACTGTGGAAAAACCTCGTCGGAAGCCTGCCTGTTCTATAGGTTGGAATTTTTCTGTGGTTTCTTTAATTCTTTTCTCTAAAATTGAAGAAAAAAGTTTGTATAGTGATGGTAGCAAGCTTATCGGCCTGTAATTGCTAATGTTGTCTGGATCTCCTTTTTTGTAGAGCAGAATGATTTCCGACTCCGACCATTGGCGTGGAGCGTTTGTACAGGTAAGTATCATGTTATAGAGTCGGGTAAGCGGTTTGATAAGACACGTAAATCCTGATTTTAAGGCTTCGTTTGTGATTCTGTCAGGTCCTGGGCTTTTATCTCTTTTCAGTGCTTTAATTCCTTGGGCTACTTCATCTTCGGTAATAATAGCTTTCTTCCCATCTCTATTACTAATCGGTAATTTATATGCTGATTGATTTGGCGAACTATAGAGTTTTTTGTAAAAATCTGTTGCTATTTTGAGTATTTCTGTTCTATTTTGAGTACTTTCAGTTTTGCTTTTTAACTCTTCAATCCATGATTTATGTGTTGTTAATTCCTTGTATGCTTTCTTTAAGCTACCTGTGGCCTGAAGACACTTTTTAATAGTTTGTGTGCGGTGCACCTTATAGTCATGGTAAATTCGTTTACTTACAAGTTTATAAAGAGCTTTTAATTCTAATCTATACTTATAATAAATCTGTAGAGAGGTCAATTCTGTACATGAAATATATTTACAAAATAAGTAGCAGGGGGTGATTAGTGTTCGATACTGATGCCAAAAATGCAGTTAAAAAAATTTTTGTCTGTCTGTCTGTCTGTCTGTCTGTTTGTATGTTATTTATAGAAAAAAAAACTACTCGACGGATTTTAACGAAACTTAGTACAATTATTCTTTATACTCCTGGGCAGGTAATAGTATACTTTTCATCACACTACAATGAATAGGAGCAGAGCAGTGAAAGGAAATGTTGAGAAAATGGGAGAAGTTGCTTGATTTTTTAAGCTTCCGTCGCGTGTGCAGCCTTAATGGTTAGAGCTACATAGAAACTATGTATAACGGAAATATTCTACATAAAAATACACGAAAAATATTCCAAGACAGCATATATCTACCTTTTATAGTTAACTCACAATAACACGCATAACTCTCGATAGCTTAGCAGTTCGGAGATTTCTTATTATATTTGTTTACTTTTACGTTTATAAAACCAATAATGCTCACCATCATTCCTAATTAAAAAAAAATAAACATTAGCACCAATTCAATAAAAAAAGAATCATTGAAATCGGTATAGAAACACCAAACTTATACTTACTTACATGAAATACGCCAACAAGACATCGCGCGTGAATAGTGAATCAAGCTATAAGGATTATTTTTGCGTAACGGTTGCCGCGCTCGACGGGGCTCGCGGCGGCAGAGTATAAAAGGGGCGGGAGGCGAGCGCAAGCGTCATTCAATATTTGGCTGTTGATGCGTTCAGAGTGTTGAACTTTATTGACAGACAATAATTGTTATTTTATAAACCGTGCTTATCAGCGCGACTTTTTGTCTTTAAATAGTTTATTTTAATTTCTTTTGTTGTTATTTTCTAAATTAGTTTTAGTTTTGTTTAAATTCTTAACTATTAATAGTTCCTATTTTATTTCTTTTTAAGTAGATTTAGATTCGATTTTTAGATTAGATAATAGATAGATAGATTAGATTATTGTTAGATTTTTAGTTACTGATAGGTTAGTTTTGGGCATTTTATGTTTAGTTTTTTTTGTATTGAGTAGATAAAAGCGTAGGTAGGTACTTTTATTAATTATAGTATTCATAGGTATTTTTTATTTATTTTTAAGTGAAGTAGGTATAGGTAGATATTGCCTACTATCTACCTATACTGCACACGTGTTTTAGCTTTATTTTCATTTCTTTTTTTTTTGTACCTAAGTTGTAGGTAGGTAGGTACATATTTCTTAGTTTAATTCTATTAGAATATTAGGTATTTAAGTTTAAATAGGCACTTAGATTTATATTTTTTTATTATATAGCAGCTGTACTTAGAACATCTAAGGTTTTTTTTTGTATTAGCATAGGTACTTTGATTAATTACAGTAGTTGTAGGTATTTCTTATTATTCATTTTTAAGTGAAGTAGGTAAGTGTAGATAGTATTGCACACGCATTAAGTATAGCTTTATTTTCATTTTTTATTCTTTTGTAATTTGTAGGTACCTACGTACATATTTATAATTCGATTAGAATATTATTTTAGTTTTAATAGGCACTTAGATTTATATTCTATTTATTATATTACTTAGCTATAGTTAGGACCTCTGACGTAAGTTTTTTGTTGGGTAACTAAATAGAATTTAAGTTACCGTCGATTAAAAATAAAATAAACGATGCCACCTAAAAAACGACCATCTTTATCTCGAACTTCGAGTCAAGCTAGGAGAATGAGAATGACGCGTTCTCAAGAATCGGAAGAGGAAAGAGCACATCGGTTAAACTCTATGAGAGTTAGTGCCTCAACATCTCGAGCTAATGAAAGCTCTCCAGAAAGAGAGATGCGATTAGCAGCTGAAAGAGCGAGACGAGCTACAACACGGGCTTCTCAAAGCTCTTCTCAACGAGAGCTAAGGCGTTCCATTGACCGGGAACAACATGCGTTATCCCGAGAAGCTGAAACTGCTTTACAACGAGAATTGCGACTCACAGCTGACCGCGAACGGCATACATTATCTCGCGAGTCTGAAACCTTCACTGAGAGGGAATTACGGCTTACAGCTGACCGCGAACGTCATATTTTATCTCGCGAGTCCGAAACCTTCACTGAGAGGGAATTACGGCTTACAGCTGACCACGAACGTCATATTTTATCTCGCGAGTCCGAAACCTTCACTGAGAGGGAATTACGGCTTACAGCTGATCGCGAACGTCATATTTTGTCTCGAGAATCTGAAACTTTTACTCAATATCAAGACCGTTTGACAAATGATAGGGCGCACCATAACATGATTCGATCTCTTGAAGATGAACATGAGCATGAACAACGACTAGAGTCGGGACGCGATTATTACAATTCTTTGAGACAAGAACAATTGATTACTTTATCTAATGAAAGATTAAGAATTGAAAATATTCGGTCGCTTGAAACAGAAGAACAGCGAGAGGCCCATCTTACTGCAGATAGATTTCGACATGGTCTTAATGACTTAGATATACACGTGGTAGATCAATCTACAAATTCGGTGGCGTGGTCCGATAAATATAAAAGTGGGTTTGCTTATAACCTCACAATTGATTACAGATCATCTTCTGAAATAGGCGATATGAACGTAGTATGTTCCTTTTGTAATGCTTCGAAGTGGAGGAAGGAGTCTGCTGGTTTCTGTTGTTCTGGAGGTAAAATAAATTTGCCTTCGTTCGAAGACCCACCGGAACCTTTAAAATCACTACTTTTAGGGGAACATTTGCAATCCAAACAGTTTTTAGATAATATTCGCACTTATAATAGTGCATTCCAAATGACATCCTTTGGTGCTAAACAAATCTCAGAAGGCCCTTTCATGCCTACTTTTAAGGTACAAGGTCAGGTTTACCATTTGATAGGGTCCCTTTTGCCTGAAGAACAACCTAAATTTCTTCAAATATATTTTGTATCCGATTACAACGAACAGTCGAATATAAGAAATCAATATTTTCCGAATTTAAATACTGAACTCATTTCACAACTTCAGAACATGTTACATCAGGTTAATTCGTACATATGCAGTTTTAAATCGGCATTAGAAGCCCTTTCTCAAGATGGTAATAACAATTATAAAATTGTTATAAATGCCGATAAGCGTCCAACTCAGGAACACCCTGGGCGTCATAACGTTCCATCCACGAATGAAGTTGCTGTAGTACTGGTCGACCCGGAATGTGATAGGCGTGATATCGTTATACGTTCGTACGTTAGAGACAATCGTTTGCAACGTATTTTCGAAACCCACAGGGCTTACGACAGTTTGCAATATCCTATGATATACTGTCGAGGGGAAGATGGTTATAATTTCGCTGTATACCAAACCGATCCGCGCACAGGCGCACCTAATTATAATAAAAAGGTGTCATGCCTTCAATTTTATTGTTACCACCTGCAAGTGAGACGGAATAGATTGGTATACTTTCAACGTTTTCGTGGCTTATTTAATCAGTTTATTGTTGACATGTACGCAAAAATTGAAACCGAAAGATTAGTTTATATACGATCTAATCAAAGGCAGCTGCGCGCTGAAGAATACGTGCACCTTCGCGATGCCATGCAGCAAGATAACGATACTGTGAATATGGGTCGTTTAGTTATTTTACCCTCTTCTTTTACTGGTGGTCCACGCTACATGCATGAACGTACTCAAGACGCTTTTTGTTACGTAAGAAAATATGGACGTCCCGACTTATTTGTTACTGTAACTACCAATCCCAAGTGGGATGAAATCACTCGGGAGCTTCTTGAGGGTCAGGCACCGCATGACCGCCATGATATTATTGCAAGAGTGTTTCATTTAAAATTAAAATCAATGATAGATCTTCTTACCAAAGATAACATTTTTGGAGAAGTATTGTGTTATATGTATAGTGTTGAGTGGCAAAAACGCGGCTTACCTCACGCACATATCTTGCTTTGGTTAAAAGATAAGGTTCGACCTAATGATGTAGACAGATTAATCAGTGCTGAAATTCCAGATCCGACTGCAGATCCCCTGTTATACGACATTGTTAAAACTCATATGATACATGGTCCATGTGGTGCATTTAACGCAAATGCTCCTTGCATGCAAGACGGTCGTTGCACTAAAAAGTATCCAAAAGCATTAGTGGATGAAACTGTAACAGGACATGATGGATACCCATTATATCGTCGCCGTTCAAGAGACAATGGTGGTTTTACTGTTGAAAAGCGAATGTCTGGACAACAGGTTACTTTAGATAATAGGTGGGTCGTTCCGTATTCGCCTGTATTGTCCAGAGCATTTCAAGCTCACATAAATGTAGAAATGTGTAATAGTGTAGAGTCAATTAAATATATTTGTAAGTACATTAACAAGGGCAGTGACCAAGCTACGTTTGCGTTAAGAAATGAACATGATGAAGTTACTAGATTTCAGTCAGGCAGATATATCAGCTCTTCAGAAGCTGTGTGGCGGATCTTAAGTTTTAATATTCACGAAAGATATCCACCTGTGACCCATCTGGATGTTCATCTGGAAGGCGGTCAACGTATATATTTTAACGCCGAAAATGTTACAGAACGATTAGAGAACCCTAGACAAACAACTTTATTGGCATTCTTTCGACTTTGCCAAACTGATAATTTCGCAAAGTCTCTTTTGTATGAAGAAGTTCCATCGTATTATACCTACGATAAACAACGAGGTGTCTTTAACCGTAGACGCCGAGGCAGGCCTGTAGATGGCGAGACAGGTATTTTCAAAGAACATGTTCTTGGTAGAATGTATACTGTTCATCCTAACAACGCAGAGTGTTTTTATTTGAGATTATTATTACATACAGTGCGAGGACCAACATCATTTATAGATTTGAGAAAAGTAGACGATGTTGTTTATCCAACTTATCATGCAGCTTGCCAAGCGCGTCATTTGCTTGAAAATGATCAACATTGGGATGACGCTTTAGCAGAATCCTGTGTTAGTGATAATCCACGACGGTTACGCCATTTATTTGTAACATTACTCACATTTTGTAATTTATCTGATCCTGTCCAATTATGGGAAAAATATAAAGAAAAATTTGCAGAAGACTTTCTTCGGAATTTATCTCACAATAATGAAGGCGCAACTAATGATAATTTTCGAGATCTGGCTATAAATCAGTGCTTATTAGCTCTTCAGGAAGACTTAACAGCAGTAGGCGGTAAATCACTTTGTGAATATGGTTTGCCAACGCCAACCTCAGTCGGAGAGGTTACCAATAGGGAATATTCCGCAGAGATTGGTTACAACCCAATGGAACTGCTGGTAACATTAGAAAACGGTGTCCCAATGATGACTGCAGAACAACGCTTAGTCTATGATCGCGTGTGCGAGAGTGTGCAGAATAATTTAGGAACAATATGGTTTTTAGATGCACCTGGAGGAACTGGGAAAACTTTTTTGACTAAATTAATATTAGCTTATGTTCGAAATCAGCGTAAAATCGCTCTTGCCGTGGCTTCATCAGGTATAGCTGCAACATTGCTACCAGGAGGTAAGACTGCTCACACTATGTTTAAAATACCAATTAATTTAGATCGCACGGAAAGTCCAACCTGTAGTATTTCAAGAAATAGCGACAAAGCTAAGGTATTGCGTGAGTGTAATTTAATCGTATGGGATAAATGTACGATGGCCCATCGAAAAGGAGTAGAAGCAGTAGACAGAACTCTAAGGGACATAAGACAAAATGATCGACCAATGGGCGGTATTACGGTTTTATTTTGTGGTGATTTCCGACAAACCTTACCGGTAATACCACGGGGAACCCGAGCTGATGAGATTAGGGCTTGCCTGAAAAGCTCTTATTTGTGGCGTGATATACAATCGGTGCATTTGACTATAAATATGCGAGTGAGAACTGGAGACAACGCAGATAATCGTGAATTTTCTGATACATTATTGAAGATTGGTGAAGGTACCTATCCACAACTACACCAAGGAAAACTTATTCTGACACCTGAGTTATGTTGTATAGTGCAATCCCAACAACATCTTATATCTTCGGTTTACGGTGACATAACAATTATATTAAATAGGGACAATTCTTGGCTTTGCGAAAGGTCCATTTTGACTCCTCGCAATGACCAGGCATCTGAAATTAATAATAAAATACTGTCTAATATACAGGGAGAAAGCAAAGTTTATAGTTCAATAAATAGAATGGTTGATGAACAAGAAGCCACTAATTACCCGATAGAATTTTTAAATTCTTTAAGTATGCCTGGACTACCTTCTCATATAATTTGTTTAAAAATTGGCATACCGATAATTCTGCTCCGAAATTTAAGACCACCTCAACTTTGCAATGGAACTCGGCTAAAAGTAACCCAGTTGCAACAAAATGTAATCGAGGCTCAAATTTTAACAGGTTGCGGTGCAGGAGAAACTGTCTTTATTCCCAGAATTCCCATAATACCAAATAATTTTCCATTCCAATTTAAAAGAACGCAATTCCCAGTATCGGTGTGCTATGCCATGACTATCAATAAAGCTCAAGGGCAGACTTTTCGTGTTGCTGGAGTAGATCTCGGTGTTAGCTGTTTCTCGCATGGTCAATTATACGTCGCTCTTTCCCGGGTTAGCAATTCTAGGAATCTTTACGTTCACGTGCCGGACGGGTCGACTCTTAACATAGTCTACCCAGAAGCTTTGCGCTGAAACATTTTAATTTGATCTAAAAATATTAGCAATATATTATCTTAATAAAAAACAAGGAGTTACACGCTGACCGAGTCGTGGGTATAGCGTGGGTATATTATAATATTCTGCGGTTACTTATATTTTTCAACAGTTTTGTGGATTGGCATATTATATTACTATTGCCCTTCTAAAATACGAAAGTGAATCTGCCTGTTACGTCAAAACTATGAGGGAGGACATCTGCTAATTTTTTTTCGAAAAACGACGGAAACGCGGACGAAGTCGCGGGCAAAAGCTAGTAAATAAATAATTTCTAAATAATTTCATCGAGAAACTCCTACTAACAAAACGGTTATACGTTATTGTTTTTATAATTATATACTTTCATATATATATTGTTTTTAATATAACCACGAAACCATTCAGAAGATTATCGATAACTCGCTTCAATATTTCGACAATCATACATACGAATATTTTATTACTAATATCCCTTTGTCTTATATAAATGACATTGCGTAACCGGACCGGTCCCGCACACACACATACACACACACACATAAACAATGAGCAGCAATTTGTAAACAGGACGCCATCTTGAAAAATTATGTCAGAACTTATAATTTGATACAAAATATAATATAGTTGTTATGGATTTTACTGATATTTAATAATTGGATAATATTCCAAAATGTTTAATATTTTATTCTTTAAAATTAAACATGCTTTTACAATGCATTTTCTTCAAAGGACTTTTATTAAAAATATCCGGTGTTATAGTAATATATCTATCATCTATCAGCCATACTATTTTAGTTAAACGAATTGTATTGATTTGAACTCATTTGACTGTTAAAATATTACTATATTTTTTAACTTGTTAGATAAAGCTCATATTTATCTTATATTATTCTTTCCTAACATCAAAATCTCTCTCAATATTTGCTTGAAATAAACATGAAAATATTTTGGTGAATACAGAATCTTATTGATTGATTTAAGTTTATTATTCTATACTAACAATGACCACTGCTTCGTTCGCGCGAAAAATGTTTTTTTAAGAGTTGCCTAATTTACTTATAACATTATCTAACTATTATCCGTAAGTAAAATCCTGTAAAATCGGTCCATCCATTTCAAAGATTAGCCGAAACAAACAAACAGAAAAAAATTTAAAGTAGTTTTTTAGGTAAATACCGAATATACTTTCATATGCATTTAGTGAAATGCTATTACTTTGGAAATACAAACAGACACTTGAATTTTATTTATATGTATAGATTGATAATTGAACTAAGTAGTTTTACAACCTATGTATTCTTAAATGAATATATTGTTTGTCAATGTCAGTGGCGGTGTGTCAGACGGCGCCATGGCCGCCGCAGCCGCCACAACCGCCATGCAGTGACCCAGTGCGGAGGTATTTACAATTTATCTAGATCTGTGTGTCACAAACTAGGATATTGTCTAATAGTTTCAGGATCATTCAAGACCTACATTATATTTAATATTAATTTTGAAACCTAACAACGTGGTTATTAATATTTTAACAGTTTTTTCAAATGGTTAATATTTTTTATAATGAACTATAGGAGGGCGTGACTGTCCGTTTCAAATCTTAGACTTGTAAAAACTGATTGTCTAACTAAGGTAACAGAGGTCTTTGAACCAGAAACACATAATTATATTATTGCCTGTTAGTCTATCCGTCTGCTGATAATATATCTTTCATTTCTATACTTTAAAAACTTGTGCTGATTCACACTATGTAAATTACGTTTGTTGGAATTCAAATGCAGATTTTTATATTATTCATAAGATTTTTTGAAATACCATTTTAAAAGCTTTCCAAGGATTTAAAAAAGACACAAGTTGAACATATTTTTTCACGTTATATCTATAAAACAAAGTATCTATTTTAAAATGACTGTAAAAATCCTGTACTACTAGTTACAGGCTATATAAAGTTTATCATATAGGTATTATTTCTTTACTATAAATTTTTTTTTAATTATGCAAGAAATAATGGTTTTTTATTTTTATTTGTCGAAATTTGTACATTAATTAAATTGTGTCATTATGTAAGATTCCGTACTTGGAAATACAAAGGTTAATTTGAAAATTTCTTAGCAATTTGTGAAAGAAGTCAGTCAACATGTACTAAATTGCACATGTACAAGATGACAAGAGGCAATTCTGTTAAAACGTGTAATTATTTCAACAACAGTTAGCAAGAAATTAGTTAAAAGAACGTCGTGTGTGGTAACAGACGAAGCATTTGTTACGTAACAGTAACAGCGTAACGTTCAGTTGTTACGAATGTATTGCCAGCTCTGTTACGATTGGATTTACATTTATTCCTCTCGGACCGACATGAACGCAATACATCCAATAAACGTCGTGTTTAATGATTATATTGTAATATATTCAGAGTCATCACCACATAATGATGTTGGACTTATCTTAATTGTAATTCAAAACATAAATAACACTCATTTAACTTTTTCTTTTTTAATCATAACTTTCGCATTCTCAACAACATTCTTGCGGGGCAATTTTATTATTGATCTAGTTATAGTGTCGTGATTATTAAACATATATTCACGTTATTATTTGATACTACCTGCGTCCACGTTTTAACCTAATTCACTCCTTATAACATCAGCTATCCGCCAGAGAAAGTCCCGTTTAAAATAGTCCAGCCGTTTCAGAGATTATACATTTAGTGATAGTGTTAGTGTTAATTAGGAATTACAAACCGACACTTCGGTTGTATTTATATATACCTATAGATGCATAACTCCCGACACGTTTGAAATTAAACATTTAAACAAAATTCTGAATTATTACCTTCAATATGTCCCTCATCTGAGGTTAAAAATATTTAAATTATTTACAATTACACTATGGAAAGGATCCTAAAAATATAATGTAATGCTTCACTTCACCCAACGACCCTTATCAATAGCTTCCTTAAAATACATTATAATGAGAAAATTAGTGGCCTTTTTAATTAAATGAATGCGTAAGACGTTTGATCGATCGTTGTTGAGTCGCCTGCGAAACTTTCTATTTATTTTTTTGTTATGATTTTATACACTTTAAAATTGCAGTTTCCTATAATTACATAAGGCCTAAGTTTATTATAACTATAGTAATATTAGTTTCTTATAACATCATATATGTGTTACGATAATATGATGTGTTATTTTTTGTATAAGTTTTAATTATAGTAAATCACATAATAAAATTAAGTTTTCGATAGCAACAGAGACCACGGTATATCTAAAGTCCTTGCGGAACTCTAAAACAGCTGTACGGCACAGCGACCATACATTTCTTGGGAGTTTTATTTTACTTTTTGAATCCTTTCTTTTGACGTCCAATTACAACGCGATCGTGGTTTAACGTCGCAATATTTCACCGGGACATATGTGCATCCATATCTCCTATATCAGGGGCCTATTAAATTCAATACACCGCATTTTATTTAACTTATACTCGGAACCAATGAAATAAATAGTTTACAAGCCATTGGAATTGTCATATTTTTAGATTTGATCATTAGGTAAATATAAGGAGATGCACGCAAGAGATATATCAAGAGACTTATCTACTACTGGCAAATGAAACAATGTAGTCATAGGGGGCGCCAGTGTTAATAAGTTTAAAAGTATATTTTGCATAATAAATGAAGAGATGTATAGAAAATCCGGCAATGGGTGCGCCGCTTTTGTTTTGACACACCTAGAACTATCGTTAAGCCCGCATGGATTGGTCCATCATGCCGTCTTGGAATAACAGATCCATTCTGATTCCAATTAGAACAACAATGAACAATAAGGACAACTAAACAAAGTTATTTCCAGCGTCGGGTGGTCGAAGCCGTCTCAAGAGGCGTCGCATTCAGTTAAACAACAACTTTTGTTCTTTTAAATCACTAAATTACACTATGTTACATTACCCGCTATATACAAATTACGATATAGAATTATGGATCTTATATAAAAGACGTAAAGACCGATTTTATTATAACAAAATATTTCTTAATACACGATGTGACACGTGTGATTGATGACGACCGCGCGATTGTTTCATAAAAAATGTACACGAAATTGAACCTTATTACTTAAAACTTGAAGTGTATGTCATAAAAATTACTTCACTATGGGATGCTTTCATTTTTTTTACTTTACGGTCGCTTGATTTCGATAGAGATAAAATATCTTTTGAATTCACTCGGGATGTAATAAATTGAACGGTAGTTAGTTTTGACGTAGCGGGTCAAGCAATTATGACCTGTATTGTTATCGTTTTAAATATCAAAATGTTTTAATACAATTTGTATAATAATTGTTAAAGTTATTACCCACGAGGGACGCCTGTGTTTTACTAGACCAAACATTACAATATAAATTAATATTTATGTTTGACATTATAATTTACATTTCATGGTATTTATAACTTTTTTATGGTTTCCATTATACGTAGGTGCAAGAATTAGGTATTAAATAATATATTTTTTATTATTTCTATACGTAATAAACATGTCAGAGGAATAACTGCTTATTAAGTTCATATCATAAATCCGAAATGTTATAAAAAACACACATATTATTTCGACTTGTGCAATTCTCAAGACTCAATGGGCCCTCATTACTGTTCCCTGTGGTTTAGAATTATGCATAGCACTAATTTACTCCTTTAAGGGTCTCGATTCACACAAATTGTAATCATGGTACGAAGACACATTGCTTTGATTTATTTTCGTAACAAATACATTCACAAAATAAAATTTCTAGTTATTTTCAAAGTTTAAACTATATAACCTCGCGTCCAATAATTTTAGTACTGTAGTAACAAATGTTTATACTTATACTATACTAGTAACGAGTCAATTAAACGATCTAGTCCGATGTTAAAATCAATTACACCTCTTTGTACATTCTAAATCCACAGATTGGTTCTCGTTCTGAACAAACAACAAGCAAATTATTTATGCCTTTCACAAACTGTCTCTCACGAGAGGAAAAGATCTCTAAGAGATAAGTAACGTTCTGTGTGTAATTGTTAATTTTACATAAATATAAATAAATTAAATAATATAATAACTTACCAGCTATTTGTCGTTTAAGGTCATTTATCTGAAATTATTAATTGAGCTTGCCTCGAGCACTTCCCGCGACTGCCTGCTCCAAGGTTGGTAGTTAAAACTAACTCGTGTAATAAATATTTTTTCTGTGGTATTTTTTATGAAATATAGGTAAATCTATACCTATTTAATCATATAGTAACGAGGCAAAACAACATTAAATATTTTTTCATAAAAATCATTAAACATTTTTTCATAAAATTTTTGTTTTATTTCTTAAAAGGACGGGTTTTGATGAATGTAGGTGTTTATCCGTTATTTCCCTGCTATATATATAATATAATTTTTAGTTTGAATAATATCCTCATTTCCACTGGAAATAGTTATAAATATATATTTATCTTTTTAGTAATACATTTTGAGTATCATTAAAATAAAAAGTGTCTAATTATATACCTAATGTATCAAAACACCATGCAACTTGCCCGCGGCAAAGGATATAGCTTCCTCCATTAGACCGCTTTCTACTATGTTGAGATATTTCATTCAATATAAACTACTTTCTATTGACACTTTTAATTTTGACAAATAAATTAAAATAATTTTAGCTTGCGTCAAAAAATAATTAAATACTATTGGTAAAATACTATCGAAAAAGGACAAATGCGAAAAAACAACGAATCACGATTAAAAGAAACAACGCGATCGCGTAATTAACCAATCACGTATTCCAAACGACGCTATCAACCCCTGTAAGATAGGTACATATTATATCGTGTATTTTTGTTTTTAATATTAATGGAACAAAAAAAGTTTAATAAAAAAACGACAGCTTGTTGGACTATTGCTTAGTGTATTATCTAGTCCACCAAAGGTTATGGGTCTGATTTCAACTCGAGACAGTTCTTGTTGATCCAATTGTTGTTTAGATTCTGAAGACAGAATTTCAGATTGTTCACATTAATCAAATCGGAAATTTGCTAAATTTGCTAAATTATTATCGAAATTACTCGGGATCCTTAATTATATTTTAAACATGGCGGAACTACAGCCTGAAAAACAAACATTGGGTAAAACAAATATAATAAAATGTAACACAGAAAATTAAATCAATTATCACAAATATGAAATATTATTTATAAGGAAACTAAGAAAAATTGTTGGAAACTATATATTCATAGAAATCACTAATTTTAATGGTTTGAGGTTAAATGAACCAGGTGCAAAACAAAAAAAAAATACAGTATTTTAAATGTCTTATATTTATTTACATAAAATAAAACAACTAAGTCTATTTGTACATTTTGTACCTTATAACCTAAAATAGAACTAGATATAGATAATAAAAAATTTAAAGCGGAAACCATCTTTGTGCTCCATCTAATCTTATAACTTCACCATTTAACATAGGATTCTCAACAATACTTGTCACTAAATGAGCAAACTCTGCTGGCTTGCCCAACCTCGAGGGGAACGGCGTCATGCGTTTGACGAATTCTATCATTTTTTCTGGTAAATATGTAACTAGGGGGGTTTCAAAGACACCTTAAACAAATAACAACATAATATAACATATATTATATATTTATAAAAATAAGTAAAGTAGTTAATTAAAACATACCTGGAGCAATAGTGACAACTCGTATACCTTGTGAGGCTAAATCCCTTGCTAGTGGTAACGTCATGCCTATGATAGCTGCGGTGGATGCGGCATACCCAGCTTGTCCAATATCCCCTTCATATGCTATAGTAGCCGCTGTGTTGACTATAACGCCTCTTTGACCATCCTCGGTTGGTGTGTTTTTTCCTATTAAACCAGCTGATAAGCGTATTGTGTTGAATGTGCCTAATGTATTTACCTGAAATTGATAGCATATTTATGATAAATACAAAAGTTAAAAATAAAATGCACAAAAATGTTTAAAGCTACTTTCTAGAAGGATATTTAAAATAAAATTATTGGTGAGTTCTATCAAGACATGTCAGTAGCTGCTGCACTATCAAATAAACAGAAAGAGATCTTGTGTTTTTATTAATGTAACACAAGCATATAATTTGATTTATAATCATTTAAGTTAGTTTAATTAAGTTATATTTTTTTAGTGAAGTTATATTTTGAATATAATTTGAGGTGAAATGAATATTTGTTTGCAAAATATTTTTAAAGAATTATTGTCTTAGCAACTTATTTATTTATTCAATAGGTATAATATTCATATAGGTAATAAGTAATAAAAACACACATTTATACATTTTTTGAAGTATTCCAATCCACATGCTATATCCTTGTTAAAGTTGTATACTTGGCAGGTCTGGGCGAAACCAGCACAATTCACTAATGTATCCAGTCTTCCAAACTTTGACTTTGCTAGTTCTAAAGCTTTCTTTACATCTTCTTCTGATGTAACCTGAAATGCACCATATTTATAATAGTAATTAAATTCTGTAAGTTATTTGTATAAAATAAATACTGAAAAAATTTATCGTTGAGATAAACCAAATTTATTCGTTCATGCTATTTTCATAACCAAAACTCTACTTACACAACCCACAGAGACCTGGGCGTCTTTACCAAGACTCTTAACGACTTCTTGTGCTCTTGTACCTTGAATATCAAGAATTATAACCCTCCCTCCATTCTGCACTAGTCTCTCCGCTGTTGCCTTGCCTAACCCCGAAGCTCCTCCAGTCACTAAACTCACCATTCCCTAAAATGAGGTTATATTTTTGTTTACATACACAAATGGTCGCTATTTATTTAAAGCTATTGAATTAAATCTTGCCTTTAACATTTTTTAAGAGTTTTTCTTTACAAGGTTCCTTAATTAGTTGTGTATTATCACAGAAATAATATTGAAATCCAAATTTACACTTCCTCTTGCAGGCACTACTAAAAGTCAAAGCTGTCACCTGTCAACTCTCTGGCTTAAGATTTGAAACAATAATATCTTTTAACATTCGCTGCTCGTACTTGAATATAAAAGTAATAATTAAGCCTCAACATTTTAAAACTTATTTTATTATCCAAAATACCTATTTATTACTATTTAGCCTTCATTAAAATATATATATTTTTTAATCAATATTATAAATATAATATCAGTATTTGTATTGGATTACGTCTACTATCCGATTTTGCTTAAACAAGTTTTAGAAAAACAATGAAAATGGTGGTTACTTAAAATGTTAAAACTTGTATATTTTTAAATTTAATTGATAACATAAAGATACTTAATTTAGCGTGCATAATAAAAAATAACTTAGCAAAGTGTAGAAGTTGAATGGTTTACGGCCGGGTTTTATGTGTATCTTAATAATTTACACACAAGATTGTACTATTGTTTGTGTTTTAATAACCATTGAGGAATTACGAGTAATTGCAGTTATTTTACATTGTTGATTCTAAAAAAGCTTCGTAAACGAATACACTATGGCTAAGGTAGAACCTCCTCTGTTCATACTTCCTAAAAAGCGTAATGGAAAGAAATCCAACGCGGTAGCCGGCCATGTCGACCACATAATAACAGTTCAGGTTTGTCTATAAAAACAATTTTAATGTAATACGCGTCAGATTTGTCCGATGTCCAATTTTAATAACATGTATTTTTTCTATTCCAGGGAGTTGCGGATAATGAATTACCATCTAAATACAAAAATGGTTTATCGCCGGTTACTGAACATGTTGTGAATGGAATTATACATTCCACTATGGAGGGACTGAAATCCAACATGAAAATAAACCTGCCAATAATAAATGATGTTAATGACGAATATACCACTGAGTCTCAAGCTCAAAATGATCCAAAGTCTCAGAAAAATGGCTATCAACCTATATCAACTCTAAATGGAAGTCGTGAAATTATTGATTTATCTCCTATTTATGAGAACTCTTCCGATGCTTGCTCTAGCTATGGTGATTTGAAGGAAATGAATGACAATGAACTACAACGCAGTTGCAGAGTTCTCAACAGCGATAACTATGAGAGTTCATGTGTGACACCCAACAGTCTGTCTCAAACACAATCTGAAACCAGTTTTGAAATGGGACCACTAACAGACAGCCTGAAAAACAGTGCTAAAAGAAGGAAGAGAGTTAACATTGTAGCTGGGATAGTAGAAACTGATAATACTGATACAGAAATAACTGCTCTGAGAGTTGAATCAGAAAGCTCAATTTCACCAGAATGCTCTCTCTCTGAAAACAAAGATGGCTATTTGACCATGACTGGCACTATTAAGAGAGGGAAGAAGAAAGGGCAGAATGTAGATGTAAAGTTGAACATATCACGAGAGGAGTTGGAAATAATTGAAGCTGCTATTGTGGCCGATGAGTACAACAAGATGGATGTATCAAAATGCTCATTGTATAATGGTCCGCATATATTTATATTCACTCTATTGTGTATACCATTTGTAGCCGTTATATCTGCCGTGTATTCCTTCTATATAGGTACAATGGCTTGGTATAACATTTTTACATATGTTACCGAAGAGTTTAGCTGTATCAAGAAAGTGTTTTTAGCACCGCTTGTGATTTTGTCTTATCCATTTTTGATAATTATATTTACCATTGGCCTCGGCTTATATGCTGGCATTGCGCAACTAACATTCAGCGCCACCAATTGGTGGAAGGATGTATGTGATTTTGAAAAGGGCTTCTTTGGATGGCTCTGTAACACTTTAGGCATGTCCGAGTGCAGCCCATATGAAGTTGTGGTTTTAATGGATGTTAAACAGTAGCTGTAACTGTAATACTATTGATACAGTACTGTTGTTTTTAGAATTTCGTACAATTTTAAGCCAGCTACAATTATTACTGCCATATCAAATTGTATTTGGAGCTATAATTATTATTTACCAAGATTAATTAGCTCTTCAGCATTTTATGAGAGATCTAGTCAGATATATGATATTTATATATATATTGTAATGAATTAATTTTACACAAATCTTTATATTTAATTTTAAACAATAAGCATGTGGCGACATGCTTATTGGCAATTTTAATCTAGAATTTTTTGTTCATTATATGAAAAACTGTAATATTGGGAACAAAGATGTCAGGTTTATACAATTTTACAGTGCATTTTATAAATATTTATCAAATTGAGACTGGTGGAGATAAAATTTTTATTAATTAAAATAACTTTTTAAATGTTTCCAAATTTGTATTGGCCAGATAAAGCAAAACTGAAATGTTATTATCTTTATAAACAATTTGCATCAATATATTGACATAGTACCATAGAGCTCATTCTCATATAGAGAATTATAGTTCTCATAATTTACTTTTTTTTCTTAAGTAAGTATATACATGACGATGCATCACTGATCTCATTTTATTTATTTTTAGTGGATTAGTTACTGCAATTTATACAAAGCTTAATTTAAACTAGGGAATTTTATATAGAAATAAATATACTCATATCAAGCTATCTGTATATTGGAAGTATTAATAAGAATAATTTAATGGAATATTTATACTGTCAATGCATAGTGCAGTGTTTAGGACAGCCTACATAACGACTACTGCGCAATGTAATACAAGTATTGGTAATTATGTTGTAATTATGAAAAATGTCTTTCTCCTCAAATACAAAATATCTTTTAAAATAACTCTAAATGTATTGCTTAGCATAATATTGATTTCCAGCTTAAGCAAGCAAGAATATCTAACATCATAATAAATAACACATAATTAATTTTCATAGTATAAAGACTGATGTATTCTAGTCACTATTGTGTCCATTTTCTATGAAATAAAATATTTTATAAAACAGTTTTGTTTTACTAAATTAATATCTACAAATATAATTAAACAAACACAAATGTTAATTTAATCATGAAGTGTCTTTGGGTTGGCTTTGTTCAGATTTTGGTTGTTTTTCCTTTATTTCTGTATCTATTCTTTCTTTCGCTCGGACTATTTTTGATTGCAAATAAAAGGAACCACCTTTTGCTTTATCATTTACAGTAAATAAGTGGTCATAGTTGTTCTTAATTTTTTCGGGTTCCAATTTTTCTATATTAAGAATTTGCATGGCTTCCTCGAGTGTAAGTCCCGATGAGGCATTTGCGGCAGCTCTTCGCGCACCTTCAGGACCTCCTCCTGCCTTTTTTGCTGCTTGTTGCGATGCAGCCAACTCCTGCTTTAAAGCTCTCGCAAACGCTCGCCCAACGACTTGGGCCCCCAACACTATTATTTGAGCAATGTACTTTGCCATTCCTAATTACATATATTTTTTTTTAGAATTTTCGTAATCATTACTTAACAAGACTAAAATTTTTGAGGTTATTTAAACTACTGTCAAAATAATTCAATGTCAAAACTCTAAATAGATATTTTTTAAACATGGCAGCACAAAAAATATTATAGCGCCGTAAAATATAAAGCTGTTAATGATATGGAATAGTAATATTAATATAGGTCGAAACGATAGTATTTATTTAGTTTTCTATGTCGAAAGAATCAATTTACCTTATGGTTTTTAAGTATTTTTATTTTTCCAGACGTAAAAACATTTCAATTTATTTTCGGTCATTGTTTTTAATTGACCAGTTCATATGTAAATCTTTGCAGAAGTTTATTAATTAGTTAAGTCAGTTAAATAAATTATATAATAGCAAAACAGAGTTTCTTTCTATTTTATAACTTTTTGATAATATCAGCCAAATTATGACCAAAATCATATAAACCAACACAAAAAATAGATTAACTCTTCTTTTTTGAGCGAAGCGATCGAAGTTAGCGGAGCGTTTCACTGGAGACTTTTTACATTCTTTGTCACGAATTGGCTCGAAAACTACTTGACGGAAAAATATAAAACTTTGCAATCAAAAAGACACACATTAGACGATGGTTTTTTTTTTTTAATTGAAAAATGTCCTCAAAATGTCAAAAAATTGATATCCCATTGAAATGGGAAACGATGAGTCAATACACTGGGCTCGCTTCGCTTAATATGCGAACGGCACTAGAGATTTGGCGAGCGCAGCGAGCCGAAATTTAGGGTTTGTTGGCGCCCCTAGTTATTAAAGATTGTAGTTTGAGAAATCGTAAAGAAATTACAGCAAACAGAATTTTTTCACACATAGTTTTATTATAAACATAGATTAATTGTCAGAGTGTATATAATTTTGAAGTGTGATATCTTTACTATATACTATAAAATTATTGTGTCTATTGAATTTTTATTGTTAAAGAGTTATATATTTATTCATGATGTGTTTTGTTGAATGTTCTTCTCATTAATAAATAAAGCAAGAATTGATACATTGAAAGCCTCAAAAATTATTTCCTTATTTTAAAATCCTTTACTATCAATACGTGTGTGTAAAAAAGTAAATGTGTACATGGAATACTTTTTAAACAAACTAATTACTTCCTGTTCATAACATATCTGAACTAAATATAATAATTTTTAAATAAGTTTCTTAAATAAACCACTAAAACGATTTTAATTAACTTCGTTATTGTCATCGGTTCTTTCCGGCATATGTTCCTATTTTTTCACCGTAAAGATTGATTAAGGCGACAAATATAACAGAAGTACTTAATAGTATTTGTTGTGGTAATTTGTTAAGAGGGAAAATTTTAAAAAAAGGTTAATAGTATAATTCCATTCCATTTAAACTAAGAAATAGCAAGGTTGCTTTTGTTTTTTACTGAAAATAATTTATAACCACCATTCTGTAAAACAATAAAATAAAATAAAATAAAGACAAAAGAAATATATAAAGTTCATTTAAAGAAGAAGCAGCAAAATCGCTCAAATAAACAATCTTAATAAAACATAGATAGAACATTAATTTACCCATGAAGGATGACCCACGCTAATATTACAAACATTTTAAACATTTCTATTTAGTATATGCGTTGCTTTAAAACATCGATAATTTTTCGATTAGCATTGACATATAACATTAATTACAACTTTGTTTGAGTTTTGACTGATAAGTGTCAATTTTGTGATGGCCACGCTTGACGCAGATTTGTGTTATATTTTCATATTTGCATTAGAATTAATCGAGCTGCAGGAAGAGTAACATTTACTTGCGAGAATCAGGAGAATCTTTAGAAAACTACCTACAATTGTGAAATATCCTGCAATTCTTTAAGTTTTGATTAAAGGAGCCAAGACAGCCAAGATGACACTGGGTACCTACAATAGACATCAAGCTGAACGCAAGAAGTAAGGTTTATTTTCTTATTTTATAAAATAAGAATTTAAATTGTATTTAAAATAAAAATGTATTGACATTCTTCCTCCACGCAGGCAAGCGGCTTTGGCGGCTGCATTTCCTCAAGGTATACGTTGTCAGAAATGCCTCGAATACGGACATTGGAGCTACGAATGCAAAGGGAAGCGCAAAATTCTCGTCCGTCCATCCCGCTCGCAAATATTAAAGAAGAATTTGCAATCAAAGCAAGGAAATGAATGCAGGTAAGAATAAATTGAACATTACTGGACTTGAAAATTTTATTTTTAGATTTCCTATTCTACCCCCCCATTATATTTATAGCATTTTTCTTTCTTATTACTATAACTATTTTGATAATGGCAGAATCCAATTAGTATTTCTCTAAATTATATTTAAATAAGTAGAATGATAAGAGTAATTGCCTAAATTACAATAAATTTGTTGAAATTTAAAAATGAGGGTGGGTTTCTTTTTATTTTTAAATGTAACCGATAATCTCATAACTACCTACAATAAATCATAAAATATATATATATTTTTCCAAATAAAATGGTTTTTGTACAGCAATGGCAAATGCAAGATTCCCAACAAAAAGAAAAGGCAATCCTCAGACTGCTCTGACTGTTCTGATAGCAGCTCATCTGGTAGCTCTTCAGACTCCTCATCAGGCAGCTCCAGCTCTTCTGACAGTGATAGCAGCAGCGACTCTGAGAGCAGCAGCAACGGAAGCAGCAGTGGCTCGGAGTCTTGCAGTGATTGTTAAGCTAATATATGTAACGGGATCTTCTCTATAAGCTTAATGTATTGTCACTAATTTTTCTAAAACTTTTATTTATTATTCTATCCTTTTCAATGTTTTATAATTTTCTTGCTTTCTATGTATATTTTTTAATTTAATTTCACAATGATCTGAGAAGGTTCCAAATTCGCCGGTAAGTTAACTATGATGCTGGTCATTTAAAATTAGATTTAAGTTGTATTATTTTTTAATGTGCTGGCGGTTTTGATATTATATTTTGTGATTGTGTTACCTGATTGCTGATAAACAATAAGCTATATAATCTATGACTTCAGTTGTCTCTAGTTATGTCTTGTAAAGAAATTGTTGTAAGTTGTTGTACGTATTGTTTATTGGTAATGAGGGTGAATGTATTTCTGTAATTTTATTTTTAAGTGCTAATGTTTTAACAATTATAACTAGACATGCATAGTTTTAAAGCTGTAAAAACATGCTATTGTAGTTTTTAAATTATTATTGTACTGTAGTAGAGATGATTACTTTTATTAATAATAAGGACTGTATGTAAAATGTTTTCTGGAGTTAAATTGTTTTTATTTAATTAGATGGATATGAATTTCGATAATAAAGATAATTAAACAATTTGGATAAGAGTAGTGTTTTATTTATCAAAATACGATTACAATCATCACGGTTTTCTTTATAAACAATTTGTACTTAAAAAGGCACAGTAATAATAATTGTAAAGTTAGGTGGGCCACATTTATTTATTAAAAGTAGTTGCTTTTTATTTGCTTACAAATAGAAAATCACAGATATCCTACATTTAGAGTAAGTTACACTTCAGTATAATATTTTCATTATGACAATGAAAGATGTGATGTAAAAAGGTCATTAAATCATAGACTTAGTTAACAATGAATGAGTTAATAATTAATAAGTATTTTTTTTAAGACTGACACGGTAGTCTCATTTAACACCTATCTGTTTTGTATTCGATTATTTACCACGTCTCTCGATTTTATATTTCAACGCAATTGCCTGCTTCATGTTTTTAGGTTCTGCCCGAAAACTGCGTCAAATATCGAGAACTCGGTCAAAACGAGCAACTTGATAAATATTTCTTAGGCAGTAGCGTTATCAAGAAGTAAACCTTACAGAATCACTTGAAATACCTTATTTAATACGATTATAATTAATACAAACATGATATAATAATTACATGGTTTCAAAGTGATATAAAAATGAAATAATCTTTTTCATTAAAAAATTGTAACAAACATTTTAATAATAAATTCAAAATAATGAACAAAGAGCATAAGCATATGAGATATTATTGCGCCGTCGGTACTTCTGGCAATGTATGCACGATTACTTTCCGTTTGCTATCAAAGCTAAAATTATTCATTTTGAATATTCTACTGTCGTAAAAGGGTTTTAGGTCTGATATATTTATTTGCCTGGCTCGTTCGACGAGATCTCTTTCCGATATTTCTATAGTGGACTGTGAGTGGTTGTGGAGTCCTCTCATATACGCCAACTGGTCCATTGTCAGCTGCCGTAGAATATAGTAGAGAAGCTCGCTGTTGTCTTTCTTGTAGGACAAATATTTTTGGAATGTCTGAAACAAGCATGATTTCTAAGTAATTGACCATAATTTAACCTTGATATAATATAATATATACATTTTTAGTTGAGTTTGTACATATAAAGAAATATAAAAAGTATACGAGATTACAGTAACATACCTGTCTCATGGCGCGCATGACGCTGTACTTCTGCGTCGCCACGAAGCTCTCCAGCATGGTGCGTATGGCGAGGTTGACGTCCTGCTCGCTGACGGCGGCGCGGAGGTGCATGCGGGCGTGTGCCTCCGACATACGGATCACTAAATACAGTACTGTTGTTATTCATGCGATATTGGTAAAGGTTACAGTATTATCAGTAATGAGTGTATTATATTAACCTTTGCCTAATTTAGACTCTTATTGTTCATGTAGCAATGAAAGATTTATTAAGTCTTATTTTTAAAGCTGCAGCTTAACACATGTAGCTAGTTTTAAGGTTTAGATATTTTTTATAGAATTAAGCCATGGAAAGTTAAAATCTGATCCCAATAAGTTCTGACATACAATCCAACCAAATAAACTGACTTAAAAGCTTTAAGTAAACAGATCACAGCATTTGTACATTGACTGGATTTTGGAATGCTTGAAAGAACCCTACTAGGTAACCACTTTTAAGGAAGGCAGTCATTTTTTAATGAATAACTATGTTAATAAAAAACATTGAGGTATGGGGTGTTGGAAGACACAATGGTGAAGCTTTTGTAGTAAATAGGATTTGTCTTGAAGGTAAGTTAGTTAGGTCACACAACCATCATTCAGATAAATATCTTCATGGAAAATTGCAGCTAATAAAAAAAAACAATACATTACATAAGTAATGACATCACTAACAAACACTCATATGCCTTGTCTTACTTAATTTATCATTAACGCACTCTTATTGGAAGACATCCTTCTTAGTAATATCAATTAATCTAAATTTTAATTAACCTTTACTGAACACAAATGTTTAACGAGTGCTATTTTAGTTTCAAAGTCAATAAGAGATATCTTCACCAGATTCAATGTGACGAACAGTGATAGGTAGACTCCCAGTGGCCAGAGACTCTTGTCTCAGCTGACTGTACATCTTTGCTACTTTATCTTGATCCATATTCTATAAAAGATTTTAATTATTAGTAGAAAATACATTATACATCAAATGATATTTAATAACTAAGTATTAGTATACCTGTAGTTTGGGATGAATATTCTCTCGTGAGTAAACAATATATTTTTTGAGTAAATCTTGTGGTAGGGTGAACTCGTTGTCCACGGTGTTGTCTTCGATGGTGGTGCCGCGCTGTGTGGGGTGATGTCTTATATGAGAGCTGACTACGAATCTGGAATAAGTTTAACATCAGATTTACTACAAGATTCTTTGAGATACAAGTTAATTTGGTTTTGGGATAAATAAAAAATTATAATTAATAATTAACAAGACTTAAAATTGAAAATCTACACTTGAAATACATTCTGTACTTCTTGTACATCTACTAGTCTGTAGATGATACAGCATAGCTATAGCCATTTGACTGCACGTATGAATTAGTTTGACCAAGCTAGCACCTTTACATAAGATCCTACTAATTAACTTCTTCAATTCAATTCTTATTATTTGAGAATTCTTTTGGTTAACAAAGTTTTTAAAAAAATATAACTTATTCAAACAATATAAATTTGCCAGTTAGGGTGGTTCTAATCTTCTGTCAAAAATTAAAATTTTACCTTACATCTTTATTTAGTACCATGTTAATAATACAATTATTTTTTTAATATTCAAATAATTATAGTGAAACTAAAATGTCAAAATATATTGAAATAATGATAATCATAATAAAATAATATTAATAAATTTATAATACATGTGTCATTCTTATTTCGTAAGGGTGGCAAGGTCCACCTACTGTTGGATAGTAAACCATACGCTTTTACACCATAAACACCCTTACTTAGCAAGATGCGCGTCCTGCATGGGGTCCGCCTCGTCCCGCACCACACACAGCACGTCGAAGCGGGACAGGATGGGCTCGGACAGGTTCACGTTCTCGGAGAAGGTGAGCGACGCGTCGTATCGGCCGCCGATGGGGTTGGCCGCCGCCACGATGGAGCACCTGGAGCACAAAGTGTTCATTATATTTCAGTATATCAGGTAGGAGAAGATATTAAACAAAACTGAAGGACTTGTAGAATAAATAGAAGGATCTCGAAAGTAAGTCACATTGGCCACAATGATCTACAATCGGGCCCAGTTGGAATTATCTTGTCTTGTTACATTTATTTCTTTATTTATGTCTTTTCCACTTTAGCAATACCAGTGATCATTTGTGTATCAAATGGGAGTGCAAGAGGGCCTATTTTGTTACCATACATATCAAAGTAAGCTCTTCTGTAAAGACTCTCCGAATGAAAATAAGGCTATGATGTGTTCAAACGCGCAAAGCTCTGAGAAAAACCACACAACCAATTAAGCCGTTTTTTTTTATTCATCGTAATCAGTTTCACAAACATCAATATATTTAGTGAACAATGTACAAACAATTTATTAATTAATTTTTCTTTTTTTTTCAGACAAAATTCTAAAGATTTTATATATTAATTCTATATATTATGTTGTACAATTATGTATTGCTGTAACCCAAAAGGTCAAACACTCTCAGATCTCTTCTAGCTTATATGATCAGACTGATCTTGAAATAAAAAGGGTGCCAATTTATTATCCATAAGGGATAACATATAACGACATGTGTGTATGTACGTGTGTGTGTATTTGTACCACACACCTGGCATGTAGTGAAGTGACGATGCCCGCCTTGGATATGGATATAGACTGTTGCTCCATGGCCTCGTGTATGGAGGTGCGGTCCTGGTCGTTCATTTTATCGAACTCGTCTATGAGACACACTCCGCGGTCGGCCAACACTAGTGCCCCGGCCTCCAGAGTCCAATCCCTGGACAAATACATTTTACTTTAAAATTATTGTTAATTAATATCTTTACTTTTTTAATGGTGCATTGTATTTCTATCAAATAGTTTTTTAGATTAAATTTTAATGTGGTTAGTGAAGTAGACTTTGAAGGAAATTTCATTTTACCATAACAATTTTATGAAAAACACTTAATTTTATGGAAATACATCATCTTAGCTACTGAAATAGAATAGAAAAATTTCAGTTACTAACCTTGTGGTAGGATTCTTTCTCACATAGGCTGTAAGACCAACCGCACTGGCGCCTTGGCCAGTTGTAAACACTGCTCGTGGTGCAATCTATAATTTATTATTTATTTTAAAAAATAATAATTTTAAATTGTCCAATGTTAAATTAATTTATTACCTTCTCAGTATATTTGAGGAACTGAGACTTAGCCGTGCCCGGATCCCCACAGATCAGAACATTGATATCACCTCTCAACTTGTGCTTTTCACCTGAAATGATATAAGCATACAATTATTCGTTCATTATTCTATGATCATTAGAGAAATTATATAATTATATTACTAATGACCTGGATTCTTGGGTTCACCGCCAAACAAAGCTAGAGCCAAGCCCCTCTTAATGTAATCGTGGCCGTATATCGAGGGGGCGATGCTTTGTATTATCCTCTCTCCGATCTGCGGATCCTTGGATAGCTTGAGAATACTGGCCACGTCATCGTCCGTTAGAGACTCCACGATGTGCTTGCAGTCTTTCACCACTATGTAGTTAGCGATTATCACCGTTGCGAAAACCGGGAATCCCTGGAATAGTAATGTTTGTTATTATTTTAAAGTTACAATTATAAAGTGTCTTGGACTACATTGTAGAGTGTACAACTTGAGTCTGTTGTTTCATAAGTATTTTTATAAGCTATTTGAAATAAATACTTTAATACATAAATTAGTTATTGTGAAATAATCCTAAGAGGTGATAACATGCTATCGGGCACTTCTCTGTAGCATTTTTGTAGATCTAAAATTCTCTAGTATATTATTTTAGTGTATTACCGCCGGTTTCCGCGCGAGTCAACCTCACAGCAAGCACTTTCTCTTATAATATTTATAAATTATCAGCAATATGATATTTTCAGTTTTTCATACTCAATGTAACACCTCAGTAGATTTAGATGGATTTGATTTTGATATTATTAAAAACCCATATAATCGTATCTCTATAATGTACCTGTTCGGTGTTGAGTGATCCGTCGTAGTTGTTGGTGTAGACACCGGTGAGGTCGACCTCGTCCCCCGGCTTGCAGCGGTCGCAGAGGTCCGCCAGCAGCACGCAGTCCTTGCTGCGGGGGATTCGCCCCGCGGGGATGCGCCCCGGGGACTCCTGGATCGTGACCTTCTGGTAGTTGCGGTACACCGTCTGCTCCATGTTGACCTGCAATACAACGGTTTTATTGTTTGGTTTATATGGATAATATCATTTGACTTCTTAAAATGTATAAGTAGCACTAACTTGGGCATCCATGAGGATTTTTGCACTAAAGATACTTTTTATCAATAAAACATATAATTGTGTGTCACAAAATCAACTTGAATACAAGAAATGTAATTTTCAAATATTGTATAATTAGTCAGTATTCTTAAAATTAAACTGGATCATAATATAGTATAAGAAAATATTTTACAATAATAATTATCCACAAACCATAAATGGTCCAGCACTTTGACACTCCGGACAGGACCCCGGCTTGACTTCTGAATTTTGCGACTGAACAAATGGACCCAGGATGTATCCACACCTGTTACAATCGTATTTGACGACCGACAACTGCGGCAGCACCCCCGTAGTCGCCGTTATCACCCCCACAGTTCGTACCAACTGATTCAAATGTAGCTTCCGGAACGTTCTCAACTCTTCGATGAGAGGCAAGTCGGCGATTCGGACGTGTATTTCCGAGGTGACTCGCTCGTAACTCGGGAATATTTGGAGGACGATCTCTTTGGCGACCTCGTCGAATATTTGCAGCATTTGGAAGGGCGCCTCGGGGAGGAAGTATGCGAGGACTTGTTCTCTACGAGCCAGAACGTCGAATTCCACGTGAAATGAGGCTTGATTGTGTTCACACATCCGTCGGATGCGTTCTTTGTACACGTGCTGCCCTTTTGGGTTGGTGTAGGTGCGGAGGAAGTTTTTGAATCTGAAGTACATAATAGTTACTTTATTTACTACTATATTCCAAGTTTTCCGCCAGTTGATGTTCTTTTTTTTTCAACTTTTTGCGACTTTTCCCCTCCCCTGGTGATATTCAGTAGATTTAAATTACGCCTTCCTTTCCATCACCCCCATAAAAACGTGTATTTTATTTATATACATCTTATTTTTTTCAGTGCTTTCTTTAAATATAAGTATTATCTAACTAATTTCAGTTTCATTAAGGTTGTAATAATAATTTAAAATCTTAATCACTATATAATAACTAATTCGAACTCCCTTCTCCCACTTATAGAGTCTCAAGTGACTATGAAGATACCTTTTTTGGGAATCAAAGATGTAACAAGATAAGAAATTTATTGTGTGATGTAGCTTTACTGCATCTGAAACTTCTAACATAAAACTAGATTTTAATAGAGCATATCTTATTAGATTCCATTAACAGTATGCACACCTATTGGCAATCTCGGTCCGAGGTCCCAACATGGAGACCCACTCCTTTGTAGAATATCCCTTGGTGTCTTCTAAGTTCTCAATGCTCTCAATCCCCTCCTCCACGTGCTCGTCGGTCCCGGCCGCCTTCTCCGCCGCCCGGCGTCGCTTGGCGCGGGGGGCGTCGCCGCTCTCTTCGTCTGATTCATCTGTAATAAGCATATTTATTATGAAGTTATTAGCAATAACTTTATCTGAACCATGTTTGAAATAAAAGTATGGATAGATAAACAATTGAGTTACGATTATTATACACTAACCATATAACAAATCTCTATCATCTCGTCGTATTCGCCCCTCGTCTCGGTCCCGTCGCTGCAGTTCGCGCTCCGCCGCAACGCGATCACCAGCTGACATTGCTTCATAGTCCTCGTCGTCTAAGTCTTCGGCGTCATACCGGTCCAGGGCCGGCATTGGTCGATAATCTCTATAATCAGTCAATAATTTAAAATTAACGTTAAACCAATGTCTCTAACTGATAAATATACTTATAGACTAGTGGATATCTCACTAAATTTATGATAAGTCTGTTTTGTTGGTAAAAATAAATTAGTCTGACTTTTCAATAATTTCTAATTATTATTTTTAGTTTCCCATATTTATTTATTTATTTATTTATGCACCACAAAAAAAAATTACAAGAAAAAAGACAATTATAAAAGACATACACATAGGATTAACTTATCTCTACAAAGAGATCTCTTCCAGCTACCCTTAGAGTGTTGGACAGAAGGTTTAAGAGGGCAGAGAATGGTACATATATATTTTATAATAATATACATAATAATAATACTATATAAAATATGATACATACATATACATTTATGCCTACATAAATTAAGAAGAACATACATATAATAATACTATATAAAATAAGATACATACATATACATTTATACCTACATAAATTAAGAAGTACATACATATAATAATAACATATAGAAATACATATATCTATTGTACATTATAATTTAATCGCGTGAGAGATAGTAGTGCTTTAATTTACGTTTAAATGCCATGACAGAACGACTGGATTTTATACTGGTTGGTAAGGAATTCCATAACCGCGCTGCTTGTATAGTAAAAGATTTGGAATAAAAGTGCGATTTATAAGAGGGAATATCAAAGGTTTTTACTATAACACAGAAGCGTTTAGGACGACTACTAGGAATTGCAAGATGGAACCGTTGATGAAGATAGGAGGGAGCTGAGTTGGAGAAGAGATTATACAGCGCGGTTAGGACGTGCATATTCCGGCGAAGGCGGATTGGGAGCCACTTAAGCTGATGTCGGAAGACTGAAACATGGTCAAACTTGCGTAATCCAAAAATAAAGCGGATACACAAGTTTTGAAGGCGATCTAATTTGTTAAGCAGCTCCTCAGATACATCCAGATAGCAAACGTCAGCATAGTCGAGAAGGGGTAATAAAAGAGATTGCGCTAGGAGGATTTTAGTACGCATTGGTAGGAAATATCTTATCTAGAGATAAATTAAAGATTCTCTGATTACTTTTTCTATGTGCAACTTATACAGAAAAAAAAAGCTTTAATTAAATTTTCAAATATATGAATCCACACAGCTAAGTGGTTGCAATATTTTAATAAATTATTTATTAATATCTACATATTTTTATGATGTGTTCATCATAAACATATTTCTAATTATCACTCTTTGAAACAATATATATTATAAAATAAATACTGTAATGTGTGTGATTAAGTATGGTTATACTTAGTCAAGAATTGGCCACAGGTCACCCTGGGAATTGGTGAGCAGATTTATTTTCTTTATTAGATACTTACGCTTCCATGTTATCATTGAACAGTTCTTCCCCATCTTCTTCCTCTTCATCAGCATTGTCACCCAGAATGGCCCCCTCATCTTCAAACATTTCATACTCCCGGGCTGGCGACGTCATTCTAGACCGGGCTCCTTCTCTGTCAGATGGTGTATCCGGTATTGGAGAACTCTAGTATGAAGTCAAGAAATATGATTTAACTGTAGTTTTCACAATTACAGAAAAGTTATAATGGTAGTCGTTAATTTTTTTGGTTAGCTTTTGAACTTTCATAGTTTTAGTAAATGATTATAATTTAAAGTACTAACCATCTTTTATTGTATAAATTTCGATAACAAAACAATCACTTAAGATGATGCAAACAAAAAAAATAGGCTTAACAAAAATAAAAATCCGTTATCAACAAAAAGGAGAAACCAAACGTAACTAAAACTCAAAACATATTTATACTATTTGTCAAAAAGAGCGCGAATTTTATGAAACAGATAATAAATGTTATAGATATTTATTAATTATAGGTTTAGTTACAGGTTTAGGTCTATAAAACAATTTAATATTAATTTTTAATTTCATTATATTTATTAAGTTATAATTAGATTATAATAATTTCACCTAAAAAAAACTCTTGTTACTATTTGTAACTATTTGAATACTCTTGTTGTCGATTTTAGTCACTTTATTAGGTAAAAAAGATAGCAAATTCTACAAGAATATTAAAGTTTTTATTTAAGTTAGGTCGGGTTAGGTTTGTTATTTTCGTAAATACAAATAAAAATAATTATTATAATATGCAATAATGTTTAAAATTAAATATAATGGATATTTATCTGTCATCAACAAAATTCAAACTGACAGTTTACGTGGAAGTCTTTGATTTGTCAATTGTCACATAACAGTTGTACGTCTCCGCAGTTGTCTGAAGACCTAAGAACTCGTTACTGTCGATTGTGGTTTGTTGGTTGCCTATGCGTTCAAAAGTCGCAACACCTAACAAAATTTCGTAATCTATATAAATACCCGTTTAAAGGGTGTTGAGATGTCCACATATAATTTTGCTACAATAATATGTCGGGTTGGTATTGGAGGTTGATTGCCTTTAAAGCGGCTTTCGTGCTTACTTGTTTTGTTTCTTATCTACGCGCTGATGATACGGTACCGAAATTGCCGTTCTGTAATCCTACCACCCCGAAGGATTCTCCAAGTGTTAACGAGTATGTATTTTATTATTCGTGTTATATATGTTGTTATGCATTTTGCGTATTCACTGGGCTAATGATTATGAATTCCTAAATAAATGGGGCTTATAGAGAAATACTGTTTATATTTTGGTTATAAGACCGATGATTCATAATTGCTCTACCAAAACATCAGGAACGCTGTATATTGTTCTATCATGTTTTAACAGGTTGTAATGTGTAGTAACTATTAAGAATTGCTTATCCAGTCAAGTCCTTGAGTTCTTTAATATATTTTCAATGCATTTTTATAATAGAAAAATTTTCAGATTTGAAAATATTAAAATATTAAAATTGCAATTTGTATAAGATATGTAGGCATATACATATTAGCATATTACATAATAAAATTCCAGATATATGAATATTTGAAAACCCTTCAGCAGATTAGGGAATATCTTTTATTTATTAACTTATTATATTTTATTTGCTGTGTTAAATTATATAGCATATTTGGTGCTTATTTTATTGTAATCTTATTAATATAACCTACTTTCCAGCTTGGTAATAGTAAGCACTCTAGATGGAAAGATTACTGCTTTCTCAACGGAAAATGGTATTACAGTGTGGGATTTGGAGACTCAACCTTTATTATCATCAAATTTACATCATGTTGAGGTTTGTGATGTGATTTAATCCTTACATTTCTTATTATCAATTAAATGTAATGGTTTTTTTAAATCTGTTTAGCTTCACAGAAACAATTTGTATAATTGCATTAGTGGATCAGCTACTGTTCTCGGAATGGACAAGCAAATTTCTGCATACATTATTCTTTTTTTGTTATATAAAACTAATATATATTAAAAATAATGTATATTAATATGTACAAATTTGACAATTAAGATAATAAAATTATTAATAAATGGTGAAATTGGCCAAATATTTATTTTAAAATAATGGACAAATAGAGATTAGTTTGGAGGAAGTTGATAAGGGTCCTTTATGTCATAAATTTAACAAGTACAAATAAATAAATTATATTGCTCATGGACTTAAGACAAAAATTAATTCAATTATTTTTTAATATTTATTGTATTATTATTGTTAATATTGTATGTTTCCCTTCAATTTTGTCTTTTAGCTCACATCTGGTGGAAAATGGGTGCGTCTAGTGCCATCCCTCCGAGGGACTTTGTACAGTCTAAGTGGAGATTCCATTGAGCCATTACCATTTGATGCTGAACAGCTATTATCATCATCATTCAAGTACTCTGAAGATCTAGTTATAGCTGGTGAGTACTTGTCTAATCTTGCTAATATTAAGATTGCGATTTAGCAAACACTTATTGCTTCCTACTTCTGTTATCATCTGTGACATACCTAAGTATACCTCAGTTTTTCTTATAAAATTTATCTTTTTTAATTATTTTGAATTTGTTTTATATGTAATTATAACCTAAATTAACACTTTGCTGACCGGTGAAGAATTAACTCATCTTTTCATGTCAAAACGTTGTTGACCGGTGACAAGTTAACTCGTCATTGCACTTACATTATCTGTTTTAATTTATAGCACCAAGGATGGTGACATGACATAGTTTCTGTGTAAAATTGCCGGTCACCAAAGTGTTAATAGTTGTATTTTAAAATTTAAATCAAACACTGTTGTACTTATAATATAGCAGTAACTAATTAAATGTACAGATTTGTTATAATTATTATTAATATTATGTATAAATTAAATATTCACTTTCAAATTATCACTTCTCCACACACATGACAATATTATTGAAATAATTTTCTTTATCATAACATTAATGTCAATAAATATTGTATTATTTTATTGAATAGGTGATTCATTATTATTTGTGTAATTGTAATGAAGCTAAAGCAATCAGACCAAAATTTTTAAATATGTTTTAAAATCCAATGCTATCTACACAGTGTTTACTTTTAATATCTTATCTCTTTAGTATAATTATTTGTTCACTAATTATAATCTCCTCTTGTTTAAATCAAACTATATAGTTATACATCTATACAAGCTCTTTAACAATAGAATATACTCTTTAACAATAGAATATAAGATTTGACAATTGATATAAAATTGTAATTTTAACTTTCTGTTCAAAGCATTTCACGATACAAACACCACTATCTATAGATATAATAAAAATTCCCATTCATCTCATAACACTTAACTATCAAAAATGAGTAGTCCATAGTTAGATGCTAACAAAGGCTATTTCATTGCCGACTAGGCGTACAAATTATTTACAAGGCAGTATGGGAAAGAGTGCATCCTTTTTAGAATAATTTTCTAGTTTGTAATAATTTTGAGGAGAATGTTTGACAATCTATAATGTAATTAGATAGGGGAGAGCAGGGAGGAATACAACCATTGAACTTTTTTTTAATGTTATATTGTAGGGGAAAGCGGGGAAGGATACATTCCTTAGTTTTAATTTTCTATCGCATAATAAAGTAGAGAAGAGTAGGGACGAATGCCCCTCTTACCTTTAAACATTCTAGAATGTTTAATATTAGGTGCAAGAGAGACACTATGGCTGGGTGTGGACGCGCACACGGGCACTGTCATATACGAGTGCAGTTCAAGCGGATGCAATTCAGAACAACAGACAGCCAGTGCTGGAAGAGACATCATAGTGCTCCGACGACACTCCAACACTGTCAGGGCCTTGGATCCCAGATCCGGCAGTGAGAAGTGAGTTTTATTTATTATTTAGTGAGTTTTAGTTTTATTTATTTAGTTATATTTACATGTTTTTTTTAAATATCCTTTTTGATTAATATTATTGTATAGGTTTTTTTTAAACTAACATACATTTTCTGTAATGTTAATAGAGATATTATAGAGATTATTTGTATTATAACTTTTTTTTAGGTGGAATTTCAGTGTAGCAGAACACCAGTTGGCATTGAGTCGTCGTGAGTGCGCAGAGACGAACAAGCCGCAAGTGGTCGCTATATCGGTTGCGCTACCGGAGGGTGTTGTCGTCCTCAAAAGTCCGGAATCCCAAATGCCATTGTGGCGACGTAAGGTATTGCCATAATAATATATCCTAAATGCATTTTATTATTATATTTAAGAAATATAAAACCTAAAATGCAGATATTACACAGTTATGGTCTATCGATATATCTATCTATATGGTCGACTTCACTATTTGCGTTCGTGACGGACAAACATCAGAACTCATATTAACATTGGTAATATAATTATAATACAAATTTTAAAGGATCATAACTAATTACAGTTGGACGCTCCAGTAGTTGACATGTGGCGGTTCCAGGGCGGGTCCCTGGAGCACTTGGACGTTTTACTGGAAGCGGCACAGGCTCTAGTGGAGGTCAACTCTCCCAGCTCTCCTTCGCTGTACTTGGGAGTCCATAATGCACAGGTATATATAACATACTTGATGAGCTGTTACCGTTTATAATCTAGTATTTTTTTTGTCGACTGCGTGTTAGTCCCAGACCCAGACCCAGATCCCTTTTACTTTAACAAGTACTGTATAAGGTTTTATGAAATCGATTGTTAGATTTCGAAGGTTTCTTCCGACATACAAACATACAAAAATACTTGGGGCGCCAACAAACCCTGAATTTCGACTCGCTGCGCTCGCGAAACCTCGGGTGCCGTTTGCATATTGAGCGAAGCAAGCCCAGTGCATTGACTTATCGTTTCCCATTGACTTCAATGGGATATCAGTTTTTTTATATGATAAAAAAAAAATTTTTTTTGAGGACATTTTTCAAAAAATTTTTTTAAGAACCATCGTCTAATGTGTGTCTTTTTGATTTGAAAGTTTCATATTTTTTCGTCAAGTAGTTTTCGAGCCAATTCGTGACAAAGAATGTAAAAAGTCTCCAGTAAAACGCTCCGCTCACTTCGTTCGCTTCGCTCAATAAAATAACATAACATTGCAGTTCTACATCCAAGAGAGCGCCCTCTACGCTCAGAAGCTAGAAACAGCAGTTACATCAAAGCAAATACCGTGGAAATTAAAGAAATCCAGACCTCTACTAACGGATGGCAGCACCGCACTCTCACCTGCGGACGAAGACAACTCACTATCTGTGGTCACTCTACCGGGGAATATTGGTAAATCAGGTAATTTTTACTTAGCCTAATGAGGACATTAATAGGAATTGAGAGTTTTGATTGTTCGGTGACGCATGGCGAATAGATCGACGGCCAATCAGAGCTCTTTAAACTTAGGCCGCAATAACGTTAAGCAGAATTTTCATTCATTCTTAAATAATTCGTGTTTTAATAACTTGGTATATTATGTTATAGAATCGTCAATTATATGTTATCATAGAATATTTATTTATTACACTTTATTGCACACATATAAACAGCAATCATACCAGTGTTATACCGGAAATACATATATTGAAAGCATCAACCAATAAATAGTAAAAACCTAACCAAAAAAACATTCCAGAAGACCACGGCTTCTTCCTCTTCCTCCAAGACACGTGCGACGAGATTGCATTCACGGACGACATGCTACCGGACATAGTGCTGCCCAACAACAGTGACGACGCCCCCCACCACCACGTGCACGTACACGTCTACTCGCTGTGGTTCTGGTGGAAGGAGGTTCTGGTAATCGCCATAAGCTCCGCCCTCCTCCTGAATCTCATGATATGGCCGAGGTTCTTCGCTCCCAAAGCTCCACCGCCCGCGCCCCTCCCAATCAACCAGGAGTACATAATAGTAGAGAGGCACTACGATAAGCCCTCTCCCACCGAATATTCAGGGAGGTACGAAAACGATTTCACCACATTGAAGTATTTGGGCAAAGGTGGATTCGGGGTCGTCTTTGAGGCGAGAAACAAAATCGATCATTGCTCGTACGCCGTTAAAAGGATCACGCTGCCGAGACGGTAGGAGTTTGATTTTATTATTTTAATAATACAATACAATTCATTTAAAATATTTTGATGTAGACTACAATAAAACAATAATAAATATTTGTATTTTTCATATATATCACACGTATAGTAAGTGTGCCCGTGAGCGCGTGTTGCGCGAGGTGCGTGCGCTGGCCAAGCTGGAGCACGAACACATCGTGCGGTACTTCAACGCGTGGGTCGAGGAGCCGCCGCCGCACTGGCAGGAACGGAGAGACCATCAGTGGATGCAGTCAGTATATATACACACAGACACACGCACGCACACACAGTCACACTCACTCACTCAAGAGCTTCAACACGGGACTGCCACCTTTTACATTCAATCTACAAATACAGAATTCAAAAGCGTGCTCACACCTACCATAATCAAAGTTAACTTATCATATTTGATAATACAAAAGTATATGTATCACTTAACAAAAAATATAAATACTTGCACGTTGACGCCATTTTTAGATACATAAATTTTGAAAATAACAGTGATCCATGATAACATACAATTATAATCCATGATTTAATTCCAGAGAGTTAGAGGGAGGTGTGTCACTGGCGATGTCCGACGAGTATACCCTGACCCGCCCCTCCCTCCCTCCCCTGGGTGATAAGTCACCCGTCAAGGGGGATGTGATGTTGAATCTACACAAGTCTATAGATGACTGTGTCGATGCTTTGGACTACGAGAGAAAACTATCTGAACCTAGGAGGCTAAGGTCAGTAATAATAATACTAGATTACATTAATGTGGCCAAATATATCACAATGAAGTCTTAAACCTGAAATATTTTATTTTAATTCTGTCAATCCACAGATCACAGAGCTGCAGCGATTCATTTACGGTGGTATTTGACGAGAACGCCTCGAAGAATTCCCACTTGACCTCAGATGACCCCAAACTCAGTAACGTCTCGAGCCACACCTCCAAACACGTGGGTAGTGGGGATAACGACGATTCCTTTATTGTTTTTGCAAATCCTCCAGAACATTCTGGATTATCTGAAGCGAGGAAGGATATATCTAATAGAGTGTTGGAACAAATAAAGGAATCCGAAAGCTATAAAGGAGATAGCAATATTAAGAAGAAAAAGGCAAGTAATACTCTAAAAAATAAATATAAAAGTTTTTTTTATATTACAAATGATGTATGTACCTTTACTGTAATTTACACCTCGGTCCGGTGTTTATGTAAACACATTGTGGGGTTATGTAAATGTGTAAATATTCTATGTTATTGTATTGTATTCGAATTTTATTGATTGTACTTAATAACAATATGATTACAGAAAGGCCACACCCGACACTGGTCATTGGACATGTGTGTGACGGAAGAGAGCAAGAAGTACCTCTACATCCAGATGCAGCTGTGCAGAAGGGACAGCCTCCACGACTGGCTCAGGAACAACTGCACCTGCAGCGCGAGACGGGATCTGGTACAACTCATGTTCATATTTATTTATATAGGCTTAATGTTCTTATTCTTATATAAGTCATGATTATGTAAAAACTTTGTATTTCTACAGATATTGTAAAGAAAATTGACAATAGTGCCGAAATAAATGTTTAAAATAATATTATTTAACAAAATAGTATATTGAATTGTAAAATTTAAATGGCTTGAGTCATTTTGATTTTGAGTTTAATTAAACTATAGATAAGAAGATTGTGAATTTAATTACCAATTTTGTGTTTTTATTTATTTTTTAAGTATCATAATCGATTAGAGTGAAATTAAATCCCAAGAATGGAAGTTTATTAAAAAAATCCATAATAGCATTTAATAAAATTATATTATATGATTGTAACTCCTCATGGTGTTTTCAGATAAAGCCCCTGTTTGATCAGATCGTGTCGGCGGTGGAGTACGTGCACCTCGCGGGTCTCATACACAGGGACCTCAAGCCGAGGAACATCTTCTTCGCCCCGGACGGCAAGGTGAAGGTCGGGGACTTCGGCCTCGTGACCTCAATGACGGACAACACCAAGGACGGACCCACCGAGCTGGACGCACACGCACTACACACGCATAAAGTTGGTTAGTTGTTTTTATATTATATTTTTTGGGGGGTTTTGAATTCGTACATTTCAATTTTTTTAGGGTTTTTTCTTTAAATCTAAGTTCAAATTGTAATTTTTTGATGTCAATATAAAATATATATATTAATATCATATATTTTTTACCTCTACCTCAGCATTCATACTTCTATTTTCAGTCTGCTGGAACAAGTATTTGATATATTAGTGTAAATGTATAAATATATTTATGCAGGACTATATTTATTAATTAAAACTGCAATGTACCATAATTGACTATTTAATACTAAAGCAATCTATATCAGTCAACTGATACGATAAATAGAAAAAAATGGCCAGTATAATGTAACATACACACACATATATACAGATTTAAAAGTATGACGCATAAGAAACTAAACGATCACCTAATAAAAAATAATACAATTTTAGAATATAATATAACACTAGAAATAATATAACACAAAAAATTAAAGGATATTTTAATTCTTCCTTATTATGTGTTTGAAACAAGATGATATAATTGATATAACTTCCAGGCACCCATCTCTACATGTCTCCGGAACAGCTCCAAGGTCAACCATACAACTACAAGGTGGATATATACTCGCTAGGGCTGGTCCTGTTTGAGTTATTGTATCCCTTTGGCACCGACACCGAGAGGATCAAGTGTTTGATGAACCTCCGAAACGGACTCTACCCTCAAGAGTTTATTAAAGATTATCCAAATGAGGTAATATTATAAGTTTACAAAATATATATTGGTTTGTAGAAGAGAATTTTCGCAGACTAAATGAAATTCATTAAGGGATGGATTACTTGCCATATTGATATATTTAATATTTTCGGTAGATTTCTTTATTAGTATTCTTATATTAAATGAATGCACTTTTCTTACATTCAAAATATTTAATAAAATGTCAAACAAAAATCCTGTCCGAGTGAATGCCATTTCCTTAATAGAATTTGAGTACTGTAACTACAAAGGTTTATTTTGTGTCTTGATTGATAAGTACTGATAAATTTTTATGTGTATAAAATTATCGTGTATATTTAAATGAACCATACAATAATTTTCCAGACGGAAGTCCTGAAACTGATGTTAAGTAACAACCCCAAGCAGCGCCCAACGGCCAGTGGAGTTAGAGCCAGAGCACCCCTATATCAGTGCACCGAGGAGCAGTGGCATTTCACACTACCCACCATGGTGGCGTGTTAGTGTGGTTTAGTGAAGTCTTGTTTAGTGTCTCACTTAGTGTCCACTTAGTGTAATGTGAAGAAACTGTTAAGTGATGTGCCGTACCATTATTATAGTAATAAAAGTATTTTTAACTATTTTATAAAACTTAGTTTATAATTTCATTCAATAATAATTTTCAGTACACCAAAAAAATGGTTATATCATAATAATAATAGATTCAAGGTCAAATAAAAAAATATATAAATGTTAAATGCAAAGATAATTACAAAAAGATAGTAATAGTCTCTCTGGCATACTTTACAACAAATTTAATGAATAATTTTTTAATTTTCTTTCAATCAAATGAAAATAATTATGATATTTTTCAGGAACAAACATTAAACTATAAAGAGTATACATAGGTTTCACTATTCATATAAATATTGAAACATAGAGTGTGAAATGGTTTCATTTTCACAGTAGATAATTTTTTGACTCTTCATACAACTCATTTTATAATGATAATTGCACCAATTGTATCAAACACACCTTATTTAAAATATATTTTCCATGTTGGTCTCTTACACTCATCACAGTTGATTAAGACATACACTTTATATTCCTATTGTTGGTTTGCGTAATTTATGTTAACCATAGTTACTCTTCCAATTATGTTCAAGCATTTACTTTTATATTCTTGATATACAAATACACTCACTGATTAGTCAAATATTAATTTCTTAAATTGTATGAATTGTTGTCTCACTATAATGTTATGGTTTTAAATTGAGCTTAAATTGGCTATGTCTAAAGTAAAGTTACTTTCTATAATAAAGTCTATATATTTGTTAGTATGTGTTAAAAACTGAAGCATATTGCAAGAAACTGCAATACTGAGAAATGAAAGATTTAAGATATTTAACCTTTGTATAACGAGTGAAAAAAGCTGAAATTTGTTTGTAATATGTATTAAAAGTAAATATATCCAAAGGGTTTTAAAAACTAAAAAAATATAGCACACTGTTATATATAATATATACATATATATATATTAGTCTGATGTCAAACAGCAACTAAGAGTAGTAGAATAAAACCTAATTATTATATTTATAATGATTATAACAATATACCTTTATCTGAATCCTCGTAAACATTGAAACTTAAAATTATGAACTAATTTCGTGTATGTGGGTATGTTAGTTGATATTGATATTAATATTAGTCGTCATGACTATAAAATGATTAATAAGTTTTTGTATGCAATTAATGATAAAAACACGTTTAACTTAGGGGCTTCAACCAAAATAAGCTTATTATAAGTGATCAAAGACAGTCAATCACACTATCTCTTCAATAATGAAAAAAAATAATTATGCTCCTCAGACATGTGAACAATGTAATTGATTATAAAAGCCAGTGACTCTATTTCATGTACGTTTTAAGTTACTTGATAAGACTAAGCAATATTATTAAGTATTAATTAATAAAAGACTGTACGGTGATGGTGATGTATATATTTATACATATATCTTTAATAATGATGGACCTAGTTATTGTCAAAAAATGTTTTTTTTTTAAGCAAAATTTGTTGCTTAAAAAATAATCTATTACTCTTTACATATTGTTTTCGTTTTAGTTTACTATTCAACTATTGTCTGGTCTAAGTTGTTTAAAAATCATTGTTTTTATTAGTTATTTTTTACGAGTCATATAAGTTAAGAATAAATTTAAGATTTCCGGGATTGTGAAGGTATTATTTAATAAAATAATTAAATTAATTATCTTTTATTGTTAAAATAATATTTATAAAAATATATAAGAAAAATCAAATAAAGATAACATTATATTTTAAATAACCTTTATTAAATTGGCGATTAACACATTGGGAATAATAATTAAAAGATCACAAATATAATACTTAATATTTAATACACTTGATTTTGATTAAAATATCCACCATAATATGGTGTTTAAAAATAAAAATACTTACACTTGGTCATTATATATATAAAGCTTAAAAAATCACATCAAGGGGTCAATACGACATATCTAAAATACTTCGGTCAATCTCGAGACAATTCCCTCTTTTATAAAGGAGGGTATACATTATATTACGATATAAATATTCTAGAAGCTCAAACAATTAGTATATACAAACAAAATTGATATCTGCATTATATATATATATATATATATATATATTTATTACCAAATCACATTAGTTACATATCTTAATTATTAATGAATTAGAAATTATTATTTAATTTCCACTGAATTAGTATAAGATATACCTTTGCAGAATAATGATTTAGAAGTATTGACTTCTAAGCACCAAATTAAATAAATTATAATGTCAAAGTATCAATAATATCCTTATTTATATAGATGCTAAAAGCTGTCCACAATGTCACTGACACAATGTTAGATTAATTGTATTTAATAAAGCATTCCGTTACATTAATCCATAAATATTAACGTTATATACAAAATATTTCATTTAAATATTGCCAACTTATTGTCAACTTTTATTGTAGCTGTGGGTAGAATTGTTATTTTGTAAGAAACTCGGGGTTTTACCTTCCTTTACTATCCTTAATGCTTGTAACACTCTTGCCGTATCCAATTCCTTTTCAGATGCCTTTTCACTGTCTAAGCAGATTTCAGTCATCCGTGCATTGAATTGCTCTATGACATTTACTCTATAATCTATAGTCGACGCCACGGGGTTGGCTGTCAGCCATAGATACTCCAAACATGGTAAGTTACAAATATTCTGCACTTCTTCAACATCGGTGATTAAATTGCAACTTAAATCCAAGCTTTCAAGTGAATATAGTTTAGAGAAGCCTTGGAGAGATTGTATCTTATTTTGTGAGAGGTCTATTCTGACAATATTCCCTATTTTAGCATGCCAGTTCTCGCACAATGAAAAACGATTCATTGAAATATTTAAGACTCTCAATTCGTGCAAGCAGGATATATCACAGAGCTCTGACAGTCTGTTTGAAGAAACATTCAGCTTTTGTAGCTTTGGAACAAGTTTGATGCCCCAGTCCAAGTCATTTATATTGTTGCTTGCAAAATTTATCTTTGACAGTTTCTTCCACATCTAGAAATAAAAAAAAAATGTACTTGTAAACCGTAAAAATATAATATTTGAATAATTATCACAAAACATAATGATAAAGATGTTTATTAAAAATAACAGAAAAAATCAATCAATAATAAATTATATTGAAAACAAATACACTCTTGATAACAGAACATGTGTAACCTAAATAATTATATTTTAACGATTACTACCCAGTTTGAACATAAACTCGATCTCTGAGTCATTGTGATGACCTAATCATGAGATACAAAGCACATTAATTTCTAGTTTATATAATATATGCAAATATAACTTCAGTGCTTCATAATAATTATTTCTATATGCTGTTTTCTCTATATAAAAATAGTATGAAAAATTTATCAACTGTGTATATTTTGTTGCCTTAACAATAATTATAATTAGCATTAGTTTTTTATTTTACTTACTACAACATCCGCTAGACTGGAAGGATCCTTGTGAAGAACATCAACAAGAAGGAACTCATTCAATGTCTCCACACTTGCAATGTGTACTGATAAACTAATTAAAGAATCCCGCAGACTTCCTGTAATTTTAATAATAATAAATAGCTAAACATGTTATTTTACTCTTATAATTTAACAAATACACTAAAGTCAAATGTATTTAACATTAAAAAATATTTTAAGGCTTATTGAACAGCTGTTTTGTAACAGGGAGATTTGAATAAGTTTTAATTTAATAAAATATTGAATAAAATGAAATTAATAATATGATAAGCTAAGCTATCAAAACATCCTCATTAATTAAACGATAATGGGTACTACAATACGACCAACGATAATGAACACTATCCTTGTTTACACATTGTAATCTTAATTGTATATTATATAACTATTAAAGCTTTAATTAAAAAAATAATAAATATAATTGTTTCCTACTTACCAACACTCTGTATACAAGACATTGGAACACCAAGTATCTTTAAATCGGTCAATGTTTTGAAGGGTATAAGGTCAAAATGCAAATCATTGGGTATTATATTGCTAGTACCAAACTTCTCATAGCTTCCTTCTATACTAAGAGATGAGACTTGAGAACAGAAGTCCAAAATGTGACTGAAGTCATACATCTGATCCTGTTTTTCAGTTTGTGGGCATGCTGTTTTGAACCTCTCTCTGATTGCATGTAACTAAAATAAATATGAAATTATTTTTAACAACATACAAAATTACATTTTCATTACTGTATTACACATTTTGTTAACCTATAGATATATAGTACACACATATCATGTTTTTTCAAATTTTTATTAAATATAGACATTTTATTATATCTGTGTTATTCTTTAGTATTGGTATTTGTATAAAAAATATTTTTATTACCTCAATTAGGGTAAATTTATGTGTCTTTTCTGATTGTAATAATTTGTCGCCTTCTAAGTAAAATTTCTTAGCTAAATCTTGCAACATAAAAAATATGTCATACAAATGAAAATCTAGAAAATGGGTAAAAACCGATGGCATTGTTAGTCTTAAGTAATTGAATACATTTTTTAGATATTCGTTTAGAGCGTCGCGTCTTTGTTCCACGAATTTTGGTGTTTTATTGCGTATTACTTTTTTTGGTGGCAGTAAATCTTTAGCTACGCCATGGTCCACTACTAGCTTGTCGTGAAGCTCTACAAAATCACTGTAGCGATGAGAGACGCTCCACTGCACTGCACCAACATTCACAATAATTTTATAAAAAGTTATATTATCTTTTAAACACGCTTCAGAAACATTAACAGAGCTTTCATTACGATAATTTATGAAAGAGGACATTTTTGAACAATGGTAGGTTATGTTGGTTAAATTGTTACGTTATGCATATCACAATGTTTCACATAAATCACCTGACTTATAGAACAGTACGCAGTAATAAGTGATAACTTGTAACTAATATGAAAATAGTAGAAACTAATTATACTTGTCGGTTGACCTTTCTTCAAATCCAGTAAGTCTTATGTCATTGTCATTTTACCATTTGATATCGACAGCTGGCATTGACATTTGACATGTTGAAAAACAGTTTATTAAACAAGAATTGGGTTTGAAATATGATATAATAAATAAAATTTTAAAAATTATCTTTTCCTTGCAGCTTCGTCAACAACGTCAAAAGTTTAAATAATTTTTTCATCTGTATAGTTCCTTATTACCACAATTTCTACCACATGAAACCGGATAATGTTCCTCTAAAATAATGGATTTTCAAAACATCAAGCTAGTCTCTTTTGTTAAAGTTATTCATCAAATAACTTTTAATGCATAACTTTTAATTAAAAAGGATGATTTACATAGATTTTAAAAAATCGATATAAGAGTGTTACCCACACAATAACTTTCTCCATGTAATTCCAATCGTTCATGCAACGATATTTTTCAACGTAATTAACCATTACCATTATGTATTATATCTCAATGAACATCTGACACCAATTATTTAGCACATACTTCGACTAGCAAAGCTACGTGCCCGTAAAAAGAATTACATCTTTGTTTGGGTAGAGGATTTTAAAATTTTTATTCGTAAAACCAACAAATCCCCTATGAATTCAGTTATTATATGCCTATCAAGTATATGTGTAAGTTAAAGCATTTTTTTCCTTTATTTATATCCATGTCTTATTAGTTTTATGTACGTGTCATAATCATTGGTACTATACCATCTTATGTTTTTGAACACAATTTTTTTATATTGCTTTACCTTCCAACATTGGAATTTAAAACACATAAGCTGTATGTTAATATTGAGTTGAAAGTTTTTATATTTATATTTATACTTACTAAAGATAGGTATGCGTAAATCTAATTTTAATCTCGCGACTTTAAACGCGCAATCGTTAAACACAGGAAGAGATGAATTAATAAATACTTTAGCTACATTTTTGCCGGATGTAGTCACCGTAACTGAAACTTGGCTAAGTAAGGATTCGAACTGTAATAGTAATGCAATAGTAAGAGTAATGCCGCGTTTCGAATTTCTTAGGACAACTCGTGGGGGAGGAGTTGGAGCGTACATCAGGCGGGGAATACATGTTCGTCAGCTCCTAATGTCAACAACAGAGCTCGAACAAATGTGGTTAGGGATTAAATGATATCGTTTCAAAATAATAGTTGGTGTTCTCTTTCGACCACCTAGACCTAATTGTAAAACATTTTTGGAAGAAACAGTGTCAACTTCAACCTCAACATATGATTTTACATTTTTAACAGACGATGTAACCATCGATCTCGTAAGTAATGACTCTCATCAACGTGATTTCTTGTCCCTTTTGGACATGGCTACCATTAAATTGTATGCGAACGGACCCATATATCCGTATCTTGCAGTTCTCTTTTAGATGTTATCTGTTGCAGCAAAGAGTTGAGTTCACGTAGAACCAGCGTTAAGCATAATGATGATAGTTCGATCAGAATACATTTGAATTTGCTTCGTGTAACACTCCTTGGGATGGAATATTACAACTTCAAAATATTTATGACATGGTTAATTGTTTTAAATATCTTATGCTCGGTCTATTTGAACACTTTGTGCCAGTGCGGAGAAAAATACTTAGAACTTCTCCCACTCCCTAGATTACGAAAACTGTGAAGGCTTTTATGGCAGATAGAGATAGGGCATGTGATATTGCGAAGAAAAACTAAAAGTGATGACGAAGTGACCTCCTATCGATCACTACGGAATTCAGTGCTATCTGTCTCTCGAAATGAAAGAGAATATTACTTTACCGAAAATATGAATAATAATATAAAAAATAATATAAATAAATAACTCCTTAAAGATGTGGAGTGAGTTTAACAAAATTCTGGGAAATCATAGGTTTATTGACTTCCATCATAAATTACGTGGTTCAGACATTATTAACCAAGAGTTTCTGAAATTAAATTCAAAATTTAAAAAATTTAAATTCCCGCGTGCAACCATAACAGATGACTGTTTGGAACAATACGCTAAAAGTCAAGACAAATGTCAATTTACATTTAGGTTAGGTTACATATCAATAAAGATGACAAAATTTACGTTGCCTTATTCTTTACCAGCCATAACCCACCTAGTTAACCCATGCATTCTTAAAGGACACTTTCGTCACTTGTGGAAAACAGCAATAATTAAACCCTTACCCAAAAAAATGTTAATACTATAAAAGATTTACGCCCAATAGGCATGTTACCAATTTTGTCACTAACAAGTTATTTTGAAATTAAAAATATTTTACCTACTCAGCAATCTGGTTTTCGGAAACGACATAGCACTACCACAGCACTTTTACATATCGTCGATGAGGTTCTTTCAGCTTCAAACGATAGCCTTCCTACAATTTTTGTTTTATTATATTACAGCCGGGCATTCGATTGCCTTAATCATAAATTGTTAATTACAAAAATGAGGTACTATGGTTGTGATGAATTAGTCTGCACTTGGTTTGAGAGCTATTTCCATAATCGGCAACAAATTGTAGAATACATAAATAATAAAGGTCAGATACTGAGATCTCGCCCGCTTGATGTAAGCAATGGAGTTGTACAAGGATCCATTTTAGAGCCACTACTTAATTCTATATATACGGCTGATCTGGGAAAATATATAAAGTCCACTTTACTGCACATTTACGCTGATGACACCCAAATTTTATTAAAATTTCATAACAAATCATCACTTGAAAAAAAATTAAAAAAAAAAAATTAAATCAAGATCTAGAGCTAATCAACGATTGGTCTAAAAATAATAATTTATCTTTAAACCGATTAAAATGCACATACGTGGTTTTGAGAACCAAAACGCAAATTAAGGCAGTCCATCTTAGCGCGCCTGAAGTTACCATCGGTAATACTGAAGAATCATTTAAAGTTCGTATTTTAGGTTAAATATTTGATAATTGGTTGGTGTTAATGAACACGTCGATCAAAAGATCGACAAATCATACTCAGCACTTAAAACGCTGTATAAATTTAGATCTCCTTTAAATCCTGCAATCAGATAAAAACCGCTGATTCATTAGTTCTTTCACATCTTGATTATTGTGACATAGTATACGGCCTCTGTTTAAGCAAAGATTTAGAAAAAAAAATCAAAGAGTGCAAAAACTCTTGTGTCAGATTTTGTTACAACATGCTCCCTCGCTCCAATGCAACACCTTTTTTAAATTCATATAATATTTTAACATGAAAAACCGCCAAAATTACATATTAAGTCCCCGTTACTTAATTTCCAAGCTCGACTGGTAGAAGAATAGAAATGAAAATGTTACTTATCGAACATCGCGGATTCTTAATGTAATTGTACCTAGTCCGAATCTCTCTCACTTCATGGGTAGTCTTTTGGGTAGACCTCGAAGAATTCGGTCTGCCCATTCATTTGTCCCCTACTTTCGAATTTTGGAAAAATTTCTTCACAGGAGGTCTTCTTATGACCGCCTGAGTCCGAAATGACCATTGGTCAAAAAGTTTATATATATATATATATATATATATATATATATATATATATATATATATATATATATATATATATATATATATATATATGCGTGCGTGCGTCCAGATTCGACTTTTGTCAGCACGATAGCGGCCGCAGTTTCGCTTGGATGGCTTTCAAACGTTGCACAAAAATCAACCATCCAAAAATGAAGGTCAAGTTCGTTAACCAGAGAAATCCGGTCACAGGGGGCGCTAGGGCCTCACTTTTTCTGATTTTAGTTTTTCGACCATAACTTTGTCCCTATACAAAGGAGATCAATCGCGTTCATATTATATGATGTCTTTAATAAATACCTATAACTAATGTAGATAAACCGAAAACCTAACTTCAACTTAGGGGTGGGGGTAAAAAAACCGAAAATTTTTGGAAAAAAAATCATAACTTTTTTCTGGTAAACATTCTTGCATCACAAGTATTTTTAATAGAAAGGTTATTTTTTACTCTAAATTTAGGTACCCAAAGTTTTTTCCATAAAAGGTACCGTTTCCGAGAAAAAAAATTAAAACCACTTTTAGCTTGTAAATTTTAGGTAGGTAAAACCACGACAACTTTTTTCTGGTATACATTTCCTCCTCGCAAATATTTTTAATAAAAAGGTTATTTTTTACTCTAAATTTAAGTACCAAAAGTATTTCGCAAAAAGATACCTTTTCCGAGAAAAAAAATTAAAACCGCTTTTTGCTTGAAAATTTTTGATGTAAACAATGGCATCATGTATTATTCTTAGGTAGTGAGTTATATTTTAAACAAGCTACACACGAGGTCTACCCACGCGTGTCCCCCTGCGGGCACGGATTTTTTTCATTTTGTTTTGAAGCTTCAGAATGTTGGAGTGACATTCCTCCTCTTATAAGAATGTCAAAGTTTACAAGATTTAAATAGTTATGTAAAGACTGGCTTCTGAATGTTTAAAACAACAACATAATTGGACTGCATTACCTTAAAAGTTGTTTAATGTATAGGTATCACTTTCCGTGCTTACATTTAATTATTACTATTATTATTTTTTGTTTTTAACTTTATATTTTAAAATTTTTCTATTGATTTGTACTATTTCTTTTTAAAAAGTAACTCAATTATAGCAATTTTCATACCTCGTACTGTATAAAGATAGCTTGTGTTCACCCTAAATAACTTACACTAACAACTCAATAACTCTTCACCATAACCAGATTGATAATAATCCATCGTATTTTTTTGTGTATCTATTGTGTGTGTAGGTATTTTGTTTAGTTAAAATTATAAGTATATAATATATATCTCCTTTTCAGTTATACATATACCTAATTATTTAATTTACTTATTGTTAATCTTAATATATTTGTGTGTGCTTCTTGAATAAAGTTCTTATTATTATTATTAATTTATATACTAATTTGATGTATAAGTCAGATGTCTCTGATGAGTCTGATGTATAAATAATTATAACTTGTATTACTTGTCAATTAGTTAATTCCTTTAAATTCATTCCGTAGATAATTAGATAGGTATTAGTAATAGGTGGATAGATATCTAGACTATTCTTCTTCTTTTTTCTAGGTATCAGAGGACCTTTGACACCCAGAAAAGATTTGTTTTATATTTTATTGAAAGTATTTCCTAAGAGCCCCTTATGTATTCAAAATTAATGACTACAATAATCAGAATATTTTCGCGCCTGCATCGAGAAGGTGAATACGTGTGCTTTAAACATTTTTGTCATAATCATACTCCGGACTAACATCCTCTGTCTTTCTTACTTACTTACTTACGCCATATCCCTTGCGGGGTAGCCAGAGACGACGGAGCGCCAAACACTACGGTCCTCTTTAGCCTCGTCCACAGACATCAACCTCTTCATACATGCCCTCCGGTGGGTCCTCATGCTTTTTACGTGACCTTCCTCCAGTATCATAGATACAGTGTTTTCGAAGGTCACTCGAGGCCTCCCCCTCTCTCTCTTACCACTCACTTTTCCTGTATAAATCTTTTTTACCATTCTTTCATCACTCATTCGTTCGACGTGCCCAAACCACCTGAGCACGTTCTTCATTCTCTGTCTTTCGAACTAAATAAATGCCATCCTAATGTTATATCAACGATTTTCCACTTTAAATAATATTTTTATAATGGTAGAGCTTACCTTTCATCACTTTACAACCAGGATGGAAGTAAAAATTTGCGCTTTCCCCCTCTAATTTTTAACTGATTTCCATCCACCCTTTTACTGACTTCTAAATGTTTGACCCCTGCTAATTCAGCTAATCATTGCTACGTGTTCAGTTCGACCCGTGTCAGTTTTGTCATCTGTATGTCCGTTAATTTTTTCGAGTCTCACAGTAACATTACTAAACGGATTTCAATAGATTATGGAGTTTTCCTATGGAGAATTTATAGTGTTGCTGCAGTCCAAAAAGGTTTCTTACTTTGTCAAATTCTCATACTCAAATACTTATTTGGGCTGTAATTGCAGTGCAGATTTTAATAATTTCATTTGTTTTGCAATATGATAACAATACAAGACAATTACTGGTCCGATCTTAATATTGTTGTGGTGTTGTCACAGCCAAGCTAACCATATCTTAATCATATAGGACTTTCATACCAGATTTTATTATTTTTGAAGACAAAAATATATTTTAATACAAAATGCAATAAAGGTAAAAGTGTATAAATATTTAGAAATCCAAGGGATAAGAGATTGTTGTAGTAATTTATAAGAGGAGGGAGAAACACCGACAAAGTCACTGGCAACAACTAGTATCAAAATAAAACAACAATAAATATTCACAACTTTATTTAAATTTATGAAGATATATAAAACTATAATATTAAAATTGTGCAAATCATTTTCAACATTACAATTGTATACGCAATTTAAAAATAACAAATTACTTTCGCTTCACTAACACTATGACTTATTACTTTACTACATTAATGTGAAAATGTAAAAAAAATAGTCATGTATTAGTTATTTTTTAATTAACTCGGTTGCATGGCAAGTATGGTACCTGTATCTGAAATATGAATTAATATTAATTAAAAAACAATTATTACTAACAGCAATAACTTTGAATTGACTAAAATTAATAAAGACTTCTGTGGACCGTTCCAAATAAGTTTTCTCACCATTCAAATCCTGTTTTTAATCCAAATACCATCAAAATCAGCTCAGCCAATACGAGATGTTAGTTTGATCCTTAATTGATCTTATTTATAAATTTAAGTAGAGTTAAAAATGCTCTTTTTGTACAAATATTTGACAGAATTTAGTTTTTATTCTCTTGAAAGATATTTTTTTAACGATTTTTAATAATAAAAAGATTTTATAATAAAATATATAGTTATTAGATTCCATGGACGGAAACGGACGATATTCAAATATATTTTTTTAAACATTTTGCGCTTTTTTCAAACATAAAAAAATTCCAAAGTTAGCTAGCATTATCATAAAAAATATTTTACATTAAATTACATTTAAAAAATATAATTATTAATATAAAATAAACAATATCAAATTTCACCAAATAATATTCGTTGTACGAACACATATATCATATTATAAAAATGAAAGATGAAATATATTTTAATAAAAAAAATGTCATAAAATTAAAATTAATAAAATAAGTAAACCCAACTTCAATAATCATTTCAATTAAGTTAAATAAAAATAAAAATATTTCAAAAGTTATTTTCAGAATTTAAAATTTCCTTACAGCGATCGTTACTCACACTCCGATACTTATAACATTCTAAGGGTTTTATTAAAAATATTGTAAATATTTAATAAATTACGATCCAATTACTTTTTTGAACATTATAAAATCACAGTTCAAAATTACATTCATGGCATTCGATGTTTAAATTATAAATGAAATTACATTTTAAACTTACATAAAGTTATGTACTTAGAGTTAAGTGTGTGATGGTTACCTATGGGTAACACCTAAGGCATCTAGTTCAACTATATTATTACTTAAAATTGACTTAAAACAAACATAATATAGTATACAGAGTTATATTGTTCGTTAAATAAAATTTTTTAATTTTTCTTATTTACATTTTGTTTTTGCTAAACGAAAGTGTCAGAAATGACTTTATTCTTTTTAACGCCGGAGGCAAAGGCCAACAGTCATAATGCCACGGATCGTATGTAAGTATCGTTCTCGTAGACGTCGGCCGTGAGACGCAGAGCGTGCTCCTCGCACACGGCCGACAGCTCCTTCAACCACTCGTCCAATACCACTGCGTTGAGGACGGACCGTAGTGTAATAGACTGATTCCAGTACACTTCTTGGGTAAATATGGGACTTTTTTGTGCGGGGGAAGTAACATGTGACGAGTTTTGTAAGCTGTGTGTGTTTTGTTGTGATGGCGACACTGTAATAGTAATAGTAAATTAAATTATACTTATTGTAGTTCTATAATAACGAAGTTTGTTTTACTTACACGATTTTCTATTGAACATACTAGAGAAGCTAGAGGAAATACTTCGCCTCTTAGCCTCCACCCGACGGAATGGCGATTCATCTCTTGGCGCCGTAGAATTAGAACGTGGTTGTCCTAAAAACAGATAATGTTAACAAAACTGACTATCAACACCTAAAACAGTCCAGTAGCAATAATGCTACCATCTCACCGTCTTCATTGGCGGTAGGTCGCCTCGTCAGCGCCATCTCGCGGTTTATAAGAAACACTCGCGCCTTATCCACGAGCCCGCTCACGTTATCCAACCCCGCTGTTAGCTCATCGAGCTCTTGTTTGAGACGACTGAGGATCTGGGACGGAAAAAAATTGTATAAATTGCTTAATTTATCAAAACTAACGAGGTCACGATAGCTCAATTATTAGAGCGATTTGAAGGTATTCCAGGAACCGTATTATCGATTCCCGCTCATATATATTAATGTCTTTTATTTTATTTTACTACAACTTAAACTACTAAGTTTACTAAGTAAATCAAACATGATTGTCAAACACAACCATGATAATTATAAGCAGGACTCACTTGAAAGAGTGAAGGTACATTCGGCTGCAGCAGGAACCCCGGACACAGCAGCAACGCAGACAGCAAGGGAGTGGGGAAGGACGCCAGTTTACTCAACAAACTAGATACTCTGCAAGCCACCACCACGTCGGATTCTAGGAAACTTGCTGACTTTCGTAAGAGACTGGCCAGGAGAGGACCTGGAATAGAGACGTGTTTATTGTAATAATTAAAATGGTTGTAATTAATATGGATTTACATTAAAATGCTAATTTTGAAACCTCACCGATGATTGATTCGGCACTAACTCTCCAGCTCTTCACGGGCTCGTTGTATTCCCTCACTTCAGGCTTCACGCTCACAAAACTCTTCTTAAACGAGTCCTCCGAGAAGCCTTCGTCGTCCTGATCGTCCACCTTGTACAGGAAACTATCGTACCCGCTACTCTCACCGATAGACGTCAAGCTGTCGTGTTCTTTAGCTTCAGCATTCTCCATCTCTTTATTCTCCGCGACCTCGTTCAAAGAGTTCAAACTGTGAGCCTCCTTCTCCGAGGTATCACTGTTTTTGAGGGTATCATACCCACTTGTGGATAGCGATACCAGGCTGTCCTGCTCCCTTATCGGCGTCGTGACTTCCATCTCTTTCGTTTCCTTAGTGTTATTGTTGGTTTCCTGCTTAGGCGGTACACTATCGTATTTATAACTCCAATTTGAGCATGCGATTGTTCTGGATACAATTTCGAAACGAGCATCACAGAGGTACGCGTGGTAGTTGCTGTATAAAGTTTCGTTTGGATTCTGAAAGTCGCATCGTATAATTGATTTATTATAAATTAAAGTACACAAAAAAATTAAGAGGAGCAGAACGTAATTTCTAGAGGGTCAGAAAAATATGACCCAGGTTCTTTTCTAAATATATAATGATACTAACCCCATAATCAAAATTGACTTCATGGACTAGATTGCTCATAGCAATATCACCCTGCACGCCATTGACTCTTCTGTTATTATCATCTGTGTTAAAATCTAAAATCCTCCGTCCACTGAGCGCCAATTCATCCACCCATTCCCTAGTTTTACTGACAGACCTTCTACAACAATTTGGACTGAGACCCAGTAGGGCTACCGCCGCTTCTCTATAGGGCTCCGGATCGGACAGTTTGTTTCTGAACACAGCCATCAAATGATTACCGTTCAGGAGATATTTGTATACTAGTTCGATCATTACGTCTTCTGTATTAAGATCTATCAGAGTTTCCATGAGAGATAATGTAACTAAGGATAACTGAAATATAACAAAATTCATATACACTTTACATATAAAGGTTAATTTTAATCAAATGGACCGAAATCCTTCGTCACTCACCTGGGAGTTGCCTTCCAATCTTCCCAGTAAGACATCAATAACCTTGACCCCGTCGTACTCATACGTGAACAGATAGTGCAGGATGACCTTCAACAGTCCCCCCGAGGTCACTGAACGTAATAAAAGTTCCAGATAGGCCATGGCCGTCGCCTGCTCTATCGCACCATTCTGTAAGGAATCCGCTTTCTTCTATCCGTTTCACGAAGAACGCGGTTTAGTGACAGTTATAGGACTGGATTCAGGTGGTGGAGAAATTATTAAAATTATTTTGGACAACAAAAAGCTTAGGGAAGAGTTATTGAGTTTTAACTGAATTATTTGTCAAAGTAAATACAGAGATTCGATAATGTGCTGGCGTTAATAAAGCGCTTATCAAACTGTGCTGTGCTGTTTGTTACGTGTGAGTTAGTCGAAATCAAAACAAATTATTTTTAATATATCACGCAACTTAGTAACTATATAACGTTATTAAACTAGTGCTTTTGTGATTTATTGAAATAAACATATAACAAAAATATCCCGAAAGCTTATTTTTCTTATACACGATAAACGAAAGCATTTAAAAAATGATAAATGAAAAAGGACTTTAGGATGAATAGCATAAGGTTTACAACACACTGTCACTGAACCAAACCGCAATGTCCATAGCCGTCCGTGAAACACAACTCATGATTATTTTAACACCTTATTAATATATCATACAAAAATAAAGCAAAATAAAAATAAAATTAACAAAATATATTTTAAATAAATAATATATATAAAATAAGAACTTTACATGTTAGTTACAAATAAAAAAAATACTTTATATTTTGGGAACATGCATTTAAACAAGTTTATGAAATGAAAAAAATGTCAATCTTAAGGGAAACCTTACAATAGAGTTCTTAGATTTTTTTTTTTTACGTTTTTACCTAATTATAATCACAAAAAACATGATAAAAGCTTATTTAAAATTATTATAACATACATTTAAATGTACAAATATTTTTTGATGGACAAAAACAACATTTATTTCAAAATATCTATAATATTAAGTGACACTGCAATATAATAACGAGTGGTTAATGATTATCGCATGCGCATTGATCAACCACATTCAGTCCCAAAAAATCAAATACAAGGCCATTCTTTAGACTACAATCCTCTAGAATATAATGTTTAATAAAAATATTTAACACGCGTTTATTTCATTATTTTTACTCTGTGTATAAAAAGGAAAAAAAAAGTAAAACTTAATGACAAACTAAATGACGAATTAACTTACTTAGAGACCTACATCTCATCTTTCTTTTATTATTAAACATTATACAAAATACATATAGTTAAATGCGTAAAAGGTTTTTTAATTTTTATACCTCCAAGTAGAATGGCCTAAAATATTTGAATTTATATGATACCCATGACAACGTGACAAAAAAATACCTGTAACAAGGCCGGCCCCATCACCGGCACTAGAAATCCTTGGTAAAGTAAATCCAAGAGGTGCTTCTTTATTGATGGGTGGGCTACCTGTTAAACAACGTCATAGCTCAGTTGTTGTAATATAATTGGTAGGTTTGACTCCTGTATAAGATACCTGTGCAACAGCATTGCAGAATTCCAGTGAATCAATGAAGAGAGTGAGTTTGTGTACGCGGTTGACGTCGTCGGGCAGGAGACGAGCAGCACTCAGCGACCGCGGCAGGAGAGAGTACAGACCACTCAGACCTGAGGTAATTAACTATAATTAATTGTTTTGGAACAACAATTTGAAATCGCTTCTTAAAGGTTAGAAGGTGTTTTTGATAATTTAAGGCTTTACATTGCAGTGTTGGTGTGCAGAAATATGGTACAATTTTTGGGGCAAGAAGTTAGAACATTTTTTTTTAAATAGGGAAAAGGAACGTACTTAACAAGTATAATCGATTTTTGTAGAAATCTGTGTTCAGTACAATCTGTTATGAAAAATATTTATTAAACTTTTGAAAAACGTCTGTCTAAAAAGGTGTTTTCGGTAAAGTGGCAACTCTTTACCAAAAAAACTAGACTACCAAACTATTGACCAATAAAACTTGACTTCAGAAAACTTTTAACCAAATAAGGTTAAAAAAAAACAAGACTCTAAGGCAGTTTTATAAAAAAATATTAAAATAACCGGTGGCAAGTATGGGGCAGGCGTTCCCGGCCAGCAGGCAGTGCGCGAGGGGCGGGCAGGCAGCGGACATCTTGGCGCACAGCAGGAAGGCGTCCCGCGCACCCGCGCCCGCGCTGCCCTCGCGGTGCACGCAGCACAGCAGCAGGCGACCGATTATGAACCTAAGTAGAGGTTAGAGGTATTTGATGATATCCCTCTTTCGGATCTATTTTGATGTTTCGATGATATTGTACTCACTCCGCCTGAGATCCGTTTTGAGTCTGCGTCATCAGGAAGAATAAATCTATTAGCTTCATATTCTGCATCAAGACTACGCATAGTTGATTCAGTAAGGATACTAATTGACCTGAAATAAAACAAAAACTTTATATTCTCTTTCGAAGCTTGGGATTTCCGAGACAAATTTGGAAAAGTAGGTACTTAAATTAACAAAAAAAAGAAAATCATAGCGTACTTTCAAGATTAGAAGGTAGCAGTTCGTTTCGAAATCCACTGAGAAGTTTTAATAATGGTCGGAGAAATGGTTCAGCCGCTATCACCTGCAAAGAATTATTATTATATTAATAAATTTATTTTTTAAATATAAAATATCTATATAGTTTGGTTGATACTTTTCTATTTATTTAGTATTTTTTTTTATTCTAACCTTTATTAAATAAACAAATAAATCAAATAAAAGTGAAAAGAGAATGATTAATTAATTATCGAGATAAATTACCTGTGAACTATAATGGCTGACCAAATTCCCATATAACCTGAGCTGTTCCAGTCTGACGGCATTTTCGTATCTAAATGTGTTAAAAAGTTACAAATTTATTCAAATATATTAGAAGTTGTAAGTGATAATATGTATTTTTATTAATGTTAAAGTTGTGTAAAAGTATTTGAATATAACGTTCAATATGAATCCCAGTTATAGTTCATATTTTTAATTAAAATTATACTAAGATATATTTTTAATTGATTGAAAAGTTTCATCAAAATTGTTAGTGTTTAAACAAACCATAAAAATTCTTATTAATAAATAATCTTTTATTAAAACAAGTAGCTCTTTATTACTGTACGTAACGCATTCATCAAAGAGATAATAAAGTTTTATCAAAATTATCAATTATTTAGCTCACGCTTTATTAAATACTTCAATGACTGATAAAATAATGTCAAGTGATATTAAAAATTTATATATATACATTATAATTTCAAATGAACACCCATATATATAATGTGTGACATTTATATGGACTGTATAATGTTGACTAATATAGATAAGGAAACATTTGTAATTTGTTGTAAAATTTACCTCTTCGGTGGTCATTTAAATGATAATAAATAAAAATATATTTATAACTTTAAACATTATTGTTATTATTTATTTGATATATATATATATATATATATATATATATATATATATATCACATCAGTAACATGCATGAGCATATCGGAGTAGTAAGAAAGAGCTGCTACACTTTGTATATTGGGTGTGGGCATATCTATCACTTTTAAATTCAGCCAAGAGATATCAAGAGATAAGGCATTGTTTACATACTATCTACAAAAATGTTGACCCTGGACCACTGCACTGTAGCTGGTCCAAGCTCTGGCCACATATGTGCTTATAAACTCTATATAGCATTTTGTTATGTATTATGGCAAAATAGTACAAATATTATATATTGATAAAAAATTTGGATGTCACATACACCTGTGAAATAAAATTATTGAATATTCATTAAATTGACCTTATCATAGAGCGCATCTAATTAAAATTGCGTGAGGCGATAACACGTTCAGTTATCTTAGTTTCATTTAATGATTCATGAAGGAAATTAGTGCCACTACAGACCTGATAAGAACACATCGGAAACTAACATAGTACTAACAAATATTATGAAAATGTACACTCCGTTTCATTACAGTATAATATAATATATATATATTTAATCATATAATAAATTTAAATAGAAAATGTTCCTACAAATTTATATTTATTAACTTTATTTTTAATAACGTTGTCTTGGTTAAAAAATTACAGAAGACTTAATGTCCACTTGAAAGAATAATAATAAATGCAAATTTTTTTATGTCTAATAATATGCTAAGTAAACAACAGCAAAGTAGAAAAAAGTCTATCGGTGGCATTTCAGTTCAATTTTATTAAACACTACCTACCTACCAACTAGAGTAAAGATCCTCGTTACTGATTGTTACAAATAAGTAAGTGGAAGACTACAGGGTTGTTATAATTGATTGTTAGAAATAAATAATTTGGCAAGGTTGTATTGTGACGGAAAAAAAACAGCGCCACACATAATACTTTTTGTATAATTATATTACACAAAACTGCTCACTTTACAAAGGTTAACCACAACAAGCTCAGCCACAGAGTAAATATGACATAAAAATAATCTACTAAACAAAATAACACATAGTTTAATAGCTTATAGATGAAATATCTAGACTAAATTTATTGATGCAATAGTGACTTCCATATGACAGATGTTTGAAGAAAATTAATAACGTGAAGTGAATGTGTCACTCTCGTGATTAATGTTTTGCATATCGATATTATACATAATAAGTTATCGTTACTAAAACTCAAACAAAACATTAAACGGTTTATTTAAGTAGAGTATAAATAAATTTTGGAAATGATTTTGTTATTGTATATTTACAATTTTAAATCAACCCTGAACACATATGTATTGTTCCTATTACTTTAACAAATAACTAATTTATTACTTAAACTTTATTCTGGTAAAATGATTGTATTTTTTATTTTTAATATACATTTTTTTTTATGTAACCTGATAGTTATTTTAAATTTATATATACTTGATATAAAAAACTTGTAAACTACCTAAAAATATTAATAATTGAAAATCACTAACAAAATCATTTGTTTCTTTTCAATACTAGTTTAAAAGATAAATAATACTCACTTGCCAGTTATAACAGCCCACTCATAGAGTTTATCAAGGAGGTTCTCGCTGAGTAGATACTCCAGACAGGATGCAGGGCTGGACATTGGACTTATCTCTCTGGCTTTAGCCTCCAAAACCAGCAGAGTTGTCAACTGTTCCAGGTGATTGACCACACCCAGCACATCGTCATGAAGATGTTGGGGCTGCAAGAAATTAAAATTAAATTAATATAGAATATAATATTTAAGATAAAAACTTGCAACTTGACAGTTATCATCCCATTATTAAACTTATGTTGAGATTAAATCTTATGCTACTAATGCTTACAAGCCATTTGTTAAGTCATAATACTTGACTTAACCAAGTATAATTTTAAACACGAGTTTATGTAAAACAATAAGTGAGAAGGGATAATATAGTATTCTATAATAAATGTATGATTCCTTTAACTATATCTAACCTGTGATTTGATTATGATCTCATGGGCCTGCTGCCAATGCTTGCAAAAGGAGCTATAGCAGGCCTGAGGCTCGTAATCGTGACGAGGGTCTAGAGACCTTGATAACTGCCTTGCAAATGTCAGAGACGTACTGCGGAGCCAACTCATCTTGATATGTTATTTCATTGTCATCTAAAATACATAATAATTTATGTTCATATGTTGCACATAACAAGTAACATTAAAATAACCCATAATATGAGATTTAAAAAGCTTTATTTTTTATCCTAATAATAAATGAACTATAATATTAAATGTTTTTAAACCTATTATTGAAGTAAAAAAAATATATAATAGCAAAATATAATATATACTTTTTAATAATTGACTATTTCTTTATAGATTACCTTGAAATAATAAATATATCTCATCTAAGCAAAGATCTACTTAAAATGGTTTAGCTCTAATACTTTCACTATTTGCAATAGCTGTAGCATTAGTATTGTCAGGAAATCAAGATAAAACCTGTGTGAAGATGTTCACAATGAATGGGCAATAGTGAAATCTAAATTATGTTCCAATTATTAACTGCAATATAAATTAATAAATGTGACAGCAATTATTAAATTTTAATTTAGATCTAGTTAAAAATCTTACATATGTTTTGTTTATGTCATTTTAATTATGATAAATGTGTATGACATCCAAATTGTGCCAAGTAAAGGACATTCACGGACCTTGGCATTAGAAATACATCAGATGCATCTTATAAAATGTAAATATTACGTGTCTCAGTTTTACTTATAATAATAATATAAAAATAACATTGCACATACGATAAATAAGAGCGGACGGTCGGAAATAGATTCAGCAGCAGCAAAATAAACCACAAGAGAACTGAGTTACATGATACGCAATTTCTCGGAAGAACCTATGTCGCTATGACTCAATTAAAAGACATTTATATTAACTTTTTACTATTAAAACATTTTCTGTATTGTTATTATTTACGTTTTATGTTGCTTTTAACTTAAAACTTTTAGTTCTTCACAAAAAAATGTTATCGACGGAGAAAAAAGACAAAACAACCGTACTTGAGCATGACAATTGACAAATGACATCACTGGACACTGACAGGTAATTTTTTTTCTTCATATTATTTCAAAAACAGACAATAACGTTTACTATACATCCTACTAACATAAGTAGACGTACATCAAATTAAAACCAACTACAACTAATTTCTTTAAAATATTGGTCAAAGTAAGAGTTTTTTTCAAAAAAGCAGTGAAGTTTTATAGTTTCATAGCTAATTAAAAATAGAGTAGAATCGTGGAGTACCAACAAAAGAGTATTATTGTGTGTCGATATTTAATGTCATTTTATTAAAAGATGCAATTATGCTTAATGGTAATGGCTCATTTAACATAATTATTTCTTCTATTAATTAATAAAGCCTTAATAAACAAATATTACTTAATACGATTACTTAAAATTTAATAATGAAATCTATGAAATCGAAGATAGTACAAGAAAAAAAGGTCCAATCAAGGCGTTCAAGCAAGACAAGAGAATGGTCCGAAAATGAAAATCCTACTCCATTACAATTTGACAGGTTCATACCTTGGCTTTGTCTTCAAATGCATGTATCTACGCCTGTAACCGTTGAAAGAATGACCAAGGGTAATTATTTATATACATTTTTAAAATATTTTTAAACATACATATGTATATACATAATATTTTTATTTTCTTGTATCTTCAGTGATTAATCCGTTCTATATTTATTAATTTAAACTGTGGTTTATTATTTATTACAGATGAATGTACCTTACAAGGTCGCAGAGCCAGTTCTATGAGATCAAGATCAATACAAAGCACAATCCAATCGGAATACTTTGATTTTACTAAAATAAAGGAAAGCGCATATACCATTTCAAGTATATCAAGTTACAGCGGTGGTGCTTGTAATACCATTAATATAAAATCATATTATAATCATTATAATCAGTTAGTTGAGGTAGCAATAGTAGATTGTCCTATTAAAATAAATAGAAAAGTGATCCAAGCAATTAATTTATGCCTGCCATTTCATGAGTTCTTTAAAAAGTTTAAAATTAAGGGAGGAGGACTGACGGAGACTGTTCTTTATGAAATTGGAAAGCTTTTACCGCATTCAAACATAACAGATATTTGTCTAGACGACACATACGTACCGGAAGGAAATTATTTTATATTGTTAGAAAAATTAAATCAGTTACAAAACATATCACTGTGCAGATGTAAAATTAACGATGAAGTATGCAAAAAGATAGCAGATAAATTAAATTTTGAAACACCAGCTTCCAAAACTTTACTAAGTCTAGATTTGACCTCCAATCGTATTACGAATTTAGGTGCTTCTTACCTGGGACTTATGCTGAGAAAAAATAGATCTCTACTTCATTTGAACCTATCGGATAACATAATAGGCGCCACTGGAGCTTTACAAATTTTGGGATCGTTAATGTTGTTTTCTCTAACAGATAGTGAGATGTATGAATTAAAAAAGAGAAGGTTTAAATACTCAGCACAAAAGATAGAAGAATTTAAAAAATGTGAAAAGAAACTACTTGATAAAATACATTCTGAAGGGGATAAAGAAAATATTTCGAGGAAGCGTGATTTAACTTTAAAAACAGCAAAGTCAAGGATTTCTAAAATTCAAAAACCAGTCCACATTTTAGCTTTCGATAAATTGTCTGTTAAAGAACAAGCGGAAAAAATGACTAAAGAAAATATCGGTGAATTTAACGACGTTTTTGATAATGAAAACGTTATTTACAAAAACGGTAAATTGTATTGTAAAGGTAATTTGAAACTCTGTTATTTAAATCTCGCTTATAACGATATAAAATATTTTTCTTTAGAAAAGCTTTCCGAAGTTCTAAAATACCAAAGTTCTTTAAAGTCTTTACAATTCAAGGGACTCTTGAGGGTTGTTATTGAGGGTAATAACATTCCTATAGAATCTGAATTATTAGAAACTATTGATACATATTTAGCAAAAGCTGTTAAGAAGTGTTTGAGATTTAAAGACTTTAGTCGAAGCGCTTCTAGTTTGGGAAAAAAGTGGCAACGGAAATTGGTACATTCCACATCTTAATTTTTTTAATTCTCATGGTTAAAACTTTTCTAATAGTCTTTATTAACTGGGTAAGCTTTTCTGGTAATTTTCTTTCTAGTATATAGAATTTAATGTTATTATTTTTTGTTAAAAAGACGTAATATAAGTTAATAAATGTAATTTTATTTTAAGAAATTAAAAAATGTTTTTTTAAAAATTAAAGCATTAGAATTAAGTATTTGATTTTAGTAAAAAGGTATATCTTAATATAAGTTAATAATACTAATTTTAATTTGAATTATAATAAGTAATTTAAAAAATAATATTTAAATAAATACCTTGATAAGGACAAAGACAAAGGATGTTTTTTTTTAAAGATCTTTTTCATATTAAATAGAGCCATGACTCAGGTCAGATGACCTGCTAATGTTTTTTTATTATCACTGGTCTATTTTCTATGTTGTCTATTATTGTCTTTAATAATATAATATTAATTCGTACTTGTCAAAAGATTGTTGATCTTGATCCAGCACAGGATTGCCCTATAGTTTTATTGATCCAGCACAGGATTGCCCTATAGTTTTATTAAGAAAAGTGGAGTAAAGTAGACGCATCATTTTTTATTATAGCGAGATTTAGCAATGCACGTACAAGTTCTGTAGGCAAGGGGTCATCTATTAAAAACGTGATGTTTTACAACTTTTTAACCCCTACCTTCCCCTGGTTATATATGGCGAGGTTTAGTTATTTCCCCAAAATCATCTGTATTTATGTTTATATCAAGTATCCTTATAAATTGTACGAATAATTTTGTAATCTTTAAATAAAGGTGTTATCAAATTTAATTCTGATTTATTAAGGACGCAGATTCGTTCAGAAAGAAATGAAAATAATATATGAAGACGGGCATTCAACGAAAAATAAATACAAATGATATCCCTTTGTCATATTTCGTGTATTCAATTTCCCTCCCCCTCCCCAATTATAAATAAATTATATTTCATTGAGCGTCAAAATAATAATTAAAATCTAATCTCAAGATTTTTTTTGTTTCGTCTCAAAAGTGTGGAGAAGCTCTTTTGAGTCTCAAGTATTAATGTACTATCCCCTATATAATAGTCCACTTAACAACTCATACCGATTTATACATTTAATCCAAATGTAGTTATTTATATACATAAGAAGATAAAATGGAAAGCAAAGTCCAAGTGGTAGTAAAGTAATAAATAATATGTTTTCAGTTTTAATTTTAATTTTTCTTCACTTTATATTTGTTTTAGTATTCATCAGGCGATTGAAACTGAATTCCTCTTCATTAATTTCTTCCTTTCTCGTTAATTTCTAACGGGGAAAGAAATTACTATCAGAATAATAATATGTATGGTAAAAGTTAGATAGTTCGGCAAACCTTTTTTATTTTAGTTTCGATTAAAGTATTATTACGAGTAAGAAACTGTTTGGTTGAATTGCGCCAAATTTTAGAAATTCTGTAGCCTGCTGAAAAAAAATCCGCGTGACCGGAGTCGGATACAGCTAGTAGTTAATATATTTAAAGATATCTTTAATTCTTTATCATGACCACATATTATCATCATGAGAACTGCAATAAAATAACACTTATTTATTTTAATGGAAGTAACAAAAATAATTTACACAATAATTTGGATATTCTGCATACTTATATTTCAAGCACTAAGTGTTTTTCTGTAAAATTATAAGAAGTATTACTATTTTTCTGCTTGATCTGTGACGTCACATTCAGGTAAAATAAAATCAACATCGATTTAAAAAGTAACTGCCTTGAATGCACCCAATGGCGGCTTTAGTACGTGTATGTTTAAAGATTGCTAATGAATGAATAAAGATATTATTAAATTAGTGTGTATTTGTGTAACACGAGCAATTTCTAAATCGACTAGATGGAACACGAAATAGGATTATCATCAGGTTACAAATAATTTTTATTTCCGATTTAGTGTAATTTTTACTTTTTAGAACTTATGGTGTTTAAAAGGAAACAGGGATATCCGTAATTGACATATTTTTGTTAGATCTACTTTTAATATCTTGGTGCGATTTTTAGACACATTCATACCTGAGTGTAGCTTCTGAGACTAAAATCATTTTCGTCGAATAACTTAAACATACCGCTGGTGACGGAGAATAGATAAACAAACAAGCTTTATTTTATTTATTTTTTGGAAGTGGTTTTTCCTTTAAATTGAATAATAAATTTAATTCACCTAGGCTGCGAAGATCGAACATCAAAACCTCTTTTCTATCACGTAATCAATACATCTTTATAACACTTTTGCAATGTCATTATTTTAGAAATATCATTTATGAGTTTGTGTTTGTTGTATTCATTTAGAAAGATTTTTATTTTAGGATTGATTTTCTTAATTTTCTTTTATGTTTATTTTACATATTTTTTAATAAAACATGAAGTCTACGAGAAGCGTTCGTTCTGTGAGGTCTATAAGGTCGTCGAGGTCGGTGAGGTCCGGTCGGGATGAACGGAAAGTCGAGGATGGGATGCAGAGCTTCGATGACATGTTGGTGGTGGCTGCGGCTAAATTTCAATGTCCTTACACTATTATCGTTAACAAGAGAAGTGTACAGGGTAATATGATTTAGCATTATCGATACTATTCTATATAAAACTATTTTACCAATTTAACTTGCTTATATTCGTTACATTTTCATTTTAATTCGAGTAAATGTATTTTATTTAATGTAACCAATATTAAGTGAAATCTTTATAATATTTTTGTTAAAATAAGTCGTAAAAATGTTTAAAACCATGATATTTTTCTAGTAATATTAATAAATTTTATTACACATTGTTTAGACGATTATTATAAGATGTTGCTGAAACAAGATGGCAAGGGCAGAGCCAAAAGAATGAGTTTCATCTCGCAGTTAGCTGACAAGACTTCGAACGCTCCTTCCAATACCTCTGTTCACACCTCTATTAGTGAGAAGCCCTCTGTTGAAATTAATAGCATGATTGTTACAATGTTGTATGATAATTTCAACTCATTAACAGAAATCGTCATTACGAATAGAAAAGATATTCCACGTATACTGTTGCAAATTATTCGTGTCTTGGCCCCTTTTTACCAAAATTTAACAAGGATAAGTATCACTAAATGTGCAATAAATATGTTTACAATATATGAATTGAGTAAAATGCTCAAAGAGTCGACAATTAATAGCATATGCCTCGATGGATCTCCAATGCCGGCTGGAGACTTTACAATGTTACTGAACACAACGTATCTTACCAGTTTATCTCTATGCAGATGTAATATTGGCGATAATGCTTGCGAACTAATTGCTTCTATGTTGCATTACTCGGCTCCCGCAGATAACTTATTGCTCCTAAATCTATCCTCAAACCGCATAACAGATGTTGGAGCGAAATATATTGCTGCGTCTTTGAGAACTAATAGACATTTGCGGTATCTGAATCTGGCCGATAACCACATACAAGATGACGGCGCCGGGGTCATACTGGACGTGTTAATGGAGTTTCCTCTCACACATGATGAAATAATGAATATGAGACGGAGGCGAATGGAGTATTGCAAATTGAAAAATGAATTGTACTCTAAATATTTATCGGAATATTGTAACAAATCAATCGATGAAATGAGTCGTTCCTCAGCGTCCAGAAGGAAGAAAAGTAAAGGGAGCGCAAAAAAAGAAAAAGATAAATTAGGTAGTTGGGCAAATGAAGAATATTTCAAAACGAGAGCTGAAATGATGACTATAGATATCTTAGGACATTTTCGAGATCCATTTCAACCGGATACTGTAAAATTTGTAGACCAGTATTACTATAGTGTGGGAAATGCCACGCTCCAATATTTGAACTTGGCTTACAATAATTTATCATATGTAAGTATAAAAAAATTGTGCAATGTTGTGAAATATCAAAATATGAGAAAATTAGGAAATAGAGGCCTAACTAAAGTGGTCGTTGACGGCAATAATTTACCCATAGCATGTATTGAAATGGATACAATAAAAGAAATATTGGGCAGAAAAATAATGCGGTACAGCGGGCGGATATCTGAAATTATCCGTCGTAAAAGTCGATCTTTGAGAACGGATAGTGAATGAAATATAAAAATGATTACATAATTTTATTAAGTACTTTGATTTATTTACAAATAAAAATGCTTAAATATATATCGTTGTTTCATTCAATGGTTACCTAAGTTTAACATGTTTACTTTATGAACTATACTTTATGAACACTGGTTAGGTAACTTTAGAAATAAAATTATCAATTTCAACTTAACTATGAAGAAACACAATATACATGTCAAATATAACTAACCTATTTATAAATGTTAAGCACCAATTTTTTTGTCAACGTTCTATATTTATTATAATATCTATTTCTAATTATGGTAATTGTAATTCAATTATTTAGTTTATTATTATTATTATTATGGTCAGGTATTCAATCAATTTCTGGGCGGGAGATATTCTCTGTTCGGTTGGGGAACTGGATAGTTACCATCGCTGGGTCCTTGAGGCCTCGGGGTTGTTGGGGGAAAGCTGGGCCCCGATGGTTTGCCGGATGGGTAGCCTTGATTACTTCCTGGTCTCAATCCTGGATAGTTTCCTTGGAAACTGGGGCGCTCTGAACTTGGTGTGGGATAGCTTCCTGGATATCCAGAAGGACCTTGCTGACTGGGTCCATTAGGGTAAGTTCCAGGTTGCTGTGTTCCAGGATAAGAATTTGGACCTTGGGGTCCTACATTTCCGGGATAATTAGTTTCAGGGCTATGTGGACTGGCACTACCAGGGTAGCCAGTTGGACGGTGACTACCTGGATACACAGTTGATGGGCCTTGAGCGTCTGTACTTCCAGGGTAAGTTGTTGAGGGACCCGTAATACTGGGATACGATGGTCCCTGAGGATTGATTGTGTTAGGGTATGAACCAGGTTTTTGTGGTCCTTGAGGATATCCGCCAGGTTGCTGAGGACCTTGTGGATAGTTACCAGGTTGCTGTGGACCTTGAGGATAACTACCAGGTTGCTGTGGACCTTGAGGATAACTACCAGGTTGCTGTGGACCTTGAGGATAACTACCAGGTTGCTGTGGACCTTGAGGATAACTACCAGGTTGCTGTGGGCCTTGAGGATAACTACCAGGTTGCTGAGTACCTTCTTGATATCTTCCAGGTTGCTGTGGTCCTTGAGGATATACACCAGGTAGTTGCGAACCAATAATTGAATAGTCATAAAGATTTGCGTTTAGTTCAAAGAAGCCTGGAGCAGAATTGCAATCGAACTGGTTCCACCAAACACAAACAAAATATTCTTGAGAGAAAACAGTACCGTTAGGACATAAAAAGTCATATGTTATATTATTTGCACATACATGGAAAACTTGACAGCGCGTCTCTACATCAGCGTAATAACCGGGATATGTCTGGGCTTCGCACCGGAAAGATGTTTCAGGTATAAATGATAGTATCGGATAGTCCTTGTCGGGTTCTCCAGGTATAGCCGAATAGTCACCATTCTCATAGGCACCGGAGTTATCGAAACCGGGACCCACTGGTCCAAAACCAGGTGTGCTAGGACCAAAACCTGGCGAACCAGAACCGGGACGTCCTGGTGTTTGTCCTTGTCCTGGGTAGTTTCCGCCTTGTCCTGGGTAGTTTCCGCCTTGTCCTGGGTAGTTTCCGCCTTGTCCTGGGTAGTTACCGGTCTGTCCTGGGTAGTTTCCACCTTGACCTGGGTAATTTTCACCTTGACCTGGGTAGCTGCCTCCTTGTCCTGGATAATTGCTACCTTGTCCTGGATATTTGCCACCTTGTCCTGGGTAGTTACCACCTTGTCCTGGATAATTGCCACCTTGTCCTGGATAGCTGCCACCTTGTCCTGGGTAATTTCCACCTTGTCCTGGATATTTACCACCTTGATCAGGATAATTTCCTCCCTGCCCTGGAGCTGAAGGGCCACTGGGACCACTTGTTGTTTGTCCAGGATATTTTGTTTGAGGTTGGTTGTATCCTGGATAGCCAGGGGTAGTTCCCACGCCGCCGCTAGTGTAATCACCATTTTGAGGGGACGTTGGGTAAGATTGGGAGGTAGACGAGCCTGGATATCCGGGCGTATGTCCTGGCTGATAACCTGGCTTACTGGAAGGTGTGGTTGTCCCAAACGGTCTTCCCGGTTTATTGTATTCGTAACCACTTTGAGCGAGCGTTGCCGCCAATAACACTGGAACAAACATTGTCATTTTTAATATTATCTTGTACCTTCATCTGATATCTAACTATGTTAATGTAAAACACATTGTCAAAAGAAAATTTGCAATTTTCACAAAGCATTTGAAATATCTAAATTCTCAAGGTAAACTGTAATTGCAAAAGATGTTGAAAATGCTTTGTCGATTGCAAAATGAGGTAATTGGGCTTCAAATTTATTAGTATTTTATCTAATTTCCTCCCCTCGGGCACAATGGGCAGTCGACGTCGCGTGGGACCGACCGACCGACCGTCTTCAACGTCTTCAACGCTTGCGTAACTTATGTTTAACATTAAATAAATTCCTCTGATCGTGATAAATTTGTTTTAAACTTCAATCCTTATTTAACCGGGGAACAATTAAGATGTGTTGCTTTTTCTATGGAATTTAGGTATTTCGTAACTAGGAGTTTTACAAACATAAATGGCTCCACTTGTAGTAATAAGTAGTACGAAAATAATTTTTTAAAGGCACAGTATTAGATCCTTTAGAATAGAACTTCGTTATATTTTCTAAAACGTATAACATATATTTGTTTATGCGAATTCACTGATCTCTAGTCGCGGTGTAATAATGCACTCTTCATTATAGTTGTTACCTGATGGCGCTCACTCATTCAGCAGAGTTACGAAATATGCCATTATTTGTTGGTATCTTCAGAGGTTATGTAATATATTCTTTATAATTAATAGTTATTATAGTAATTTATCTTACCTTTAACCTAAACTCTATACTCTAGCAGATTGTTAACTAAAATGTAAAATAGTTGTTATTACATTAATATCCTTGGTATACTCACGTGAGGATAAAAGGATCTAACAAGAAGTATTATTATGTTTTAAAGAAGGCATTGACATTATGGGTTATGTAGCAAAGAAATAAGTCTAGATGACGTGTAAAAGAAAGAAGAAAAGTAGCATTAATCACAAATAATTTCTGATTGCGATCATTGAAACGCCGTTGAAGTTACCGTGACATGTATAAAGTTTTACATAAACTAAACTAATTAAGCCATAAATAATATATATATATTTGTCCATAGGTGTGAATTAAATACAATAGTTATATTATAATAGGGAAGTGTCCTAAGTTTCTCACGTGGACTCGTGGACTCGTGCTCTCTGCTCACGAACAGAACAATGCAAGGAAACACAGGAAATTATTGTGCTCCATTTTTGTTAGCAAACTCCATTGATTATATTACAAGGGCATAAAGTTCAAAATGTCTCTCGTTATATTGATAGATCAATACTTAATTTTGAAAATACTTTTTTGTTTTTTTACTGTTTAAATTCCGTACTAATAAGATTCTGTACAATATAAATCACTGTCTTATATTTTAATCTTTTTTTTTCACAATCGAAATTAATAATCAATCTGAACAGATTGAAATGAACTTTATATTGCTTTATTCAAACTCACTCCAGAGTAATAAGAAAATAATAATATGAAAAAATTGCAGTTTACCATTTCAATCTTGAAGTGTATTAAGATCGGTTATTAATTCCACACTTGCAGATCGATAGATTATTGATTCTTGAATTCACAATAGAATAAATAGATATTGTAAACAAAGAATGACTTTTTGTTTAAAAGAGACAATCATACAAGGTTCTTGGATCTAACTTTAAATTAAAATGATTGTATTTTGCATGTATGTAATATTTGTATTTTGAAATAATCCATCTCAATGCAATAGTTAGTTTGTTAGTTTCGCGCCATTCAAGATTTTCATTCTAAGAATTCACATAAGAAAATGGAAATTGTATATTCACATAATCATCCTATTATGAACAGAAACTTAAATACAAAATAAGTAACTTAATAATAGGTGTAACACACATTTTATTGCTTATTTTGAATGGTTTGTTTTATTTCAAACACAGATAACAAATTTATACAATGTATTATTTACGTTTAATTATTAAGGAGTATCTAACAAAAAGTTTTATTTCATTATGAAGATTGAAAAAAAAATGCATTAAGTAATATTAACAAAATGCTGATAAATAATAAATGATTTATTAATGCGTTATATTCTATTTAATTGTATATATATTTTTATCAAATTAAAATCTTTAGTAAAGAAAACCTATTCGTCTATTTTGACAGTTGGAAACTGTCACATCTGACATTAATACAAGCAAAGGAACATTTATAAGTCCATTTTATGTAAAGCCGGTACACAACAAAGCACGGAGTTTGCTAACGTTCAAACACTCGGTGTATGTCAATCTACTCATGTATACCGGGACCCGTGAAAGCCGGTGTTTCACAAAGAGCACAGCGTTTGTGTTTTACAATACTCCACTTGTCCATAATCCAATCTTGTTCAGGCGTGATGACTTGCACACGCAATGAACGATATTACGTGTGTTCGTAGCTTTATATACGATGAAAAGCGTCCAATTATATAGTTATTAGGAGTTTTGATTTTTTTTTCGTTTAATGATTAATTAGCTGTTGACATGTGATTATTTATATTTTTATAATTGTGTATTTTTCCCTATATACAATAAAATAAAATCTTAATACGTATCAAATGTACATTTAATTTAAAATATACGATAGATATTTTTAAGATATATTCGACTCACTTTCCAAAACATCTATTTTTTTTTTTTTTGTATTGTGTTTATTATTATTTCATTCGTAAAGACTTTTTATTATAAGTTATTTTAATAGTCGTAAATTTAAAACTTATTATAAATAATTATAAGTGTCTGAAATTGTATAAAAACACGTTATCCATATTAAGCTTATTAAAATTAAAATAGTACTTGGTCCAACGATTTCTAAGGTTGAACTCGCACCATATGAACAAAATAAACCAACATAATCTCAACATATATGTTCTCAACTATGGTTATATATATATATATATATATATATATATATATATATATATATATATATATATATATATACATATATGTTGAAGTAGTTTTTTTATAGTATTATATACTAGTAGTTTTAGTTCACGGATGCTTCTAAATAAAGTAATTAACAATGAAATTTCGAAATGTGATAATGTTTGTACATTTTTGTTAGATAAATAACCAAATCAGTGTTAGAACAATGTATTCAAGATTAATATGGAACGTGGTTAAGTTGCGCCATGTTGTACACTCCATTTTGTGTTCACATTTAGTTTTTGTTTAACGAAATTATAAGGTTTTTTATATTAATTATTAAATTATTATAGAAAAATTGTGTTTTTATATATAAATCTTCGGATGTTCGTTTATAATCTCCGAAAACGCAACCAATTTTAATAACATTTTGTACACATCTATTGTTTGGTCCAACTTAAAAGATATAAGATAATCAAGTAGAGGAATGCAAATTTATGTTAACGTATTAAACCTTAAATAAATTGTTGTATATTATTTAGTAATATTAATTAATTAATAATATTAATAATAATAATAATTTATTATAATTTAACCATAGTACGTCACCAGTGCGTTCATAGATAATATAAAAATTAGTTAATTTTATTATTTATAGGTTTAAAACTCACTGATTATATTTATTTTATTTTGAATAACACTACCAAGGGCATAAGACGAAATAGATTACGTATCAGGTATAACATCTATATATTATAAACTTTTTTAAATTTTATATTAGGGTATTGACCAATGGTATGTATTATAATGAAAAGGAATTCTCTCAAATATTAAATCAATAAATCAACAATGTCAAAAAAATATATTGAATTTTTTATTAATATATAATTCTTTTTTCATTCACTAAATTTTTCTTGCGACTCTTTCCGCGTTGTCGTAAGTGAGAGATCATAAGAACCGTCTTTAATTGTCTTTTATTGAATGTAAATCCCAATCAATTCCGCAGATTCCGATCCCTTGAAAATATCGGGATAAAAATACCCTAACTTAATTAAATTCAATGTAGGATTGTAATGATGAATATTTCTAATCGGTTTACCAGCATTTTTTGAGTTTTTATTATAAACATACAAAAATACAAATATTTTTTAATAATATTACTATAGAGAGGTACTTACTACAGAACGTCGACAAACGCAGCATGGTGGTGCTTCTATAACTAAACTAAATCTGTAACAAACGAACAAACATATTATATTATATTATATATAAACATATTTAATAATCTTAAATAATAAACACATTGTACTATGTATGATTTATAGGAACAAAGCATAATGCATTGTTTTTGTGATATTCGTTAGACAATTTGACGCCAGGGAAATATCTTTATAAAAAACTGTTCAATTACAATTATTAGCGTGATTAATACATTGCTGTTCCTATAACTTGGATAAAAACTTAATTACGGGCCTGGGTATATTTTACATTCCAGAGAAATATTAATAATATTGTTTTAGTATATTGTAAAAAGCTTAAATCAATTAGATATTTTTTAAGAGGCAGAATGTGATTTTAGTAAACCGATGTACATTTTTCTATGCATATTAAGTTCTTGTAATATTTGTTCAAACTATATGCCAAATTTAAAAAATACCGATATAACATTATTTTATTATTATTTATTAATTGAATTATTTTATATATTTTTATTTTATAACGTACATAAATTATCATTTATTTTTCAGTAATATTATATATAATATTAGACTTCAGATTAAATATATCTGATTATTTCTAAAATATATTATAAGACAAAAATGCACTTTCCCGCACTGTTTGGGCGGGCGGCGTACTAAACCATTAAAAAAAATTATAACGTTATAATTTTTTAATATTTGTATTAAATAATTTTCGTTTCTTTAAGGATTGTTATTTTTTATAAATATAAATTATATATATAAATACATATTTCCAAAATACTAAACGCACGGTTCACCAAAATCACATTATAGTCTACACTTGCGACAGCTGCGGCAGTATTATCTGTGACTCACCGTGCACGTGCCGAGTCGGAGCGCGGACGCTAACTGTACCACTCGATAGTTTCGCGGGCTTTTATGTTTTATTCCCACCACAGGGGATGAGATGGCACTCGAAATAATAAATGTTAACCATTTGCAAAATAACCGGGTCAGCTTTAAGCTTTGTACGTGGTTTATGAACGTAATGATTATCACGTTTGCAATGATTTTCCATTGCATTCATCATTGAAGCGGCGGATGACAAATTGTACGCAAGGATCAACTCGTTTGAATTATTGTAGTTGCTTGTAATACACACTTGTGGATGTGTGCGTGTATGTCTTAATCGGTTTTAAACTTTCAAGAGATATTCATGTTAATATAATTATTATATTTAATAACGTCTTATATTTGTGTAATCTAATAAGACGAATATAGAAAACAGTATTGTCCTTCTGTCTGCGTTGCGTAATCCAAGCTCCAGATATTTCAGCTTTCCTTAAACAAATATAAGTCTAAAAACGGACGTTCTAGAAATTAATAAAGTATTAAGAAAATCTATTTCTATTCTATTCTATAATAAACAATTAAAAATAAGTAACTACTTAGCCATTTTATTTCACACAAAAAAAATACTCTTTGTTACAGACACCTTTTAAAAATATCTTAAACAATCTTCATACATTTCATTACATAATATATTCAGCCATTATATATTAAATTATGTATAATGACATATATACAATGGTAAATCAATAACTATACTTAGGGTTGTCGTTTTGTACATCATAAGAATATGATGTAATGAGCTTTATTTACAAAAATATACAATAAAATATGGATGTTATATATAACAGAACTATATTGTGGAAAAAAAACAAACAATTGGACAGCCCTAAGTATGAGTTTCTATTAAGTTACTATTCTTTAGCAGTATACTAATTACGTAAGTAATAGTTTAACAACAGTAAAAAAAAATAGGTTGAATAAGTATTAACATTTTAATTAAATTTATATTTAAAAAAATAAAAATCAGTCTGATAAAATTCAGAAAGAGCAGAGGAGCTGTAAAAGTATGTTCCAAGAGCATTTTCAAAAAATGGGTATATTATATATATATATATATATATATAAATAAATACATTATTATATTATTAATAATCTGTACAGATGTTAATTTAATCAATTTATCAAACAAACTATATTGTTTGGAAGAGACGAGGTTATTCGTAATAGTTGTAGATGCGTCCTTCGTAAATTCATTTAAAATAAATACAATCCCTGTATCTGTTATAGGTACAGTAGTAATCAGATCATTTTAGCACACTTCCGGAAATTTAGTTAATTCTTTCGTTCGTTGTACGTGAAAGGCAAAAATAAAAATTAAATTCTAATTATAAATAACTTGAATATAATATAAAAATGATCTGCGATAAATAATAATGTTAAGAAAGGGAAGGGGTAAAAATAGAAAGGAACAAAAAGGAAAAGGAAATCTTTAAATAGTAGATGTACAAATAAGATATTAAAAAAACTAAGTACAAAATAATCACTTATGTACTTTATTCTTATCTATAAATTTGTGACATTTTTTTAACTGACCGAAAAGTAGGAGGTTCTATGTTCAACAATATTTTTCTCATCCGTCTGTCTTCAAAATGCCTGAGACTTGATGAATCTAGATAACAGTTTTGTTATGAGATTTATAAATGTAATTCAGATACAATCAGTATTGTCAAGAGGCTAGACTAAGTTAAATTGACGTTTGAAATACTTTCCTCTTTTATCTGATTATTAAATTAATAATATAAAATATCTCGAATACTAGAAATGATTTGACGATTTGAATGTCTGACCGTTTTTATTAAACCATTGTTAAGTTCTCACACATAAATGATTTTTTCGTCAACAAGAGCGGAAAAGATATAATTATTTTATTTCTACGAATATTGTTTTTATATCAATTAAAAATAATATTTATTATAAAAGAATATAATTAATACAAACCTATCACTTAGTTCTTGGTAATCAAAATATAACAACTTAAATAAAAGTTATAATCTACTCATTACACGAAAACGATCGTCTTGAAAACATGAATCGAGATATATATATATATATATATATATTAAAATAATTTAGTTAAGACAGGTTCCGGACACGGCGCGGATCTCTAAACAATCGTTTGTAAATTTCTTATGATGGTCAGATGTGGTTACGTAAAAATTTAAAGACAGATTTTGATAAAATTCGATGTGGAATTTAATACTAACTATTCTGTGTACATGAGATACTTTTAAAGCAAATATTACACCAACAAAAACTATCATTTCATTAAACTATATAACTTTAGCATGTTTCATTAAAAATACCTTATAATTCAAAATAAGCCATTATTCAGGTTAAACAAGGTTCTACTCTAAAGTATTATTAACATTCATAATAAGCATATTATATCTACAACTGAATCATTTAATTATAAAATAATAGGAGTTGAGCACTCGTCTACCTCATGCAGAAATAGTAGCAAAAATATTCATTAAATCATAATGAAGTATTTCTGTTTGTTTGTTTGTATATTCATTTAAAACTAAAGCACGCATAATATACACAATATTCGATTTTAAATATCTTAAATACACATAATATACTAATTAAAAATAACAATTTCTATCGGTTTATTTTTAAAACCGTCTCACTTGATATACCGGGTATAGTATATCGAGACTATACCCGGTATTGAAGTGTTGAGATGAATAATTACACCTCAACACTATATCTCTCTCACTATATTATCAATAAAGGCTGCATTTATTTATTAGGTAATACTTTATATTGAATAGTCGTGAATTACAAAACGTATACTTCACGACAATGCATATAGTATAATATAATATAATATAATATCAAATGTGTTGATTGTTTGTACGTTACATAATGTTCTAAATATTTACATGTTATGTGCAAGACGCTAGCCGCAAGGAACACCATGAGTTTACTGTATTGAGATTTTAAACAAACCTATATCATAATTATTCCTTATTCCGATTATTTGAGGTCTATAAGTTGTCAAACACTCCATAACTTCTTTATCTTCTATTCAAATTGATATTGATTCAACCCTCTATAATTATTAAATGATTCCAAGAAGAAGAACGCATATAACAGAGTAATGTGTGTGCAATTATTATAAACAAAATGGCAAGAAAACATGGACACTGTAGTTATAATGAAGATATCCTGCGCCCGCGCATCACGTCTGTCGGTAACGATCCTTCACGCTGAAAGCACTTCGCAATACATCAACTTTGCCCCCGATATCAAGTACTTCATGTTTAATGATCACTCTAAATTGGTCACAACTCATACATACAGGTATATACAGGTACATACAGGTACATACAGCTACATACAGGTGCAGACAGGTACACCCTGTATTGTTAATATTACTGTATATATTGGATTTAGAATATCTAACGATTTTTAATACTCTATTTGTAATGAGAAATATAGAAAGATGATTTTAAATAATTCATAGTGAAAATTTTTTGGTCTATTACTGTTAACCTTACTGACTTAGCCTATTGGCATTGACAGTGTCCCAAGAGGGGGAGGGGGGGGTGATGTGTATAGAATAAATATTTTACATTTCCATAATAAATGTTGAAAATGATATATTTAACAACTTAGACAGTAAATAAACATTTTGGTTAAAATGATCAATTTACGATAAACAATAATGAACATTAAAAATTGATATGTTCAGTAAATTAAAGTGACCCCAATCACAGTCTATGACAAAATAATCACGGCATCAGATTACATGATTATTTATTATAAATAATAAGATGTGACTCACTCAATATATACTTCTACCTCGGCTTCGGCTGCTGTTACGAAAAGACATCGAAATATATTACAGACATTTCTGGATCATTTCTAATTAAAACAATATCACATAATTAGTAAGATTTGAATGTATTTTTTCTTATAATATTATAATTTAATGTATTTTATTTCAATTATATTTATTATATATGTTTATTCAAATGTGTTAAATGTAACGCCAGTAATGATAAAATCACATGTGAAGCGCTCCAATTAAATTATGTTACCAAAGGCGGAAACACAGACAGCAGATGATTGCGAGCGAGGTTTATGTCGGGAGTATTTAAAATGTTTCACTATAATATTAAACAGATTTTGATTAAACTCTGTAAAAGAGCATATTGTTTTGATATCAATAATATATATTAATATTAATACTAGTACATGTTTTCTTTAAATATATAATGTAATGTTATTATTATAGTTTTGTATGCAATGAAAATTATTGGATCCGTGCTTACGTTAAGGGTCACGAAGTCGTGTTTATTTGAAATTGTTAAGAGAATTATTATATTATATATATATTACTTCATTTTATTTTATTCACTGAATTCAATTAACAAATTTATACACATTACTTTTAACAGTTCTATTTGAATTCTCAAAATTTAACAGTAAATTGTGTTATAAATGTTACCCATAAATAACTTTTCTGTTACATTAATTCCTGATCGAATGTTACCAAAAGGGCAAAACTGAAACCATGCATTAGAGTGACAGTCACTTAGTGAGTGACTTAATTTTAACCTATGAAGTAAGAGTGCGTCACGAACAAGGCAAGTGTACCACTACACTGCCTTCATAATTACATTTTGTACATAAAAGCCTTCAAATAATATTTGTATGTACATTTATTTGAATATATATTTCTATATAGGTTTATATGTTATCTACATATATAAGTGAAGTGTCTCTTTGTGATTACAAATTAACAGCTTTTCATTAAAGGTATGCAAAGTACTTGCATAGAAAAATCTCTAGCTGTCTGTCTGTCTGTTTAATCCGGTTAATCTCTATAACATCTGGACCGATTTTAACAAGAATTTAATTAGCGGATAGTATATGTTAGAAGTAAATTATTCTACGCAAACGAAGTCGTGGCCGCAGCTATTATAAGGCTTAGTATTTTTTTAATCATCAAATATTACAAAAACTGTAACAGAAGTACATGTTGCAATACTTTTTGATTGATTTGACAACAATGGTAACACAATAACGCATATATTGTTACCAAGGCGTTACCTAATTACCCTATAGGCTATAATTTTGTTATTTCGTCACTTGAACGTTTGACCAAGAAACACTCACATTATTAGACAATTGTACAATAGATCGATATAGGATTTGGTGTATTTTTAAGTCACACGGTTCAATTAATACACAACTCAACGCCCAATACCACGCCACCTTCGAGTGGGACTAAAACATTAGCTATGGGAAAAAAGAACAATAATATTTATTGTAAATTGATTAATATTTATCGATAATGTATTATTATACGTAATTAAGACGCATTGTATTAAAAGATAAAAACAGCACACACCTCGCAATCCAAAGAACATTCTAGTACATTAAGGTTGTTCGTCTCTAGGCCTCAAAAATTTCGCCAGCAGCGAAGGTTTCAAAATTACAGTCACGTCAACTCTTCACCTATGACATGAAGAGAGCCATCCCGGTATTAAAGTTACATTTATTCGTTATATAATATATAATTTGTTTTATTGCATTTACGGCTCTCATGTGGAGCGTTCTGATGATGATTTATGTGTTACGAACATTGTTATATTGAAATTTAGTGTGAATTTTTTATCTAAACGGGTTTTAATAAGCGATTATTGTTATTATATTTAACTATGTATAACTAACTTTATTAAAAAAAAAAGTATTTTTATATTTAATAATATTGTAAATATTACACTCAATATTATTAATTTTAATATATTATTTACATAATACATATTAAATTAGTTATCATATTGTAAATCTGTTAGGTAACTTAGGACTTTAGGCGGAATACATTTTTCATTTATAAAAAAATATCAGTAAGATAAAAAAAAATCATATGGCGTTACAGTAGATTATTTAAAAAGAACAATATTATTAATTACAAAAAAATACAACATTATTGCGTTTATTTGTATCGTCTTTAATACATGCTTATGGTAGTCAGTCCGATTTTACCAGAAATATTTAGCTACATAAATAAACAATATATACCTACTTAGTGTTATATTTTTGACATTTAACTATCAACAATCAAGTTATATAATAACATCATATTTAATCTTAACGTCGTTTAATTTAAAAAATAAATTCCTTAAAGTTTATCATCTCGAGTGACCCCTGACCCCGGGGTCGGCGGTGACGCGTTGTGTAAACAGAGGAGCTTATTTGGAGTTGACCGTTAGAATAATGACTTCGCTATCAAATAATAATAGTTTATATAAAAAGATTAAAATATTGTTATTGCAATGAATTATTCTTATTTCGTTATAAATATATATATAATTCTTAAAATCTGACTTCTATTCTACAAATAATATGACATTTCTTGTATAGTAATTCAAATTCAAAATATCTTTATTCTAGTAGGCATTTACACGCACTTTTGAATCGTCAATTATTACAATAAAAAAGGTCAGTGTAGTCAGTCCGTGAGCAAGCTACCACCGGCTCGGAGTGCTACTCTGTTGAGAAGAGCCGGCCAGTAACTCAATAGTTATTGTTTTTAAAAGAAATATAACAATCTTAGATGTACTTTATAATAACTCTGCAAATGAATCAACCATTATTACAATTATACGAGGGAACTTCCCGGCCCTTCGGGCCGGAAAGGGTCAAATGTCACGTATAAGGTTGGCACCCACCCTATTTTGTAGCCTGATTCAATAGCTTTTTTTTGATGTATTACACATTATTGTGTGATTTGTGGGTGATAAGTGATGCGCGTGCATACAGAGTCAATTAGGTCATTATTATATAGTAAGGATTTTTGATTATTACTATATGCTTCTTTTGATGTTTAATATAAAAATTTTTTAATGATTAATCGAAAGTTAAAGTAACTAAAACATAATTTGGACCATTTCAAGAAACTACCTTCATTATGATTAGTAAATTCTAAAAATATTATACAATTAGATACCAAAAAGAAAATTATTAAAGTCTGCTTAAAATAACAGGTAGTACATTAAAAATGACAAAAGGGTCATGTCCCTGTGCCTTCACAGCAATCAAGTATCAGGAATAATGATTTAAATCACACGATGATCAAGATTACTATACTGATGCGTGACACTCGTTAATGGTGGATGGATTTACATTGAATCATTAATATGGGAGTGAAATTGATCTTAGTTGAAATATGCGTCACTCTGATGCGTGAGATTATATTTCAAATCTTTATCCCTCTTAAGATGTAATATACTTCTTGAGACGTTGTCTATTTCAAATCTGTATTCAACGAAACCATCAGTTTATTATAAACAATATTGGACATTCGGTGATGCAATTCAAATGATCTAGATCGACCTAATTATCCTGGATTCATATCGAATGCCGTGTAGAATACTAGTTTAATACTATCAGACAGTCGTGGAGGGCGAGTGTCGCAAGTCCGTCCGTAACACTAAGAGGCTGCGACAAGCGTTGTCTTGGAGCAATCAAGCGCCTTAATGACCCCTCTTGCGTGTGTAATGGGGTCATGCAATCTTACTGTGGATGTACATTTCATAGATGTATCATATACCAGAATATCTACCTTTTCTCGGGAGATGATTGTTTTTTTTAAACTAAATCTAGTTAGATTGCTTTGTGAAATGCAGAACTGCTTCGCTTATGAGTTTGATATTACACATTGTAAGCTTAAGTTTATTATAAAGATTAAATTTGAAATGAATCATCGGCAGCAATTAAATAAAGTAGACATCTTAATGTGTGATAGTTATTTTTATCACGCATTTCGTAGTTATAGTGATTTGTGCATTAATTTTCGTAACATTAAATGCTTGTGGTCGGAGGCTCTGGGTCGGGTCAATGTCGCGAGTTGGAAACATCTAATGTAAATTACGCGATAACTTTTAATGTTTTTTTAACATTGCGATTTGGATTTTAGATTATTATTTTTCTTTTTTCATCTTCAGCCTAATTAGTAATTTAATAGCAATGTAGTTGAACCTTCTTAAATTTATTGTAATTTTACAAAATCTGCCGATTCAGCACAATTTAGAATTATGTAGTAAAAAAAAAGAGAATTTTAAGGAGTTCAAATCCTCGATAACTTTTTTTAACATCCTCTTTTTTTACAAAATATATTTTTTAATATTGATTCATAAAGACAAAAAAAACTATTTCTTACTATAAGAGTTTTAGAACAACATTCTGATTCAGTTACTTAAAATTTATTAGTTATTAAGTACCTAATTTAATTCTTTAAATAATCACGGGATTGAAAATAAATAAAAGAAAAATTCGTTAGATATAAAATTTAATAATCGAGTCAAGGTAAGATCAGCGAAGCACTGTAACAATAAAATATACACACGCGTTCGCTTAGCACTACATCTAATATAACATATGACTGGGCGCTCCGGCCAACTACCAAACAAAAATAATATTACACATTTTCAATATAAAATGCAACAATTTCTAATCTACGGAAGCCAATGTTCGTTTATTTTCATCTGTGCTCAATAATACACATCGAATAGTATTAAAATATACATATCTTAAAGCTACTTAAATACGGTAAATTGTTTTCACAATAGTATGCGTTATATTAATGTTACTAAGACTATTTCTAATCGATATGCCTTTCCTTACATATTGTTTAATTGTCATCTAGCACCACGTCTCATTACGAGTTAATAATTACACATCTAGGTGGGTTTACATCGAACATATAACTTGTATAACGAATAATGTTTTTGGATACAATATTAATAATTAGTTAAATTTCATTATAATTCACTGGAATCCAACGCGACATTCATGTGGCAACATTATATTTGGCATTTATTTTTAAAAATGGTCGACTTTAACCGCGACGGTGTTCAGGGTGGTGGTCGCGGGGAGGTGTATCTGGTCCCAGTCCGTGCTCAAGTGTGCTTCCGTGTCCGTCGCCTTGATCGTGAGTCCTAGTGAGGGGACCGCGTTAGCGCAGTGCGGCAACCGTAGCGTTACCGGTTTTAGAAATACTAGACCTTGCGGGCCGCACATCACTAGTGGGGACAGCATCGCCTCACCTAATAATATATTTATATATATATATTTTGAAGATGTAGTTTTTGATTAGTGTGTGCTCTGAAAGCTCGTGAGAGTTTGTCTATTATGTTACTGTGTTATTCAAGTAACTAAACTTTTAAAAAATATTATACAGTGATAATATGAATCGAGTGATCTGTATCTAATAATAATCTAAAATGGAAATGTAGTTCTAAATTTAAAAAATGATTTATAGCAAAACATGTTTGAGGTATGAGAAAATCATAGGGCTCAAAAAAATGAACACACAAACACAAATCGCAACACATATGTGTTAACAAGCAAAGCAAAATAAAACTACACAAAAATGATCATCCCATGCACTATGACCAAAACCTTAATTGTATATAGAACAAAACCTGCAAACTCACAGTATGTAAGATAAAGATTTATTTAAGTATTTCTTTTTGCACGTTATTTACAGTGCACGTAAATTTGCAAACATTTGTTCAAACATACGATCACATCGGATGAAGGTAGCACTGACGAGGAGTCCTCTCTTCGATCTTTAGGTACGAGTGTATGGTGTGGTAGACACTGCGCAAAAATAACCACAGACCTATTGTTAATGTTATAACAGTTACCGTATCTGTGAATGTACATTGTATGAAGTGTATGTTTTGTGTGAAAGCAGTAATTATTAAAAAATGCAAAAATATAAGTGCAATGTGTGTTTTAAAGAAATGCCAGACTAAGTCATTAAAACGGCCGCATGCCACTACCATGCAATAAATATCAAAATAATATCAATAATAAAACATTTCATTCTATCACAGCACCCTCTGTTGTCCCTCATATTTAAAATCCATTCTCGCAAACGTTAATTTCCGATTAGTAAGTGCAGTCTACGTTACTACATTCATCGCGTGCTTCGTTACAAAAGCATTACCGTTATCCATGTCGATGGGAGGTCCCCCCACGCGCTGGCTCAGTCGAGGGTCTGACACGGTAAAGTATATCTTTTGCTTGATGCCCGGAGCGATGGCTTTTGGAGGAATAATCAATGAAACGCCCCAATGCCTGTCCTCTAACACGCCACCCTCGCTATCAAATATACCCCAGGACGTGTGAGGTCCATCCGGTTGGACTTCACCCGTTTTGTTACCGGATTCATCAGTCTTTTCGCTTTCGGCGTTGATAATTGTGGTTTCATTGTTTATAACCGTTGTTTCGTTCCCTCCTGACATATTATCTGATTTATCCTCGCTCGTTTCTGGACTATTTTCTAGTATTTGTTCACAAAACGTCACTGTTCGATTAGATTTCGATCCACGATCTTGCAAATCTTGGGATGCATAGGGGGTACTTTGCGGTTTATTCTCAAAATTCATGCTACATTCAGATGCGTAATGGGTTTCCATTGAAGTCGTCGACTCGTAAGGAATCGGAGAAGTTGTTACTTTGAGTGCATTTGATATGTGATCAACCTTGCCATGTAGCCGCGGTGCGTACTGCGGTTCGCCTTTTAAAATATTGCTCTCTAAATTCTTCGACTTTTCTTTCTCTGAATCTGTTTTAGATTCTGTTAATCTCAGCTTTGAAAAGTCAATTTCTTGGAATGTTTCTGGTTCGCCATCCAATGCCTCTGCTTTAGTTTGATACAACGACTCACGTCGTGATAAATGATTGGCATCGCTCAGCTCATACGGACTACTCCTAGCACTGCCTTCCTGGCTAACTGAGGGTAGAATCTCTTTAGTTTCCTGATGAGATTCATATATCACACTGCCTTTTAGTTCCCTTTTTGAAACATATAATGGTTCTCTGCTTTTTATCGAGTCACTGTCATTCGTTTCGAGTCTGGTTTGGTATATTTTTTCTTTCTTAGCTTGATTTCTTTGCTTTATTATTTCTAACTTCTCTTCCAATTTACTTCCGTAAATCGGTTCTTTGTTTGCCAATAAAGCTGCCTTTTGAGACAGTATCTCCTGTTTTGAAACATAAGTGCACTCCGCAGATGCCGGTCTCACGTTTAGTGAGTAATCTAAACTATCATTCCTGCTGTAATCGTTATCAGAACAACTCGATTTCATTTCAGATCGAGTTGAATATGGTGATTCAGTTTGGCCGACTCGTGCCATCATCTCCGATCTACTGGTATAGGGAGGTTCACTCATACATTTGCTCATAGGCGATATTCTTCCAGGAAAATTTACTGGAGTTTGTAGCCGTCTATCTGGTCGTACTCCGTAAGTGCTAGTGTCAGACCACGACGTGCTCGGTGGTGGTTCGTATGTTCTCTTACCGTATATTGGTTCTTTACATGTAAACGAACCATCCATTCGTTGTTTAAGCATTTCATCTTTTGGACTGTATGGCGACTCAGAGAATCTTTGCCTTAGCATGTCTTCCTTAGTGGCATAAGGACTTTCAGGCGTCATTCTCTGTCGTAACATCTGTTCTTTACTCACATATGGCAATTCACTGTACAATGACTCAGGTTTTCTAGGCATATCTTGTTTTAACGAATATGGATTTTCCAATACTTCACTTTTTGTAGCATACGGATCTTCCCTCATGCATTCTGCTCTGGTCGCATAAGAAGGCTCCAGCAGAGGCATTGCCAAAGTCTCACGATTGCCATACGGATTTTCGAAACTTTGATTGGAGACTTCCGATCTAGTCGCATAAGCGTTTTCACTAGAGGTATCGTAAAAAGAAGCGTAGGTTCTTCTTGGCTTAGGAATAGGATCATATACAATATGTTCTTTGCTTTGGTATATTGGTTCTGGAGGTAGCGGTTGTGTAGGATAAAAGGGTTCATGTTTCATTTGTTGTTGTCTTTGGTAGATGGGATCTATTTTGGTAATCATATTAAAGTTAGAGGAATGTCCATACACTCCTCTCCTGTTATATTCTATGAGTGAGTTCTGTCTACGCAGTAATGGGGTAACTTTCGGTTCAGTTTCGATTTCGCACATTGAATTTTGTCTTATCAAGTTTCTTGCGACAGGTTTGGTCTCGTAGTCTCTAATTGTACATATGGAACCATTTCTATCGTCGCAAAAAGAGCTTTGTCGTTTGAGGATCGGCTTTAAGACTGGCTTTTCGCATGAAGATGAGTTGCTGCGTTGCAACATTTGATTTCTAATCTGCGTGTTCCTCACGTGCGTGTTCAGATCACTTAGATCCGACTTCTCTCGCCTCAGCATTGGCATTTGTTGCGTGTATCTCTGTTGCAAATCACTTTCGCACAATGACTTCTGTCGAGATACTTTTTGGGAATTCTTCGTTTTCGAACGGAATAGATCGAGGACGGCGTTTTTTATGAACGACGGCTTTTTAGATAATTTCTTTTTAGTTTTCGGTGAAAAATTTTCATCTGGCTCCAAGCTGGAGTTCATGGCGTCGGAGGAGCTGCGGAAACCCACAACCAAAAACCCACTTAGTTACTCAATGATACTGAAATACGGACACCTCAGACAATTCAATACCTATTTATCATATATACATACATTTGTTATAAATTATATTTTAGTGGACAAGTATTGAAAATTCTGAAATGTCGCGATCGACAATGATAACTTATAAGTGATGAATTTTGTGATTCTGTATTAAGCATATTGAAATAAATGTTAAGAGACGAGATGAGATGAGATTATGAAAAATAGAAAATACTAAAGTACATTAAAATAATAATAAAAATGAGGAGAATAGACATAGATAGAGAAGAGAGTTGGAACAAAAAAAAATAGAAACAAATTAATTCAATATGCTTCAAAGAAATCAACAATTGCACTAAAATGCAGACACGCACTGCCAATACAAACGTACTACAATACATACGTCCCGATATAAATTATGTTACAATATATAACAATACTCCACATACTAACCTCATACTGTGGCCCGACAAGACGTGTTAGTCGTTGTGAAGCGATTGTGTTTGCATGTTAGAGCAAATTGTACAGGGTCTAGAGTTTAACTTTATAGGGACATGCAAATTTTAAAATTCATTTTTTTAATATTTTCGGTGCGTCTGTAAGGGACTATACGAGTGTTATGAGCATGTGTTACCTCAGATTGTGCATGTGTTGCGGTTTCCTGTACAACTCGAAGGCGGACCCGCGTTGTTCTCTGCTGCCCGCTAAATCTGGAAGGTAATATACATTTCAGTGAGGACATAGATATGTTATATACCTTGGCATATATGGGATATACGTTCTTTGTATTTATGTGCACCTTTCTATGTGTGCGTGTATATATTTTTTTGCTGTAAGAATGCGTGTGTGTTTTGTGTGTGTATGAATGTTTGTGTGTGTGTGTGTTTTTGTATGTGCGTGTGCGTGTATATGTACGTTTGCGTGTGCGTATGTGCGCTTGTGTGTGTGAGTGTTACCAATGAGATGCGGGTTATGCGGTAGGTTGATGGCGCGATGCGGCGGTGGCGCGTATGGCGGCGACTGCGTCACTCCCCCGTACATGTTTTGCTACAAACACAAATATATTAATATCCCTATTAAGATCATTATCAAAATAATAAGTTAAATAGACATTTTAGATATGTAGTCATGTGACATTACTTTAAATTAACACCAAGTTTTTACAACTCTTTTGTATATTACCTGGTGGTAGGTGTGGTGTGCGCGGTGCGTCTGTGAGTGTGTGTGTTGGTGCGCGTAGTGCGTCGCGCCGGGGGACGCCTCCATGCTCTGTGGACAAACACTTGCTATAGTGATGTACGTGAACGAAAACTAAACATATTATTGACAAATCTTTATCGTTTTATAATAACTAATCGTCATAAATTTTATTTATATATTAAAATTACCGCGAGCGTCATAAAATATTGTCATGTATGTCTTATTTAGTTAAGATTATACTACAAATATAACATATCTCCTACGTTATTAATGTCATTGTGACATTCTTATGACATAACAAATGTTAGAAGTAATACAGATCTCCGAACGAAGATTCTAATTGATGTATTTATCTAATTATAATTAGACTATTAAAATGGGTATTTTTATTAATGTATAGAAGTGAATATTAATTGTATTTAGTTTGGACGTATATTATAATTAATAGTAATTGAGCTGAGCGTAAGCGCAGTTCTTAACCGTTTGGGAGACTTTTTTTTTGTGTTTAGTTGTCTCCAGAATGCGACGAGATAATTAGCTAAAAATTTCTCATGTATGTTTGAGCCGAACGCGGATGTTATAGCGAAAACAGATTGAAAAAATGTTACAAAACATTCAAAAGTTATTAAGAAAAGAAGAAAGGAGAGGGGCTCAGCTCAACACCTGCCGCGCACGGTTGGCGGATCCTAGTATTAAATCTCATTTTTATATCTTCCCAATTTCATCACTATAGTGATTTTCATACACAGTCAAGAAGAAAAAACCGATTTAGTACTTTTCATAATTATTATATCTTTGATATATTTAATGATTTTAAAATTATACAACGGAAGAAAATTGTTACATAAGATAAACATAACTTGAATGTCATGGACATATCATACAAGATTGATGTCACTGTGATGTCATTTTAACATAAAAATGTATGTGGTAGAAATGTGGTGTATTTAACCATGGTAATGGTTTACAAATAAGACCGTACGAATACAGAAACTGTAATATAATTTCGAAGATTTGACTTATGATATGATTTATAGACTTGCATTTTATATTCTGTATAGAATATTTTTTAAACTATGAACTCACTCCATTGCGTGGGTGCGGCGGCAGGGGGTGTGATTGAGGGTGTGGTTGCTGGTGTTGCTGGTGCTGCTGGTGTTGCTGATGTTGCTGCGGCTGCTCTGGAGGTCGGTAGTGCTTGGGTTTGGGGGGCGGCACCGGCTTGTATGGCGGCGCCCGACCGCTGTAGTCCGCTTGAGATGCCGAGTTCGTACGTACGCTGGGGATAATATATACTTTAGTAAAATATATCGATGATATGTAAAAAACAACGAAAAGTGGTGTTTACAAAAAGCTTTAAATATATACTCATTCGTAAATATATGTTGAGTTAAACAAACCTGTATTTAGCATGGTCGTTTGTTGGTACGCTGGGTAAGGAGGGTCCTCTGGCGTGCATCGGTGTATTTGCCATCTGGGCATTGTGGGCGTTGTGGGCATTATGGGCGTTGTGAGCGTTGTGGGGGTTGTGGGCATTGTGAGCGGTTTGAGGCTGGGCGTTGTGAGCGTTGTGGTTGTTGTGGGCAATATGAGCGTTTTGAGCGTGCGGGCTGTTCCCGTTCATCGGTGGTCGGGTTTGTGGCGCGCGGTAGTTGTCCGGTCTGTGCATCGATGGAACGAGTTAAAAATATAATTATAATTGCTTTTTATATATCTATTTAGTATCTATATAGTATTTTTGTGTTACCTATAATTATTATCTGGGGTCCGGTTGTAGTCCAAAGAGTTGTGTTCGTGCGAATTCGAGTTTCGTTGTGGGCTCTGCGTCGCCATGGTTGCCGGGTTTGAAGGGGGCGGTTCAATTTTACTGTTTATAAAAAAATATATTATTGAAACATAATTCATATTATAAGTATTATTTTGTTATTAGTAAAATGTTGTCTAAGATCCTTTTGACTCACATGGAGGGGGCAACTTTTAGGTCGTCGGGTGCGTTGGGGGGGAGACGCGATGGGTTCATGGCACTGGCGCTGTAGTCGTATGTACCATCGTAGGAGCTTTGCTGTTAACAAAATTTATTATTAATAATAATAAAATTTATTCACTTAGAACAAGAACTAATAACAATAGTAGTAACTAAGATGACAATGTTATCATCAGTTCAAATTAAGGATTTCCAAACTTATTTTTCATTTAATGTACTAAAAAAAAACAATTAAATAAAGTAACATTTGATTGAGAGAAATTATATCTTTACCGCATTTACCGGATTGTTAGGATGCCTGTGTCTGTCGAGGGAGCCCTGGGGCTGCGCGGGGCGCGCGCTGTACGCGTCCTCAGGCTCCTTGGAGCCGAACAGGCGCTCCTGGGCCGTGGGGCGGGGCTAAGCGTTGAAAGAGTTAAGATGTAAACATTTACTCAATAAATGATTTTTTAATTAGCAAATAATAACATTCTATTAAATTGTTTATTCTATTTATTATAATATTTTGCACACACATCGAAGCATTTATAATTTCATTCAAATTTGTCATCTTAATATTCAGCGTTTCTTGCAAATAAACGTTAATGATTATTATTATTATTAATTCTACTACTTCGTTCCTATTCCACTTATACAACAACAACGAATACAAGTACATATTAATATATACTCACAGGGTTGTGCCTCAGTCCGTGCCTGGCTGGCGGGGGTGCGGGGAGCAGCACCCCACCGGGGGGACGAGCACCCGGCCCGGGAGGGGCGCCGGCACCGGGGGGAGCACCCGCCGGTCCGCGAGGTGGGAGCTCGGGGACTGGGGATGGAATGTCACGTTGTAAACATGTGTTACATTAATTATGTGATAGTATTTAATTTAATTAAAAATACAAAAGTGTTAAATCACCACAATGAAGTTGCTGTATCAAAATGTCTAACTAATTTGATCGAGGATATAATGACAGTCTTTCATAGTTACTTTGGGCTCGTTTTTAGTTTAGATCAAATGTCATAAAAATAAAATGCCATAGAGGCCTTATTAACACTGTAACTTATATCAGGTTTAAAAATTTCAAAAGTGCGTCTAAACTCCTACTTGAATAAAGATATTTTGAATTTGAATCTGTATTTACTGCAAATCATAGGAGTGGGAGTTAAAACTAACAAAGACTTAAAACCCAAGGTAAATTTAATATTTCTCGGAATAACTTTAGACTTCAGTACTTATTCCATCTTAAAGTGGTAAATTGACTATGATGTAGTGATGGTGAGATCGGTCCTAAAAGTGTTAAATTTACTATGATGTAATGATGGTGAGATCGGTGTTAAATGTAGTAAATTTTCTTAAGTTAACTGTAATGTAGTGATGGTGAATTCGGTCCTACAAGTGGTAAGTTAAGAGTGATGTAGTGATGGTGAGATCGGTCCTAAAAGTGGTAAATTGACTATGATGTAGTGATGGTGAGATCTGTCCTAAAAGTGGTAAATTGACTATGATGTAGTGATGGTAAGATCGGTCCTAAAAGTGGTAAATTTACTATGACGCAGTGATGGTGAGATCAGTCCTAAAAGTGGTAAATTGACTATGATGTAGTGATGGTGAAATCGGTCCTAAAAGTGGTAAATTGACTATGATGTAGTGATGGTGAGATCGGTCCTAAAAGTGGTAAATTTACTATGATGCAGTGATGGTGAGATCGGTCCTAAGAGTGGTAAATTGAATATAATATAGTGATGGTGAAATCGGTCCTAAAAGTGGTAAATTGACTATGATGTAGTGATGGTGAGATCGGTGTTAAATGTAGTAAATTTACTTTAGTTAACTGTAATGTAGTGATGGTGCATTAGGTCCTAAAAGTGGTAAGTTAAGAGTGATGTAGTGATGGTGATAGCGGTCCTAAATAATATTGCTTCAAATTTCTCACCCGTCCCATACAAAGGTGAGTGTGGGGGAGAATTCTGCATCTGGTAGGGCGGTGCTTCTGTCGGTAAGCTCTGAGTACCGTTAGTGTTACCGTTGGCGAACCCGTACTTGCTATCATATCCACCTTGCTGTGAATTTCAACCTTACTGATTATAAATTAAGGATTGTTTTTAACAAACAAGTATAAATACTTGAGGTGACTAGGAAAAGATATCCCATGGTAATTTAATTGTTACTGCTTTTTTAGAATTAAATTATTAGTTGTGAGCACGACTTCGTTCGTGCGGAATATATTAAGTTACTCTTAAGTTAAGTTATGAATAAGTTTACCCTTAAGTTATGAATAAGTTACTCTTCATAACATCAGCTATCCTATCTATTTATCATAAAGTACTGTTACCATATTACCAGCCGTTTCAGAGATTAGCCGGACCAAACAGGCAGATAGACAGAGAAAAATGTTAAGAATTATTTTAAATGTACCGTATATACCTTCATATGCATTTAATGAAAAGCTGGTTATTTGGAATTAACAAACAGACACTTCAGTTTATAAAATAAATAATTGAGTAACCTGGATGGTGCTCAGATGTATTTTTAAGTAAAAAACATCGTGTGATATTAGTGTATGATTATTTACCGAATACGGCGGAGGAACGGCGTCGACCATGTGGTTCATATCATCATCCCGATCCATGTTATCTTGAGTGGTCGCTATCGACGGATCCGATGATGACTTCACCAGTCTCGGCGCGGGCGGACTGACTTCCAAGTCACTTTCGGGACTTGACGCGTACGACAATCTATTTTCGGAACTCGAGGACAGCGAAAACAAAAAGTCATCTGACAACGGCTCAGGCCTCTGTTGCCGACATTTTGTTTTTTTCGTTCCATTTTGTATCCCGGCGGCGTCGAGGGTGGGTATGGAATGGGGTGACAAGACAAGACAAATGAATGATTGCTCAAATATTACAGAAACTAAAATAAATTTAGCGTCTGCAAATGATTAATGCAAAGTTCACACAATAACATCCGAATAATGCACTTTAATGTGATTGGATAAAAAACTAGATCTATAATAACGTTTATTCGGACGTCATTTTGTATTATATAAAACGTGGTATTTAACACTGGTATTGTATTTACAGAATTATTCACACATTTATTTATAATAACTCGAGAACACAAATATAACACAAGATATAAATAAGGCAATTTCACACATAATATGCACAAATATATAATAGATATTAAAAGTAATAAAAAAGCGTAGTGTGGTTATGTTATAGTGCAATATAAGCAACATGCAAAAATAATGAGTTAGGTAATAATGGTAACTATCGTACTTGGGCCAGCGTTAACGCGTTATACGAAGCCTAAATGATTTTCAGATACTGGTTTAGTTTTAGTATTGGCGTCCCGCTCGACTTCAGTGTCGTCCTTATCGAATTCATCTATTTCATTTAATTTAAGAGTTGGGAGAGACAGATTCTTTGATTTATCGAGAGACCTCGTGGATAAGAAAGGTAAAGTTCGAGATTCGCTAAATCTAGTTACAATATTAGCTGGTTTCTCGTTACATTTACAATTTGGTATCCGACAAATTTGTCGTATTGGTTTTTCTAAAACGGGTTCCTTTAGGAGAAGAGCTTTCCATTCTGGAACTTCTTTAGTTTTTTCTCTAATTTCCGTATCTTTAAAGAATACGGAGGCCGGTCTGAAGTTATCCGACATCGGGACGACGGAGGTCGGCCTTTGTATTTTTGGCAACGGCGACGTCGTAGAAGTCTCGAGAACACTAAACGGCCTGAATGCTTGCGAACTGTTGGTTTTTGAGAAAATCTTTGAAAGTTCTGGACTAATGCTCGAATTTTGTAGTCTATTTAATTTAGTCCTTTGGTTTAGTCTCTCGTCGTAGGGATGTCCGTGAGTCTGTCTGTGTCTGTTGCTGTGGTTAGTCATGTACACGTTATTGGGCGTGCAAGGCAATGTTTCTGAATAGTAGTATGGTACAATGTGATTTCTGTTAGCGTCGTACACTTGATCGTGACGTTTTATTTTAGTATTAGAATTACATGGAGATGCTTTGGGAGTGAGGGACTTTTGGGGGGAAGATGGATAATAGTTCAGGGGGTAGGAAATTGGGTAAAAAGCCTGATAGGGGGAAGGCGGGATAGGAAAGTATATGTCCGACACCATTTCAACGTGCTACACCAAGACAGAACAGAAAGAAATTGGTTAATATGCTTTATACATGTAATAAAGATATATGGCAGCATGACTTGAGACTTGATAAAAACAATATTACAGGTCTTTTTGACAAGTCCCAAGAGTTCTGATTGATCATCTATTACATCATGAAAGACAGAAAATTTTAAGCAACCATGTAGACAATTTTTTCTTAATTTATTCAGATTACATTATTGTGACTACCATATATCTTTTAAATGAGGTTATAGAATATAGAATCCTACTGAAATATCATGTTTTGTATGCACCATCACCATAATATCTTCACCAAGCACCGGAGCTTTACTGATAATATATACTTAAATAAGACAGACAATTTAAAAAGCTGTATTTCAAGTCTCCCGATACGTTAGCATACATAGAACAAAATATGAGTGATAATAAATTTGTTTTCTATATTATCTTCAGAAGTTAATGAAGAAACTCTAAACGTTACATTACTCGCGTACTCGAACTAAATTTTAAACTGATAACGACACTTAAAGTGCAGTTTATCAGCAAATGCGGACGGTCCACGAGTCCGTCCACTTCATATCCCTTAACTACCCGGTCTCCGAGGCCCCTCACCTTGGTCTCCGACACCCATAGCTGCTGTTGCTGCGTGCGCTGCACGAGGTCCCCCAGTTTGTTGAACCAGGTGTTGGCGGAGGCGTCCCCCAGCGTCACGGTGTGCGTGAACACGTGACCCCACACGCGCTCCATGTGCTGACATTGCTCCAGGAGCTTTTTCGACGATTTGTGGGCCGACCTTCATATACATTGTTATAGTATCATTTCTTATACCTTACTTTTGATATTGAGGTGTTACCAAATTACATAATATAGATTTATATACAAAAATGTTGAACTGTTGAGTTGTGGTGCAAAGAATTTTGTTTGACGATCAAAAGGTAAACAGCAGCAGCAAAAAGACATAAGATGAAAATAATAATAATAATAATTCTAGCAACGATTAACTGAACTAAAGTATAAAACTGACTTGGGCAGGCCGCTCCTCAGCTGCTTGATGATGTGCTTGTTATCCGCCTTGAGGAAGATGACGATGGGGTAGAACTGCGCGTAGTTGAGCCGGTCCACGGCGTTGGGCGTGATGTCCAGCAGCGCGTGCTTCCCGCGCTCCATGATGCTGCGGATGCTGGACAGACGGATGATGCTCGTGGACTTACACTTACTCTCCTCCAGGGTGCTGTCCATTTCTAACACAATACATAATACATTATTTATTTGTTTTTCAGAAAACTTACAGTATATATATATATATATATATATATATATATATATATATAATAAATAGTGGTTGTGAAGTTACTTAAGGCCCATTACAAGTTTCCACTGATTAATAATTATTAAATTTCATTTATAATATCTATGTTTTTGTTGTACATTCTTAAGTAACTTATACTATCCGTGTGAATCAGAATTACATGTTAAATATAATGATGCCATATAAGCTCTTAGGGGTTACTGGTTTATTATTACTTTCAAATATTACTAATTTTATTAGAAACCATTTTTTTATACCGGTTGTAAGGGTTATAATGTCAAAGATAAACTTGTCAAGCGCTAAACTTTTTTATAATAATTTCATAAAGTAATGCCGGAGTCGAATCGAACTTACTAATAAAAATCCTCAGTAATAGTAACACTAATCCGCAGACACGAAAAGAAAGGTAAGAAACATATTCCTATGAGTATTTTTTCGTTAACTGCTAAATTGGTTTAAATGAAAAAACTGACTAAGGTCCATTCACACACAATAGCAGTACAGATATAAGGCAGTGTACTCACTGGGCGAGGCGAACTTGTCCCCGGCCTCCGCCAGCAGCCTGTCCCTCGCCACGTCCGCCATGGCCCCCAGCACTATGACGGGTCGCACGAACCCCGCCACCGATAGCACCACGCGCTCGTACGCGGGGAACTTACTGATGCTGTCCGACAACACCACCTCGTCCCAGTGCTCCTGCAGGACGAGCACGACGTCATCATATTATCAAAGGACAGTAGTGTATATAAGGGACATTTTTATCTCATCGCAGGAACAGATATGTTACATTAAAATATGAGCAATTAAACTCCTTATTATGGTTAAGTAACAAATAAATAGAAAGAAAGCAAAGCGAAAGTAACGACTCAATTAATATATATTTTTTGTACAGTATTTTATGTATGAATTATTAGATATATATATATATAAGACTACCTTCCCCAGACTCTTGCTCCGTCTGTGCGTAGATCGCCGTCGTCTGAAGAAGTTAGTCTTAGCGTCGTTCCCAGACATCTCTTTCTTGGTGGCGTTGAACTGAGCCGTGGCGAGCTCCTCCGCGCGGGCCTTGTTAGGGATCGTACCCTTTTGGACCTCTTGATTATTACGACCTGGAACAACAATTTTGTACATCATAAAATCTATCACAATCTGAATGACTATAACTAAAAAAAAAGAGATTAGTTTAATAGGTAAATTTAACAATAACTAAAATTATAAGGAATCATACTCTCAATAACGTAATAGATTAACAGATAGACAGTTGGCGCCTAAAATTCTAACCTAGTTTAGAAAATTAAGTGACAAAACCTCAGTTAAATAATAGAAATAGTATCTCGTACCTATCCTGTAGACCTGCCAGGCACCCACAGTGCCGTTGTGCAGGGTGTCGATGACGTGGAACACGTCCCCGCACCTGAAGGACATCTCGCCCTCCGTCGGCTCCGAGTAGTGGAAGTGGGTCTTCACGTGGAACGAGTCCCCCGCTGCAGGAATAGGAATTGTACTGTACCAATATGTACTATCCGAGATTTAAGAACTTTGATTGCGTATAATCCTTATTTGCACTGATAACACCGGATTGTTGTTTAGACTTTGATAGCAAAAGTTTTGTGTTCATTAGTTGCGTTCGTAAGTACAGTTCTAGACTCGAATTATGATTCAACATAAAATGTCTAAGTCATTGTAATACAATATACAATACTAGAGAAATTATACATATAACGTTGGTCCATATATAAAGATATGTCTTATGAAATTCCAAAATCCTCACGACGTTAATTTACAATACCAAATCCTCCCTCAATTTTAATTAAACTCACGTGTCTGTCCGCTGGCAACTGCGTTGTACTCGTCCGGTGAGTGCTGCACGATCAAGTCGATGCGATCCTGAAGACTCAATAGGAACAGCACCGCCTCCTCCCTCGTCACGCCTTTCATTTCCATGTCGTTCACCTGGAGTAAGAAAGAGATATATGACTTTATATTTATATTTTAGTAATGATGGTGATAGGACAGATATGACAATAAAGCGCTTCCAGCCACGAATGTCAGCTGTCATCCTTTCCTTCGTTAAATACCTTCAGTATCTTATCAGCCGGTTGTAGCCCTTGCAGCGCGGCGGGGCTGGTGGGCTGCACCCCCGATACAAACACACCGGACCTATTTCCACCACAGAGTCTCAAACCCACTGAACCTTCTTTCTGGAAACTTATTAGTCTTGGCTCACTTCTGTAATAAAAAAAAAACAAACAAACAATAGTTTGAATTTCGAACAAGACAGTTTTATTATATAAGAGAGTATACATACGGTGGTTTATTTCTTTGATTAGTCATCCCGTCTTCTTCGTACAGTTGTCTTCGACTGCTGTAGTAATCTGAAAGTTGTGACATTTTAAACTTCAGTATTCACTTATTATCACCGGATAACGTAAAGATAAATGTGGTTTTGTAAACATTTACAAATAAGAATGTTAACAAGACCTCTACACATACCATCGTTCCTTGGCGGCGGAGGTCTTGGTGGCTGATCGTCGTGTCTCCGGTCGCCGCGGACGGGCGCTGCCACGTACAAGTTCTGTCCGCTGCTGGAGTACGGAGAGGACATCGCTTCTGCATTGCTCGGGAATGTTGTGTGAGGAGTTGCTTCTGAAATGAGATAAATTGTTCTTTTGAGACAAAGTCGTAAAAAAAGTTTTTTTTTTTGGTACTGACTTTAAGAGATTCTTTATTATATTAAATATGACGATGATCCAAACTCACCTAGACTACTGTAATTATTCTGGTAATTCCCATTGGTGACGGTTTCCTCTCTGATCAGTTCCCTGGTGATGACCAAATTCAAACGATCCTTGCAAGAGTCGACTAATTTCTTCGCTTCTTTCAGTGTCATTGCGTCAGTGACCGCTGTGTTGTTAATTCGTGTGATGACGTCACCTTCACATAAACCCTGTCCTGATTGGTTTAATTGGTCCCTCGCTCGCATTGTCAGTTCCTTGACGTAAATCTTACATCCCAGAACTATGCCAAAGTCTGGAAGAAATTTGTTGACATTATTAATTTTATCTACACTAATGTCACCTCTCTCTTTCTCTCTCCTTCTTTCTTTCTCTGTATATCCCTCCCTCTTACTTTCTACCTCTCTTTCCCTCTCTTACACACAAATGCAATCATACCAACCTTCCTTCTTCCCATTCCTGGTGAGCGCCAATTTGATGGTGGTGGGCGCGGTTGGGGGCGGGGCGGGTGCTCTCCTCCTCACCACCAGGGACACCGTGGCCCCAGATTCCCGTAACACTTGAACTGCTCTCGCATATTCCACATTCTCTAGCGGTACTCCGTTAACTGATACTATTCTGTCGTTTACTCTGAAGAAAAATTAAAACATTTTTAATAGACTTTACGTTAAATGTACATATTTTTGATAGTTGCCAATATTTATATAGAATTATATAAAGATATAATTTCAAATCCGTCGAGATGCATTCAAGACGAAAACCTATACACATTTATATAGATAGCGGTTGGAGACTAATTAAATCAAATTGTTATAGATTAGCCATCCGGCCATTATAAACCTGTATTAAAAACGAGTTATGAGATATGTAAGATACACACTGTAGCTTATCTTCGGCCGGTCCGCCTCTGAGTACATCAGAAACGGCAATGGATGGGTCGCCGCTCGCGAAGTGTGGGTTGTCCCTGCCGCCGGATACAGCAATACCAAACCCATACCCAGGAACGCGGTTAAGCCGCACCCTGTGCGTCTCCCAGCCGGAATTACGTTCTGCAGTCTGGAAAAACACTTTGAATCAATACCAGGGAGTGTCAGAACCTATTTTGATACCATACTTATTGAATAAACCCTTAAAAAAGGTCTCAAACTTAAAATAAGGCTACGAATGATACAAAGACGCCCTGGTCTCAGAAGAACCACACAACAAACTCAGCCGGGTTTTTTTTATTGTGATCACTGTTTCACAAACGACAATATATTTAGTGAATAGCAGTTTTAATATAAAAAGAGTGTTTAAGCCAATTTTACACTCCAGTTGCAGTTGGTTACGCGATTAAGATTAATTTATTAAGGCAGTTATACACTTAAAATTTTTAATAAAAACTGTAGAAAGATTATTATTAAGCCGGTTACACACTTGGCGTTCTGAATAAGAATATATAATAAAAAAAGAGACAAACAACTAAAACCTACTATAATATACAAAATAACACATATTTTTATATGACGACATTGTAATTAAACCTGAAAAGGATAATTTTACCAACTCAAAAGCATGACAACAAAGAAACTAGATGTCACAAAGGAACGCTTCAGTTTACTCACGTTACAACAATGTACAGTTAATGTTTATTTTGTTTTAACTGTAGAGTTTGAGGCTAACAAGCTATTAAGGGACGTTAAACTGCATTGTATGAATCACAATAACTTTAGTATACAACCTTCTTTATTAACTAACTGTGCGTACGACTTCGGTCGCGTGAAATATATTTATGGAAATAAAAGAAGCCTAAGTTACTCCTTATAACATCAGCTATCTGACAGTGAAAGTCCTCTTAAAATGGCTTCAGTCGTTTCATAGATTAGCCGGTACAAACAGACAGACACAAATTTAAAATTCTTATTAGTGCAATTATTAGTGCAAGTACCGAATATACTTTCATATGCATTTAGTAAAAAGGTGTTAATTTAGAATTACAAACGGACATTTCAATTGTATTAACGTATGGATGTATAGATGTATTGATTAGAAAAATAAAAATAGAACTGAGAAAATTATGTTCAATAAAGATAAAACCCATCAAAAACACAACATGTAAAAAAATGGCGAAATCTGGCAACGATGTAAAAAGTTATTAAATTAAATCTAAACCAAGTCGGCTAATTCTATATATGGTGATAATATATTTATTTAGATGGCTAAATAAATATATTATCATTGTAATAAAAATATGATAAAGACAAATCTTAATACAGTTAATATTTCATTTTGATTTAAGATCTCATTCTAAACCCATGAACTGCATAACAACAATGGCTACCGGTCGCGTAATATTAATAATACAGAAATAATATTCAAATATGGCACATTATAAACATTCCTCAATATGACGCATCTATACATGCATTTCAATGTACATTCATGTTTTAACATGACAGGGACTTGGTGGATTGAAGTGGTAAAAAAAATTAGAAGTTAGAGCAGAAATGGTAAGAGATATTAGAGGCTAGAGCAGTCCAGACTTAACAGGTTAGGTTCAAATTAAAATAATAATGAGTCATCTTAGACTCAGAGAATGTCGAAGGGACAGTGATGTTTGTGTTAACAAATACATATACACCCACACCACCACACAGGCCACCCACACACAGGCAGAAGATAAGAGTAAGCTTTGTTTAAACTCAGATCAATCTCATTATCAATTTATAGTTTATAGATCATTGCCTATTAATAATGATATCTACATAATGTAATTCGGGTTTGTATATGAAAATCTTGATGTTTAATGTACGGACGTTAAATTATAAGAATTTTCCTATTTGGTTTTGGAACCTTAAAAAGAGATCAATTTTTGAAGTTGAGTGAATTGAGAGAGTTGTCATATTTTCTGCAATCATCAAACGCATCGTGCATCGTCAATGTACGTGTAAAATAAATAAATAAATCTGAAATCTACTCCACCTTCCAGCTTCAATGTGTCAAAACCATTGGAGGACCCACTCTAATAACAAAAAATGTCGTCAAAATTAGTCGAGCTTGAAAGAGTTGAGTGACAAACGTATAGAAGATTTATAATAGATATATAAAGTATTGGAAAACTATGAAATATTATTTATATACTCATATTTGTCTAATATCACGTATAAACTGAGTTGAACTACAAATCATTACAGCGTCCGGTGGGGAGAAAGGGAGAAAGGGAGAAGGGAATTATTTGCTTAATCTAATCAAGATTTATTTGATTTTCTCTAATGGTGGCCTAACATTATGTATATTGTGTGTTAAAACATACTAGATGTAAGATTGGCACTTTCTTCTGTCGGAAAATGATTTACGTACTATAAGTAATGTTTGTTTGGTTTTTTATTTAGTATAATTTTCCCACCTTTTTTTCCTTTTTTTTATATCTACAATTGACAAAGGTTTTTTTCTATACATCCTGAGGTTGGTTGGTAGAAAATTATTTTTACGAAATTAAGAATTATGATTTTTGTATTTTATTGGGACATTTAAAGTCAGTATTATATTTTTATAGACAATGCATTTATAACCATAAGGCGTAATAAATTCTTATAATCTAGATTGCCTCAATATGACCTAGACTAGCTGTTACTTTTAATTAAACACTGTAGTAAAGGTCGGTGAATATCATTTTCATTAGAATTTTTATTATCCAATTAAGAACTATAGTTATGGAATTAATTTAATTAAAAAAATATATATTATTTAATACTAATTATTAATGTAAAATATTAGGTTATAATATAATTATTCTACTTTCCCTTGGTTAGAAATAAGAGTCAAAGGACAAGAAGCCCCACAGCGTGAACAGATTACACATCTTTCCGATCATAAAGCTGGCGACAAAACCATAGACAATTGAATTATGTTAATAATGACGGGATTAACATATTTCTTGGAATTAAGCTGTTAAAACTACAAAATATAAATATTATATTCATACTTCAAGAATTTATAGCTTATATAATATAAATAAAACAGATAAAATACATAAATTTATATTTATACATAAAGACGCTCCCACACACGTCCATAATAGCCATATTTATATTAGAAAACCAAATAAGGATTTAATGAGAAAACAAGGTAGAAAACGATGCTTCTAAATGTAGGTCGATTTTCAAGACGGAAAAGTTGTAGTTTTATTTCAAACATATAAATAGATATATATAAAAATATATTATCTCGAAGCTTAACAGTATTATTAAAAAAACTACTTTTCAAAGATACAATAATAATTTTAATAGAATTCAAACTTCATTTCACTTTGATCTGTTGACTCATTATGGAAAACTATTTGATTTTTATAAGATATTAGTTGATGCTTATTGCTCGAAAATTCTTACTAAACTGTAAAATTCCTACTTTTTAACGAAAAAAAACTAATTTGAACATATCATAATGTTAAACAAGAAATATTTTTGAAACGATGAAAAATAGTGCTTATTACATTAGAACACAATGCAGATAAAGTCGAGTGTATAATCTAGTTTCTAACTAATAACCAAAATTTTGTACTAGATTATTTACAAAAATAAAATATATATTATAATTAAAATTAAATATGTTCCTTACAAAGTTCAAGATAACAAGAATATAACATGAATACCAACGCACAATTACTATAAAGGATAAAATAAGATATATATATAAATATAACAAAGCATTCACATACCGCCGCGTAATGCTAGAGGTCAGAATTAATACTCAACAAAATGCATATAATACGACCAAGTATGCCAACATTATTATATAAATTCTCACAAGTTTACCAACATACAAAAACAAAATAATTTGAATTTAAAAAGAATACCCAGTAACAAAAGTCATTTTCAAAATGGCGAATATTCATTCGTCTTCCAAATATTCGTTTGATAAAATTATAAATAATATCTAGTTTGTTATTATTTAAATTATCAATGTTTTATAATCAGGATTAATACAACTTGTTTACCTTCCTATCACCTGTCTATTAATAAACTATCATTAGCAACTGTGAGGCAAAATAATTGAAAAGGTTCAATAGTTTTTTTTATTTATTTGTCTTTTCCACTTTGAATCAGTACCAGTAATTACTTGTGTATCAAATGGAAGTGTGAGGACTACTTTTTTATCATAATTAACGAAATAATCCCTTCAGTAAAGACACTTACTTTAAGGCCACGAAAGTTCCAAACGCGCCCCGGTGTTTACCTTGTATATGTCAATATTTACACAATCTGAAATTAAATCTAGCCAGTTATTAAATGCTACCGACGCAAATGTCTATTAGATAAAATTTGTTGTTGCAAATGTAATGTAAGCCCACAAATTGGAAGGTATTGCTTGCTATACTTAATCTTCTTAAATTGTTAAAAAGATGAATTTAAGACTTGTTATTTCAATGAAATTCACGACCGCTATATTTACTTATTTTTCAAATAAAATAATCTAGTTTACGTAAGTATTTAAGTGTAAAGAATTTCCTTATCCTAGATAAGCTTACGCATACCTTTGGGAAGCAATGCATACATAAAATATGTGGTACTTTGTCAGAATACTTAGTAAGGAATTGAGAAACCATAGTCTAAGTAGGTAAGTAACATCTTGTTATAATGGCCTTAAAAAAAACTTTTTACATACACAACAAAATATTATATAAGTTTATAAAAGTAAGGAACATAAATATGATAAATGAAGTTAATCAAACGAACCTGTAATTTTTCAAATCCAAAGTTATCCAACTTCATTTCCAATAAAGTTGTCTTCATTTAAAAAATGACAAACAAATAATCACTTCACTAACACATGATAAATATCAATAAAGCAAATAAAGCGTAAATGTACTACTTCATATTTATTTAACTAGAAGTATTTAAACGCTCGCTTTACGAGTCACTGAGAGAATAATGATAATGTATATGGAATTATTTTTATTGTAATCGTATTCCGAAGGTTCTATCGTAGGCGTCCAGCGATGGCGCCGCGCCGCGTCATATGAGAATAACTTCGAACTTCGAAGGCAGTATGCATAAAACGCCCGAGTTCAAACGACCATAGGTCGCTTTAATTTCTCAAACAAGATCACGTTTCCACACTCGGTCGGTTAAACGTGTACCATGCAGACCGTTTGTTTATCTTCTAATTGGCGCACAAATTAAATGACTTGCGGCATCGCTATTGAGGGCATTTTCATCTCGTATAGTAACTTTCAAGTAGTGTATGGAATACATTTTTTTAAAAAGCTTTTTAATATGTTATGAATTATCAAATACATATCTTCTGATCTTATACAAATTTTGACTATAAAGATATGAACATCTCGACTTCTAACTCCATAAAATACAGATGGAAATAAGTGGACTATGCTCTATAATTATTTCACAAATGTTAAGAGAGGTGAAAAGTTTTGGCATATTAAAAAAATATTGACATCTCAAAACATAATTTATCTCAAAGCCGTAAATAACAGCAGATAAGACTCATGTTAGATGACTAATGCGCGATCCGTTCTCATTAGTTAATATAGAATCCCTTCTTTAAAAGTTCACAAGATATATGGCAAATAAGATAAAGTTTACAGTTTACGTGAAGAGTGAGCAGTTTACAGCTATTTACGTATAATATATTTATCACCTGTCACCCAATGCCACTGACGCCCCCAATCGAATTCCAACGAATTCACGTAGCTGTCGCGTACGCATTATACATTGTACGGCATCATTATTCAACCGTAATACCATAGATTTAAATTTATATTTTATATAAAAATTAACTCTTATTGTAAGTGAATAAGGTGCCAATTACATTGTTATCGCACGCAAAAGGTTTTAGTGGGCTATTTTACAGACAATGGACATTCTGTGCCTCCGGTAGAAATACACGCATTTCCCATCTTAATGACCTGCGTAGTAAAGTCCACATTGCCGTGCAACAGCTGATAGGTATTTGGAATTACGATGCGACACAGCATGCTACAAGTCGAATATTGAATAAATAGTTTTTTGCTATAAGCTTCATTATAATATCAATAAAGCATATATTAAAATTTATAAGTACCTCAGTCACAACAGATTATAATTTGAATACATATATATTTGAATTACTATACATAAAAGAATTGCATATCAGATAATCACAATGTTTTAATTGAATCTTATCAAAATGTATAATTGAGGAATATTTAAGAATTAAAGGGTTTATATTCAGGTCATTTGAATATTAATTTCTTCCACAGTTAAAAAAAAAATATTAAAATTTTCTTCAATAATTATATAGTAATAATTAAAACACCATTTAAGAACATCATTTATTACATAAGTATGAGGCACTTGTCAAAAATCATTATAAATAACCATATTTAAACCAGCATTTGGTAGGTATTTTGTCTCGTCAAATTGTATATATGATCAATTATGATTCTGTAGAAATTGACGGACTTTAACACAAACAATAATTCCTTAGAATCAAAGTTTCAAACAATGTTTCAGATAACTTAGCCAATACACCATGTTCATCTCATTTTGTAATGTAAATATTGTTATTTAAGTCTCAAAAATTGACAGATCAGTCGGAATAGTATATAGTATATATGCAAGTATATATACATATAACATATGTTGAACAATGTTGACTATTAACATTATTTTGTTATTAAAAACAAATTTAATATTTAACACTTGATTGTTTCAATGATATTATGTTAACTTGATTTAGGAAAGTGTACTGATAAATGTGATTGAAATAATTAAAGGTTTATTAAAATCATCTTTCTACATATAAGGTTCTAAGAAATAGTTTTTTGATGGAATAAAACTATAATGATATAAAATAACATTTTAAAATGAAATGTTTAAATGAAGTTTAGTAATAACATAAGCTAAGTTGTAAAACTAAAATAGTTTAACTTACAACTAGTTTCATTTATGATATGATCATAACTTATTGAAAAACACTGTCTTTAACACGGTATTGGAACATTATTTATTTGATTATCATATTAAAAGAAGTTCAGTTAATGCTTTGTGTAATAATTTTAAACATCACATTGTATTATTCGGGATATCCTTGCAAAGATGATAAATTTGAACCATTAAAATCAAAGAACTCATTTGGATTTGACTTCAATTGCTGAACTAGTAATTGCTTCTCAAATCTAATTATATTCAAGTTCTCTTGTTTTATATATTTCATTTGCTCAATAATTCTATTTCTTAAACTTCTATTGATTGATGTGTCTTTTAACATATCTCCTAATTCACATAAATTTGTTGGCAAATCATTATCACATTCCTTTTCGACTTGAAGATGTTCTTTTCCTTCAACATAGTGCATGTAAGGCGGCTGTTTATGTGAACAAATATGATTTTCTAATCTATTGTCGGTTTCCTGAAGTCTTTGACCATTGTCATCAAATATTATCTTTTTATTTGAAGCACAATTACATTCCTTAAATTTGTACTTTCTTTTTCTATTAAAATGATTTTCTTCACAGTCTAAATTAAGTAAATGTCCATATTTTGTTTCTATTTTGGTTATAATGGCCTTGCAATTGTTGTATGCTGACAAAAGTTCCTGCACATCATTTTCACTTATTTCACTTGGCACACTTTCCTCTTCTGAGGAAGATTGCTCGTTTTTTTTATTCTTCTTAGCACGTTTATTAGTTTGTTTAGTTACATGTTCCGTATCAGCATTTTTGTCGTTAGTATTTCCATTTTCAACGATTTCTCTAACATGATTTTTAACAACAATGTATTTTTTGGATTCCATACCGTCTTTTTCTAAAATCATTTCGAAAAATTCAATTATAACAAACCATTATATAATGTCCAACTCAATATAAAATCTTGTTTCACATCAATAACTAATTAATTCTCCTGAATTTATTACAAAATAGAAATGACCACACCACGTGCACTAGACGACTAATTTGTTTTGTTGCAATGTCAATTTTCATTTGACATTGACATTAGACAGTTTTTTGGTTAACTTTATTGTTGCAATATCCTTTAATAAATTTCCCATATGTAATTACATTTATAGGTTATGAACACATTTAATAATTCATAACTATATCGATAATTACAGTTTTAAAACTTCTATTAATAATTTAATACTGTGAATAATAAACACTGAATAAAATTGAATTTGTAATAAAATAAACTTGTGTAATATTTTCGCCTAAACTTATACTACTACTGGCAACAGTACAAAATGGCCGCCAGACACAGGTTGCCGCGGCGTTCGGATACTCGTTGTAATTTAAAAAGCTTAACCCGTAAACGATCGGAAACATTGCATATCGTAACATCCTAAAATGTTTCTGATTTTTATTTTCTAAAACAGTAACAACACAACAATATATATTTTGTAAATATTTCAAGCAATACTTTTTATTAATATGGGTTAAATTAATGAAGTCTAACATGTAAAGTAAAAAAACTATTTTGATATCATTCATCTTTATTTTTTCGTTTCTTTTTCTTTTTGGGTATATTAGTATCTACACATTCACTTTCATCTTGAAGATTTACAAGATATTCTCGCGATTTTTTCTTTTTCTTCTTTTCTATATTACTATTTTCTGTAATATCACATTCTACTTCCTGTATTTTCTTTTTCTTTGACTTTTTACCTACTCCATTTACCAATTCTTGGTCTGTGATTGGTTCGGATAATTTATTAGGTTGCTGTGATTCTATACAATTTTTTTCTGATGAATAAGTATCATGGCATTTTGTCTTCTTCTTTTTCTTTTTTTTAATTTCTTGTTCACTCTCTTCAGTGATTTCTACAGATGTAATGTCATCTTTTGTGTTAGTGGCCTTATTAGGGGGTGTGCCATAAAATGAAAAAGGTTGAAATCCATTATTACTGTTATCGTTAGATTCACATTCTTCCTTAATGACTGCAGAGGAAAATCCTTGGAATCCATAGTCTGCCATATCTTCATCATTATTTGTATCTTTGTTAAATAAATTTGACTTAAGTTTGAGGGATGCTAATTTGTTCTTAAAATAGTCATCCATACTTCCCTTATCTGTGAACACCTGTTCTGATGATTTGACATCGTCTTTGAGAGGTTCTTGGACAGTTTCTTCCTTAAATGTTTTCTTACCAAATATGTTTGCTAGGTCTCTCTCACTGTATCGAGACAAATCTTTACCTCGAGTAAACTTGTGATAATGTATCCGTGCTTTACTTTTCTTAGACTTAACTTCTAATGATATGCCACTGGACAAGTTTTCTGTATTGTTTTCGGCTAAAACATGAATATAAATATAGATTATATAATATTAAATTAATACACTTTAAACATTGAAAAAATTTGGTTTTAAAATGTACTTACAATTCGATAGATTAGCTAGTAAGGAGTTAAAATCGTCCTCGTGTTTGGTCCATTGATCATTCCTGTCTTCGAAACCTAGGCCTCTATCGTCATTTTTATATTTAGCCACGACATGCTCAACTATTCCATTTTCATGAGCACCTAACCCCTTTCCGGAACTCCAGCCCATTTTCTCCAACATTCTTTGCCCGAACTTGTTTGAATCATTGCTCCAAGCATTATTTTTAGCTCGTAAATTAATGACTTTTTGTTTTCGACGAGGTCCCGCCAACATAGACATAATTAATTCACTTATAACATTAAAAACGAAGACTTTTTCATTCAAATTTTGATTTATAAATTAACATTCACTTCGGTCTTCACACGTGTTGATGTTAATCTGTCAAATTATCAAAATGGCGACCGTCAAATTCCCAACACTAGTCCGCGATTGGTCAATATATCTGACAAACGTAACAGATAAAATATTCTTGTTCGTTTACCAATAGCAGCGTGTATCTACGCTGTGACGTTCTTATGAAAGAGCAAGGCGGGACGCCATTGGCCGAATTCATGGTACATATGAACTTTTATTTATAAGTTTCCCGCGTTATTGAAGTTTTAAATATCTCTATTTTAGTTTAATGAAAAAATGTCAAATTGTTAAAATTAAATGCATTGATATTATTTTAATAATTTTTATTATAATTAACTGTCTTTTGTCTTTAGAATATCAGATCCTAACTTAAGTATAATACCTAAATGAGAAGTTTGGAATAAAAATAAGTATTTTAGTAAACTATAAATGTTACGTAGACGTAGACGTGTGAGTAGATTAGATAAGACAGTTAAATTTTCGAAGTGAAAATAGTAATTGCGTTATGAACGTTATGTTGTTGATTTTTTTTTGTGTTAGTATGTTAAATATACCTAACAAGTGTGTGGTTGTTTAGATAGGTAGGAGGAGCATATTTCTATAACTTTTATTGGGCTCTTATTACTTTAATTATTAGCAGTTTTCATATATAAAAGCGTAAATAAAATCAAATGGAACGATAACAGATGGTACAAAATCTGGTTTGTGAAATGACACACGACCAGCTACGCCCACTGAAGTATTTTATAACGATTACGTAAATAGATAATAAATAGGTACTTTGGAAAATTATTAACATTTATATTAAATTTATATTCTCTACTAATTAAAGATTAGTTTACAAATATAGCAATAAAGATATAAGTATATTACAAAACACTATTGAATGGTTTCTTCAAGTTATGTGAAAAATGATTTATGATTAATAAAAAAATATTAAATGGACTCATTTTGTTGTCAAACAATCAAAACAAAAAATATAATTTCGTCTATTATAGATGAGATTGGTCCGAGTTTTAACACAGAGACGATCTGTAATTGGACATAGGCCAGTTTTATTTCTTTAAATAAAAATTTGCTGTGGTAATTAATATGTGGTTCTTACAATAATGTAGTAACAATTTGATATTGATTTAATATATGAGTAGTTACTAGATATAATAGAGTTCTAGCTCGATCTGTAGTTTTAATGTTCCAAGCATGTAATAAAAGACCTGCAATCTACGCAGACTAACTCGCGGGCAATAGTTAGAGTAATTTTATAAGTACTTGACTAGGCAATCCTAACACTTGAACATTTCACAAGAGCTGTGAATGGAATCATCATCACCCAAATATTTGATACCATTTCGATGAAATAAAGACTAAATTAATTCACAAAATGTGTATGTTAAGTTCAGTTTGTTATAGTTTTATTATTATATTCTGACCAATTTTTCTTTTCCTATGAAAATAAGAAAATTTTTTAGGAAAAGATTTTTTCTGTTAACTGTGATAAGTTAACACCACAATTAATTATACATAAAAATCTGCTTAACAGTTTTGAAAGAGAAAAAAAATGTTTCTTCATGTTTAGTTAATTTTTTTCTTAAGATATTTAAGTGTTAGATATTGCCTCATAAATATATTATCTTAACATAGATAACCGAAGTTATTTATTATTATTTATTAACATAACATATAATAATATTATAATTTATAATAAACGGGTTTCTTCGTCAAAGATCCAAACTGCTCTATATCCAACACTAGATGATGCCCGCGACTCCGTCTGCGTCTCCGTCTGACATACATGAGAGTTAGTAGGGACCGCTTTTTTAAATTATTCTTATGAAAAGATTTTTTGCACAGGATATTACTCCTTATAGCTTTTTTAATTCCATATGCATTGGTTACATTCCCGCAGGGCCCGATCCCGTATTATAGGGGTAAAATTAGCATAATGAATTTTCGAAATCGGTCCAGTAGGTTTTGAGTTTACTCATTGCAAATATACAAATTTTCCTCTTTGTAATATTAGTATAGATATGTAAATGTAAAAATTATCAAGATCATACAGAGAAAGCTTGAACATCTTAAGACTGAGAAGGCGTTATAGAAAATGTAACCATGGACTAGTTAGGTGTCTTTTGATTATTACTAAGTAATTGACACAATTTTATTAAACAGCGTTTAAAAACACTGTTAGTTTTACTACTTCCCGGTAATCAGTTTCTGTTTTGGTCAATTTCACTTTATTATAGTAAATATAACATGTAACCGGCCGACCGGTCCGCGAGAAAGTAAAAGCAAATTGAATTTTCGATGCATTATGCAAAAATGGCGGAGCAGGTTGAGCTTTCCTCTTGTGGCGTCTAATTAAAGACGAGTTTCGTTTTCTTTAATCGGTCATATTTATATTACATAAGATGTTATTTACAATTTCATAATAAAGAAAATATATATTTTTTTAATCTTTAAATATTATTATTATTTTTGACTGTGTATATATTTTATATATAAAAAAAATCTTACAAGCGCAACTATTTTAAATAAAACCCTTAAAAGTTTCCTATTTATATTATACTTAGTTGAGTTTTAAACCTGTAAAATCTACCATTATAAGCTGAACCGGCTTAATAGACACTGCTACTAGAAATCCGGGTTCATTCATATTATGTCGCAATGAAGTTGTAGACTTTTTAAAACTTAAAAAATAGTAAAATTTATTTCCGGTTAATTTTTGTAGCGTATCTTTTTTCTGCGGCACTTAGAAGGAGAGATGAAAATTAAAAAAACAGACGGAAAATTACTCTGTTGGTGAAAATCTTTTTGCAAAGTTTAGTATTTTATAGTTTTATGTAACATAAAGACAGATGATAGCTAGTGTTAACCACTCGTCTTTGTTTGTGTAATTCAAGTCTACATACAATAATAGTGCGGTTTTTAATAAAATCATGCTCAAGGTCTTATGTATCTCTAATTTTATATAAATATAATTTACTGGGTAAGCTTTTGGTATTCGTATTTGTAATCGTATGAATTTCAGTTTTTGATAGTCAAGTAAAACATACTTGATATTTTAAATATTCACGTTTATATATTAAAAGTTATTTATTCCAACGTATTTCTTATCTCTTATTGACTCGTTACAGATTTTTTTTTAAGTCAAATAAAATTTAAATACATTTTACATTGTTAATTTGTAAGTCATTTATTTCGATCGATCAATCAATGTTTAAATAAATTATGAATGAATGGTATCGTGAAATAAAATGTAAGTTTTAAATCATATTTTTTTTTAATCTATTTTCAAATCATTTGTATATTTTTAAATACTTGGAGTTAATATTTTTGTAAAAAACTCAAACATTCATGTAATATAAGTTTTAACAATTACTAAATTTATATATTTATTTATTTCGTTGCTACGTTTGAAATGTATATACATTGGAAACTAGAGTTTCCACCGAGTGAAGACATGGACCAGTCGTTAAGAAAGTTACGTTTCCGAGAAAACAAGTATTTTACATATGTACATCTTGATAAGTAACTAAAGAAATAATTTATGCGGTCATTCGAGCGTTAAATACGTATTAAAAACGTGTTTATTAAACCTTTAGGAAGTTATAATACATAAATGTGTTTCTTTTTTATACATTTTACAGCAGTAAGTATGTATTTAACTTTTATAATGGTTTTGCTATGTTACTGGTCTCGAATATTTTCTTGACACCTGTCAGTCAAGATAGCTTTCATCTGTCCGAACACGTCCATATTTGTTTTGTTTTTTTTTTTTATTAGTAGAAGACCAAAATCTTCAATATTATTTATATTAAAAATAATATGACTGGCAGATATTATTTGTCATTACCTAGTTTTCTTTTAAAAATTGTTAATATTTATTTTTTCAGTTACAAGTGCTAATAATGACCCGTTTGTAATTTTAATAAGTATATCATTTTATTATTTAAGGGGATCAATACTAAAATTGCGGATAACCTTTAGTTATTCCTGTGATATGAAGCAGGAAGTCTAGGTAACGTGCGATGACCTATATAGCAATTTATAAACTCTATTTTAGACTAGTCCGAGCTAACTTTGTGACAATATATCAACAGATGAAACACACACACAGGAAAACTGATTATCAAACATGAAAATTATGGTCTGTGGTTACACATTCAGACTCCTTCAATTCTCAGATAACATTTAATCAGAGAAAAATATTGTTTTTGTAGAATCCGTCAAAGTTGGTGTATTGTTTTTTAATCAAGGATCGAAAAATCGAGGATTTGGCGGATGTAGTTTTTTTTATTTATTTGGTTTCAGTATTTTGCATGTTAATTGATTTTGACTAAAATTTACTTTAAATTATTATTATTTTTTTATTTCAGTGAGAGTTAAGGAGAAGTATTGTTGACAATTTGTTAAGATTTATAATCAATTAAATTATTTTTATTTTAATTATATTATAGGACCCAGGGTTCTCTGAGGAAATTATACATTACTATAGAAAATATTATAAAAATAAACTTTGATACATCACTTGATTAATGAAGCATATCAAAAAGATTTGTAGGAAAACGAAACAAATACGGAAAGTAAAGAAATAAAAATAAATAGATTTATATCTTTCGTGGGTCCAATTTACTTACTTAATAGGTGAATCGAAACTTTTTGGACATGGGAATACGAGTGAGTCATTCATACAATTTACCATGATCCATGACACAAAAGATAGACTATCATAACTTAAAAATAATTGTAAATTAGAGAAGTTTACATATAAAACCTATTTTAATAATAACAATCCATAATGAGTTACGGTAACGGTGTATCTCGGAGGCTGAACGCCCGAACCCCGAGGCCGATGAAAAAAAAAGGGCAAATTATTGGCGACCCAACCGCTTTACCGACGACAGCTGCGAATTGGCGCGAAACAGGTTTGCTTGGGATAAGTGACGTCATCTGACATGTGCCTTTAAGAACGTTCTTCATACAAAAAAATGGTAGCCTTTTTCATCTCGGTCCATTCGATTTTACGGCTCTTTATTGTTATGTTTCAGTCCATGTATTATTACATGGACAGGTGTTTTAAAATTTATAATAAAGTAATTCAAACTTGTGTTAAAACATGTTTTGTCCAAATAATATATTTTGGTCGCAATTTTTATTAACTTACTTCAAAATACCAAACTAATTGAAAATCAATAAATATTGGATTGGATCAAATGAAAAAATTTAATAAGTGTATAATTTTCAAATAAAAAAAACAAGCTATAAAGAAAAACTATCTATTTGCTTAACTAGTTTTGAAATGTCCGTATATCCTGTACTCTTGTTTATAACTATCGACATTTATGTTATTTTATCATATTTAGCCGTCGTTGAAGCAATAAAAGTATCTCTAGTGCAAGTTAATGAGATATTAATTCATGTAAGTACTCGTTATTGTTAATAAAAATGATAAAATTATCGTTAAATTCACGGTTGGTTATACATTGTATTTGTTAATGGGGAGGTTATTTAAAATATACATATCGTAAGACAGAATAATAAAATAATAGTACATATACATATATACATTCTATTTACTTATAAATTTAAATAATACTTTTTAATCAATATTGAATTAAATAAATAAATTGAAGTGCATTCTTCTATATCACCGTCCTATGACTCATTTGTGAGTTCTTCAAACGACCGAGACTAGAACTCAGAGATATTCAGTTTCACTGAGTTCTTATTGAAAGAAATTTAATGTCCTGGTCAAGAGTCCGTGTCTTATCAATGAATATTACACTAGTATTACTTACACTACGATCTAATTACATACATTACGCAACGTGGGAACGTCTATTGAAATAACTAGGGGCGCCAACAAACCCTCAATTTCGACTCGCTGCGCTCGCGAAATCTCGGGTGCCGTTTGCATATTGAGCGAAGCGAGCCCAGTTTATTGACTCATCGTTTCCCATTCACTTCAATGGGATATCAGTTTTTTGACATATAAAAAAAAAAATTTTTTTTGAGAGCCTTTTTTTTATTTTTTTTCTTTTAAACCATCTCCTGTTTTGTGTCTTTTTGATTGCAAAGTTTCATAATTTTTCGTCAAGTAGTTTTCGGGCCAATTCGTGACAAAGAATGTAAAAAGTCTCCAGTAAAACGCTCCGCTCACTTCGTTCGCTTCGCTCAATTACTAAATACTTCATAAGACATCTCATAGCTATTGTGGTACATAACATGGATATTTATCAAACAATAACACGTTATAATATCTAGGAAAGCTTTAGTGTAATCTCAGGTTATAACTTGAAAAGATTTAGGGTAATTTCAAGTAATAACTAGAAAAGATTTAGGGTAATTTCAGGTAATAACTTGAAAAGATTTAGGGTAATTTAGAATTATATTAAAAATCCAAATTAGGACAACTATTACACAAATAATTGGGGAGTCATTGCACTTATCATAGGAAGGTATGCAAAGGTACGCACGGCGAAACACGTTTAGCCCATCGATACCTACGACTTACCTGAGACTCACTACGGACATGATTCAAATTGTTTACCAATCCGTTGTCTGTCATTGCATCCATTTTATATATATACTACATATATAACACAACATTTCAGTCCGAAACCTCAATATAACACGACAACAACTCCAAACACACCACACTAATTACAAAGTCACATATACACGATTAAATAATTCACTTGAACACTGTTTTATCATTGTTATATTGTATTAAAGAGTTTTAAAGTTATATTACATTACACCAGCGGCACGTCCGTCGGTTCGTAAGGACGCCAGGCGGCGAAAAGTTAACCGTGCGTGATTTCTTTGGACTTTCAAAACCAAATGGTCATATACGCTATCAATCTTTGCATACCAGAGTTGTGAGGTGAGACAGACGTTATCCGGGGTCGGCGGTTACGACGAGAGTGAAAGGGACAACACATAAGCAGGTACTCCGCACCGAAGTAGGCGAAGTATCTACAGGTTTTGCTCCCACTACAAGCCGACGCGGACTCGAAGCTTGAAAGTTAAGTTGTAGTTTAAAAACATTACCCAAACACGTCGCTAGACCAGATATTTTTTACAAAACAACTTCAATACACTATATATTTATATATAAACTCTTTGTTCAGTAAATTTATCCTCTATTTAATAATAATGAAAATATCTACCTAAGAGAAATTTAAATCAATGGATAAATCTAACCGGTTCAATGCATCTCTAGTGAAGGTCGATCCTGTATTGGATTCAATCGCATTTGAATAACGACTTTATTGAAATGCGTGAAGGTTTAAATTGCAATGAATCATAGCCTGGAACAATCTCAAAGCTCAAAGTAAAATAAATATTGGAACTTAAAAACATTTAATATTATTATTTCTATAACATAACCGCAATAACAACTATAGTATCTTTAAAATATAAAGACAATATGTTTTTTGTTAAGATCGGAAGGTGAAAGTCCTTATGCTATCCGTATGAAAGTCTTCTCGAATAATACATTTTAAATTACGAAGAATAATATTAAATAATTATTAATATAATAATTATTAATATAAGTTATAGTTTAAAGACTAATTATTATCTTAAACTTAAAATATTTGTAGTTTATTTTTAATGTCACTGCAGTAAAATAAATAATAAAATGTATTGATTTCATTTTGCATTTATTTTTTATCTCCGTTATTTTTTATCTGTTTTATATGACCATTTCTAAAACTAAAAAATAGAAGTCGGATATTATAGTCTTTAATTTATAGTAATATAAAAAATGTCATAATAAAATGACAATTAATAAAAAAATGTCATGAATCGACAAGAATTCATTCTCATAGTTACAGTCTCCGCTGTATTTTCATTTCTCGCAGAAATTATTGAAAAATCCTTCAGGGGAGGGCGACGTTAAAATAAAAATGGTAAATATCTTTTTCTATAAAAATCTGTTAATCGATAATAATAACATGATTAAAACATATATATAATATAATTTCCAGGCTACACAAACAAAATGAATCGGATAATTTTTTTTATATAATAATTTCAACTCATCATACAAGAAATAGCCGAAATGCTCAGAAAATTCCGCGGTCTCAAGCCAACCCACCTCTGGCATCACACATCACAGAAAGATTTCCTCCACTACCTGAATAGACGCCTAACGTCGAGAGAGAATTTGGAGCAAAGGGGAAGAAAGGACTTCCTACAATTAGTGTCAATAGTCCTAGCATCAAGCATTGCAATATTATATTCATACGGAAAGATATCCCCGGAAAAGACCCTAACAACCATCATACCCGAGCCCTGCAAGCCCAAAAGTGATACAGAAAAACCCACCGCCACCAAACAGAAATGTCCCAAGCAAGACAAAACACCACCGTGCTCACCAGAAAAGGACAAAACTAAACCAAAACCTTGCCCTTAATATATATTTATATATATATAAAATTTTATGTAAAACTGAATAAACACTAATAAAATAATGGTTTTTAATTAAAATATTTTTTCATTCAAAAGATTATAATCTGCAAATGTTATTAAAAAGGTTTGCATTAATAAAATAAACGTAAAAAAAATCTCAACCAACTAGATTATATTTGTCATTTATTCAATACCTACATATAATATAATAACATGGAGCAAATCATCAAAGCCTTATTGGTAGCGGTGGTGACAGTGGCGGCCTATCATTATTATATTTCGCAAAAGTAAGGTTAATATTTACAATAAAAAAATCAAAATCAGTACCAAGAAGGTTACACAAATTCTTCTGCAAAATTAATCTGTATTATCTGTGGCAGAAAATAGAAAGATATGACATAATTGACGAAATAAAAATATAACATTAATTCATGTGTAAATCTTGGAAAATGGACAGAAAGGAGCAGCTCCGAATAGTTTTCATAATGCTATCGATGGCGACGGTCGTGGGGTACTCGTATGGATTAGTGAACTTTCCGTTTCCAGAAAGATCTCACGCCAAGCCAGCGGAGACCAGAGACAGAGGGAACTATGACGAGGACATTCCGAAGATCTCAATAAAGGAGAAATACTAAATTTTTTGCTGTTAAGTGAATGGCTGATTATATTGCTTTAAAGTATTTTTATTTCATTTAAACTATCAATTATGTAAGTTTCCTCTAAGTATACAAGATAAGTGCGTGAAGGAAGTTGGTCCACTGGTACACTTAACGGTTCATAACGTCCAGTTACTGATTGAAATATGAACTTAAATGGAATATAATAAAGAGTTGAAATTATACATATCCAGAACCGAAATTTAAAAATCATTGTATGAATGATCATTACAATTAACTGACAGACAGACCAGACACCTACGTCTATACACAGATATATATATATATATATATATATATATATATATATATATATATATATATACGGTCGCAGCAAGGCAATTGAAACTAAAATATATAAGTAATGCAATAGAGGTTCTTTCAGTCCTTAATATATATATTTCTCGTTATTCGTAAAAATCTTAGAAAATATTCATAAAAAAAATCTTGTTTTTTTACACGAAATTCAATAGTTTCTTTTATAAAAACTATTCGTTAATGTAATGATAAACTTAAAAAAACAAGCTATTAGAAAATACTAAAAATCGCTATAACTTAATTTTTAATTGTTTGCTTTTTTCCACATAAAATATGACATCAACAAATTGGGGGCGTTTTCAGATCACAAAAAAATACAGAAAAAAAATATAAGTAGATGAACTTTTTTTCATAAAATATATTAAAAAAATTACAATTCTCTTGACATTTATTTTAACACATGACAGCTATTATAAACAGCTGTAAATAAAGTTGAAAAAAACAAAAAAAAAATATGAATAAGGAATAAAATAAAGTCTCATTTCGCATTCAGTATGAACGGCAGAAGGATTTTCTTAGATGTGATAGTGTTTTCTACGTCTTTCTACGTGTCTTACACACTGATGTCGCTATTTATCGAGAGATATCGAGTGAAACGCATCGACACTGACAAATAGCATTTCCAATACAGTAAGTATGCTTATTATTTTTAAATTATCGATTCCACAGATATCGATTATTTCATACAAATTGCGATTAATCTTATTAAAATTATTTAAAATGTATGAATGTTCTTACTCGTTTACGTCTCTTTCTGCCAGGGAAGGTGTTAAGAGCTTGAGGAGGTACGTGGTAGAAGTAAGGCGGTGTGTACATGATATCCTCTACTCCGGGGATGGGCGTCGTCCGCGGTACTACCGCTCGTACTGTCCCATACAGACTTCGATTACGCCGACTTCCATACAAATTCATCATTACACACACATTTAAGTCGTAAACAAACACTACAATAGTTTTTAGTTTTCACTCAAAATGCTCATAAATGTAGCACCGATTACTTATGACACACGCGACTCGTTTCTGTAAGTAGAACTTATTTTTATCATAATAAAAAATAAGCCACTTAACTGTTATTTTGTTAACAAATAAATGGTATCTAAATGTAATATTATTAACAATATTTAAATTTAGAATCCCTTCGTTACTAAATTTGAGGCGTGCGATCGTTTTGTGATCAACGTTTGAAATGCGTCTGTGGAGGATGTAAATTGTGTATGTACACATTACATGTAATTATAATAGATTATCTGCTTTTTCCAATAGGGTACGTCAAGCGAGACGTATCTAAAATGAGAGAAAAATATGTACACGCATTGCAGCACGCACCGATACACATGAATACATTTGAAAAGTTTGTCATCCTTGCTTTAATATTTAAATATATACGACTATCCAACTAAATGCCGCCTTTAAATGTGTGTCAATGGTATTATTTTAAATTCGTCTAGCCTAAGCTTTATGATAAAATCTAGTTAAAGACAATTCGCATATTAGCCAAAAGAATACCTAAAATAAGTACACAGATTGAGATTTGAAAATCATGTCAATATGTTTTCTTTAATTTGTAATGACCTTAATCGGATTGAATAGTATTTTTGGAATTTTAATAGGACCTGTCTAATAAATAATATTTGAGTAAAACCTGACTACTAACTTATTTAATACATAATAATTTGTTTTTATGAGGACTTTTTTATTTGGTATAGCGCCATCTATAAGATTTTATGTGTATTACGTACTTGGTTAAGATTACCATTGCGACTTAAAATCAAGTTCTGGCGAGAATTCATAGATGGCACTATATTTGCTTAAAACCTTACGGATTTGTAACATAGAACTATTATTAAATTTAAGAAATATAATACCACATTTTGAGTTATGTCATCGTAGTTGTTTGCTCAACACTAAAACGGCACTTTTACCATCATGTTTAAATTCAAAATGAACATCCTACATAATAGCTGAGAAATTCGAAATTTTTGATTCCAATGGCCGCTGGAAATATAGCCAGAGCTTTATTTGGCCTGATCTTTGACAAAGTTCAGTGTGCCTCCTACGGAAGTGACAACGGTTTTGGAAGTAAATACGTATGGGCGGGGTCTTTGGAATCTGGTGTACAAATAGCAACGCATCACAAGAAACCTGTGATGGTGATTATCCACAAGTCTTGGTGCTCGGCGTGCAAAAATCTTAAACCAAAGTTCGCCAACTCCACAGAAATTCAGTCGTTAAGCAAACATTTCGTAATGGTCAATCTTCTAGACGAGCAGGAACCGAAAAACAATTCATTTTCCCCTGACGGAACCTACATTCCTAGGTAAATATTAATACCTCTAGAAAGAAGATTTTTTATCTTTTAACCGGATTTATAGATTTTGTAAGTTTATTTCGTATATCAATGTAGTTTAAGAAGAAGTATTCAAGGTTCTTATAAAAATTAATTGTACCCAAAATTGGTGAAAGTTGTTATATTTTTTTGACAATGGTTATAGGATTCTCTTCATATCTCCCGAGGGTCTCGTAGACCAAGACATTTATAACGAGGAGGGAAGCAGTCAGCACAAATACTTCTACAGCAGACCGGAGCAGATCGCCAAGTCAATGAAGAAGGTCCTCGAGAAGTACAGGCACGAACAATTTGATGTTTGACGTTTGCTGAGAACCTTTGTAAGCTTCATCCATGATGGGTCTAACTCCATACTTTATGGTATTGTAGTTTACTGTTACTACATATCCATATTTTGTTTCAGAATTAAAAAATAAATGTTAACAGCACTTCACTAATCAAACTATTCCACAAACAATTCCCAATTCCGTTGTAATAAAAGCTTTATTTTAAATATGACTATATTTATTCTATTCAACGGACTCGTTGGATTATAATGACCTTATTGTATTTACCTCGTAAAAGTTATAAGGTCCTGAATTACAATATTCTGCTGTAGCTTATAAGACAGTATACTCACATCTTCGACTACCGGTTCCACGTACATCTCCATGGTGTTGTTGAGGGTTGGCAGCGGCATTGGAGACGCAGCCGCTGACGACCGGCGGGAGGTGCTGGTGCAGGAACATTGCGACACAGACCGACGAGATCGGGGAGATTCTCTGAAAAATATATTTATATCATAAATAATTGACATTCCTAACACTTTTTAAGACTGACATTCGTAAGAGAGGAATGTTTGAACTAAACAATTGGTGCTGTACCAAAATTATATATTATTTTTATAAATTTGGGAAGTTTTGGTATTAGGAGTATTTTATATACATCTAAACTGTTTTTTTGCTAATTCATCAGGTTTTATCTATAAACAAAAATTGGGGAATGCTAAAAAGTTAGAAGCAGTTTAATCATATTTATTTGATCCTTCCTTAATTCAAACGAAACTAATTCAGTTAAAAGTTTCGTTTGTACCTAATCGTATTATGGTTACGTCCTGAGTTTCCGAGTTACCTTTTACTTCTCCTACACATATGTCTCGTAGATCTGTCACACCTGCACTTGTAGGGTACGAAATAACCCAGTTGAGGTAAAGGAGCGGGTCCGGAGGAGTCGCTGGAGTCGCTCCACTCCGGCTGGCTGAACGGATCCATGTCCAATACTGATGGCATCTTTCTCTTTCTCTTTATATATCCGTCCTTTTTTGACGAGTTCTTTTTTAATCTGGCTGGTTTTTTATCCCCATATTTGTATGTTTGATTGCTCACAGTCATTTGATCACTAAATTTAACACCATAGATATTTCTTGTCTTTTTTTTCAGCACTTTTTCTTTTTTTTTATGTTTTATAACAATGTTGTCGTCCGACTTCTACCATATCTTAGAGAGTATTAACCTATTTAGAATAGATAACATGTAAACAAAATTTTGCGCAGATTATAATTCGGGTGCGTGAAATAATTAGACAAAGATAAGATAAGATAAGTTACGTCGTTTAATGACTTGTTTACCGGCTTTTTTTTATCGTCTGTGTTAAGAGAATTTAGTTAATATGGAATCATGTCTTGGTAGAGTGGAATACATCTTCATGTCTTTATAAGAAGACACCGCAGAGGAGATAAATGGAATGAAAATGATACGGAAGAAAATGAATTGAATTATATAAAAGATAGATAATTTCTAAATATAAAGATTAATTTGTTTCTGAAATTTTAAGATAACAACGCATGGACTTCTACACTAACATTACAATACTATGAAATAGAATTAAGTGAAGAAGTTGGAATTAAGGATTTTTTACATTTGATAAATCCATTTATTGAATTTATAAACAATATAACAACGCATTAATAAAATATATAAAACGTTTAAAGATATTTTTTAAAAAATATGACTGTAAGTGTCTTGCACTGAGTTCGATGAATAGTTTAGATCTTTGAAACACTGTCTAGAAATAGTCAAAATAATTTCAATACAATATACTGATATTATAATAATTTTTAGTCCTTAATTCGTTATTATCCATGAAAAAACAACATTAAAATGTCAAACCCTTATACGTATTAGGAACGTGAAGGAACGCGTTTTTTAGTTTAGCATTTTTTGCCGCGTGACTCAGACGTAATGTGATTAGGGAAGTTTTTTTTCGATTTATACAGATTATACACCAATTATACGACATTCTTGTGTGCATGTATGTAGATGGGTAGGTTAAGATAAATAATATTAATACAATATTGCATATTGTACAATAAATAATATCTTTTTAATGTTATAAAATTTTAGTAAAACAGTAAAATTTAGAAATAAATAATTCTATTTAAAAATGATCACTATTCGCTCTGAACTCCGTCAGCTATTTATACTCTCTGATATTTTGGCTTTGTTATATAAGTGTGCTAATTATGCTGAAAAACAGAAAATAAGTAATAATAAGTTAAGACTACGAAAGCGGCGTTGAATAAAACAAAGACAACCGTTTAAAATGGAGTCGACCGTTTATTTGTATTCATAACGTTAGCGTCGCGGTAACCATTTGAATAACTGACATTAAAGCATTTAAAATAGAATAACTATTTTTTTCTATGTGGTTCTGGAAACGTCAAAAGTTCACAGATATTCTGTCAAGAGTCCTAATGAGTTTTTAATGTTTTAATATGGCACTCAGATTCCAGTTAAAGATGTCTTTGAATTTGGAACTCCCATCAAAATTTATTATATAAGTTGTTTAAATGTTATGTATTTAAATTTTGTTTGTGATAAACTATATTTAAGTGTGAAAAAAAAAATTATTAGTATAACTTTTCGATATTATCAGTAAAATAAAATAAATACTGAACGAAAATTTATTTATAAAAGTATTTAACTTCGGAAAAGGTGTGCACTATGCATCTTCGTTTAAAAAACAAAATAAAATATTTGCCATATATGACCTTGTTGCTAAGGCAGTAGGGTCAAAAATAACAGTGGTTCCAGACTGGGCCAGGTGCAAATCTAACTTGAGATGAATCACCGATCGTTGACTCGCGGCGCGGACGCATCACGCACGGCCGATACAATACATACGACTGAATGGAGAATGGAGATTGATTTATGTTTTTTTGTATTAGTCTATTGGGCTTTGTAAAATATTTTTATATTGTAATTTTACTTCTTTAACCTATAGTACATATTGATTTAGGATAATACAGATTAACTTAATTAAATTAAGAGAGTAATAGAATTTAAATTTAATTAGATTTGAGGTTAGTTTTGTGGATTATGTCAAAGTTCAAAGGTCTTTGTGTGACATTTCGATGAACCTTACGTTAACTATCGAAAAGAATATTTTGTTTTGCCGTTATTATATACAATGCTATTATCACAAGAATTTAAATAAAATATTTTTAGTTTATATCAAATAAATATTTTATCATTTTAAGTTTTAAAAAAAGTTTAAAAAATATAGTAATCTTCATATTTTAGATAACATTCACTGTAAGAATAAACCTAAACAACAAATTGTAACAAAAAACTTGACGTTGGATAAATATGGTCATGATTGTTTCGGACGCCATTACAAAAAAAAACGTGTTTTTGACGTAAACTATATGGAAACAAAATGGAAGATATTTGAATTATTAAGTTTTTAACTATTAATAGACTTATTTAATTATATAGACTCTTGAAAATATTATACCTGATATATCATTACATTTTTAATTCGGCACCGAATTATTATATCTTTTATTTCTTTAAAGTGATAACAAACCATTTCCAATTAAATGAAATATATAAAAAAGAATAAATGTAAAAACGCCATGTTTTTTTATAGAAATCAAAACGTGTATTTTAAAATATTGAGTTTAAAATCAAAACACACCCAGAAACTATTTTCCGACATCTTTTACTGTTCTTTGTTAGTAATAGAGGGTGCAGGGTAAATTGTCTCTTTAATAATTAATTCTTCACCCCTGCATAGAGGACAGAAAAAGTAAAGATTTTTTCAATGTCGTCTGTCTGTCTGATGTATCTCGTTTTCAGTTTCACTCAAACAAAGAGCGCACAGTTATACTAAAATAGACGTTACTAGAAGCTTCTAGAAGAAAATAATAATTCTCTATCACTAATGGCTTGTATCATTGATAAATCTTTATTATAACATATATGTATTGACACATTTTGTATATAGTGAGACCCGCATTGCGTCTGTCTGTCCATAAAGTTCAGATTTTCCTACGGTTTTACGTGTGTTTAGTGATTAATAATGAGATTTAGGAAATAATTAACCAGTTTAACTAAAGCGCGTCGACCAGACAAAGTCGTTGTTAATTCCTAGTATATTTATACATATAGTAAAGGTCAGCTGTTAATTATCCAGTATATATTGACCCGTGAATGTAATCAGATTAGAGAGGTTTCTTTGAATTTGAAGGCCTATGAACTGGTTTTATAAAGTTTTATTTGTATTGTTTCTATAAAACAGTACATACACACATACAATATATATATATGTATATATATATATATATATATATATATATATATATATACACATACATATACATATATATGTGTGTATTGTTATATAATTACCACATCTAGAAGTTGTATTTACAATAACTACATTCTTATTTGTTAGTTTCTTAGAACACGAGGAAAAATAATATCATATAATAGTTTTCAAACATTGTTTTTGTTGCAATTTACAATTTTTATAGATGGCGCTAACATTCTAGAACATTCTAAAAAGAACAAAATAATGATTTTAGTTTACTGCGTGTTTATAAACGAATTAATTATAATTATATTATAGACCAAATGACAATGAATCCGAGTTCGTGATCTAAATACAATCCAATCTATAGATTACCTTTCGTTCATCTAGATACTAGAACTATTAAATCTACATGTGCATTTAGTTTTAATTGTATATATATTTATTAAAAAATACAATTGACAGATTAAATACCACTTATTTATATGTACTTATTATCTATAGATGCAACTAACTACTGAGATGGCATCTATAGATAATATAGATATTTTATGTTATTTGTTCAAAAGTATTTTATTTACCAGAAGAAAAACAATAAGCGAAAGAAAAAAAGCAAAAATTGATAATATGTTATTAATAACTTATTCGATTAATTTATATTTAGTTGTACTATATATAATATAACTAAAAAAATAAAAAACTAACGCTTCAGAGATCAAAATGTCCGAAATATATTAAGATCACAAACAACTGACATTCCCTAACATGTGCTAATTGTAACTTTAAATATATATACATATATTAATGTCTGTCTATACTCAATGAATGATCGCTATATAAGCAATGTTTATACAGCTGTTTGAAAATATTAATTCATTTGACAAACAAACTGAAACTCATATTAATAAGTAACTTATATTAATAAATTTGTCCTTGATTGATATATATACATAAATACAATAAGTGTCTGTGTGTAACCAAATTAACAGCTTTTAACTAAATGTATATAAAAATAAAAACGGTACTTACATAAAAAATAATTTTTAATTTTTTCTCTGTGTGTCTGTCTTTTTGTTTTGGCTAATCTCTGAACCTGCTGAACCGATAATGTTATAAGGAGTAAGGCTATTTTTGTTTAAAAATATATTCCTTGCGAAAGAAGTCGTGCGCACAGCTAGTGAAGAATATTTTAGAGTACATATCTTTAGAAACAGACCCTTATAGTTCAAATGGTACCACGCCGTTGAGTCGTGTTCATGGCATGTCATGTAGGTATACCTGTCACATATTTAAACTTATTTATTTAATAGTATTTATTTCATTAATATTAATAACAAACATGTAATTAAAATACTTATGAACGAATAATATTAATTATATCTATAGATACCATCTTAGATACTACGATATATATATATATATATATATATATATATATATATATATATATATACATTAGTTGTCTGTACATTTGATTTTTTTATGATGATTAAGATGATCTGAATCGGATTCCAGTAGTTTCTAGTATGTCTGTCCGTCTTTTTAAAACTCAAGATCCACTGACCGATTTTGATATCACTTAGTTTATTAGTAAGAAAATGTGATAGAGCAATTGTAAGATTATAAAAGAAATCGATAAAATCTATAATCAAAATGACAGTCACGGAAAAAACATTAAAGTTAGGATGTTTCAATGTGGAACTAAGTAACTAAATATATTATAGTGACAAACTAAAACTATTATTATTAATAGATAGTGAGTGAATCCATTACGAGGATGAGTTTGTACGGAGGAGGGTAGGCGGAGGGTAAAAGTTCCCAGGGATTACGTACTCGATGTGTTAAGTGACTACAAACAAAGTCGGAGTCAAATAGTTGTTTTTTGTTGTTAGTACCAGTACTGTGGGCGTCATTCATTATATCTATAGATGATATGGATTCATCTATATATCTATATTTTATTACTTGCGTGTTGATTTTGTTTCTTAATAGGTTATTATGTATGTTTGTGTAAATTTGTTAATTATAGGAATATTTTGAAGTTTTATTATCTTTTTAGAGATTTGTAAATAAAATCAAAAGTTTTGATAATTCTTCGATTTATTTTTGTTTAATATAAAAGGCGTACACTTTTTTAGGAATGTTGTATGATATAACTCATTTTAATTTATAATTTGAATTAGATTATATTTTATTGAAACACAATAAAATCTAACTCATATTCAGTGTTTTAAAAAAAAGTGAATGAAATAAAATAGTGAAACTTAAAGATGACATTTTATATTAGACATGTGTCAAAATTGAAGCTTTACTACATATTATTTAATTCTTTATTTATAGTAATAATAATAGTCTAATAAAAGAAACTTTTAATATGAACTAAACAGCCGTTTAGGATATTAATTTGTAGGGCAGACTGAGCTATAACCGTACGTGTTGACACGTCGCGACTGCGTCTGTGATGTCCGCCATTTTTTATTCCGCTGACTTTTGAAAAATTATTATCCCGTTTAATTTGTAACACATTGTACAACATGATTACATTACAACTTTAGTACAATATTATTAAATGAGAATTTTTGATAAGCTTTTTGTTATTTATTTTATTATTAACAAAATTAATAAAGTCATTTCGAAATATGTATTAAGAACTCTTTTGTATAATAAATAATCTATTGTTATTTTTATAATCTGTGTGTGTTTTGTGAAAAGGAGACTTCTTATTTTCAATTTACAGCCCACATCTCGTAGTTTATTTTATTGACAGATTTATTGTTATTGTTCTGTTGGACGCCATTGTTTAATTAATTCTGTTCTGAAAGTAACGAACTAACATATTTTGATATTTCTGGTAGTTTATTTATATTTACGAAAGAAAACAGAATAATAAGTGACCTTATTATCTGTTTGTTATTTATAAAGATTATTGGAACAAATATTATATTGCATTACTTATATAATTTATAAGTATGATTATTTTTTGTCCTTTCAAGATATCATATTATTCATTGCAGGTTCGTTCTGGAAAGTTCAAAGTACTTATTACCTTAAAGAATCGTTTAAAATCTAGAAATAAATACTCTTTACCAGTACTCATTCATCATCCCTTCAACGCCCGCTGTGTTATTACTGTCTGGAAATATTTATTATCTACGTAAATATAATATATGAACTAGATATTATAAACAAACTCCTTTCTGATTTATTCTTTGATCTTGTTTACTTTCGTCCGGTAATACACAGATTAAAAAGATCTCGTCGTACAATAAACTTTTTTTTTTAAGTTAAATTGTAAAACGGTCTAATGTTGACGGAATATTCAGTAAGAAAGATTTAAATAAATAATTATTTAGTTAAATGTTGAGAAATACGGATCCTAAGGTTTGTTATTTTAAACATAACGTATATTTCGATGTTTGTGTTATTTATTCAGTAGACTAAATTTTTTTTATAATTCTCAACTTAATTATAAGTACAATATTAAACAAATTAAATATTGTTGATTAAAAAATTTGTCATCGTTAAACTATGCAATATATATGGCATGTATGGCAGAATAATGTTTTTTTTTATAAAATTGCCAGTATTTAGTTAAACATTATTTAAACACGAACACACACTTCTGTAAAACGTGTGTGTGTATGTGTGTGTGAATAGACACGTACTATGACGTCACTAGCGACGCATAAAAACTTAGTCTATCTATCTCGCATATGTCTATGAGAGTGACAGAGACAACTTATTTTTATATTGCTAACAATATGAAATTCGAGTACACTGTCGTTTATATTTTGTCAACTCGTCACTAAGTTTTAGTTCAGTTGAAGCAAACGAAAAAGAATATAGAATAAGAAATATATAAGTGAAATAAAATATTAAATATTATCTTTATTTCGCATTCTTCTGGCTAAGATTGAGTATTTATGAATTAAACAGTTAACAGTTTCGTCTGTAAAAAATGTTTAATAGATATTTAAGATTGTAATAGATGTCTGTTTATAATTCTATATTAACCAATTTTCATTAAATACATAAGAAAGTATATACTTACATAAAAAAAAATATTTGTTTATTTTTTTCTGTTTGTACCGGCTAATCTTTGAAACGACTATTCCGATTTTAACAGGAATTTCACTGGCGGATAGCGGATGTTATACGAACTAACTTATGCTATTTTTATTTTAAAAATCATATTCAGCGCGAGCGAAGTCGTGGGCACAACTAGTTCAGAACAACTATATACTATTCAACCTATGCCGTCTGCGTAGGAAGGACCAAGTTATAAGTTTATAGTCTAGGTCAGAGTCCCAAGTTAATACCAAGTATTAGTATTCATGATGAGTGTAGATATTTTTTTACTTTTAGCATTATAAACATTAAGTGACGTCATTAATAATTTCAAAGATAGTTTTAGATGTTAATTTATTTTCTGCGCGGAAACGTCTGTCAACCCGGAAAATAATTTAATAAATATCACTATCCTGAATCTAGATAATACAAAAGTTTTTCCGCAAATAAGGACCGTCTTTTGGCTCGATTCCAAAATTGAAATGACATTCACAATAACATTTAAATCGCTCAGTGCTGTATTCATTCTGTAAATTCGATTATTAAAACCGGTAACAAGATTAATTTTTAAATGGCAATATTTTACCGGTTTTATAATTTATTGTTCGGTTATTTTTTATTCGATTTGTTTATAATTATGTAATGCAAATAGCAAGGGCATTTTAATTTATAGTAACATTTGTTTGCAGATATCTGAATATTCATCGAAAATCAGATAACCGCTAAGACATTACCATAATTAATATTATATAAAAAAATATTTAAAAAAGAATTCAGCAGATATTTTATGGAAAACATAAATAACACTGAATGATTGTCATAACATAATTAGATAAATAATGTACTTATTAATTCAATCATATATTATTTCCAATTTAAATTATACACATTGTCATTTTGTTTTTTTGTTTCATTACATCTGACTGGACTGGATCAGACTGTATGGAAACGGGGCACGACATCGTTCAAAAACATTAATACCCCAATTCCTAGAAAGATATCCATTACTCATACTAGATGGTTTTAAATTTCTTTTTATTTATTACGAACTAATATTTTTCTCTGGTGCTGCTTTTTAATATTTTTAAATTATAATACATAAACTTCTTTCAGGTCAAAATATAAGTTCTGGCAATCATTTGGGACAACATTTAAGCAGTTAAATCAATCGCCCTGGCAACGAAAGTAACTAATTTACAAGAATAAAGAATATTATTCAAAATTATTTATAATTATTACATTAGGTGCCATATGTTCGTATTAAAGTCGGCATTATGGCACATATTACAATGAATTACAGAAAAACCTCATTTGTGGGAACCAACAATTAAACCCCGTGCATTTCTCATTAGATCTGTCTGCGCATTTAATAATTTAGCATCCTTCACCATCACCAGGTCAACGAATTATCACTAAATATAGCTAACACTCGTGTTATTTACTCTGTTTACAGGAACATGGTGCTTTCTTCATAATTATTAATTACAACTTATGTATTATATTTTACCAAACAATATAAATAAATTAATTTAAAAATAATATTATTTTTACATGACACTGTTATCTTTATTATTATTTGTTTAATCAAAAATAAATAATCGGTAAGTTAAATTATTTAACATATTCACAACACTATTTTTTTTTATTTTCGAATTTGGAATTATTATTTAAAATTTCGATTTCGTTTATCGAACGCGTCAGTCGAGGCAGGACGCCGCGTCACACGCTAGCGTCGACTGGAAGCCGTTTCGGACGCCTGCCAAAGAATCCATGACTGAAAAGTTATACTTATATAGTTATGAGTGTACTTCGGGGTTTTCAGAAGGTTAGTTATGAAAAAAACATTTACATACCTCTTTGGAACTGTTAACCTACTTTTGAAACTGATATTATTCAATTAAATTACAAAACATGCTATTATTTAACATATAAAAATTTATTTTGTTTTTAATGAACAATTATACTTTTAGTAATATTTTTTAATAACTTATTATTTGTTAATTTAAATATAGCTTCCGTTTCATATTCAAGTGTTCCTAAATTATCTTGTCGAGAGGGGCGGGCTATTCCTTTTTAAAAGCAATAACATAATTTTAGTACGTAAGACAAACTTTGTATAAACTTGGCAGTTGACTTTAAATTATCACTCTATAGTTTTCAAACAAACTCAATGTACTTAAAAGTTTACTTTTAAAAGTGTTATAAATAAAGATGCAATTCTAAGATATTAATAAAGTTTTATATCAAAAATAAAAAAAACAAAAGTTAAAAGTATTGATTGCATTGACTTTATATTTCTTATAAACATATTTTTAAACATTATTTATATAAAATGATTTATATCTCCGTCCCTTTCGTTATGTTGTCATCTCTTTTACGTTACCTTACTTGTGTTTATTATTTTACTCTGACGCAACTCGGTACATTAATCAATAATATATATTGATTAATTGGAGAATGATAAGTCATATATGATTATATCTCAACAGATCTATCACAAAATCATCAATGTTGAAAGTCAACTTGAGCATTGGTGAATTGGAACGCCCCGTGACCTAGATCTGATATAGGTTACCTAGGAATGACGTAACTTTAAGGTAGGACTGGCTAAACTAATTTTATAGCTTTGTTATATCAAAATAAAATAATTGAGAAAAATAATAAAATAATTGACATACGACATAGTATTTATATTATTTAATAATAAAAACATTTACATTCAAATAAACAGTACATTTTTTTTGTCGAGACTTATTTATTTATAAGCTTATATTAGCCAAGCTTGGAAATCGAACATGAGACCTTTCAATAGAATCAATATGGCCACCGCAATAATTGGTCAATAATAATTTCATATTAAATATAATAATCAATTCTTCTTTCATAAAGAATTATTATTATTAGGTGCTCGTTACCCTTGCACGTACCCTGAGGGTCGTTACTCCGTGATCCAGCGTACCCTCCGACGGAAACACAAACAATATAACATCCACTTTACTATGTTTAATTAGATTAAAAGATTCATATACCATAGTATAAATACTGGACCGGGATTTATAAATATTTATTTAGCACTAGCGTTCGCTCGCGGTTTCATCTGTTCTTATACATAGTAGGTCGTGTATGTCGTAAAGTAATTTCAAAATTGGAATACCTTTGGTTTATTTATATTTAGAATTTGTTCCTTTTTCAAACATTTTCATTATTTTGTCTATAATGAGATTGGATGATATTATTTTTATTTTAAACTAGCCGCGCTCATGACTCCGTTCGTATGTTTTTTATAATAAAGTAGCCTAAGTTAGTGCTTATAATATCATCTATATATCAGTGAAAGTCATGTTAAAATCGGTCCAGTCGTTTCTGAAATTAGCCAGACATAACAGATAGAGAGACATACGGAGACAAATAAAAAAAAATGTATGTAAGCATTTAGTGAAAAGCTGTTAATATGGAATTACAAACATACTCTTGAATTTTATATATATATATATATATATATATATATATATATATATATATATATATATATATATATATATAAAATAATATGTATGTTTATATATATATATATACATTGTGTATATTTAATAATACTTAATATGGTAAGTACAAAACTCGTTAGTGTATGAGTCGTGCTTATAGCAGTTGGCGTCTTGATGTTGTACGTTCGTCTATAAACTAAGTTTTTAATAGTAATATACATTTGGACGAATCTAGAACTTAAGACTGTATAAATAAGATATATTTTTGAATGCATGTATATGCTCATTGTATTATCTGATTGCATTTATTTTATCAAGCGCGCACGTGCTGTAGTAAGATCAAGTGTTTATATCTTTGAGCATGATTAAAGCGCTTTAAAGTTTTAAATTGAAATTCATATAACTTTATGAAATATTTTGTGTAAGTTGAATACGTTTATAGTAAGTTTATACAGATTATTTGAATATTAAAACAAATTGAAATTACATTTCTTTTTGCGTAATAAACTATAATTTAGTGTGCCGCCATATTGATTGTCATGACGAATTTGCAAAGGAAATGGCGGTTAAAAAATTAAAATAAAAAAAAAATGAATATATACAGACCTAAGTAAAATAAAATGTAAATAGCCCGTTTTATTTGTATAATACACCACGAGGGCAGACAGACAGCACGTATATAAGACTAAAATGCAGCATTCACAGAGCGACTGCTGCAATGCAGGGTCACTCTGACAGGTAAACTCTGTTAGGATTTATATTAGGATGATGATAAATAAGAGGTTTTAATAAATTAATTGTTTGCTTGTGGCAGTTTTTAGATGGTTTTCTTAGTTTTTTTTTAAATAAAATGTTGATATTCATTAATATTATATTTTTAAAAAATAATTTTAATTTTTGTTTGACATTAAATTTGGATATATACTTGGTTCTAAATGTAATAATTATAAAGCGACTCAGCGCTTTATTGTGTATGTTTATTTTAAACATTCGTCACTTTGATTAAGCACACGGCTCTTTCTCCTTTTGTTCCGTGACTTCATCAGGCCAGTATTTGTTTTTACTACTAATTTAGAATGGAAGGCGCCGGCGTTCGAAATTTAAATGTGTTTTTTTTTAATTTTTATTATAACGATATTATGCGACGATTTAAAATCATTATTATATTGGCGTTCGAAATTTAAATAAATTGTATGAAATAATTTTTAATTTTTAATATAAAATATAATACTAAATAAATTAAAAATATTATTATATTACCTATTAATATTGAGGTTCATATTTTCTTTGGCGTTGCTGTTGTATCCTGAAACAAAGAAGGATGTTAGCATCATTTACAAGTACTCGTATCTAAAAATGACTTTTTTGCTACTTCACGTGGGTTGAGTTGGAGAATGCCAAGCAGCCATTTTGTTATCCAATTTACAGAGCGCTGGGTCAAGTAGCCTACTAATGTTATATAGTGAAAAGGTTAAATGTTATATAGTTTAAAGGACTAGTTTTAGCTCACTATTCTTTAAGTCAATTAGTGCGCTTAAAATTGGATTTTGTTTATATTTCAAAGACTAGTTAGCTTACTTAATGAATAATTTTGAAATACCATTATTATTATTAAAACCAGTTCTTTATATAAATTAAATTCAACTCGGTCTATACATTCTCTCGCAGCGCCCTAAAAGGATACGGTTAACGTAATTGGGAATTTCGTCACATTATAATTCCTTTGCAGCATTTATTGAAACAAAAAAAGATGGCGGACCAATTTTATATATAAAATAAATAATTTAATCGATTTATAATGAATGTAATTTATTTAATTAAATATAGAATTAGTATTTTAATAATAAAATATAAAATTTTATACATATGTACTGTATTTATATATATTAAAATATTTTTGTCTGTATATAAATAGTATGTTATCGGAATAAAGGCTTATTAATATTTATCTTTTCGTTCAAATTATTATATGATCTAAATTTAGGTATGTATGTATTAGGAATAAATCTTCTTTGATACATTTAGTATTTATGAAGGTCCCCGCAGCGTATGTCAGTCTGTTCTGCACACGATCTGATAAACTATTTACTAAACTATTTTTGATAAATGGATAGTGATTAATGGGGTTAGGTGTAATCGATGGTGGTGGTGGTGGTATGGTGGTGTGTGTGACATGGTGGACGGATGTGTTTAGAGTAAATAGTGAAATTTAACTTTAGTTATTCTAACGTGATAATGGTTTTGGGATCGTTTTAAACTCACTGCTATCTCGGATTGGATACCTTGTATGGTATTAATAATATTTTCAGATTGAAACATTTTTTGTAAAAATATTAGAAACCTAAGTATTTATATTAATAGTGTTATCCCACTCATTCTTCCGGTAAAGCACTATTACAGACAAATATATTTTATTTTAATATATATATATTTGATTATTACTCTACCAATTCTTTTGTAACTCTAAGTAAGGTAAGTCGAACGAATCGCAATCGTGTCCGTGTCGTTCACGTCACGTGACCGGGACATTTGGACTGAAACTAATATTGTTACATTTCACACTTAATTAATAAAATCAATTAATCATATTATAGACCGTATTTTATAATTAATTGATACTATAATTAATAAAATAATTGTTTACATGTATGAATGTATGGAATAAAAATAACTTTGTAAAATTGTAATATCCGTACGACTCCAAAGATTTTAAGTTGAAATTTAAATTTTATTTTCGATTACAAAATGGCTACGATATTTCTTAAAGAAATTAAATTATGATGTAATGATAACGGGGTCACGTAAATATCATCTGATAAGTGGGGGAAGGTCGTTGAACCTGTTTTTTTTTGACGGAAACAAAGTGTTACAAGGATGGAAACACTTTAATGTACGCTAAAAAGGTTATTATTGTGAAAGTTAATTAATATTATTATTTATTATTCCGTACTCGTAACGGCAGGTGCAAATCAATCTGTGCTTTAACAATGACTCGTAAAATACACATTTTACGAGCAATAGCTAAGTGTTGTGGTTTTTACTTAAACAATGTCCGAATAAGTAATAAGTAATAAAAAATAAGTTACTGTTTTTCATAATGATTGTTTTGAAATACTACAAATTGATCAATATTTCACCATAGTCTAGATTGACTAGGTTTCAAATTAAGACATTCAACAAGGGTTACAAAAAAGTTAGCACCTTTTTGCATTAGTTGTCACTTGACGCAAGCTCAATGTGAACGTGTTGTTGTTGCTTCCGAAAATAACCGGTTGTGTAACTTATTTAAATACTAAATAACAGATAACTTATTTTTTATCTTACACTAGAGATAAATAATAATCAATAATGAAATCAATGTCAAACTTATCTGTCACGTTAGAGTTTGAAGTGTTATATATTAATGAGTATATTTTTAATGTTTTATTTCATAAATATATTTTATTGGTACACATAATATAACGACAAAAAATTACACTTATAAAATATATAAAAATGGAAGTTTAAAAAATGACAGTAATAAATGCTCCTAAATCAAGGTCTAGGAGCATTTAGTAGTGTAAAAAGGTATGAGAGTCAAACACGTGTTTTATTCACCTACCATGTATAATAGTGTTTGTTTATTCGTTGCGGGTAACTCAGTGACGGGTAAAGTTTAATGACCTCTATTTCAGCTCACCATTGAAGCGATTTAGACTTGAATTAATAAAACTGCACCCTAAAATGCATTCGTCTTAAGTACCTATTGTTTTATTATACGAATTGTGTACCAATTATAAAATTATTTTTGTTATTTTTTGAATAATTTCGATGTACTTTATTAAAAATTAAATAAGTTTTTTGGTAACAGCTCTAACTACTTTTATCTATATACAAAAAAATATTAAAAAATCCTATTTATGCATTGAAATAAGGAAATAACATTGAAAGCAACTGAATATCTATATAAAGTATAATGTGAAACTGCCATCTCAATACGTGAATGAATCCAGTGTTCTCGTGGAAGGATGTGGTATCGGTTCACAGAGGAGTGCAGTGCAGAGCTGTGCAGTGGTCACGACTGACATGCAATACGTAGAAATAAGCCTGCCTCATTGAACAATTCAGATTACATGACTAGAAAATTTAGTAGTAAAGTGATTCAGCAGTATCTTTTAAATATAAACTGATTTTGTTGTAAGCTCTTAGATCATTTCTGGAATATTCTACGTTATTCCAATCTTTGTTCAGAAAAAAAAATCTGAAGGTAATAGATTATAAAATTGTTAGTAGCAAAACTTTTCAGTACCTTTCAAACATAAGCAGATTTTATATGCAAGCTCCTAGAGTATTCAGCTCTTAGAGTATTTCTGGAATATTCTACGTTATTCCAATCTTTGTTCAGAAAAAAAATCTGAAGGTAATATCTGATTATAAAATTGTTGGTATCAAAACTTTTCAGTAACTTACAAACATTAGCAGATTTTATATGCAGGCTTAGGAGCTTAATACTCTAGCCAGTATTTCTAGAATACTCTGCAATCTTCAAGTTTTTTGTTCAGCAATGAATCTGATAAATATTTACAATGTTCAATTAGATGGACCGAAGCAAGAGAATGTTGACTTTGATATTCGCTAACTCGATTAAGCCAATTACCGTCGACCTAATTACCATCGCTTTATTGAACTTCATTGATAGACCAGCTTAATCTTGTAAAACATCCATTATAAATAAACTATAGTTTAAATATTCAGCGTAACTGAGATCAGATTTTTTTGTATAACATATTTGTAAGTCAATAATTAGTGATTATCAGTGGGGTCATGTTGATTCCTTTGTAATTGTATATTTCCGTTCCTTATCAATGGGAACTGTCTGTTTCTTGATGATAAGTTTGTAATTAGTAAATAATTAAGTTTTGTGCCAATTATATTGTGTATTGTGATAAGGTATCGTAGTTGCCTTCTCATTTGATATTTTAATTTAAACAACACACATACAACGCCCATAGCCGTGAATTTTTATGTTTATCTTATTTCTTGTTTGTTTTTTTCTATTTACTCCAATTTTAATCGCATTTCTATCCCATTATAATATCGGGATGAAATCTTAGGTTAAATATTTTTTAAATTTTATGCACTAATTTTTGAGAGTATTCCATTCATTGAACGTACAATCAAAACATTTTTCTTTATATTGATATAAATACTATAAAAAAAATAAGTCAACTCCCGTCTCCAATCAGTGTAGTTTGACGTACGATCGAACGGGGCGAGACTAGTTTGAAATGAATTCAGTTCAGTCTTTCCCCTCAAAAGAACTGACATTCTTTGTCTCTGATCTTTTGTGAGGAGTATCTCATTAGGATCATCTGTCATCGTCAGGTCCCAGATGTGACTTGTATTGAAATTATTTTTCTCAAACGCACAACCAACTCTATAGACGGAGCCTGTATTATTGTCCCGTTTAGAAGAAAATCTTAAAGATTAGCATAAAATTTTCATATTTATCTTTTTGATATCAAAAACACGTGTTTTCTTTATAATCATAAAACAACATGGCATCACTTTAATTTATACGCAAAACAGAAAAATAAGAATCATTATGTTTTTTCTTTATATTTTGTATACTCTATAGTTATAAGGATTACGCACTTATCTAATGAATCATGGCTTAATTATTTAATTATAGTAACCTTGACTCGCACCCGTCACCACGGTGACCACGGTGACTTGACATCAAATTTGATCTCATTTCACGTGCCCGGAACCTACACAACAATAACTATCGAAGACAATCGAGCAACAAAAAGGTTCAAATAAGATTTATTCCCACGGCGGCTTCACACGACTCGTCACACCCCGTGAGCAATCGTAATAGTTCTAAATAGGGTTGACCGGCCTTTGACCTCCGGTACCTCTCCTACCTACTATTACCACCACTTATTGAAGACATGTCGACTGTGATTCATTTATTTCTTTTATCTTACAATATATCTTCATCTGTCTCAATAATGTTTCAGGGGACGTGTCGAGTTTGATTCATTTATTTCTTTTATTTATATATATAAATAAAATTTAAGTGTTTGTTTGTAATTCCAAATTAACAACTTTTCAGTAGTTGCACATGCAAGTAAATACGGTACTTATATAAAAAAAGATTTTTTTATTATTGTTATCTGTCTGTCTCTTTGTTTGTTGCTTATCTCTGAAACGGCTGGACCGATTTTAGCAGGACTTTCACTGGGGGATAGCTGATGTTATAAGGAGTAACTTAAGCTAAAAGTAACAAATTCGTGGGCACATCTAGAATTATAATATCAATGATTTATCTTAATCTTTTAGAAAGATAATTTAAGTAAATGTGTTTCAATATAATATTTTGCAAATTTTTGGCAGTGTAAAGTAAAATTGCGCTAACTGGTATAAAGATGGCGGCAGCTGCGCGCGCGCATCTTTGAATAGCAGATGTTTAAACACATTTTGCATCGAAAAATTTTAATAAATATTATTAACTGTTTGGTTGCAATATTTAAAATATTTCACTTGTATTTAATTGTATCATTAGTAATAATATTTTTTTTTAATTTATCGGTTTTTGTATACTTGTATAATAATAATTTTGTTATGTACCGAGAAATAACGTTACGTTTTTAAAATAACAATGTAACACTTACTGTTGTTATTTTATGTAATATAATTGGACTAGAAAGGTGGTTGTATGTTTGTAACAATACACTTATATTTCAGACATTAACTTAATATATTTTTTTTAGAATTTATGTAATTTTTTGTATTTTTTTTTTGCTAATTGTTCAAACAAACATACATACACAATTAAATCCTAATTTGAATGCTATACAAGTTTGTAATTGATAGAATATCGTTTCGATTACATTACAATAATAGCGTATTTTTGAATCCATTGGTTGCGTGCTCGTGTACCAGAAGTGGATTACGTCAAGTGATTAACGAACCAAAGAAGTGGGTCGGAACTATATAATAATTTTGTTGTTGGTGTAAATTATATAAAATATTAACTATGGAATCTGTAAGCTATACTGTCACCGTGAAATCAGTTCGGTGTGGAATCACGAGATTGCTGGACTGGATGTGCAAAAAGCTGACACGTGTCTGCGGCGAATGGGAGTACACGAGTCTTATTATACTAATCTCCTCGTCACGTCTGCGTTCCTGGTACCTGGTGCTCTGCGTGCCTTTACAATATAACTAGCTGCGCCCGCGACTCCGCCCCACTCCTCAATATGTTTTTAAAATGTAAGTTGTTACCGCTTATAACGTCAGATATCCATTAAAATTCCTGTTAAAATCGGTCCAGCCGTTTAAGAGATTACCCGGAAAAAACAAAGAGACAGACACAAAAATAAAAAAATATAATTTTATATAAGTACTGTATATAGTTTTTTATGTATTTAATGGAAAACCGTTAATTTGGAATTACAATCAGACACTTTAATTTTATTTACATGTTTACACTTACAAATAAGTACAATTACAAGTAACAATTAAAAAAAACAAGAAAAGAAAAAAAAGTATGATTATTATTATTACTATTATTATCAAATAAAGTCAAGTTAGAGGATATGTATCAAGTACCAAGTACCATTTTACTGTGAGATGTAGTTGCGGTGTCGTGCAACGCAACATTCTCGGCTGCAACCCGACGCAGTGACAAGATGAAGTTATGGAAAGATTCACTATATATTTCAATAAAACCTTTTTGAATTTAACTTTTTTAAATGACCTCTGTTTTGTATTTTTCCAAATTTAAAAATGTCTAATTTTCTACATTTAAAAGTGTGTCTGTCATAGTGTGTACATATAATTCACTTTATTATTGCTCTAGCGGTTGGTTGGTCGTTATTTTTCAAATTAAATTAAAAAGTGAATTGGTATTTTAATTTATTATTATTTACAGTAGGTACAATCACGCAGGCGAGCCGACGTAATTAGATATTGTTAATGCGATGAGATCACGACATCACTTCATTGAGACGTTACTTGAATTTGTTTAATACTTACAAGCTCTTTAAGCTTCTTTAAGTTTAATCAGAACCAGATGCCTAGTAGCTGAATTATAAAGGTAGAAATAATTATTAAAGTTATTTATAATACATACGAAACATATACACACATAGACATACATATATATACAACTACACATACACCACTTGGCAAAATGAGTACCTACTAATTGACATGTTATTTATTTGCTATGTGAACAGTTTATACCAACATTGCGCAATACCATAAATACGAAAGACAATAACATTGTCCGTTTGTGTATAGTATGAAAATATTTACCAGAAAACATAAAATTTATTCAAAACGAACACATCTGTAACAGTAATATATATTTTTACAAAATCGAACATCTGCAACAGGAACCGGTACCCCGTGTTTGTTTACCGTGACCTTGACACCATTTGTAGTTTAGATATAATATATCTATAGATATAAAGAATTAATCTAGACGTTTCCTGCGTAACTAATATTATGTATAATATCATCGTAATTTATAAAAGTTCCTTTGTATTCACTCTCATTCTTGTATAAAATTATAAACTGAGTTAGATTCTATAAAGTAAATTTTTGACACTTAAAAAGTGGTATAGTTCATATTGAATATAATAATATTTTATAAATATAAATTGTCGTATTTAAATGTAGTATTTTAGAAAAAGTTTAACAAAATTATCGATAAAACAAGCTAGCTTATATTTACATCTGATACTATTATTTTATTTACCTATGTAGTGTTACTTACGAATGTAATTAAAAAATACGTTTTTTTAACAAAAAAAATATATATATATAAAATTGACAACAATACCACATGTAGGCATCGATACTCACAATATTTAATAATATTGTAATATTTGTATATTATTATATTATCGTAAATAATCTTTCTTCTCTAAGAACTGCACGGTTATGATTTAAATTCTCGGAACACGACAATCGTCCCGAGTTCGTCGCTCTTTTTGTCTGTCTGTGCCTCAATAAACAAAAGACGACCAAATAATATTTATCTGGTAGAAATGACCTGAATAGATTTAAAATATAAACGCTTCATCGCCATTGCTAACGAGAGAACGAAATAAATTTACAAGCAATTGTTAACTTGGTAAAGTAACATCAACAACGGGTCAACTTCCCAACGCACCCGCATCTTGTATGATTTTGCGTTAATCGTTAATTAAATTATAAACTTAACCCCATTACGTTAAAGTCGGTTTATCTTTGAAGATATTTTTATCTCTCTCTCCCCTTCTTTTGGGCAATCGACATGCAATTTTCCAATCAAATGCTTGTTTGAAAGTTTTTTTTATTTCATTCAATTAGTGTCATTTTAAATCCCGGCTGCTTGAATTGGTTTGTGGTATTTTAACAGTAGAAGTACCTATGTAACGTGGAATTACCCTTACAAACATATGACTTGTAAACAATTACAATTAGTAAATTATCAGTTCGCATCCGACCCTGGAGGGTAGTGTGTTGGTTGTACCTTAAGCACATTATTAACTGACTAATCATTCAAGGTGAATAAATTTATTTTATATATCATATTTAACCAACGAAACTTTTTATACATTGTAGATAAAAAATACGTACCATTGACGACATATCTCTGTCTGTCAATTATAAGCTCCGTGGCTAGTTTTGGGCATTCATTGTAAAGTACCGCGCATAGATCTCTCAACCTAACACCACTTTGTTTACTAACAACATCGATGAAAAAATTACACTTATCACTATCCACCGCACTAGTAACCGCTTCGAGATCGTTTAAACTCAATATACCCTTCTTGACGAGTACGTCTAAAACGTTTGTATCACATAATTCTCGTAGTAAAGTCGCTTTGTGCTGCGCGAGGCCGGCACAAACGTCCGCGACGGCCGCCATCGTTCGACTAACGTGAGTTGAGTACTGTATTTCGTCCCGGAAGAAAAATGGTCGCCGTTGAATACGTCCATTCAGAAACAGATGCAAGCTATCGCTTAGCTTACTTGAGTAGTAATTTAATTTGTGAATTAATTGTGAACCTTATAACCTAATGCTTAATGTTAAATTTCGCTCGCTCCGTTGATAGCTACTTGAGAGCAAAACAGTATTTTATGTCGTTGCCATCGCACAACAGCACTAGCTCAAATTTCTTGTATATTATTCGAAAATGGAATAGTAAAAAATATTTTTTTAACAGTTTATATACATTCAATAGTTATGAAATAGCTGCTAAAGTTAAAAACAAAATGTGTTTGTATACCTATAGTCATTATTTTATATATACATATATTTTATATGTTTGAGATGCTTTATCATGATTAAATCAAAGCGATGCTACATTTTATACGAATTATAAGTTTTTTAATTGACATAATCATTAATTAACAGTTGTGTGAAGTGAGCAAAGAAATAATTTAAAAGGCGGCTCACTAATACGAGTAAATATATATTATATGTTGTCTGCGTATCCGTCTGTGCAATACTGATTTGTACATTTGGAGCATTAGTTCCAAGCTACTGAACACTGATCGAGCTCGGGAATGGTCCATATTAGTCAATATTCACCATTTTGCTATATACGAATTACGATATTTACCATGGGAACGAAACATTTCTCCTTTGTAGAAACTTTTATTTTTTGAATCTAAGCTGTATCTAATATAAGCTGTATCTATATAAAAAAAATATATTTTTTGCAAACTATAACTTTTTTAATGTTTTTTTTTTGTTTCAAATTCACTAATGTTCTAAACAGAAAAAAGTTAAGATATTATAAGTTGTTTTTGGACTAAAAAATAGTGGCACATAATGTTTTGAGCTAAATAATATCTAATATTACTGATTATGTGGAGGCGAATAAATCTTATTTCTTCATAACCAGTAAAGAATACTGCTGTTGGATTTAATTTATAGATATGGCTGCAAATTGTAAATTAATTCAGCGATCAGAAATATAGTCTCTGCTAAGTCTTTCAAAATGTTGTCAGTAGTGTTTTATGATTGATGTCTGCGTTAATTAATATCGATCGAATTTGTTGACAACAAAAATACGTCACGAATCAAATTAATCAGGCTAACTAGATCAATTTTTAAAATAAAACACATTGTATTTCGTTTTGTACTACTGCTTCAAAGTTAGAAAAACGGAAGTGAACCACGTGTTTTACCGTATAGGAGATAATCATAAGTTAGTGATAAATTAAATTCATGGGATAGCAGTGAAGAAAGAAAACTTAAAAGTATGAGTTTTAATAATTATATAATTTCAACTAAGTATAGCTTAATATTTTATATTTGCAGGATTTGTGGCACAGATCATTGAAACGATTGATTATGATGATGACTTAAATAAAAAGTTAAGGTGAAAAATAAATACTACACTGTATACATATTATACAAACTATTTATTATTATTAGTAAAAAAAAATAATTTCTACAAATCAATTAAGGAAAGAAAAAAAACAAACCAACATTTTTATTTCTTTATTTTGATGTAATTAAAAACCAAATACATTTATCATACATGTAAAATGTAGGTTTTTTTAAAGGGGAACATAAGAGGATTTCTGAAAAATAACTAAATATTGTTTAAGTGGAAAACTATTTGAGGAATAAAGTCATGGAATAAAATCGAGTGAGTTGTTATACTGTCAGAAATTAGCACAGTCGTAACATGTATATTGGTATCTGTATAGAGGTACATGCTAACATTTTTATTTTGTCAAAGAACATGCTAGTTTTATGCGTGCTTATTATCATTATCTGTAAGTATCATGTTTATAAGAGATATTCGAGCCTTATAAATAGAAGTGTAAAAGTCGTTAACGTTCCTAGATTGCTGATATTAGCACGAGGGAAAGAAACAGGAGCATGGTGTCGATGGTCAAATTACTTTGTCATGGCATTGAATCTTTGCCTGCATTTGCTAAACCATAAATAAGACCAATTGTCAAGTGTCATCAACTGTCATCTGTCAAATGTAAAAGCGCAGTGGATAGATTATAGTTTGTATTGTGAATTTTTGAATTGAAAACATAATTTCTTTATAACCTAAATTAATAATATAGTTTTATGATTGTAATATAAATTATAATTAATCATTAGAATGGCTCCGAAGAGGAGTAAAGCTGCCGGGGGTAAGTTAGAATACAGTTGCTTTACAAATATAATGTCACAGCCTTTTTTTTAAATATTTGTTAATTCATATTGTTATAGACTCAAATATTATGAAGTTAATTCTTGAAACAACCCGTAATGAAGCAATTTTGTTATGGTTTTTGGTTTTAGTTTGAATTTTTTACAGCAACGATTAGAAATAGTCACAACATGTTACAAATATATCAATGCTGAATAGTCACAACTTTATCGTTAGTCTTTTTTTATAATAAGTATATACTATAAATCTTAAAACTGACATATCTCTATCATTATTTAAAAAACGTATTGAACTAAATTGATGGGGCTTATTAGAAATTTCTACATACAATGATGCCTTTTTTACCATACTTTGAATTTAATGAAGGGCAAATAAAGCTATATAGTAGGTATGTTATTTTGTAGAAATTTCATTTACACTTTCAAAAATAAGATGTGATCCACATAAATAAGCATAATGTGCCAAAAACACAGGTATAACATAAACATAGATATTTAATATTCATTTCAATTGTGAGATCTTAACAATGTAATTTTACACTGCAATAAAGTAAATTTGAAATAAAATTATTAGGAGTTGCTTATGTTCAGTAAAAGGTGTGTTGTTATGTTCTTCAATTTTTCATTGATTATATATAATTATAACCTTACTGTTTATTTGGTTTAATTAAATTACATTTAAGATATACTTTTGTGTAATTTCATAATTGATACCGAATTACAAATATGACGCCATATGAAGTAAATATAAAATAGGTTCTATTAAGCAATATCATAATGTCTTTGCATTTACAGATACAGATAGTGGCTCGGATTCTGACAGTGGTTCTAGTGGAAGCCGCAGCAAAAGTGCCAGCCCAGCTCCAGGGAAAGAAGGCAGCCAGTCTCGGTAATTAAATTATAACAAATATATGTATTTTTCTATGTTTGTTTTGTATCCAATGTCCACACAATATCTTATATATGTATAGTTTTACATAATCAAGGAGAGTTTCAATTTTGTAACACCTTATTCAGTGTAATGTCAATTAGAACAATCAATGTACCAAAATGTCACTTGCGTTAATTAAAAAATTTGTTATATCTCAATTACCCAAATGAAATGCCATTTTTATCTAATTTACAGTTCCGTATCCAGAAGTCCAGCAAAATCTGGCAGTGAATCTCCAAAATCCAATCGCTCGGGCCGCTCCCGTAGATCATCAAATGCATCTCGTTCAAAGTCAAACTCTCCAGCCAGATCCAACAGATCAGGGTCCGCTCAGAGTAATAAATCTGGTACATCCAGTCCAAAATCACAGGCTTCTGGGAGTCCTAGAGCTTCAAAGTCTAGATCCAGATCCAGAAGTGGCTCCGGCAGTGCTAGGTCACGTTCAGGGAGTGCACGTTCTAGATCAGGTAGCCCAAAGTCTGGGGCGCAAAGTCCAAAATCAAGATCGCAGAGTCCAAAGTCAAGATCCCAGAGTCCAAAATCGAGGTCTCAGAGTCCTAAGTCAGGGTCGCAGAGCCCAAAGTCGAGATCGCATTCGCAATCGCGTAGCTCAAAGGGCGCTAAAAGTGGATCTCGATCGCCAAGTGGCAGCCCTAAGAGCAGAAAATCAAGGTCAAGATCCGGAAGTGCGTCTTCGAGGTCCAAGAGTCCAGTGGCGAGACAGGACGTGGACAGTAGATCTAACTCTCCAAATCTTATGATTGATGACGAGCAAGCTAAGGACAAATCGGGGAGCAGATCACGGTAATATTTTTTAAAATTACTACAATATTTTTTAACCCAATAGATTAATAGTCTTTAATGTTTGTAGATCACACTCAAAATCTAGGTCAAGAAGTAAATCAAAGTCTAGGTCTAGAAGCAAGTCAAAGTCAAAGTCGAAAAGTCGGTCTCGTTCACACTCGAAGAGTTCCAATGCATCAGATGCAGGAGGTGAGTTTAATCAACTGTCGTGTGTGTGGTGGAGTGGACGAATAAAGTTTTACTCCCAAGTCTTATAATTTAACAATGGATATTATAATTTTGCAATTTCTAGGCAGCAAAAAGAAAAGTTCAGTGTTATCTGATTCTGAGAGCGACGGTGCACCTAAGAGCGGCCCGAAACGTAAGAAAGGCTCAGACAGTGGCTCGGACACCAGCAGTAAGCCCAAGAAGAAGACAAAGAAGTTAGATTCCGACGATGAGAACCACGAACCAACGGACACTGGTCAGCTATTATTCATTTCATAAATCTTATTTGTGATTGTACATGTTGAATTAGGCTTAATAACTGGTGACATTGTAATTAGGAAATATGTTTTCTATATTTAATGTTAAAATCAAGTTTCTAGAATGATGTAAGTAAAAATACTTGATTTTGCTCTCATGTCTTATGATCATCAATCAGCCTTCCTTGTGAATTTATCCCACTTGTCATAGTAAAGTATAATATTCTTTAATATTTACTGTTTCTTAATAAAATGTATTAATAGTTCTTATATGTCAACAGTAACAGCGGACGCGTTGTTCGGTGACGCCTCTGACATAAGCACCGATAACGAGGCGGAGAAGAGGTCGCGGTCGAGATCGAAGTCGAGGTCGAGGTCACGGTCGAGATCGAGGTCGCGCAGTCGAAGTCGATCTGATGAGGAGAGGCGCTCCGATGACGCTAAGGGGAGTGACGAGGTTAGAACATATATAGTCTCTATATTATACATAGGCTAAGTCTACAGATATATGGTTAAACTAACAAAAATGTAATTTATAAATAAAATAACACATTGATTCAGGAAAACAGAGAAAAGCCCGAAGAGGAAGAAATAGAGATTCCCGAAACCCGTATAGACGTAGACATGCCCAAGATATGGACGGAGTTGGGGAAGGAGTTACATTTCGTGAAGTTACCCAACTTTTTATCAGTTGAGACGAGGCCGTATGACCCCAATACATATGAAGATGAAATTGATGAAGAGGAGACCCTGGACGAGGAAGGTCGAGCCAGGTATGTATTAATATTTTAATTAATTGTTTGAGAATGTCATGAGCAAATCATTCTGTTGTACAATTAATTAATTAATAATTTAAGTTTTCGTTTCACTGTTGTTTTATTCTTATAATATTACTTGCAGGTTAAAACTAAAGGTGGAGAACACGATGCGTTGGCGCACCGTGTTCGACAAGGAGGGCAATGCGGTGAAGGAGTCCAACGCGCGCATGGTGAAGTGGTCGGACGGCAGCATGTCGCTGCACCTCGGCTCCGAGATATTCGATGTTTACAAACAACCGCTGCACGTGAGATGTGTTATTGTTCTATTGATATATATGATATATATTGGACTGTCTGACCGGTTCTTCTCCTGCAACTGTGCAAAATAACATAGCAACTAAATATTTTTATATATATTTGCAGGGCGACCACAACCACCTGTTCGTCCGTCAAGGTACAGGTCTGCAGGGTCAAGCCGTGTTCCGCACGAAGCTGTCGTTCAGACCTCACTCCACCGACTCCTTCACCCACCGCAAGATGACGCTGTCCGTGGCCGACCGCTCCACTAAGACCTCTGCTATCAAAATTCTGTCCCAAGTGGGCAGCGACCCGGACGCAGACAGGAAGTACCAGCTCAAGGTGTGGATTTATTTTTACATCTATTTCATACAAACAGTTTGATACTTATCATAATAAGTAAAGATTTTTTAAGAGAATTAGTTAATATTATTCAGGTGTATTTTTTTATCGGGCTACAAAGTATATTATAAAAGTCTATAAAACTAATTGATCCTTATCTCGGCTTTGTTGGTATGAAATTTATCTCTTAGTGAATCTTAAATGTATTTATATATTTTTATTGAATGTTCCAATACTCATATCCATATACATTACTTGTTTAATTACATTATCATATAAACTATCACAGTATATAATAACATTTTTAGGCAATTGGAAAAAAAATGTTTTTTAACATTTGTTAGCATCCAATAGTATTTAAAAATGAAAGCTTTAAAAAGTAGTGTCGCGTTATCAGTAGTCAAGAGAAACGATTTCAAATATATCCAATTATATTATTATCACACAGAAAGAAGAGATGGAGCTCCGTGCGGCGATACGGTCCCGTGCGTCGGCTCGGCCCAAGCGCCGCGCGGGGGCTGCGGGCGGGGCGCGCGCCGTCAGACACGACGACTCGGAGGACGAGGGGGGCGTGTCACTGGCCGCCATTAAGAACAAGTACAAGGCGGGACAGAAGGGTGAGTGAAAGGGTGAGGGGGGGCTATGCTAGTTGATGAACGGGTGATTAGAGCAAAGTTCGATTTGTATGAAATAAGAACTATTTTAAAATAGTTGTGCTAGATGGCATCTTATTTCTTACAAATTGAAGTTTACTTTACCGCGATCGACTTGGTAAAAAAACTCGGACTAGGCGTTTTGCGATGGAGCAGACACTACGGACGGGTGGGGGGGTGACGTCTTATGATGGTGGTTCAAAAGAAGGGGGACGCGGACCTGCACTAGCGGCCATTAAACTAGTTAGTTAGTCTTTTTACTATAAATAGATGGATGAGTAGTATAAGATCATCCATTTCGACGTTTGTGATGGTACTACTATATTATACTATATATACCAACGTGTATCCGAATCGACCCACCTCTACAAAATGGATAAATGGTAAATAATTAAAAAAAAAAAGAGATATATTGAAAACCTATTTCATTATATTGACTTTAAAATGATACCATATCAAAACTCTGCCCAATATTTTGAATTTAATCGAATTCGAATCACAAAGTAACAAAAATTGAATTAGTGAAAAAACAAAGGATAATCAAAATTTATAAAAACAAAATGTTATGAAAAATTTATTAAATCATTAATTAGTGTCGCCCTCTGGCCTTAATAACAGCTTTGAGACGGTTCTTCATCACTCAGTACTACAGCGTTTTAGCCCCTCCCATATAGTTCAATAGGATCGAGATCAGGGCTGAGTATCAAAAATAAACCAGTCGATGGTCTCAATAATAACTTCGTCCAGAAACTGACGAGTGATTCGTTCTGTATGGCGGCGGGCAATCTCGTGCACAAGAAGGAAGCCATCTCCTATAAAGCCTTCATAAGGAAAGACGTGATCAAGGTCATATGAAAATCGTCAAGCCTCCTCGGCCACCGCCACGGATGAAAACAAGAGCTGTTTTGCCTTCCACTGAAATGACCGCCCACAGCACACACGAACTGCCTCCATAGGACACTGGGCATAGGCAAAACAACATTGCAAAAAACGCTCGCCTAGACGCCGGTAGACTCGAGTAAATTTTACGCACTTACGTTCATACCGTACGTTCATACCGTACGTTCATACCGTACGTTCATACATACGTTCATTTTCAAAAGTGGTGATTGGATTCAAATGATAAATGTATTAATTTCAAAGTAAAAAAAATACCTATTCTTTAATTAAAAAAAATACATTTATATACTTTTTTAAAATTATTGAAATAAAAACACTTTTTGTCTATTTTGTATGGGTGAGTCGATCCGGCTGCACGCGAGTGTATATACTATAAAATATCCAAAATAACTAAAGTCAAACAATCCAATTACAGCCAGCGCCGGAGCCGCTATCTACTCTTCGGAGTCTGAAGGTTCAGATGTAGAGACACGTCGCGCCAGGAGGTTGGACCGAGCTAAGGCCTTGAAGGATTCTGATGACGAAGGCAGCGATGCCGGGAACAACACTCCACAACGCAGCAACAGCGGCTCGGGCTCCGGCAGCGGCAGTGAATGAATGGATATAGACTAATAAATACTAATATAGACAATTATATTGCATTTTATTTTTTTATTTCTGCCATATTGTAAAATATTTTAAAACAGATGAATAAATATATTTAAAAATATAATGTACGATGACGTCAGTACAATCATTAAATTACTTAGACGAGTTAAAAAAAACCAAATTACTTACTTAAGTCACATTGCTCTTTATTTGTAAAAAAATATTCGCTTCATAAACAATTTTCCCGACACCTATTATCCTCCACGATCCCTCATCAGCACTCGTGACGTTGGGTACGAGGAAGCCACAGGAGTCGAGATGTAAGTGATCCCGATCATAATATCTATCAAACGTGGATCTTGGAGCTATAATTTCGCAACTCTCGAGATGCTGCACCGGGGACGCAAACCGCGCATAGAATTGTTCTCCCGGATATAGACTAGTTCTGTTTGGCGACGCCGGTACCGTTTCTGAAATGATATATGAATAAATCCATTATATTTCTAATTCATGTTAAGTGATACCTGTTTTTATCAGTAACGGATGTTCATAATTTAGTATTTAAAACTTACTGAAGGCAATTAAAACAAGTATCATTATTTTAAGTATTATTAGTTATAAAGGTGTATATCCTAGAAATTGTTTCAATAGTTTATTGTTTCAATAATTATAAGATATGAGGAAATATGAATTTCATAATTTACTCACCTTTGATTTCAATAGTAATAACTTGAAACAGTTCAATCCATTCGCCATTTTGTTTATAATACGCGCTCAGAACCCAATTACCGTGATCACTCTCATGCAAAGGTCCTATCATGAACTCGTTCGACATTAATTCCTTTTCTTTCTCCTTATAGATATCAAAATAATTTCGTTGATAATTAAAGTTTAATATTCTATATTCATTTACTGGATTTATTATTTTTGATTCTCCTTTTAAATATTTATGACTATAATGTCGTGATGTTTTATAGTCTGTTACAACACGACTCATATTTAAATGAAGTTCTTCGACATCTCCGTTTGGTTTGTTTAAATAATACACAGCGCTAGCATCGAATATTGGAACGGATATTATAATAATGTCGTCCAACCCAGCTGATACAAGTAACGGCGATAATTCTATTTTTGCATCACCTGTAAAAAATATGGAATTCTGGGAATAAAATTAAGAAGTCTTTTAGTAGATTATTTTTTTGTTCTATCCTTTTATTATACTAAGGGGACAAAATGTGAATAGTATTTATTTTTTCAGCTACATAATACATACATGACATTTTTTATAGTTTTATTGGCGTGACAATATTTCATGGCATTGTTTAAATTAATTTTCTTTCGTTACTTTTCAATAAGTTTTTGAAATAAACAATGAAATTGAAGTAAATTTATTTCTTAATTTAACAACATTAATTTTCGATCGTATCGAATAAAATAATTGTATAAAAAATATGACAAAAAACTGTTCAAGCATTCTGTATTTTCTGTACTGGATGAAAATATATCAACCCTCAATGAAGTAGGGTATGCTAAAGTTTTACCACATTTGGAAGGCCATTTCCCAACTGTGGGATTTCTTTAGTCCCAAAATAATGTACCAACATTAGTATACTCTTTAATTATTTAAACAACTGTGAAAGTAACAAAATATAAGGGACACTCAGTGAATATTTAAGTCTAAATAAAAATAAATACCTACTTATAATACCTTCAATATTTATCTTGTTCACTATCGCACACTCAGATACCGCCATATGTGAGACAAGGACATAAAATGCAAGCACACGCGCGCACATGCCGACGGTACAATCACACTGATAGGCGTATAATGTTGTAGTTGATGATTCTCTATCAGACATCAGTGTTCAGACATAGTCAGTGTCGCTCATATTTAAAATAACATTAAAATATAAACATATCCTTAATCGTCCTTTACGTATTTTAAATTTAAATGTATATTGGATCAGATCTAGATCAGAAATATTATGGAACTTTTGTTATCACTTGAATATCACAAATATAATTATTACTTAGAACTTTTAATGTCACGCTGTCAAACGGACCGTAAGGACGCTCTGCAAAAAATACAGTTTAAAATTAAAAATAATTATATATATATTTTTTAATAATGTGAGGAGTTTAAGCAAAGAGTTGTGTTGCAAATCCAGTAATTAAGAGAAACAAAAAGTTTCATTAGCGATATGTTCTTGACAAAAAAGAATTGTTAATATAGCTTGGATTCGAATTATCGCATAAGAAGCTGGAAGCTTCAAGATCCACCGATCAGAGAGGAATATCAAGAAAGGCTAAAATATTAGCGAGAAGAATGCAAGAGAGATCTGAAAGGCTGTTGTGGGAAGCCCAAGGAGGTTTTAGACCTGGAAGAGGGTGTATAGATCACATCTTTTCCCTCCGCATGATCACGGAAAAGTTTTTGGCCCTAAACCAAAAGTTTTTCTGTCCTTTTGTGGATTTGGAAAAGGCGTTTGACAGGGTTGTGAGAAAGAAGTTATGGGAGATACTGCATACAACGTGAACGGACCCTTGCTACAGGCTGTAAAGTCTCTTTACAGAGATCACTCAGCCTGTGTGCTAGTAGGTGCTGACATCTTGCTCTGGTTTGACATCCAATCGGGTGATAAGCATGGTTGCGCTATGTCAGCTTGGTTGTTAAATTTGTATTTGGATAGTTGTCTCCAAGGCGTGAAAGACAGTGACATGGGAGTGGAAGTAGGTGACCTTAAAGTCAATTGCTAGCTATACGCAGATGATGCAGTGCTCATTGCATCATCAGAATGCGAAGATAATTCTGGACCTTTAATTGTTTCAATTAATTGATTTTGAGAAGAAATAATTTTAATAGTTGTGCCAATATTTTGTATTTTATATTCTTTTAACAGACAAAAATGGAAATGCCATATTGGGCAAATTTTTTGGATATAGGCACATTATAAAGTGATTTGATTTTTTTTTTGTTTTCGGTGGCTAAATATAAATTGCTTTAGCATCGGGCTACAATTCTAATAATACAAAGAAATATAAATAATGAAGTCGGTTTACTTATTATTGATAAAAATGTAATTAAACCAAGCCAATTGAGCAAGCGACTGATAATAAATATTTCAAAGCCACGTCGATGAAGACGTTAAAAAGTAATTCTTCCTGTAATTGATTGGGCACGCGTCAGTACATTTTGTAATTTTAAATTAATCTTAGTTTATTTGTTCTTTTATGTCCATTTGTTTAACTAGGACAAGGTTAAATCATGATTACATTATATATTTAAAAAAAGCGTATATTTTAATGTATTTTAATAATAGTAAGGTGGTCTTTTTTTTAAAGTTCTATATTTAAAATTGCAATGTAGACACAATATTTCATATTTTATATTTGTTCGAATGTTATTGATGGATGAATTTTAATTAAATCTTGAAATTAACAATAATGAATTTTACGAGAAAAATGGAAACAAGAACTTGTTAAATGACTATTTAAGAACATATGTTCTTATTTTCACTATATATGGTATAACGATGGTGGCTATGGAAGGTCACCACGAGGAGGAAGACGAATTCAAGTGTCATATAAAGTTTCAAAGGTCTTAGAACTCCCTAAAACGGGTGATAGATAAGATGATCAAAGTATGTTCTTATTTCCTTATCATTTTATCGCCGCAGTGACCGATACCTCGTGCAAACAGTTTTTGACAACCAATTGACTGTTATCGACGTTAGGTTATCTATAGTTTTAAAGAGTTTCAGTATATCTAAATACGTAATATCCAATCAAACCTTGTATGAAGTTTTTTTAGCATTGCAAAGTGTTATAATGGTTTTCGCCAACCAAGGTGATGACAGCTGATTTGGAGGTATTCCATCCAGCATAGAATACGCCGCCATTTTTTATGTCAAAAAGCAGTAATTAGCCTTATCGTCATTGTCAAGTCTCAGGAACGCTTTACCCAAAGACTTGTTCTATTTTTAAGGTTATTCATGAATTTTTTTTTAATCGAGTTATAATAATATTTCTCTACTATTAGTAGCGCCAGTGACAGAAAAAATTCGAGGTAGCCGTCTGACATGGTATGGGCATGTTATGAAGAGAGATGAAAGGCACGTGACCAAATGAGCGCTAGGTATGGTAGTGGAGGGATGGACAGGTAGAGGACGGCCTAAGAAAAGATGGATGGTTTGCATGAAAGACGATATGGAGAAGAAGGGAGTGTGTACAGAGATTACGAGTAAGAGAAGAGTATAGAAAGAAAAAACATACTGTGCCGACCCTAAAATAGGATAAGGGCAGGAAGAAGAAGAAGACTACCATACATACTATCATATAAACAAGTCTATCTTTTTTAATAATTTGTCATGACATGCACAAAAAATTAGATCCATAACTACAGATAATTGGCGGCTTAGTAACGACAAAATAAAACATATAACAGTACGTATACGAACACTTCACAGTCTTAACTCTTAGTAGATTTGTTATCAAAAATGTAATCCTTCGACATTTCAAAATAACTTAGTATCTCTCTTGTTTAAAATAGATCTTTGTTTAAATGTTTAAGTCATTAGTGCGTCCGCTTTTACAGATAACATGACAACAGAGCTTTGGAATGAGCTAAATATTTGAATTAAAGTTTTTAAGTTACTAAAGTAACCTTTTTCAAGTTTGATTTGTATATTCATTTGTTGAACTATATTTCAAATCACATTACGTAAGTTATTTACGTTTACGTTTCATTATTTGTAATTGTTTATGGTATCGACATATATTTGTGTTGTCGTAGTTTTTAAATATGTGTATAATAATAAATATGAAGTCAAGAACGTCATGATAGAGAATCTTTGATATATTTTTATGTCAGACTTAATTCATAAAGGGCTGGTTGATGCAAGTTGTTTAATTTCAATTATTTCTTTAAGCCGTGGTTTCTTTAATCAAAAAAAAATGCAAAAAAAATAAAATAAAAATAAAACAGCCATAACAAATTTATTATAAATATATAAATCAAATAATATTGTACAATAACAAATGATATGTATTACTATAGTAATAGTCAGACAGTCGTTCGTTTGAAATGTTCCTAGTAAGTCTGATTCGATTGTCCGAGTTTAATTTAAATAGGTAAATAAATTGTATATAATTTAAGATGAATTAAGCGGCACAGGCGGTGTTGTTGGTGTTGTTGACTAGGGGAGGTTTCCTCGTGAAGCTGTTCCTGAGGGCGGTGGCTCTCTCCCGGGCCCACTGCCTGTTCTTCTTGGGGGCGATAACGGCGGATACTATTATCAGTATAACGCCCGTCGCCAGCAAAAACACCCCGATAGATGAGAAACTGTAATCTGGAAAGTAATTAATAAATGTATAGTAGGTAATAATTTTCATCCGTATTAAAAACTAGTGTATAAAATCTTGTATTTAGATTTACATCGGGGTCCGTCGGGTCTGGGTGTTTGTTCCGGTTGGAAGATTCCGACAACTCTCACGATCTCGTCTCCGCCGACGGGGCGCGCCGCCACCGTCCACGGCCCGCGCTCCACCATGTTGGGATAGAACACTCGCAACCCGCAGTGACCGATGGACAGATCGGACCTATCCACGTACCCGGAGACGTACATGGTACTTGTGAAACCTGAAAAAAAAAAACAATTTTGGTTCGGTTTTTATATAAAAAATCCTAATCAGGGAGATATGATTGAGGAAACAAACAAAGTAGTAAAATATGACGAGTGTTTTACCAAATCCGTCGCTTCTCACAAATCTGCAGTACTCGAGCTGCGGCCGGTCGTGGACCATCGCCGACAGCACGATCCCTCCCGTCAGTACGTATAAGTCGGCAACCATGGGGTCTGGGAATATTCAAAATTACTGAAACATTCTTTTGGCATACATTTTTATGCTTTAAAGATTATATACACATAGTTTTCTAGATAAATATTACAATGAATATACGAATTATATATATATTCTTTGCTTTCGATACTGATTCTTGATACTTAAATATTGGTAATCATTTAATAGATAATAAAAAGTGTTATAAACCAGATTCCAAATAAGTGTTAAGCACAACTCACCGTACACTGTAACGTTGATGGAAGCCCGGAGCTCCTCGACGGAATCTCTCTTGTCGATACCGACGTGACAGCTCCAGAACCCGGAGTCGCTCACCTCCAGAGAAGGGAACCTCATCCCGCACTCTCCCGAGTGATACCCGCCACCCTCGTAGGATGGAGACGCTGGAAAACATGAGAGAATGTTGAGGACGTCTACCATATTTGTAACTTACACCTCGAATTCAATAGACATAAGTTTTTTTATATTTTCTACGTCTGTTAACTTGTATTATTAAATGTATACAGTGTTTTGCTTTGTATGTATTAAAATAACTTCTAATAATTGATGTGAAAATAACTTATGTTTTAATAAAGTCAAATTGTAAAATCGGATTTGCCTTGAAAACCAGAGAAACACGTATACAAATAATATTAAATAAATTTATAACAAATCAGATGTACAAATGTATATATGTCTTACTGGGGTCTACATTGAACACGGTTCCGTTCCTGGCGCGGAAGTAGCAGTACCGGAGCGCGGCCGACGTGGAGCAACGCAGGGCGGCGCCCGACCCCGCCGCGGACCGCACGCTCTCGGACGACAGGGTCGGCTCTTCAAATGAGAGAGGTTTATTGTATTTATAAAACTAATGATTTATTAAGGACTTGAATGATTTATGCTACAAATGTATTATTTACTTTTCTAAAGTATAATGTACATACCTCTAACGATGCCTGCGACGATTTCGGGATCCCTCATCAACCAGGGACTCAAAACCATTAGAAACCCGTAGTGGACAGTGTCTCCGGTGTCCAGGGCACATCTCCAGAAGCCTTGGTCTTGAACGATTGGATTTGTGATTTGGAAACCGCATTCGTGAGAATACACACTGTTATTTAACCTGGAAATTTTATACGATCTAGAAAATAATTTCAAACTCTTTGGGATAAAAACAAACTTAATGTATAAATACTATGAAATGAAAGATAATCTGTAGACACGGTGATATACCTAGGGTTATAGTACCTGGGTTTTGTAATATCATATATAGTGATAGACGACAGGACAGTCAATGTTGCACGTATATGTGTGTGTATGTGCGTATGTGGGCGTGCGTACGTACGTACGTGCTTGTGTGTGTGTATAATGATTTAAAATTGCTATAAATATATTACGTATTATGAACAGATAGCACCTCCCGATAAAGAAGATTAAATATAAAAATCTAAATTCAGCGAGGAGGGTAGGACACGACAGCTTAATTAGCAAAGTGACGGGATAGTTTGGAGGTCGCAGATTCAAATCTTCTCCGTGTGGATGTCGTTTCTATTATATATTTATTTTAAATAATGTTTATGACATTATTTAAAAAATATAACGTTAGGCATTGATTATATTAATACTAATATTTAAAGTCGAAGAGTGAATTACAATAATAATGTCCTCATTAATAGTAAAAATAAAACAATAATCACATAATAAATAAGATATTAGATAAGATACATTATAAATGTAATCGGTTTTAGCTAACACTGTATCAGACAGACGATTATAAGGCGATTAAAAGCGATGTTAAGGTTTTTGCGCAATATTTTAATATTAATGAATATAAATATTGATGGAAACATTTCGTACATATGCACGAAGCTTAGTTTTAATTATTGAGCTTGTAGATTTACTTAGTGAGGTACCAGGAAGGAATTGAATAAGGCATGAAAGCAAGTAAGAGAGAAGAGAGTAGGAGAAGAATAAATAAGAATACTTTCACACCTGGAGCCACTTCCGTGGAACGAGAACCTCCCCTGGCCGACTCCCTCTGTAGCGAGGAGGATATTCCCGTGGGGAGTGCGGAACTTACAGGACTTAAGAGGGAAGCTGCTCGTGGTGCTGCATGTGATGATCATGACGGGCTTGGCGGGTATCACAGTGGTCGTGACCGGCGTCTCCTGAGCTGGAACATACGTGTTTTGAACATATCCAGAATTTCAGTATCAATCAGTTTATTGGACTGCTATTAATTGATCTACCTCTCTCTATAACTCTGATGGCAACCTTGTAATTTTCAGTAAACACTCCTCCGGGAACACCGATATTCATCTTCCAATCGCCGTCGTGATCCGTTGTAACTCTATCGACGACGGCTCTACATCTGCCGAAACTGTCAAAAACTACCACCCCGGTAGGCGTCTCCAGTCTGCAGTAGACTGCATATTCGGGACCCAATGTGATGTTTACATTGTCGTCTCTATGCCATGTCAAAGATGGCAATTCACGATCAGAATTACCTGTTTAAATATGTTTAAATTAAATGACGAATTGAAATTTTGTATTGAAGAAACCGCAAAACTATAACTTACCATTGACGGTTAGGAGGACGCGAGCCGTGTACAGAATATTATTTCCATAGTGTATTTCCCACGCTCCGCTATCGGATGTCTTTACGTTTTTGACGATAAAACCACATTTTTCCGTAAAACGTTCGTCTCTCTCAAAATCCCGATAACCATTGGGTCCAACCAGTCTGCAACTATCAAAATTAGGGATAGAGTTCCCCAGTCGAATATAGAAGTCATTCCCTTCAGCTAAAGTCACTTCGTCAACTGAAGCGTCAACTTGTTCTGCAAGTTCAAAGAAAAATTCAAATCAAGCTTTGTGACGTCATTTAATATTACAAATATCTGATGAGTCAATATCAGATTACATTTTATCTCGACGTGACTCGATACACGAACACAATTATCAATTTAATAAGATTAAAAGCAATAATACCTTCAACGCGTATCATGAATGGCAATCTCCTCTCCGTTGGTGTTGAAAATCTAGTTCCTTCGGATATCAACAGCCAGTCCCCGACCACGTCCTCTGACGTCACAAACATCTTAATTCCGCACGCAGCCTCAGGGTGTGAGATGACTTCAATTGTAACGGGCGTGTCTGAGCGGTGTAAATCTATTCTCTGACCCTGAGGTGTTTCCAAAATACATCTTTCGCTGGTGACGAAAGAAAAGTCTCTAATAACAATGGTATGGTTTGTTCCGAGCGTAGTATTAATGTATTCAGTGGGCAAATACTCCACTGATATTCCTGATCCTGTTGTCGTAGACACTGTAGTTTCAGGAACTGATGTTGCTGAAATTAAATAAACATTAAAATCGCAATTAACAATATCAATGAACATTGTCAATTCATTTGAAGAAGTATATTTTTTATCTTATATAAATGTCAAACTATTTAAAATCATGAAATGAAATCTCGTATTTCAATCTTATATTAATTAATAGTAAAGCGTCCACTTACTAGTTGGCTCAAAAACTGTGACATCGTATGATTGTGAGCGCTTCATCCCAGTCGATGATTCCGAGTAAATTGTCCAAATTCCATTGTCATTTTGATGTAGATCTTTAACAAGAACTCGGCAATTTATAAATTCAGTTGGTGAAAAGTCATATCTCTGTTCGGACGTGTCGTGGGGCTTGAACTCTACTATTTCAAGGGATGGAGTTTCTAAGTAACATTTTTCGACTTCATCTGTTATTGTAACAATGCCCGCGATGAAGTCGCCTCCTTCAGGACGTGACGTCTTCGCCGGCAGTGATGGAGGCGCGCATGACGGGCACTCTGTAAGAATTACAAATTGAAATAATTAATTTAATACATTTATTACATACTTATTTTATAGAATATTATAGAAGCTCAATGTAAAAGTTTGAAATATATTAACTACACACTTCTTATAACCAAGATGGTAATTTCTAAATTAGAAATTTGTTTTGTTATTATTCAGAATGGACTTTTGGGGAGGATAGAGGATGTGTGTTATCAGTCTTAAAATTGAAAGTGTTTTTTATTGACACCATTTTGGAACGTCAGTTGAGGAATTACTGGTAAATTTATAAGAGAGGCGTTTATATGACAGGGTCGCGGAAAAAAACGTTACACAACAGAGGGGCAGGTTTACAAAACTATTTCCGATTAACATGGAACGAGGCGTTAGATTGAATGTTACCAGTCAACTTGGAATATTTTAGATAATAAAATAATATAAATGAAATACAATTACTTTAATTAAATTACACTAATTATCTCTCTTATATAAAATAGAGATTATTGCATTTATCTTGATACGTCAATTTATTTTTATCTTTTAATATATTTAAAACAGTGAGTAACCGTGAATAATGATCGGTTGTTACGAGTTCGGCATTAGCATATTTATTGCATGGCTTTTGCAAACCGAAAAGTAAATCCTTTTACATATGATTATTTAAGAATCATTATATAATTCGATTTTAGCATTAGTTCGTGTACTGGGGAGGAAAGTTTGTTATTTTTTAAGATTATATTATTCTAACGGGACTTTCACATATTATGAAATATACAAAGTTTCTATATTAATAATACCTTCCACGCGAATGGTAAATGGCAACCTCCTCTCTATTGGTGATGAAAACCTACTTCCTTCGGAAATTAACACCCAGTCTCCGACCACATCATCAGACTTCACAATCATCCTAACTGCACACGCGGCATCAGGATGTAAAATAACTTCAATTATATCAAGTTCGTTCAGATCGTTTAAATATATTTTCTTTCCTTTAGGTGTTTCTAAATAACATCTTTCGCTGGTGACAAAAGCATAGTCTCTAATAACAATGGTATGGTTTGTTCCGAGCGTAGTATTAATGTATTCAGTGGGCAAATACTCCACTGATATTCCTGATCCTGTAGTCGTAGACACTGTAGTTTCAGGCGCTGGTGTTGCTGAAATTAAATAAATATTAAAATCGCCATAATTAATAAGAATGAAAAAATATTCATTGTAAAAAATGCATTTTCTGATATATAGTTAATAGTAAAGTATCCACTAACTAGTTGTTACAAAAACTGTGACATCGTATGATCGTGAGTTTTTTATTCCAGTCGATGATTCCGAGTAAATTGTCCAAATTCCATTGTCATTTTGATTTAGATCTTTAATAAGAACTTGGCACTCTATAAATTCGGTTGGCATAAAGTCGTATTTCTGTCCGGACGTGTCGTGGGGCTTGAACTCTATAATTTCATGGGATGGAGTTTCTAAGTAACATTTTTGGACTTCATATGACATTGTAACCAGGCCGGCGATGAAGTCGCCTCCTTCAGGACGTGACTCAAGTGTTGGCGCTGAAGCATCACATAATGTACAACCTGAAAGTAATTTTAATTATATAATTAATTCAATGAATTTTTGTGACGTAGTTCTGAATTCTAAAATTGATAATATTGAAGAATACCAACATAGAAAACAACAGTTGAGTATTGTGACTGTTTATAATATGTTAAGTACATTAAATATATAGACAAGAAAAATTTTGTTATTGGTATTGGTAAAAAATTTCCAATGAAGAAATTGTTTATATTGCGAAGGGACTTTTCGGTAGATATGGAGTGTGGTTCATTTTAAACTAAAGACCTTTTCAAACAAATTTTGGAACATAAGTCAAGTAAAATCGACAAAGTAACTTTGTTGGAAACGTAACATCAGTTATCCGCCATGGAAAGCCAAGTCGTTTCAGACATTAGTCGGATTTTTTTTAACTACCATATATACGTTCATACACATTTGATGAAAAGCTATTAATTTGGAATTACAAACATATACTTAAATTTTATTTATATATATAGATATAATAGACCTGTAGGTACTCACAACTATTTTTAATTAAGGCTGAACTACACAATGGATTGGAACGAGGCGTTGTGTTATCAGTTAACTCCCAAAATTTTATATAAATAAAAATAATAAAGATAAAATTTCTGTAACATATCTTTATATAAAACAGACTATAGAACCTATTTTTATAGGCTTTTAATATCTGTAAACGTATTTAAAACAATTGGTAAACAGGAATTATGTTATAACGAGTGTGGCTTTAACACATTTATTGCATGGCTTTTGAAAGCCGAAAGGTAAATAAATGATCGTAAATTTAAGTAAAATGTCCATTGTAACTGAAACATACCAAGCTCATTTACAATCTATAGTGCTGTCTTAGTATGTATGGGATGCAATATATATTTAAAGTAAGCCAGTCTGGTAACAAAATATATTTTGTACATTTCATTTTCTTTTAATATTTATCTTACCAAGAAGGCGATCACTGTCGTAAGAAAACATATTAAATTCCACCTCAATTACAAGTGCCAATACAAGTCTATAAGCGACATACTGTAATATAAATGTAATTAATAACAATTATACACTTTAATTGACTGCTAGAGATTAGAATTTATAACATTAATATCATAAATGAAACGCTGAAATCAAATAACAATCGGGATTCGAATAATCAATAATAATTAGAAATATGTTAAAGAGTTAGAGAAAATATCTATTATAAAAGACTAATTATGTATATTGCTGTAGCTCTTTGAAAGTGTTTTAAGAGGAGCCTGAAGCCCAAGAATTGAAAGAAGATTGAAGAAGAAGAAAAGGAGATTGAAGCCAAAGGTTGGGTTTCATATGTCAAAGCAAACTAGGATTGTTATATTATTTATCATCTTTCTATCAGCTTGTACGCGTATCGCTTTTCGGTTTAGTTCAAGACAAATATATAATTCAACTATAGTTTTACTTGATGGAAAGAGGCTTCTATTTCGATCAGAAAAGCTCAGATAAAAATGTAAGCCTTCTTTATTAAACTTCCCAGGAATATAAATGAATGTTTAGAAACTTATAACAATATATTTATATAAAAATAAAACAATTTATATAAATATTAATTAATGTCACATTCTTTATAAAAACATAAATAAATGTATAGAATGTTTATTGCATGTAACTACAATCGTTGTAGAGAATCGATGTCGCAACAATACCAGTGTTATCGAGATTACCTACTTTGTAATACAAATAATCGATTAATAATTAATCTTCAAGTAATTTAATTGAAAATAACAATATTGTTTCAAATATCAGTCAATGACCTGTATAGGTGCGCGCGGTACCCCGTCTCCGTCAAATAATTTTGTATTTATATTTATATATATATGTATAATGTATATTATTCTATATACCGTATCCATATGCGTGTGTGTGTTTTTATTTGTATTCTTTGAGTCCATCTACAGAATACAATGAGTTATAAGAGGTTTTAGATAAACCTTTCCTTTCCTATTCCTAACGATTATTTCTAAAGAAAAACACAATAAATTGTAAGTCTTACTTTTATATATTTTTTTCGATAAAAAATAAGACGTAAAAAAAAATTCTTGTTCTTATTCAGAAGATAAGGCACGTCTATCAGATGTAACTTTTCAGAATATAACAAAAATAAATAACTATTTATATAAATAATGTAAAATATAGGATTTCAACTTGTGACATCCGGGATAGCCTCTGTCACTCTGGGACTGAGCTATCCTGTCCTTATCCGCTTAGTAAATAATTTTGATTAATTAACTTAACATAGCTAAATGTTTTATAGACAATATCAAACAACAAACTCTTTAGTTAAATATTTTTAATAATACTATAAAGAAAACAAAATGGAGTTAGGTAGTAGGTCTTTTAATGATTTTAATGTTAAAAATATTATTATTATTACATTATTATTAAATAATACTTGTAACTAAAAGTAAGGTACATTACAAGACATGGTTATTTTGTAATCTTCTCTCTTTCTTTTCTTCCTTCTTTCTTTCTTTCTTAATACCAGAGCTTCAATTTCAAATAAGAAAATATTGAAGTCAATATAAATAATGCAAACTAATGCGTAATAAGGCACTTATTGTTATTATATTATTAACACATGTTGAAGAAAACATCTAAATATTATTTCAATGATGAAGTTTCTAAGTGTATAATCTATACATATAAATAAAATTAAAGTATCTGTCTGTAATTTCAAATTAACGGCTTTTCACTAAATGCATGTGAAAGTATATACGGTACTTACATAAAAATAACAATTTTCAAAATTTTTGTCTGTTTGTTTGTTTATTCCGACTAATCTCTGAAACGGATGGACCGATTTTAACAGGACATTCACTGGGGGGATAGCTGATGTTATAAGGAGTAACTTGGTTACTTTAATTTTAAAAAATATATCCCGTGCGAGCGAAGTCGTACGCACAGCTAGTTTACAATATGACGTATCCCTTAAATTATTTTTTCTTCAAGCTTTGTTTGATTAAAACGTGTACTAATCTTATATTAATAGATTGATAAGTTTCATTTCTTATCTACATAAATTGACAGCAGCTGTAAAGAATTTAAATCTTTTATGAGGAAAATTACTTGAATTGTTGATTTTTCTTAGAATTGATGTCACAAGAATGTTTTAAACACGGTAGTAAAGAAAATTATGGCATTGAAAGAAACATTAATTAATATCCTTACATATGTATAGAAACTCGTATATTTATATCATAAATCACAGTAGATTTGATTTTTTTTTATTAAAACATGTAATTCTATCGATTTCCTCTCAAACACAAATGAAATTATATTCAATGTCACTAAGTATTGTTCATATATTGCGCCTTAACGGCACCAAGTCACGTTATCAATACAAACTAAGCATAGGTAATGTTATGGTTATAACCCGTTACACCGTTCAAGGACACTTACACACAAAAACATTAAACCGGATACACCGGGTAAAAGCATACTTTCTAATGAGCACAATCATGTTAAATATTTACAATATAGTAATTCATAAATACCAATCTAAATAAAAGGTTTTACACGTCATTATTGTGAGTAAAAGTATTAATTATAATAACAATAAACACACCTGTCAGCAAGATGGCGGCCAAGACAGTCTGAAGCGACCTCATGTTGGCGCCTTCGTAAACGAACTGCGCGCGCGCGTGTGAGACCTCGCGATTATTTTCTAACAACCCTTATATCCTTGTAATTAATCAATCGATCTTTATTATATATCTCTTCTTATCTTATCTTTTACCTGATATGCCTTTGCCTAATTTTAATATTATCTTCAAATTCAGTACGAACGTCGTACGTGTCGATGTGTGATTAAATGCAATCACATTATATGAAGCTGTTTCAAAACTGTCAATAATCAAGTATTGATATCCGATTTTCTTTTTGTATTTAAAATATATAAAAAATAACACAATTAAATTACTGTTTATAATAAAAACTCGACCTTCACTTTTAGGTTAGCACAATACAAAGGTCTTCACTCTAATAACTTCTATATAGATGTACTGAAAGTGTAAATAATTTCATGTATTTATCTCCGTTTATTGAGAGAGATAGATAGATAGGGAGATAGTGACGTCACCAGATTAACTTCATGATTAATATACACCAATTTTAGCACAAAACACGTTAAAAATAAACAAATATTTAAATAAAGATTAGGTTATGAGTATGCACAGTGCGGTATATTATATACTGAGGTATGTATACATATATATTATCCTCGATTACTCTTTCCTCTGAATAAGGAAGTGCCGCTTAAAATTTAATATTTTTATATTTTGTATTTTAGAATTATATATATATATATATATATAGTATAAATTACATTCTGTATATAAGCTATATTTGTTTAAGCACTACTTTGACCATTGCTTTAATCATCAGCTATAAAGTATATAGAAATAATGATAACAATGATAACGAGTGTCTGGATACAACTGTTACAAGTTCATTAAAATATCTATCATTAGGCAATATTGTAAGTTACCTACGAGTATATTAAGAGCCAAGTTAATCTAATCGTCATATAGTTAAGTTATCTAACTGTGGGATTACGTCTGTATTTTGACACATTTATCATGGAATAAATATGAAATTATTAGTTAGTCTTCGGTTAAAGTTAATCTAAGATAATTTATTTTTGTTAATTAAGTTGATCTACGTGAAATCTTATAAGTATTTGTTGATGTGAGTATGGAGAAATCAGTAGGTCCCTCATCTGGCCGTTCTAATTACGTTGTAGGCAATTTACGGAGGACCTCCCAGGAAAAGGCTAGGGTGACTATGACAGCATTCAACGCTGGACTTTTTCTATTTATAAAACATATAATATAAAAATATAATAAGAATTTATCATCGACATATATTTTCTATGTACATCTGTCCTTGTAACTACGATAACAAACATGTTCTAAAATCTTGTTTTCTTGATCTGATACACGCATGTTATGATATATTCATTTCTAAAAATAAACTATCACGTGAAGAATTTGCCTGTGTCAATACTCTTCAAGATGTCATCTATTAGATAAATATAAAGATATTGTGAGTCTTTTCAAGAAAAAAGTGCTACAATTATATAAATAATCATATTTTTGTTAGATTATCTTCAAGTGTATAGTCTATAAATAACTATATGTGAAGATACTTTAAAGTTAATGGTTCTCGTAAGTTTAAAGAACAAATACATTGGTTTATAATGAGGAATTGGTCAATACAATTTATCTTTATTCACAAAAATCCTGTCACGATGTTCGTTTGAGCTAATCTTTGAAAACAATAAACCGATTTTAATGTTATTTTGTAGATATTGATTTGTGCAGGACGACGGTGAACTTAAGTTATCTTAAGTGTTTAAATATGCATAAATTGTAGTGAAATAGTTAAGTCGTATTAGAGACTTAAAACTTATAGAAATATGAATAATTGTAATTCCTCGTAGATAATTTGGATACATGTAAATTGTAATAGTTAAAAATCACTTGTAATTAATTAGGATTTAATAAGGTTCTCAAAAAGGTATTGCCAACAAGCTCGCTTGTAATTGGCTAATTGTTAAGAGTTTGTTAGGTGGGGGAAGTTAGCTAAGTGGGGGTAGACTCTCACTCCCGCAACACCCTACACGTTGAACCGATAAGATTGCTATATAACACGAGTATTTTTGACGGTAATTCATTAAGAATTCGGCAGCTCTGTCAGAAACATCTCAAAATAAGAAATAAATAAAGAAATTGGGAAAATGAAAGGGAACTTTTTCTTCAAACCTCCATCAAAGCAACAAAATGTACTACATAATTATCGCTGCCGTAGTTTGTAGTTTGGTGCAGCTTAAAAGATAGGATAGTGTTTATCTCGATTATAAATATAATTTTTTGAGGTTTTTTATACTTAAGGTTTAAATAACTTCTAAGTTCTATATGTTTTCAATAGATGGCGGTGTTAATAAAAAAATTTAATTTATGTAAAATAGTTTACGAAGCAACAGACGAAGTCGATGGCAACAACTAGTATGTATCTCTGCCTCTCTAGTCCATGTTGCTATTTAGTCAGTAAATTGAGAGGGTGGGATATTTTTTTATATAATTTTATATAGTTTTCCTTGTAAAAGGTGGTCACCCGAGTATATTCCAGACGAGTTAGTGTTACACGCAGCGTGCGTCCGTCCAAGTAGAAAACTATTTGCTCTCCAGCCCATGTGTGCTGTTTACACGCTTCATTATCACCGGGATAATGAGGACAAATCCTATGACGCAAAAAATGTTGGTCCTTCGAGCCGGATTTTTTTTTATATGTGTAAGGAATCTTAATTGTTTTGGTGTTTTATTAAACTGAAATGATCTAAGAAACGGTCATGTTATGAGGAAGGATGAAAGGCACGTGAACAAAAGAGTGCTAGGTATGGTAGTGGACGGATGGACAGGTAGAGGACGGCCGAAGAAAAGATGGATGGATTGCGTAAGAGACGATATGGAGAAGAAGGGAGTGTGTACAGAGATGACGAGTAACAGGAGAGTATGGAAGGAAAAAACATACTGTGCCGACCCCAAAATGGGATAAGGGCAGGAAAAGATCTACGAAACGGTCATTTCAACCTTTAAAAGGGAGTGTCGTTAATTATCCAAATAAATTATAATATCAGCAAAGGTCACGCCTCTGAAATATTGATCCACTTAACGTAAAAACATAAAAATAAATAAGATCATAGATTTAGTAAGAAATTGTGCAATTCATGTAGCCAATGGTGGCTCTACCAATAAAGCTAAACAGCTTTTATTTTTTTGGATTATTTTCTTTGTTTTCTTTCTGTATGTTTGTCTAAAACTCAAAAATGGTTTTACCAATTTTGACAAAAATTTATAATATATTTTGCCAATACATATGGTATATAGAAAGTAATATATATGTAATAAATAATTAGCTATAGTCATGAGTTTTTCCTATCATAGATCGAAAAATATGAGAAGTGATTGCGTAGAAGAACTAACTGTCTGTCCGTACAAGTAAAATCAGTTTTTTATTACGATACTGACCGAAACCATAGGCAAAAGCTAGTAAAATATAAAAACATTATCTACCTAAAAAACACGAAATTCTGTTCCTTCGAGCCATTTTAATATATTATAGTACATTTATATTATAGGTATTAAAATAGGTATGAAGAAAAGAAAATGTTTCAAATACAATTTTAAGTATTTTAATATTAATTTTGTCTCTTTTTAAGTACATTTATATAATGCTTAAGTTAAAAGCGATCTTCAATACTTAGATTACATAAGACGCTTATAAAACTATAACTAAATTGATTCGCTTTATTTCACAACTCAAAGCTATCAGTCACAGACGGCATTAAGTCGCGATATCCTTTCGCCTTTTCTCTCCACATAAAAGAAATGTGTAAACGGCCGCGGCATACACAATTTGTATTTAGAGCGAAACCAAAGCAATACCTCAATGAGATAATACAGATAAATATCATTCTTATGTCTTTAACATAAGGATGAATTTTATATACAAGATGTGATGTATTTATGACTTTTCAACAGTTTAAAGGACGAGTAGACCGGCAGAGCGACTCCATGCTTGTTTCACGTCATCAGTCAGTAACGAGACCGCGTCGGTGTTGCGCGTGTTATAGTTGCATTATATTAAAAGTTTAATTAAATTTTAATCCATTTATAATAACTGTGCTATTTGTGATATATAGAGGTTGTTTTTATGTGTGTTATTCAAACGGATTTCTGTTAAAGTAAGTATTTATCGATTAGAAAATGTCGAATATCTTGAAAGTTTTTTGGGGAACCAAATGTTATTCTATCGCGTTTTATTAATTATTTTCTTGAATGAAAGCATCTTATCCGCGATTCCGTTACGTGGACGTGTTTGACTGCAGCTTGTATTACTTCCAGCGGAGGTCGTTATTATATTTGTAGAGGATGACAATTTCTCATAAATATTCATATTGTACATTATATTGTTGTAGTATTAATTATTGTCGTTTACCAGATAGTAGATACAGTCGTGACTAATCTGCGGTCGGTTGTCTATAATAAATATTTATAAGCGGTCTGCTTGTTTAGATATCACTTACGGACCTGGCATCCACAACACGAGTCTCCACTAGATAAACCTCAATGCTAACGACTGGTAATATTTTATTTATCTTTCCGTCAGCCGTTCGTGTATTAAAAAACTTTACGTTTGAGATGATTCATTCTAGTATTAAAGGAAGATGTCTATAATCGTTGGATTCTATTCTTGGTATATTGTATCCATTTCGTATTTGCATTGAATGAACGAATGATAGCAGCGTAGAAAGCGGTGGAGTAGATTCTTAACCTATTCATTTATTTTATACAATTTCAAGCGGTTCAAATATTATTCCGTTAGTAAAATTGTCCACATTATACACTATAGTATAATTCTGCATGTTCGTCCTATTTGTATAATTAACTAGTAGTTATACGGAAAGATTGAGTTACAGGATGCTGACCGAGCATGACTGCTAGAACTAAATGTAACAAAGAATAAAATATTACCATATACATAATTGACAATTTAAAGTATCTTCGAACAATGACACCAAAATATATTGTCTTTGACGATTTTCTATAATAGTTATTTGACTAAACGATTTTGACTTTTTGAATATTCATATTTTTTTAAGTCGTGCTGTCTTGTGAATTGTATTTTTTTCATCTCTATCGTAAGTTATGTAATAATATTAATTATATTATTTTATATATGTCTGAAGTATTAAACTATTTCGAGTAATTAAGATTCTTAAATATCGCTCAGATCTCAAAAAAATTCGTCTGCCTGTAATTTAGATATAACAGTCGGATATAAGTAGTGTGTAAGTAAAAAGTCATAACTTACGTCCGTCTGTCACGATCGTCAGTTCGCTGACCGTTACATGTTAGTCGCATCTATTTTCAAATGTGATTCACTTGTAAGTGTAGTGCATGTTTGTACCGAATTAATATTAACATTGTTATTGTGTTTGTTCGTCAAAATTTCTTCGTATTCTGTTAACTTCTTATTTATACTTATTTATTCATCAATATTTCTAATTTAAGTAGATATTGTACAATCTGAACCCACCGCTGTTCTTGTCCACTTACATTTATAGAAATTCCTTTAGATTCGTTTAGAATACAAAAAAATAATGAATAATCGTTGTTAAGAAAAATAAAACAGAAAATTATTTATTTCCATATAAGTAAAGTAATTTATAGAAATTGTTGATTCACTTCTCGATATGGCGAGATGCAGGCGTCTTCGAGACAGCTGTGCACTGGTCGTGCGGAGACGTCCTAGAGGAATAAGGCCGTGCTTACAATAACACTTCTTACCTTCACTTACTTTTACATATTTACAACACTGTCGTAACAATAGGAACTGTATTTATTGAATGAGCACCCCATTGCTGAACCGTCAAAGGAAAATAGACTCTACTGTTATTGAAAGAAAATACATTTTGCTATAATCTTAAAATTAAATTAGAAACCAAAATGTCAAAAGACGGAACTTGTTATATTCCGGTTAATATTGTATTTTTAGTAGACGATTTAGCAAATTAGAGAAAATGTTAGCGACATCAAAACAAAATGTCTTATGTAAAAATCGCTCCAATATTGTTAATTAACTTTTATAATATATTCAATCAAACATGCTTCGTTGGTTTGTTTGTATCTAGAATTATATATAGCGGTGAAAATTAAATATAATCTGTATTAAGAATATGTTACGGGGCTCGAGAAAACTAAGACATCTAGTTTGAGAAGCCTGTTTTAGCCTGTTTTAGCCTGTCTTGACCTGTTTGAAGGTTTGCGTGACTTTTCTGATACATAATTTAGTTTTCCTAGCTTTGCGTTGTTATTAAATTGGTTACTCTAACATATAATTAATTTTTCAAGCTATTTGTAAATTAGTGTTTTATACCAAATATAATTCATATTTTTTTATCTATTAATAAATCTATGTGGTTATAGTTCTGTATCTAAACTTGTCTGGAGTTAATAATAAAAATACGATATTGCCCTTTAGATGTGAATAAAAGGGGGCCTGCTTCGTCACGGTTGGGGGCCTTTGCAAGAACCTGTGTGTAAATATAGGAAGGGGTAAAATTCTTACTTTGTAAATAAAATAAATTTCGAACTATAACACAATTAAATGAATAAAATCTTATATTACCTAGATCCGCCTACAAAAATTCTAGATTCTAAATATTGTATTATAAAATCTACTTCTGCCTACTTTTAATTATATTCTACAAGTACTAAATTCTAGGATAATTGTCTCGATTCTATAAAGTTAACATTCTATCCTCATAATGAGCTCGACATAAACTTGTTCTGAGAAGATGCTGAGAAGCTGTATTGAGAACAGATCATCATTTGATTGCAATTCCTGATCACCGATTATCATTTCTCTTTTTACTGCAACATCTTCACGTATATTCTACTTATTTTTAAACACTTGAAATAATATATATATATATATATATATATATTATTATACATATTGATACATATTTTTTTACATATTGATTTTATTTATTATTTATTGTAAATATCAAGTTTTCTTGTAAAAAAAATGTTTTTACTTGTATTACACATAGGCAAAGCTTTGATGAAATTTGTGTTAAATTTCACAAAAATCGATGCAGTATTTATTTCGTGTAAATGGAAAGATAACTTTAAAATCTTTTTTGACGTCTATCGCGTACTTAACACGCAGTATTTATTTACTTACAAACACTTCTACCTATTATATATTTTATTATATGTTTACAAAGGTTATGTGTCAACTGCGATCAAGTAATATCCCGGTCTATAATAAGGAAGTAACAAAAATCGACAATGTGTTAATAAATTGATACAATTGACACTTGATAACAATGATATCTCCTAAACTACATTTAAAAGAATACAAAAGTTAACTCACTATCGGCTCAGGCTTGGCTCACTATCCGTAATGGTGAATACTTTTGCATTCATTAAATGAATTGATTAATTTACATAGATAGTACATATGTAAATAAAATTACTTTATACAATGTAATCTTTCGCTGAGTCGCTGGAGACCTGCGGGCATGTTGCGGGTTGTCACGGCAACGAGGGAGCAGCGCTATTTCGGTCAGATGCTGCGTTCTTTGATCTCAAATGGAATGCCATTGCGAATGCCATTTCGACACACTCCGGGTCAATTAAATATATTTATAACGCACTTACATTAATTGTTCATCTTTCTATGTCATACAAACTGTACGTTATTTCTTCTTTATATAAAAAAAACATTTTTTTGTTCTCCGTTTTAAAGATTTTAAATGTATGTTTTGTTTTAATTATTGTACATTTAATCATTGTTATATTTATTTTATAAAACGCATAATATTTTTCAACATGAAACTATGACATGACATGTCGCTAATGAGTAAGGCGACTTGAGGGAGGTTTCTTGAAGGCTCTCTAAACACCAAGTGACCCTTAAAATGTAGATAATAGAAGTGTTATTAAAGTGTCAATTAAAATTGTCATACAAATCAAGCAAAAATATAAAAAAAAACAATTTTCATGTTATGTTCTTGCAAAAAATACAAGTAATACTAATGTTAATGAGCAGTTTTGTTGTTTATATAAATTGTAATTATTCTTTACATCTAAATATAAATGTTATATTGTATTGCTAATATTAATCACTAATCCCACACGACGGAACAATACAGTGACTTACAATACAATACAATAGAATACAATACAATACAAGACAAGGTTTACTTTCATGAGCCTGGGAGCAAAGGTACAATGACACATTGTTTAGACAAACCTACAAACATACGGTCTACAAAAAATATAATACACATATATCAAACAATAACATATTGACATATCTCCTGGGTCAATCCCCCCCTCTCCCCCCTAATAGATTGTGCCAAATATATTTCGCAACACGTTCACGAACCTACGACCTCTAAGAATCGGTCCCCTTCGCTTAACAACTAAACCATCGTGTCGGTGCTGACCTTGATAGCGGGTTTTAAAAGTATAGAAAACGTTTCTCCTATTGTTATTGTTATTTAATATAGTATTGCATAATCAATCAAGCAATCAAAGAATAAAGAAATAATCATCACTCGAAAATATCATTTCAGTGCATTGAATTAATTATTTATTAGAAATTAATTATGAGACAATAAAATGTATTAATATCTCTTTCGTATTTAAAAAACATTCAAATTAATTAAAATATAAATGCAGATAGTTATGAAACTCGTGGAATTTGAAAACTTTCTTCAATTTCTTTAAGGAGGTATTTTGTAATATAAATATAAATCCATTGCAGATTAGTTTGTCAGTGTGTATGTTGGAGTGTAATTGGATGAAACCCGAGATGTCCTTTGTAACTGAGGCTGCGTCTTCAGTCTCTCTGTCTCGTTCGTAAGCTTTTAATCCTAGCTCCTTAAAACTATTGTATTCAGGATACTACAAGATGCTGTTCCTTGTATATTTTATTTTAACTTTATATAGAGCGAAAAATATGAATTACTTTATTAATTTAAAAAATAATATTTATAAAATTGTTTATTTTTAAACTAAAGATAGTTTTAGCCGAACAAATTCTCACTTAACCCACTGATAGATCTGTATTAACAAAGGCAATAAATTCTCCATTATAAAACTATTCCTGTATCTTTATCGCGTCCGTGTCCGCAATTTATATTTACACTTTATTTCAATTCTAGGAACAGATAAGACTCAGTCTATCCCAGTTAAGATCGATCCCGACGTTGCGATGGGAATTACACAAACAAATGACAAGTATATATCCTGTATCAATAACCCTGTAAAGAAAACGATCCATGCTATCTTAAGATCGAGATGATTAAACAATATTATTTAATACTAGGGGTGCCAACATACCCTCAATTCCGACTCGCTGCGCTTGCGAAATCTCGGGTGCCGTTTGCATATTGAGCGAAGCGAGTCTAGTGTATTCATTCATCGTTTCCCATTGACTTCAATGGGATATCAGTTTTTTGATAAGATATAAAAAAAAAAAAAATTTTGAGGACATTTTTCAAAAATTTTTTTTTAAAAACCATCACCTAATGTGTGTTTTTTTGATTGCAAAGTTTCATAATTTTCCGTCAAATAGTTTTCGAATCAATTCGTGACAAAGAATGCAAAGTCTCCAGTAAAACGCTCCGCTCACTTCGTTCGCTTCGCTCAATGAATCGATAAAATAATCGTAAATTGTTAAATTATTTAAAAGAGTCGTAACGAAAATTCTGATCATCCAAATTAATGTATAAAAGTGAGCAATTATGTTTTATTATAAATATTCGCAATAAGTCTGCTGTTAAATTGTTATTAATAATTAATAATTATTTTAGCGGTGTTGTAAATAGATACTGTAATGCGAAGCGACTCTTCGCATTACACATCGAGGTTGAAGCGTGTTTACAAAACATTTTACTGACACGCTTTCGTAAAATAATACTTAAATTCATTTCATTTTTAAAACATCAAACTATTTCCTTATAGATTTTAAGTTATTTATTTGCCATTCGATTTTGAATTTTATGTTTATTTGGTTTAACCTTAAATTTGTATAAACAATTAATAAAGTATTTGCTCCTAAAATCTGTACCGAATTTGTTACTCTCTACAAAATACTTAATATTCATGTAATATGATAAAGATCTTTGTATAAAAACTCACATTTAACTGTCTGACGCACACCGGAAACCAGGGTCTAAAAGATAGAAGAAGCAATCTACTAAAAAAATAGATTTTTCAACTCCAATCCCCAAGACAGCGAAACGGAGAGTGGAAATTTGTTTGACTTTTTGCTACTTAAAAATACAAAATAACAAAAAATCTTCTGACCAAAGCCAGGCAGGAAGCTAGTATAAGATAAAGCTCTTCATACATTTTAATAATGCGGGTACTTGAACTGCTTATTACGATCAACCCTTGGGTTTTGGTTGTATCAAGGTTAAGGATATTTCCTTACTTATTGGTTTCTGATTATATAAAAATATTGCTAATGTTAACGTAAACATTATTAGCTTTGTCTGTTAGAAGCCCATTTCATTATCAAATTTGAAGCACACTATTTGAGCACACGCTTACTAACAGTGTGTTCCCTATGCGATGTCAGCGTGCTAGGTGACCCAGCGCCTGCTTAGTGGGATAATGGAATGGTTGCATAATTCTACAATCGAGGAACGCCATTGTTTCACTGGATATAATTCTTGTCATTTACTCGTTGTCAATATCATGTCTTACATAGGTTTCTTTCTTACTTACTTACTTACTTACTTACTTAAAATGTTATATCTATCTTAAATCAATTTTACAAATATTGAAAATCAAATAAACACAAAATATTAGTTACAATAACAAAGTATGATTAAATTGAATTGTCAATTACATATTTTATTATTTTCTATAGAAATATCAAACAATATTTTCCTTGTTAAATCATAACTGATTATTAAAACAACGCCATAATTATTTTATTTAAAATGGCGGTCTGAATACTTTTTTCTTTGATCACACCTGTCATTCTACTCCCTAACAAAAAATATTTTACTTTTAAAATTGGGCCAGCATGTAGACTATTTTATATATTTAAATATTCGACGAAAGATCACTTTTCTGTATTACAAGTAAATATGAACGGAATCAAAATCGTATTTTAATTCCAGTCTAAATGAGGTAAAACGCTAAGTGTTGACTAATGCTCGGCAATCCTCGGCAAACATCGACAAACTTCGGGTTTACATTGGCTTGATTGACGTCCCCTTGGTATATTTTTGATTTTCGTATTATTCTCGAGTAAATTTTGCTTTGTGATTCACGTTTCTTTGTACGATGTTAGTAATTTGTTTTTGTTTACATTCTCCGCATTTTGCCTTTTTGATTTTAGGAATATACTCAAGGAATACTGGGTTTATTTAGATTAGATTTATTTATGATTTTGGGAAAGGTAATATGTTTTAATAGGAAGTTTATTGAATTAAAAAAATATTTTAAAAACGGACCTCCACTTCTTTACGGATAACGTACAGATCCTTTAAGACACGTGACACACAAAACACGGTAGTTTGTATAAAATAAATAATATTATTAAGCTTCAAATAAACTACCAGTGTTTTATTAAAAATAGTTATAGTAATGTCTGAAATTGTACGATACATAAGGATGCTTATATAAATTAATGAAGATTAAGTATGTTATTTTAAAAGATGATTTAGCGGTTCAATGATTAACCTCAAACAAGTGTAGGTGAAAAGAGAGCCAAAATGGCGACCTATATAGGCGGCCATTTTGGCTCTCTTTTAGATTCTGTTTATAAAACGCATTGTGTAATGTAACTCGCGCTCATTCCTTGTAGTCTACTTTATATAGTTTGAAACGAGTTTACAAATTGCGAGTTAACTGTTAACTGATGTGTAAACCAGTTTTTGACTCGGTATCAGAGGAACTCGACAGACGACACCTGAATAAGGTTAAGTTTAAGTAACATAAGTAAATTATCAATTCTCAGGTCAATAATACATATAACTAATAATAAATATGTTAAAATTGTACAAAAATATTCATAAAGATGTGAAATATAATTAGGACGTGTATATTCTTAATCATTGCGGGAGATAAATAAGATAATAATAACTAAAGTTGTGAAGTTATGAAGGAGTGCTATAATTTATACCGACATTCTTATAAGAAAAAAAGGTTAGGTTTATAAATAGGTATTATATATATTCTTAATATAAAACCTCCTTGTGTATAGCTCTTTTTTATTGATGTAAAACCATAGTATTATATTATATCTGATAAATTATTATTAAGTAGGTACCTAATAGTTGAAAGATTACGAAAAAACTTTATAATATCGTAAATGTTATTTCATTTTGAAATCGAATATATTAATGTATTTATAATATTTAAGCATTTATTTAAATAACTGTAACTTAAACTCTTCAAAACTTTTAAAAAGATTCACCTAAATTGTAGACAGTCATTCAACATTGCCAAAAATATACGATTTAGTATAAGAATATATAAAAACCGTTAAAATCAAATAATGTAATAGTTATTTTATTTTGCAATAAAAACTGTGCCAACTCACGAAATAGCTGACCGGGGAAACAATAAGTCAACGATACTGCTGCGTTGCGACATTTTAATATTTGCCAATAATTTGAAACAAAATACAAATCATTTGATATAAATATCATTTACGTCTTATTGTTTATGTAAATATTTCCTAAATTAATATTTCAAATATATATTAATATATATTTATTATTATTTTCAAGTAATGACTCGACTTCAAACTCATCAAACATCATTACGAGTATGAGAAAACAAAGTGGCTAATAACTTTCACTGCGATGTCACCAACTGTGTTATATACGGAGAAAATAGAAATTACTGGAGATTATATATATACATATATAAAAGTTGAAATAATTGCTTTATATTAAACATTTTTTGTTTTACGGTTAATATTTATTTCAAAATGATATAGATTGAATATCCAATAATTATAAGCTTACGTAGAACTTTCCAAGTACAATTCCAGATGCATAGTTAAATAACGGAGTTACTGGATCGTGAAGCTCGGGTAAGGGCGGTTATACAACTTACATATTTATGTAACCTTTTCAACTATCCCATTGCATTTTACTAATAATAATTAGATTTTTATAATTAATTTTATTGTATACTGTACTGTCATGCCATCAAAAAAAATAATTTTAACAAAGATGCCACAAATGAACTAACATTTTTATAATGTTATAACTATAAATTATGTATACCACGAATGATAAATAAAAAACTTTTTATTATAATCAGTGTAATTTGTTTAAAATAAGTTATCAATTACAAAAAAATACTACTCTAAAATAAATCTTCGTTCAAAACCAATTCGATACCCATTCTCCATTACTAACAGTAATAATAATTGTATTTCATATCTTAAAAGATATATTTTCTTCAAACTTATCTTTAAACCATAAGTCCTTCTATCTTTGTGAAGATTTGGACATCTTTACATCATGTACTAGTTAAATGTCATATATCATACAAAAAATGAACTTAAGTATCAAATCCATCACATAACATATATGTAAGAATTTAGAACATTCCGTGTATTTGTCTCTAAACATCTAAGCTCATACTGCGACTCTTCTCTAAGTACTTAAAGGTTAATTTTGGATACGTTTTGTTTCACTTTCCCTTAAAGAACTTTCACTATGCCCTTGATGATAAGCTATCTTCATATCAATTGTTCCACTTAAGTATATAGATATATATAAAGTTTGTTTGTATGTATAAATTTAACGCTTTATTGATTATTGATTGAAATGACTATGATTTTTCTTGGTTATTACCTAAACACATGTCCCTTATAAACCTTAATACACCAGACGTATGCGACGAGAGGAAACTTAGAGTTAAGTAGTTGGCTTCCTTCCAACATTTTATAACACCCCGTCCAGATATGCAAAGCCAGACGTAGACAATGTTTTTATGCATTTAAACTCGACTGGATAAGAAGCACTCGTTCATATATTGCGTTAGGAGCGCAACTTTTCTCGGCATTTTATCAAAATTAGTTAAAAATTTAAATTTTAGTTAGAAAATATCAAATCCAACCAAGCAACGTACAACGTATTATCTAAAACATAGTTTTCTTTAATAAAATTAACATACCCGTATGTTAGATACCTTGGAATGAAACCTATTTAGGCACTAGATTAAAAATGGCTTCATCTAAGTACATCTTAGACTTACGTTATCAGATAAGGCGTTAAGTAATCTCCATATAGAGTGTCACTTGATATTACTTTTAAAGATAACTGTAACTATAATGGCTTCTGAAGATATCTGAAGATATCTATGAAAAGACAGTATTTTTGTGGACACAATCTAAAATATCACATTCTTTTACAATAATTTTAATTAAAATATATTAAACTCTACTTCAATTGTGTATATACATATAAATAAACTGAAATGTGTCTAAAATTCGAAATTAACGGCTTTTCAAATGCATATCAAAGTATATACGGGTACTAAAGAAAAAAAACTTTTTATTGTCAGTCTGTTTGTACTGGCTAATCTCTGAAACGGCTGGACCGATTTTAATAGCACTTTCACTGGCGGATAGCGGATAATATAAGCAGTAATTTTGGCTACTTTTATTCACCGAAGTCTTAGACAAGTACCTACTTAACATATCAAGTAACATGAGGTTGATCACATCTGACTCTATCTCTCGTTGTAATCCATTTTTTGAAGTCTTGATAAGATTGTGATGACGAGTACATATTTAAGGTCATCGAATAATCTAAGTTTTTTAAATAATTTATTACCAAATAATAATAATTTATTTATTACAAAGAATTAAAAAAGTGCTCGTAAGATGCTTTACAAGTCTTGGGGTTATTTTAGCTGTTTCCACGCCTAAGGACATGTAGTTAAAATAATATATATGCAAATAGTTATTTAATTAGTATTCAAGAATATTAACGTCTTGGTATTTAAGGATTTAAATAAGATTATTAACTACCTTTATCCGGTGACTGTTCGTGTGGACTGTAAAGTTATATAGAGATGATTTGCTCCGAGGGCTGAGACGTGGCTTCCGTTACAAATATTACTGTTAAGATTATATTATTACCTTGTACATTTAGATATTTTTTTTATTTTATTTTGAACATATAACGTCAAACTAGTTCCAAGGATCCCAAGGGAGGTCCACGAAAGAAACCGGCATCAAAACTGAAAAAATATAGAAAAAATATGTTGTTTATATCACACTTAATAAAACTTCCCACTTTTTTTAGGCATAACAAACAAATGTACATACGCTTAGACATTTTGTTATTAATGTATTTTCATCAAAATATGTTTTTGTTATTACAGCGACATCTAATGGACTGTCAAACAAATTAAATAATTTGTTTTCATTAACAGAAATAACAAATGAGTCATTTGTTTACATTGCACGTAATTACGTCCAAATATGACATTACTTAAGAAAATCTTTAATCAGATCGTTAGCTGGTATATTGTTAGTTAACTTCCAGGAATTAAAAAATGTTTTTCCTTTTCCAGTACTTATCTACGAGCCATGCTGCCATCACTATCAGTGCATGCAAGAACAGCGGAGAGAAAACATCGCCACTGAGATAATAATATTTTTAAATTCAAATCAATCTTTGAACAGAGTGACTATTTTAAATATAATAATAAAATATTTACTACGGTGTTGAGAGAAATATAGTTTTATTTGATTTGACAAGTGAAGTGTTGTGCTTAAAACAATTATGGCAACTACTGGTAGTGAAATGTGGCTGCAGTGGTTCGCCTGCTGCTACCAGCCGGCGGCGCAGGCGCAGAGGACCAGGCGGAGAATAGACCGGTCCATGATCAGTGCTCCCACTAACTTCCAACACACGGGACATATAGGTGAGAGACACATATATAACATAGGTTTAATATACATATATATGTGGAGAAAGAAAATTATCTCAACAAACCTCAGCATACATTTTATAAATCTGTCCGGATATGTAATTTTGACGCACTGCGTCAAAGACGTGTAGAACTTTCACTTCACGTCCAAAGAATTTGTATTACACAGACCTCAGTAGAATTTTTTATATTTAAATACAAAATAAAGTAAAGAAAATGTTAAATTATTTTTTTTTATAAAAAACGTATTAATTTAAATTACTTCTAATCTTAAAGTAAATGTTATCACAAGAAGTACTTAAAACCATACAAACCACAAATATATAAACGGTTGTATAGTTTATTTAAAACTGTTATTTTTGTTTCTATCAAATTTGATAATTGAAGCCAGTCCCCAGACCATCAATTGCCATTGACGGAGCATTGTGCCCGTAAGATGAATTGTTCATCAATTATCAATAATAAGGTAAACATGGATACAACCATGGACAAACCATCGTCGAATCACATAAACAACATTCGCTTATCATGAAGTGGTGCTTCAAACTATCAATGTTATTTCGTTCAATCGATGATTTGATAAGCCGCTGTCAAGTTATCAGATCTCCAAGAATCGTAGGCACAATATTGATATTCAAATTTGTGACGTTTCGTGAAATTGTAGATAAATAGTTATCTAATCAGTGTTGAAATTGTAGAAATTTAGCATTTTTTCCTTTTTATATATTATACTCGCTTGCGTCGATCACCTGAAATGGTAATCGATGTATTGTCACGATGCAGTGTGTTTGTCACACCATCTTATTATTCCCTGTACTGAGTTACAATGAATCACAATAAACGCAAGAGACACTAAGTAAATGAGGATAAACTGAAACCTTAACCGTGTTTATCTGTCATAGACAGACCGAACAACGATTGAAACTATTATACGTATCATGTTTAAATAAATAATACAATATAAGAAATACACTCGCATCTAATTCGCGAGAAGAATCCATATATATAAATATAGCACTTACCACGAACGTACTCGCCCTGTTTAGATGATTTAGTTTTTTATGGAATAATCTAAAGACAAAATAGGAATGTTGAATAAAAGAATTGTTAGGAGGAAAAAATGTAGTGATGGAGGCATTACCTTCTTGTGACAAAAGTAGTATTTATAAAACATTTATGATTTTAATAATAGATTTAGAAATATTAAAATGAAAGTTCAGTGTATGATTGGTTTTTACGAGAGTTTAATATACATTTTATTTTATTACGTATAACTAAGTTTACTAATAAGTTTCGAAACAAGACAAACCTTTGATAGATTAGTTTCAACTGCATGTTTGTATGAATGTGTGTATGTGTGTGTGTACGTGTGCGCTAACACAATATGTCACCGTACGCTCCAGACATTAGAATACAAATGATAAGACATTATATAAGACATACTCGTCTCATTAGTATGCGGTGTACGGTGTGTTCCGAAATGGCCTCAGGGTAGCTGGTTCGATGCCTCGCGGTCCTTATAAGTCTCAGTACGCGTAGAATCCATACATATTACCTGTAATGTCTTCAATGTAATCGCTACTTTGTATGTAGGCACAGTCTTGATCTATTTAATATTATATAATAAATAATGAATTGCTATCTAATAATATATACAGTTTTAATATATTATTAAATTTGTATTCAATCTTATCTGAATCTGATATTTAATTAGTGAGAATTATAAAATGTCAAACAATTAATTTAATTTAATCAGATTCAAGTTAACCTCAAAACATGTTGATATCCTGTTTAAATTGAAATAATTAACTTTTTTAATAAATTACAAATATGCAAATCAATAAAAAACTTATCAGTTATTGTATATTATTAGTTAATTGGTATGAAAAAAACATTATCAGTAGCGCGCTGCTGCCACATTGAACGTCTATAAGTATCTACCATATATAAATATTGATATTTTACAATAAGTCTTCATAAAACAATTACGTATATGTAATTCCTTGAGCACTCATTTTGTGTATTTACAATGCTAATATCTGGAAGCCATTTTAACTAAATTAAAATGAGTCATGACGTGGAGTCGAGTGCTCTTTTGTTCGACTTCAATTATTTCTTTTTAAAGTCTAATAAATCGATCCAGATGTTTTAGTTGATAAAGACATTTTCTGACATTTGTTTGATATTGTGTACGTTGCCGATTAGATCAATACTTATTTAGTATACGTAAAAGTTATTTTGAAAGCGAACTACAGTTTCGGGTTTCAATAATTCCAAATGAAGCGTACACTGCCCGCCCGTATAAACATTGTAATGTTATGTACCTTTCCAACATTTACGACTACTCACCCTCGGTCTGCGGGCGATCAATACATTTGTATTCTATAAAGAATAGAATGGAGACAGGAATAACCGCCGGTGTCGTTTAATATAAAATTAGAATGTTGAAATACATGGGAGTGACGCGGACGTCGTTTGTGTTAAAATAACTTCCAAGTCCGCCGGCCCGGCGCGGGGCTGACTCATCTTGTCTACACGTATTCGCATTACGCGCTTACTTTTCATATACCTTTATTTGTTGTTAACTCTCGCGACAAAGGTTTTCAAATCATTTAAAAATTCATCGAATATTATACGATATTTTCTACAAATAATAAGTAATATGAATTAAGTATTATGTTTTGGTCAATATATATATATATATATATATATTACAATTTAGATTTAATAGGACTTGTATTTGTGTCTTAATTTTAATTTTGGCGATATGCAAATAAACGCGTATATTACTGTTGATATATCCTTAATACGTTGTATAAGATCACTAACCTCGTAGATGATTGCAGAGCGGTGTACGATGTGAGTAATTAATTATTTAAACGCGCCTCCCTCGCATCACGGTTGTTTCATTTTACAAATTAATTTAGTTAATGAAATGGCAACAATGGATGTAAAAAACACATTAAATTAATTTAATACGACTTTGAAGAAAATATTACATAAAAATATTTTTAAAATAAATATGGGAACGTCTATTTAAGTATAATAAAAAATGTCCTCATACTATATATAACTGGGATCTTCCTCATTGAAAATATGTAAGTTATTGTACTGCATTGAGAGGGCACGTCATGTAATAATATGATAATCCTTAATTATGTATAATTGGCAAAAAATATCCGTTTCGTAGTCGACCATGACATAAGTTTTTTTGTACTGAATTGTAATACGAAGTGCAGATGTCCGTCGTTGTATCGTGACAGGCTTCTTGAATGTGATTAGATATTTACTGTTACTAAGATAATAATATGACTTTTGTTTAGTTTTCAAGAACGCTTTGTCAGTTTATACAATTCTTTAGATTATTTGAATTGAAGAAATAAACAGTATAATGCACCATTTGAAATAATTTCGAACCGATACACTTGTGGGATAGTTAATGTAATCAGCTGGCGAATACTAAAGTTACAGCTAAAAAATATAGACTCAATGCAGTCTTACAAACATTTTTATGTACTTTTAAATACAGGAAATATATTGTTTTAATCAAACATAACATCACCTCGGAACTTAAGATAAGCGTGACTGTCAAAAAACCTTAAACCTGAGGCCATCGCGGCGCAGATAAACGTCCTCACCCTGAACTTTTATACTTACATGGGTGTTGTGTTAAACTTGAAAAATATACAATTACTCGTCATTTCGGCGACCGCGGGAGATGATGTTATTGAGACAACTTCCTTTGAACACGTTTTCTTGTGAAACATGTGATATAAAACAGTACAGAGTGATAAATTTCTTATTACTTATATCAATATGTTCTTATTTTGAACTTTTTGTTGTTGGCTTTGATAATAGAGGCGATAAATATCATTTCCCCCCCCAGTTCCAATAGTTTTCGTTGTGTTGATGTTCCATTTAAGTTGAGGTCAAACTTATCTACTATAATATAGTCTTTTATAGAAACTACACTAAGATTTCTTTAATACCAAAGTAGTGTTTCTCGTCATAAGGGTACGTTATATTGCTAGTGTCTTAATCATTTCAAGGCAACCAAATAGAATCTTTGTTTCAGATACGATAGAAACGATTAAGACTTAAATTTTACACTTAATACTACTAAATTTTTAATAATTTATACATAAAAATAATAATATTTATGTAATTAATGTTATTACACTATTTAATATTCGTCCCTGCTACTTCATCACGCGATGGTGTTGACACGAGTGCAGCATGAGGTAATTGAGTTCTCAAAAACACCTGTTTAAAATATAAGTGTATCCAAGGCGGTAACCCAGATATATAACACGACCCAAATCTGTTACTTTGACAGCTGCTACAATACAAACACGACTAGCGTCTGCTTCAAGGTCGCCATTGTTCAAAATAAAGCCTTGTACGCATTAACTGTTACCTATATAAAACCTAGATATGTCGAAAATAAGATATTCCATTACAATTTTTTATATTAAGCAAAATTATAATGCCGAAGAATGATATTTTTATGTATAGTATTTTTCAAGTGCCTCGCTGTGTGTACACACCTTAATTAAATGACCGACGAGAAAGGCTCTATCGAATTCCATTAATATTTTAATCAAGAGCTATTTATTATTGTCTTAAATTATCCGTCTGACCTTCCTTAACTAAAAATATAGCCTTTGCACCGATCTATCGCTTTTACTGCTTATAGACTAATTGTTATTAAATCTATCTTTATTATTGTTATATTAATGTTTCAACGACATGCCATCACGTGGAATCATTATATTATGTTTATAATGTTAAACAGCCTTATTTTAGTTATCCCTGAATAAATTCCATCTACGGGTCGATTGGAACGGTAGCTTGAATAACATCTTGTAATCTTAACAGTACCCGAAAATGAATCAGGATTGATTATTAATTGCTTTATGACAACGTCAATTGATCTCATAGAATCTTTACCTATATCTTATATAAAAAGTCCACTAATGTACTTCTTAATGTTTTTCAGGTTCCACGGAAGTAGACATGCCCTCGTCTCTGCTGCATTCTATACAAAACCAAATGCAGAGCAAAGGTGGCTATGAGATGGCTTATGGAGTTAAGGTGAGAACAAACAAACAGATTAATTTAATTTTTTTTATCTTGATGGAAATAACAAACCAAAAGTAAAAAAAGCAAAAATGTTAAATATTTTATCTCTTGAATCCGAAATATCCGGAGCTAAACGTCATTTCAACGCTTCGCAGAATCCAATTTTATATTTATAAATACTTATGAAATTTCCTTTTCAGGTTTATTAAGCTGTTAAGGGACGCCACTGGAACGAAAAAGTGTGAAAACGTTAAAATTCTATTGATCTTAACCTGTATTTATTAAAGAAGTCTAGATTAGAATTAGTAATTTCGTTGTGTTGAGACACCTCACAGCGCAGTCGGTTAAAATGTACGAGTTACCTATAATGGCGAGCGGCACGATTTTCTTGTGTACCAAATAGTTTTTTGTTATTTTTAAGTTGTCTAAATTGTAACTTCGGTGCTGTAGTTAGTTGTTAATCGTCAATTCAATTGTAGATCTGTCAGTGCGTATTGTGGAGCTCTTGTCGCACCATCGTTGCAATTATCTTGACACTATAATTAATAAAACGTAAATTTAAACACCACATTGAGAAGCGACCTTTCGTTATACGCCATTATTGTTGAATTTTTTAAAACCTTCCTGTCAATGTTTTCCACTTAATGTCGACTGAACTATTATTTTTCTTTTATTTAAAGTGTATTTAATGCTCGAATTTGTAAATATTTTATTTTAATTAAGACGTCGTAGTCAAACGTAATATGTTTTCGAACAAATATAATATTTAAATGATGTCATATTCCGTCGAAATTGCCTTCTAGTGTGTATTAAGAGTTAACAATCCTATGATCATGTAGTACATTGAAACGTAGCTCTTATCTTTGTTATTTTGAACAACTCAATCGCCACACGCATACACGCACACACACACACATACATACACCATACAAAGAGAAACAAGAATGTGTATACATTACTTCAAAGTGGACACGCGTTTGTAAATTCATGATAACTCTAGACAAATATTACATTGTTTAACAATTTTTAAAATTTTAAGCTACATTGTTTTCAATTTTCTAGTTTTTGGATGAGACCAAATATTTCTTTTAAAGGAAACATTAAATTTTCAACACTGACTGTTATTCCATGTTATCTTATATCTTTTGTAGGTCTTTAGGCAGTTCATATCTCGGGTGCAAAGTTCAGAAGTATGCTATAATTTCTTAGTAATAAGATTCCTGTGTGCACTTCATAGTAATCGTCGAAGCCCTTATGTACCAAACTGTCCAGATTTAGTATATTAGTGTGTGTTTGTTTGTTAGTCAAATATTCTCATGTATAGAGTAAGTTTGTACTGTATCTTCCACGTTATTTTTAATTAATAAATAATAATTATGAACGGTCTTCATGCCCGAATCTTTTTGAGCATCCGAACGACTAAGAGATTACTTATAATTGTTTAGTAAATGTTAGCGGCGATATTATATTTCACGAATTGTACATTTCCTTTATTTATACACGATATCACGAACAATTATTTGACAGTGACGCTGGATGTCCCAAAATTGACACTGGACTTGTCTAACTGTATTTATGAAACGACCAACAGTTTATATAAAGTATATACTTTATCGTGTAATGTAATATCGCCGTGTTTTAGAGTTTTGTACCTATTTACAAACCCCCTACATGCCAATTTATTACCGTTTAGCGAAAATGTTAAATAATTTTGTCATTTTATTGTTAAAAAGACAAAGTTGTATGAAACTAACATATAGTTATTTATACATTGTAAATCAATATTCTGTTTGAAAACACGGATTGTGGAAAGAAGTTTTTGTTTTATTTCTTCTTACTGGAGTAAATGTAATATAATTGTCATTTAGGAATAAGTTCTTTGGAATTTAAAATGATTTTATTGAAAAAATCACAAAAGTCGTTTTAACATCTGTTAATTGTCTAATTTGAGGATGGCGTTGGTTAGTGTGGTGTTAAACCATTGTTATGGATTGTTCTCAATTCTGATACCGTTTACTTCTATGGTGACTTTATTTTAACTACAAAACTAACTCTACCACAGACTCAATGTTTCCAGACATGTAGGATTTGAGTCTAGCAATGTTTTGTAATACTTGGATTCACTGTAGGTCATTAGAAACTTAACATCACCTTTTGTTGGAGCCTTAACGTAGCTATATTCAAACAATAGCATCATTTCAATATAATCGTCGTCAGTACTTATATATCACAACGGACATACCAATGAATTGAATTATTATTATGACGTTCTTAAATTATTATTTATTAAAACGAAAGTTTACGTACGGCTACAAGTTAGATTAACTGGATTATTTACTTAAAAGTTAAATTTATGATTGATTTTGTGCTAAAATGTATATGCGCTGTTATACGGCAGCCACGCGTGGGTAACACAGAAGAGGAATGTAAGAAAGATGAATGCTGTGGCGATGCGATCTCTTCGCAGAATATGCCGAGTCAGTCTAGCTGATCGAATCCGCAATGAAGAGATCCACAGAATGGCAGGTACTAGCGAAGATGTCACGGTGAGAATGAAGAAGAACGTGCTCAGGTGGTTCCAGCATGTCGAACGAATGAGTGATGAAAAAATGGTAAAACAGATTTATAAAGGAAAAGTGAGCGGTAAGAGAGACGGGGAGGCCTCGAGTGACCTTCGAAAACACAGTATCTATGATACTGGAGGAAAGTCACGTAAAAAGCATGAGGACCTCTCGGAGGGTATGTATGAAGAGGTTGATGTCTGTGGCGGAGGCGAAAGAGGTATGCAGGGACCGTATGCGTTTGGCGCTCCGTCGCCTCTGGCTACCCCGCAAGGGATATGGCGTAAAGTTAATCGTGTACTGAGCACTGGACAACCGACCCACCGTAGCACGTTAATTACTAAATGCATTAATTTTCTTTAAGAATAAAATAACACATCCCTGGATTTCATAATTTATTTCAAAAGTGTAATCGAATAAAATACAACAATAAAAAAATCTTATAATTTTAAATGAATATCACAAACAACAGTTAATATTTGACACTCTCAGCGCCGCTCACGAGTAATTTAACATGTGGATGAAGGAGACTCTGGTTCACATTATCTCTTCCGATGTCTATGTTCTGATCTCGCGCCGTTCGGCTTTGAAGCTTTCTCCTTGTATCGTAAATCGTCTGTAATTAATAATCATATTATATTACACTAGCGTGACTGACACTTTAAACATTGTATTTGGAACTCTAATCATGAAAATAATTCAATTATTTATAATTATTAAAACCATGTACAAATCACGTACCGGTCAGTGAGTCAGTGGGTATGGTATACTGACGGATACAAACTCTATTTATTAAATATATTTTCAAATATGCAACATTTTAACAGTCTATTATAGTTTATTGATATATAAGACGTGTCTCACCCCTGTCCCTGTCCCTGTGTCGGTGTCTTCGATCTCGATCGGGTGAGTCGTGAGACTCTCTCCGGGGGGGTCCCTCGCCTCCCCACCACCAGGCGGGGGGGCACGCGGCGGGCGGCCCCGGGGGGGCGGACGCCCGCTGCCGGAGGGGAGAGCCCGCGTATGGAGGGATGGGGGGCATCTGGGAAATTTATAACACATCGGTAATATGTTATTTGTAGACATGATACAAATATGACACGTTATTATATACGCCCTTTTAAAAATAAACTACTATTTCTAAGTATATAAAAGTACAGAATATTGTAAATAAATAATTGGATAAATGAAAATAAATAGTACTATTGTACTATTACGTGGAGATGGTTTGTCCGTCAAGAAAATTGAAATTATTAAAAATAAGGAAAAATTATTAATTATAAATACCAAAAATAATTGTAAATTTGTATTGTGCTCATTTCCATATTCACCAACTTATTCGGACAAACAAAACAAATACATATACATATAATCTAAATCTGACATTGTATAATTTGACATACCGTCATAGCGACGCTTTTCTTTATTTCGACATAAATTAATTTATTTATAATAGTTTTAGAATGACAAAAGGTACAATGTATCTGCCTCAGTATTATAAAAAACAAGTTGCTGCTTTAGTAGCATTTAATATAAAAAACTTCGTTATAAGGGATATAACGAAAAATAACATTAACCACAATAATATAACTGATAGAAAATAATAGTTCCACTTTAAACTGAATAATACGACAAAGCCTAAGCTATTTAATATTTAATATTATCCATCAAAATATACAAAGCTTAGGTGGTAAGGAATAGGAGGTGGAACTTTTTGTTAAAAAATTCAATATTAGTTTATTGTGCATTACAGAGCACTGGTTGTCAAAGAGCAACAATATTATAAATATCGAAAATTGTCAAGTTCGTTCTGTAGAGAGAAACCTATTCGCGGTGGCTCACTTATCTTAGCTCGTAGTGATGTAGTTTTAAAGTATCGGCCAGACAGTGGCGCTCTCTGCCGAGCGAATTATTGAACTATCCTGCATTGAGCGCAATGAATATATTATCTTATGCGTGAACCGACCCCCCTCTGGCGACTTTGATGAGTGTGCGGCGACTTCAATGTAGACATTTCACAAGTAAGTTCGATTAGTGTTCGTTTATTAAATTTGTTTAAATCCCATAACTTGTTGAACGTCTTTTCGGAACCTACTCGAATAACTAGTGTTTCCACGACTCGTATATATAATGTGTTCTGTCACTGTAACGGATATGAGGAGAGGATAATATCGAATTTAAGTTCAGACCACTGTGGTCAACAATTTTCTCTCTTAATTAATCATGAAATTAAAAGAAAAATAAAAAAATACTTGTATAACCTAAAAAAAAACCTACCTGTACCTAAAAATTTACTTGTAGACCGATTACAAAAAAAGGAATGCTCACTTTTAAAATTTTTTTTTTTACTTAGGCTACCGTAGGAATATATAGAAGCAGAGAAAGATTATATGATTTATACAGTGAGAGGCGATGGAATCATGATCCGGTGTTCTTAAATAGAATTAGGAATTTCTCTAAAATATTTAAGAACGTTTGCGTACAAGCTAAGTCCATTTATATTAAAAATATTTTTTTAAATTCATAAAATAAAATAAAGGCAACTTGGGATGTTTTATCTAGTTTTACTGGAAAATTTAGGACTGCCAATGGACCTATAAAGTTTAAAATTGATAATATTGAAATAAATAAAGAATCAAAGGTGGCGGCTGTTTTTGAGACCTTTTTTACTGAAATCCCAATAACAGTGTCACAAGTAATTTAAATTCCTCATCATCTGTTGCAATCGCCGAATTGAACAAAAATGTTAAAGTCAATAATAAATGTTTTGCTTTTAAACCTGTTTCATCAGATGAAATAGTTAACACATTTAGAACCTTAAATTCGAAGAAAATCGGTGATCTCTTGATCTTATTGCCTCTGTTAAAACTTAAATAGTTATATAAAAAATACGAAAAAAAGTTAATGATAATAAATCCTTCATGGGTTTGAGTATACGCATATATAATAAAGTTCCACAAGATATCTTAGACCTTCCTTTTCTTGGTTTTAAATCCAAAATCAAAAGTTTATTATTAAATAAATCTTATTATAGCGTTCAAGAGTTTTTAGTGGATCGTAATATGTGGAACTTACGTTGTTGAATCATTTGCAGGATTTATATTATAATGTACATCACCTAAGATTGTTATATTTCTTTTGAAAAGAGCAACTGTTGAGTTTCTGGTTGGCTTTTCTCAACAGAGCAGCATTCCGAGCCGGTGGTAGCTTACTTACGGACTGACTACACTGACCTTTTTTTATATTGTAATAATTGACGATTCAAAAGTGCGTGTAAATGCCTACTAGAATAAAGATATTTTGAATTTCAATGTAACTTTTGTTATCAGATTCTGTATAAATGTTATTATGAGTATGAGCTGGTGTCCCAATCACAGTACAATGTACTAACTGGCGGGTAGTCCTGCGGCAAGCGGTAGTGCGGGTGCAGGGTGTGCAGGGCGGCGGGGGGCGGAGGGTCGCCCTCCGCCGCTCGTGAGGGACTCTCCGACGCCAACTGATAAATATATTAATTTAACATAGTATATTGTCTATGGTTTTGTCCTTTTATATATTTATATATATATATATATATATATAAATATATGTGTGTGTTAATTTAGGAAGGAGAGACTATCAAGTGAATATAAATAACAGTTTTAGCTTTTACTTATGGTATATTATTTTTTTTCATCGATATAAAATATAATAAGTTCACCTTTTGTTTGAGATTGTTAAAGTCGCTGCTCATGTCCCGGTATCGCTGAAGACACTCCTGCCACATGGACGCCATTTCTGACATTTCCGATCGCTGCTTGTTTATCTCCTCCTAATTATAAAACAATTAATAAATAAGAAAGAACATGTTTAAAATTTTTACAATAAAAATAAAATGAAACGACCGTAATCAGGCTCGGACCTGCGCTACATTTCCGTCGCTCAATCAACTGAATTAACTTGTGGATAACGGCTTTGATAAATTTAACGTTTTATATGTGATATTCGTATTTATTTTAAAAAGAAGAAGCTAAGATAGTCACCATAAGTCTGGCGTCCGTGTCCCCCACGTCCCTGGCGACGGTCTCGTACCGACGCATGCACTCGCGCCACAGACGCAGCTGCGCCGCCGCGGACTCCTGCACGCGCGGACGTTAATAAGATAATACATTTCATTTCAATAACACTCAATACCATTTCTAATTTACTATACTCACGTTGGCGTCTTTATCCCTGCCCTGGGTCTGTGAGATACCTTTGAAGCAGCGCATCAACTCCTTCCACAGTTTCATCATTTTGTCCATGGCCTCTCGCTGTTCCGATATCTCTTGCTGGGATCGAAATATAAAATTAATGTTTTGTCTACCAAAGTCTACTTCTATCGTTCGTCACTCGTACTCACTTTAACAACTCTCAAGTAATTGCTCTTGCCACTCATTGTACTGGTCTCACCGTCAGCCACGCTGAGACCTGAGTCTCTTTCTCTCTCTGAATATCTGTCTCTGTACTCCTCTTCTCTGGACGCTACTGAACTTCTCTCAAAACGTTCCAAATTCTTCCTGGTCCTCTGGTCTTTTCCCTGTATATTATTGGCATACATTCTTTCGCGATCTCTTTCTTCGTAATATTTATTTCTATAATTCCTCTCATCAAGCCTTCTACTTCTGTCCCCATACATTTTATCTTTAATGCCATCGCTTCTACTGGTTCTGCGGTATGATCCCTCTTCATCGATGTGATTTTCTCTAGGCACGTCGAAACTTCTACTGGTTTTTTGTTCACAAAGACGTCTCCTATCCTCACACTTTCTAGAGTCTCTTCTTTCGACGTAGTCTCTAACATCCCTTCTCTCGGGAGCGTTGGATCTGTAATACCCATCGATATAACTTCTAGTAGGCGTTGTTTCCAGACGATAATCCCTATATCTTTCTTCTTCGTGATTTTTCCCATTGACCATGTCAACTTTGCTCGTATATTTAGGTTTTAGTTTGTCATATGGAGGACAACAAACACATTTTTCTTTTCTATCGTCCAATGGAACTTCAATATTATCATGGCTTCGTACACGACCGCGAAAATGCTCGCTACTTCGCACTCTCGAGGGTGAATGCTCTCTGGAATGCTCACAGCTCTGAAGTCTTACCGGCCGGTGATCTACATCGTATGAATCCCGTCGCGACACCACTTCACATTGTAACGACTTGTGACTTTGTGAACGGGGCTAAAAATGGTTAAATATTTTTAATGGGTAAACTAATTTAATACCACTTTTCAAATGAGATTCACAAAACGCTTACGACTGGATTAGCGTTTGCACGCTGTGCTGTTTTATCATTCATTTGGGCACACAGTTTAGCAAAAGTTTCAAACAGAGCCAATTGATCAATCGCCGGAGGTTCTTCTTTAGTATGTCTGTAACAGCGAATAGCATCCCTGAGTACGGTCAATGGGAGGTTATAAATCCATTAATTGAACAAGTTATACTTTTCTCTATGTCTACACTCATCCCTGTGTCTCCGATGATGATGGCGGCGTTCTTTCGTGACGGATGCGGTACGATCACGACTGACGCGACGGTCGTCCTGTCGACGATCGTGCCGGTGTCTGGTGCAATGGAAGGTTAGCAGCACACACATTTATACCATTTACAAAATTTATCTTCAGATTTTTTTAAAGCTCTTTTTATACCTTTTAAATACTTAGTTTTAACTTACTTCTTTTTATCTCTTTTAATTGCTTCCTCCAAAAAAGCGTAAATAAATGAATCCTGATCTTGAGGTACCGATTCGATAGTATTTTCACCATCCTATAGGATATGTTATTGTAGAGATGGTATGTTTTTAACAAATAGACAAATCAAAAAAACGGATTATACCAAAGGCGGTGATACGGAACGAGGTGTGGATACTAGTCCTGCCTTCAGTGCTAATGAAATTCCCTCCCGACTGCAATTTAGCCAATTCAAATTATTGAGTATTAATTATATATGAATGAACTAATGTTGATAACATATTAAAACATACGCAATGCGTCGTCGTCGTCGGGGCGATCGGGACGGGCGGTGGGCGTCGCCCGGCGACCGGAACTCGGGACTGCTGTCTCTATCTCTATACATAAATAAAGCTATATTTTTCTACTGGCTAATATATTATTTAGCCTTTTTATGTACAATCTACAACGCATTTCAATAACGGAAGTCTTGTGTTTATTGTAACCTTTTTTCGAGGCCATCCCGTTCACCGTCTGTATTTTCTGCTGGCAAAATATCCTGTAGACTTGCCTTAGCTGAAGGGATTCGGCGTCCGTTAGCTGGGACACCCTGTACATTTTCGTTTTAAATACCCATGGTATCAGAGGTTCCTATCACTCTAACAATGGATACTTACGCCAGTAGATTCGTCTGTTGCTAGCGAATTGCTATCGTCCGGTTTTTTCCTCGTCCGTTTACGTTTAGATGCGTCGAAAACTTTAAATAATTTTTTACTATCGCTCTGCTGACACTCCATCGGATATGTTCGAACGGATCGCCGGTCATCGGATGTATCTACGCTACTTGCATAATCACTCTTCAATATTTTAACACTTACAAAGTTTTTAATCGGAATTTAAACAATTTTTTACCAAATAAATACGGATAGAAGTGACTGACACTTCTAGTGAAATAATTGAAATGAGAATTAATTATAGTCATTTTCTGTGAGAGTAGAATTGTATGTGCCTGATACATAGTGTATATTTTACAAGGAGGTTGTACAATTATGATTTTATTCAAATATGTTACATTGAACTTCATAATTATTGATCAATATTATTGTTGTTACAGTTTTTTCAGATGAGTTTTTCATTGTACTTATTAGTGTTACAACTGACTAAATAAAAAATATCAAGTAATAAGAAAAGTATATATTTTTTATATTAGTAATATTAAATGTTCAGTCAGTCATATGTTGTAGCGAATTTGTTATATATTTATTGGACACTGTCTACGCTTACAGTGACTTGTTCAGTTATAGTTATATAGACTATAGATTAGTTAGGTATCTCATGTTATTGCTCAGAACAGAAAGGTGTCCTTCGCGCGAGTTCAAAAGACTGCACTTTATGTCGTCGGCGGTGAGACGTCTGTTGGTAATTTGGAATATAGGTGTGTATGGAAATTTAAAATGCCAATTAGAAAAAAAAATAATGAAATCAGATTCAATTTCAATATATTATAGATTATTGTAATAATTCACATTAAACTTAATTAAAACTTATAGCCCACATAAGCTCCTCACTCATCACTACATCTCTCACAGACAAGGTGCTAAGGTACTCGGTATAAAGTCTCCATCATAAAACCAATAAACAGATTCAAGTCCCATTTTATTATAAAAATCAAAATTACGAGTTATAATACATCTGTTTCTCAATCGAACAATAGAAATCGATTATAGCACATTGACATTCTTGTAAATAAATCATCGTGGACATAAATAACAAAAATCAGATTGTACAGCCCGTCCGGGGCGGGGCGCGCCGTATGCCTATATGTACACGTACCAGCGGTAGTCAGTCTGCGCCCCGCCCCCCGCGCCCCCGCGCCCGCCACGCGCTCACTCGTCGCGCTGCCGGCTGCAGTGGAATAGCACGTCGGCCAGCTCGTGCGCCACCTTCTGGTCCAGGATTTGACTCATGACGAGCGACAGCAGGCGGCGCTCGTGGCGGCGGATGAGCGGCCGGTTCTCTGGGTGCTCGGCCAGGCGCAGCAGCGTGGCGGCAGCGCGGCGCAGCATGTCCAGCGACGTTCCCATGGCGTCAGGGTTGTCGCGCAGCGCCGCCACGCCGTGCTGGTTGGCCACGCCCAGCGCCGTCTGTTCGGCGCGCTCGATGAAGGCCACCAGCTGCGCCACGGCCGGTGCGTGCAGCGCCACCTCACGCGCCGCCGCGCCGCCCGCTCCCGCCAGGTAATGCAGCAGATTGACGGCGAACTCGCGCACCACGGGCCGCTCCGGCCGGCACAAATCGCGCGCCAGCCCCGCGCACAGCGCTGCGATGCGCCCGCGAGGTGGCGTCGCCAGCACCAAGTCCACGTTGGCGTCCGTCACGCACAGCTTGCACAGCGCCTCCAGCGCTAGCCGCCGCGGCGACAGCGGCGAGCCGGGCGAGGCGGCCGGCGGTGCGTCGCCCGCCACCGCCGCGGGGCACACGCTCCAGTGCAGCAGCCCGTCCAGCAGCGGCCGCGCCACGGCCTCCGGCTGCCCGCCCAACTCCACGCTGCCTGCGATGTTGGCGCAACACACGAGCGCGTCTTCCCGCAGCTGCGCCAACGTGTCCCACCACCACTCTCCCTCGCCTCGCAGGCTCGAGCAGCACGAGTCGGCGTCCACTTCATCCCTGGCGGCCCGCTCGTAGGCTCGCGCACGCGCCGCTCGAGGTGCGTGTTCATGATGTAGGAGCAGCAATTTACCGGCGAGCGCGAGGAACGCACCCGATCGTGAAAATTCGCCTTCGTTGCCGGGTACGAACGTGAGGCCCCGGAGAATATTTGATAATGCGATGCATCGTCTCGCGAGAGCGTCGCGAGATTCGTTCACTAAATTGAGGCTTGGTTCGTCGCGCGTGTAACATTCGTCCTCGTAGTCCTCGATCCGACGACGCTTTAGCACACCGGCAGGATCGCGTACCTGCAGAGTGGGCCGCCGCTCGGGCTCCAATTCCATGGGTTCCGCCTCCAGGTTGTCGGCGTCGGCGGGCGCCGGCGTAGTTGCGGGCGAGGGCTCCGGCGAAGGCACGGGCGCTGGGGTATCCCGTGGCGAGACGGGAGGCACGGGCGCGGCGGGCGGCGAAGGCGGCCGCTCGCCCGGTAACACGCGGACAAAAGGCAAGTGCACGAATTCGCCGCGGAAGCAGGGCATGACGTGCGCGCCGGCCGATTCTCCCCCGAGCTGCCAGGGCTCGGTCACGTCGTCCACGTCGCGATCGATTTCGGGGTCCTCGGGCGCGAACAACTCTTCGTCGGCGCGGTCGGCTCTCGTTACCATCGTGACGGGTAGGCGGCGGCGAGATTGCAACGTGTAGTTCTCGCAAGTGAGTAGTCGGACCCGGTCCGCGGGGTCAGGCGGCTCCGCCCTCCGGCGGGCGCGAGGCGCGGGCTCGGGGCTGCTGGGCGGCGCGTACCACGGCTCGCTCTCAGTCGCGGGCGCGTCGAAAACGTCGCCCAGGCTCTTGTGGAAGTGCTCCAGCAGCAGGTCGAGTAGACCGGGCATGTGCTGAAGGCCGAAGTAGCCTATGCAGTTGTCGTCGAAGAGGAGTATGTTGAGGATGTCCAGCGCCCAGCACGTCTCCGCCAGCAGGCCGGACTTGAGCGCCATCATGATGCGCCACGCGTCGACGGGCGCCACGTCGGATTTGGTCAGTCGGCGCCGCTTCTCCGCGGCAGGCATGGTCGCCTCTATGCACTCCGCGGGGAAGGTCAGTTCTCTTTTTAATTGTCCTACGCCCGCTGCACCCTGTAGAACAAAAAAGAACCGTCTTAAATCATATAACGAATGAAACGCAATGATAATAAAATGAGACAAAGCATGCAGAGATCTCATCTACAATTCTAGTTTGCGAACCCCCATGGGATCTGATAATAATGAAGATTGAAAAGGATCATTATAACGAAACGCAGTCAAATTATTGGAATATCTTATACTGATATTTTACACATTCATGTTTGGTTATAATTGAGTTTTATATAATCGTTTTGTTGACTATATCTTTGCAATCTATATTTTAAATGATGGCGTAAGTTAAGCATGCAGAATAAGCGTGATATAATAACGCGTGACAAAACCGGCACCCTGGAGCTGCGATCCCAAACATCACTAGTAAGTACTATTAATAGAAATGATGTATGTACATTGTTGTCGTAAAATGAAACGTGCCCCTATCTATCTACGGTGGTAATGACTTGTTGACACAAAGTTTTACAAATAAAAATTACAGTTAATAGACCGTAATAGGCCGTAGACACGACTTTCGGAAAAATATCTTGGCCGGTTAGTGGAAAGACGATTAACGTTAAAAATAAATTTTAACATTATCAAGATTAATTATTAAGATTATAATCGGTCCTCACGCCTCTCAAACTAATCAAAAACTTAACACGGAATTTCATAGCAAATACGATCTTTTTTTTTATTTCAATTAATTAAGCTTCCGACGAGCCGTCTATTATTAGCTGGCATTAACCACGAGTTTAATGGAGTGAGTCCGGTAATACAGATACAGCACGTGTTTATCGAGAACTGGTGGGGTGTTTGCGAGTGCAGGGTGCAGGGTGCGGGGACACTCACGGGTGAAGGCGCGGCGGGCGGCAGTTCCTGCGGCGGCCGCGGGGCGCCCCACGCCGCGCCGCCCGGCGTCTACAACACCCACACGATAACTACCCCGCACGCTATGCTCACTACCACATAGCGCATCGACACGAGTTTGCATCTGAACTTCGACTGCTACTTTGTGTATGATTCACGACATTGACAATGGTTAGAAAAAAACTTTTGCAATGATCATTGTTAATCGTTATTAATGAAGTGGTCGTGATGATTATTGAAGTAAACGCACCCGCACAACAAAAGTACTAAATAACATCACCGAGTACTTTCTTTGAGCGACCGTTCACCGCAAACCGAGTTAATACTCACCGGCGGATGGTACGGCTGGTGCTGCTGGTGCGGCTGGTGGTGCGGCCAGGCGGGCTGGTGCGGGTGGTGCGCGTGCGGGGGAGGCGCGGGGGGACGCCAGGCGGGGGCGGGCGCGCCTCGCGGGAAGCCGCCCGCCCACGCGCCGCCCGCGAACCTCGCCGCGCCGCCCGGGCCCGCGCCGGCGTACCCCTCCTGCTTGGCGAAGTCCGGGTGCCGACGGGGGGCGCCCGCCACGCCGCCCGCCGCGCCGCCTCCTCCCTGAGAGCGGCACGTCATTACAGAGTTAGGTGGGATATTTGAAAACGAATACCGTGAATCGCTAAGGTTAAAGTTCCACGATCAGATAATATATATATGTTTAAAGATTTAATATTATAAAAAAAACTACGTATTGTTTTGGATTAAAATATATTAACATTGAGTCATTTCGAGCTACTAATACTCAACACATTGTTATTGTAGATATAAACCGCAATTCCGGCCTAACCTTAGCGATCACTTTAGTTAGAATTAGAAATAATGATAATACAATGAAAAGACAAAAGATATAAATAAATACGAATTTAAAAATTTTAAAAACTTTTACTAGACATAAAAAGATATTTTGCCTTCTCATTAGTAGGTTACGATAGCCGTGAGCCCAAAATGTTTCCTTAATATTAAGATGATGAATTAATCGACATCGGTTCGGCCGAGGCTCGGCCGCCCTCTCTCCGGACGGCCGAGCCTCGTCCGAGAGGTCCGCAATGTACAAAGCTACGACGGCCGCCGCTCCTCGCAGCTAAGCTCATGATATCTGTGAATGCATGCAAATGAATCTGTGATATTAATATCACGTAAAGCCACCACCACACACTCTAAACCTTAACTTCCATGTTTTGTTTTTTTATTTTTTTGTTAAATTTTGATAGTCGACTAGTTTCCGAATAGTTTGAACCGACGGTTCGGAAAGCCGATTAATCACACCGCAAGCCAAAATTTTGTTAAAACAACTGAAGAAAATTAACAGTGACAGCTTGAAAATTCGTTAAGCCAGTGGTATTATTCGTAAAAAAAATAATAATAATTAAATGAAGCCAAAACCACGGATGAGTGCGACCCTTCTCCCCTTCAGTTGTAAACTTTAACACGCATCGTTTGGTATTAAACATTACAGCCAATCGGACGTGTCATCATTGGGTTTACCCGTCTACAGTGACAGAGGTTATCGAGTAACGTTTGAAGATATGGGATATAGTATTAAAATAATCATTGGAATATAAGTTGCAAGATAAAAGTGATTATCGGATTAAACTACTCTTCTATAGTGATCATTTCTGTGATGATCCGGTCTCTCGGCGATCAAATGGATGCATTTCAATTATTAATACAATTCCAAAATATAGAATGTTTTACAATCAAAACAATTACAAAATGTGATCAATATCGTCTAGGTGCATCTAAGTCGGGGTGAGTGCGCCCAATCATGAGACGTGTGGGGGGAGGGGGGGTCGGTGCAATGGACCGGTCGCCAATATGGGAAGCGGTGTTGAGTGCGTGGTACAAACGTCCGTACGTAGGCGGTCCGCGGCGACGGCAGCGGCGCCACGAGCTGTCGGGCGAGCTGCGAGCTCAGCAGCCCGCCGCCCGGCGCCAGCTACACACAGCACGGGTACGGTACGACCGACGTACGATGTACGATGCGACGCGCGGACGGGACGGCGCCGGGGTCGCATCGTATTCGTTTATACATATTTTAACCTCGCACCTTCTCATTCTTACATAGACGTTTACAAACTAGCTATTCATGTGTCTGGGACTGATGCGAAGTTATCTACATCGATCTCGTACAACAGTCCACACTTTGGCAGCTATGTTGATTAAAAACTTACAAAACATTGCTAAATTTATGTGTATAAAATAAAAAAATATTTAAATTTAACAATGTCAATGACATTGAACACTCGTACTTCACTGACGCGCTACGCATGCGCAGTAAATTAATCGTGCTCGTCGATTTTACTACATAGAGACACACATTAGGTATCCGCGGCGTGGTCGTCGAGTACTCACGTCGTGCTGCTGCGGCGAGTGCGGCGGGTGCGGGTGAGGGTGCGGGTGTGCGTGCGGGTGAGGCGCGCGGTAGTAGTCCGGGTAGGGCTGCGCGGGCTGCGCCGGCGCGGGGTGCGCGGGTGCGGGCTGCGCGGGAGGCGCGCCGGGGGCGGGCGCACCGGCCCGGTACCCGCCGTATCCGTACCGGTACTCGCCGCTACCGCCGTAACCCCTGAGGTGGTCAGTTGGGTATTTAGTTTACTTCATTTTGCATTCTTTGTAAAATGAGGACCCATTTTACTATTACTTATCATACATACGAATAAAAAAACGTAATAATCGTAACGATAAACTGATATCTCACCTATCTCCTTCGGGACCGTAGGGCGGATAGACTGGCCTGTTCGATGGGTAGGGAGATCCGTATTCGTACCCGTAACCTTGTTGATAACCTGACAGACAACCGTTTAGTTAAATAAATAAAGATGGACATCATTAAAAAATAATATAGGAACATGCATCTAAATAGGTCAAAATATTCAAGTACATGTATATATTATTTGTTATTATATAATAAGATGTAATACTACGCTGGAATGAGGGTAAATACTATTCTTTGCGCTATCTATTTGCATAATAAAAATACCTACATATAACATTTACAATTACAATGCAAAGTATAAAGATTTATAAGCGACACTGCTGGCTAACCAAATATAAAAGCTGGTCTACTGTTGTTAGCATGTTAATAATAGCACCACTCGTAGTGTAATTACTTTTCAATATACATGAAATTTATTTAATTATCCGTTTGGGCGTGCACAGTGAGGCACTCATCAAAATGAATGAACAACAAGACGTGGACAAACTGGAACCAATTACAAGAGTAATCGAGTTAAATAATTTTCATGTCAGAAATAATATTAATATTTCAATTTATACATTTCGTATTTTTACATTGTTAGAGACAACTTTGGACATGTTACGCTGCATTTGTTAAAATTATGAAAATTCTGAATCTGCATATGCATAAAACGGAGAGCGATCGTGGAGGTAGGTAGTGAGGGTGCGGTTAGTAGTGGGAGGTGCGGGGTTAGTAGTGGGAGGTGCGGGGTTAGTAGTGGGGGTGCGGGGTTAGTAGTGAGGGGTGGGTGGCTATCGCGGTACCTGGGGGTCGCCTGGGCCCCGGCGGCTCGTCGAAGGGGTTGGAGGCGGCGAGGTTGTCGCCGCCCGGCCCGCCGCCTACAACCACACAACCCGTTACGTGCATACACGGAAATCTACTGACGCTGCGGTCTCGTATGTACAGATAGCGTTCGGTGGAACGTATTCGGTCAATAGACTTCCATTAAAAATATTATCTGCTATCAACATGTGCCACAAAAAGTTTTCAATTAGAGACACTGCTCGGTAGCCATTTGTACGAAAGAAAGAAATGTTAAGCTAACTTTTCATGGCGATGTTTAAATGGGTCGACCTATAGTGCTCTTGAGGGAGTTAGTGACAAGCCAAGTGAAGCCAAAAGATTTGTTAGCAGTCGCCCTCGAAACAAAATACTTTCAAAAATATATATATAATATAACATCACAAAAACTTCAACCACCGGCCAAAAAGACAATCGGCAGAATAATCGAAAAGTAATTTTGTTTCGAGCACGACGTTGGTTAGCCGACGAGTCGGTGGATCGCCACGGGTCGGTTCGGTCGCTCAAATAAGAAAAAGAAGCACGGCCGAATTCGTATTGGTCACACGGAAGCCATCTAACTCTAGATCTAGTCGGCTCGCTCCCGTCCGTCCGACGCAGCTAGGGTCTAGGCGCTAGGTCAGTCAAACTAAATCCATTCTCTCTATTCTCGTATGTACAGTATGAGGGTAGAGCGAGGAGTACCCTGCGGCTGCGCGGGCTGCGGCGGGTAGGGCGCGTAGTGGGCCGGGTGCGCGCCGTGAGCCGGGTAGCCGTCCAGCGCGCCCGCCGCCGCCGCGGGGAACTGCTCCGACGAGTTGGACGACCCTGCGACAAACACACGTTATACCAATTCGCTTCCTAACACTAGTAGAGTCACATTAAGTGAGGGGCACCTGCACTGGACGTGCTGTTGGCCTTTCCACTTTTCTTCTTGGTGGAGGCTTCCACTTGGCTGATGATGGGCTGCGGGTCGATCCCGCCGCGGTCGAAGTGGCACTCGTATGCCAGTAGGTTCTTGGTGTAGTGTTTCCGCAGCGTGTACGCGGCCGACGAAGATGCGCCGATACCGAGCAATCCCGCTATGTCTTTCCACGTTTTGTTTTTTGTCACCTGTAAAAGTATTTATTTATTTTAACGAACAGTTAGTTAAGTAGACCATTATGGGGTTACACGTTCTCCATATGTTTTTTGTATTAATAAGCTGACAAGTAATGAATAGCTCGCCTGTCGACATGTAAATATTCAAAGTCACATTAAAACTTTTTATTCATCATTTTTTTAGCTACAAATTTACGTATAGATTTAACGCAAATATAGAGAAAGAAATAAGATCTTGAAAAACAAACGATTAAAGTTAATATAAAATAATATTTGAATCGCTAACGAGCGGAAACCTCACCATGTTAAATATTTTCGAGTCGAAAATTTCCTACTGTTTTTAAAAGCGCGACGCGTGAGTCGAGTCAGCCGCTCAGAAATCAACTACTTTACAGTTAAAAACATTGTTCGCGCAGTCTAATCGTTCTTCGGGAACGCTCTAATGATAAAAATTTATTAACTATCGTTAACGCGGCGGGGAGTTTACGACGGCTATTCACATAAAGCCGGCACATGCACTAACATAAATTCGAGTCGAAGTCTATCGGCCTCGCTCGCACGGCGCGGCGCCGTAAAGTATCACGAACGTTATAAATGTAATAATATATCTAAATAATCCTTCCAAGGGGAGACTGTCAGTATTCTCGAGAGATAACTCGAACTCTAGCGATACGCAGGTGGTCACCGGGTGAGGTTATCGACGAGCACAACACTCGTAGTAATAATTTTAGATGCAATCGAAACAAAGAAAACAACACCGATCGGAGCGGGACTAGAACCCGGGCCTTCGACTCGTGCAATGGTTTACCTCGACGAATCCCCCGCGGTCGCGCACCAGTAGGTAGAGGCGGTAGAGGTCCAGCGGCTGCTTGGAGATGGTGGGGCAGGCGGCTATGGGGGTGCGCCGCTCGTCCATGAAGGCCAGCAGGCGCTCCACCCACCCCCGTCGCTCGGGGGCGTCGTCCATCTCGTACAGCTTGCCCAGCGAGTCCGACTTCTGGCGCATACACAACCATCATACACCACGCGCTTCCACCGCTATTACTTTACCACTACGGCTTTTAGCTTTCTTTCATTGTGTCCATTTTATGTTAAATTGAATATGACAAAATTATCTAGACGGAACTGAGCAAAACTATCGTAATAACCGTCTAGGTCGTTTAGGTACGGGTAGGTCGGATTACAACCGTATATAGTCGTGTCCATTATTTATCATCTAATTATCTCTACGGGCTCTAAACACCAATTGAGTTAAACATTGCGGGAAAACTTGGCATCATAAAACAGAACAGCTTTAATTTTAATTTAGCGGCAGGCACCTTTGCAGCAGATTTAGCGTATCAATAGTTACAATCGACTAATTAAAGTCCTAAACTCGGTCATGCTCTAAAAGTTGAAGCACATTTATCTATATTTCGATGAGATGTAAACTAATAACAGTACAACTGCTAGAATAACAAACTATATAATCACGAAGTCGCATCAAAAAAATAAATAAAAATCGCAACGAGAGAAAAAAAAAAGGACCAACACCAAAAAAAAAAATTTTGAAACAAGCACAAATTCGGAAAGCTCATAAGCGAAGTATATATATATATTTTTTAATATATATATATATATATATATATAATTAATTTAGCGCAACATTCCAATTAATAGACTACATATGCATGTCTGCATGTCCTGCGACCATGCACCGTTAATATCGAGCACTACACATGCTTAGTGAGCTTTAACTTGGATATAAACCTTTGATCTGTAGGACTCCGGCGCTATGTGACTGTTAAATACCTGAAAATTATTACATAATGCCATAATGCGATGCTTTCCCATCCTACGCACGCCTTACACCTACCGCTAACTATACGGCGTTTACTGACTGTGCCGCTGTTACAACTACCGTTTATAGAGAATTTAACAACTACTATCAGTTTAATATTTGTTCACTTCAATGGGTCTTATATATGTATAACCTTCAATTAATATTAAATGTATTGGTTATATAAGACACACAGACACAAGTAAATATTATAATTTGTTTATGTACACAACAGTTACTTATTAAAGAAAATACCAAACAAAATGTATACACACACTTGAATTACACAAGTTATATTATTTTACACACATTTTTGAAAATATCTAACTTGATGCCTGGAATAATAACTTTTATCTAATTGTAATTCTTTCAAAATGTATGTATGGTACAACATTTTATAAAAGATTATGTTTAATTGTTATCATACAACTCACACTGCCTCGACACCGGTGAGAATCAATCAATCATTAATAATTATTACAGTGGTCTCTACATAACCATTACAGGGTACTGTGTACTGTAAGAGGTATGTCGTTGTTTGATATTTGCACTCTACGGTATTCCCCTCTTTACTTTGTGTGCTCTTGTGTGGGTGTGCGTGCGTGCGTGTGTGTATATGCGTGTGCGCGGGTGACTCACAGGACTAGAGGGCGGTCTTGGCCAGGGCGAGGCGGAGGCGTCGTAGTCGTCGTGCACGGAAGAGTGCGAGGCGCCGCCGGGGGACGGGGACGGCGCTGCGCTGCCTGCGCCGTACTCCTTGCGGCTCTTGGGAGTGCCGCACGCCTCCTCGCCGGACGCTTGAAACAGGAAGGAGCAGCGTTTTAATTACATTGGAAATGGAGGATTGATAAGTATAATTCGGGTACATATTATGAAGTCAGTTACCTGCGGAGGCGTTGCTGAGCGTGCTCTGCTGGCTGCCCTCGTCGAGCGGCGCGCCGTCGGGCCCGGTGGTGACGAGTGCGGTGGCGGGCGCTGCGGGCCCGTTGTCGTGCGGTTCGCCCGGCGCCGTGGGCGGCGGCATGGCCTCGCCCGCGCCCGGCGGCGGACCCATGTGACGACCGGCCTGCTGGAAACCACAGGGGTGGATGTTACTTAGAGAGCTCCATATCTCAGTTAAGTATATCGTAGGTGGGATTTATAATGATAGACGGCATACCTTTAGGGGCGGGTAGTGCTGCGAGGGATGCGGAGGCGGCGTCGGCCTGTATCCTCCGTACGGGTAGGGGTGGTGATTGCGCGGAGGATAGCCGTAGGGCTGCGGCGGGTAGGGCGCCGATTTGTATGGCCCGTGGTGCGGGTAGGGCTGCGGGAGCATGGCGCCGGGGGGCGGAGCGCCGGAGGGTGGAGGGCCGGCGGCGGGGGCGCCGGTGCCTGCTCTCACGGTCGGCCCGCTACCGTCCGATAGGGACGACGACGGCCGCGGTGGCATCGGTAAGTTCTGGGTGCCTATAACGATAACATAATATTAGTTTTCGTTATATTTAGAAATAGATTTATATTACTAAATATTTCTCATTGGTGAAAAAAATTGTTATTTATTAAAGAGCAATTTGTTTTTCTTTTAAAAATTCTAGTTAATTAAAACCTATAACCGGTAGGTATGGATTTGAATTACTTTGATTTCACCAAAAATGTTTGGTGAAATCAAAGTAATTCAAATCCATGCCTACTCAAAAGGAGTACCTTTTTAGAATTTTTAATTCTCCGTTTATTTTTGTTATATCGCTGGAATTTAAAAACAGAACAAACATGATTCGCGAAGCTCGAGAAGCCGAGAGCGTAACGTAGCTCTACAAATGATATGACAAAAATAAATGTTATCACGATGTGATTAAAAAAATAAAATACCGCTATTGAAATAAGAATCAATTCTTTTTCTAGAATACCCGAAAAAAATTGACCATTCACTAACCTTAATGTGTAAACAGTTAACACCGTTAACAAATTAGTGACCGTTTGAAAAACGTGGTAATAATGATAAGATCCAATGTTACGATAATCGCCTCACATTAAACTGAATAGCATTTAAGATAACAAACAATTGGAGGATACTTTTATTGGGTCGTAAAATTCCGTCTATTCCAGACGAGAATATTTTGTTTGAATCCTTTACGAGTGCCGCGTCGCAAAGCGTGGGGAACACTTGAATTAAATAGTATTCGAGAGTGCAAGCGAGGATCGCTTCCGTGTGTGCGATCGATCCGAGCTCTCTTCCCGGCGCAGATTGTAGTGGTAGTACACATAATTTGAATAATACAGTTAACGAGGGCTCGTCTAAGCCGAGCTCGCATCAATCGAGAGGGCGGAGAGACGCACCAGATCACTTTCGTTTTCGGGCGGCACGTGAGTAGCCTGCGAATTCTCGGTGCACTTTATTGCATCCGTATATGTGTATACCGCACCGCATACACGCAACACATTGACCGAGGCCGAGATACGAACGAACGCCAGTGATTTGCAACGACGAAAGTGGTATTGCAGCTTTTATGTAGGTCGATTTGAACTTATGTACTTGTTAATATTACGTGACATGACTAACTCAATGTTGCGCGCGTGCGATAGCGGAACGGATAAACAGCTGTTGATCAGTTGATCAGTTTCTCCATGTTGATATCGCTCACAAACGAAACGTTATCACGTGCGAAGGACTTTAATAACGGCGGTGAGCAATTATCGGGGCATTATAATATTGTCGGTACGATGAGACGGTCGGCAGACGGCAAGGCGCCGGTGAATCACACGAGGCAGATGCGCCCACCTATATTTTATATCTATTTGTTTACGGCGACCGTTCACGACAATAGACAAGAGAGCGGGGTCGACCGCTATCGGACTATATCACAAAATAACGTCATCTATTAAGCCTACAAGTTTTTGTGGAGCACTTGTTTTATATTTCAAGACAAGATTTTAATTACAACAAACCTATCTTGAAACTTTTTCATCATATTAGCAAAATACCTATTATCCAAATCTATAAACTAAGATGAAAAAAAAAAAAAGACAAGTACATAAAACTACAAAACACGTTACAATTTACGATATATCAATTCAGGTATTAAATAATATAATACGAGAGGGTTTATGAACCGCTATTGGTATATAAATGAGTTTAAGCGGTCGGCTGTCGGAGGCACCGCCGGCTCAGTCAAGGGCAGCAGCAGTCGCCGGGCCGAGGTCTTTACTTTCCCGCCTCCAGTCGGTCGAACGCAACGTGATCATGATCACAATCGGACCAAGTCACGGTACCGAGATATTATCGCAACTAAAATAAATTGAATGTTATAAACCACTGGAATTATACATTCAAAACTCTGATAAATGTTTGTTAAATGCTATATAATTTTATATACATTAAAGAGTGCGTCCGTCTGCCTTTCTGTAGTCGCAATGAACCGACGTGGTGTCTCTATCGAAATGAGTACAACGGATATAAAAGGGAACGATTGTTTTTTAACGGAAACGTCCTATTTAATTAGGGTCACCGAGTACCCGGATTTATAATCATAACAACTCAAGCGGAACCGTGCCCAGAGACTAGATAAAAATAAGTATATACAGCAACAGCTCACATAAATTTTACGCTATTATAATAAATAAACGAAAAAAAAAATTGTTTACTTCGTTACAGAAAAGTAAACGCAATTAATTTGTATTCTGCGTTCAAGTAGTTTTTACGATAATTAACATTACCTTGTGTTTTAATGAGTTATTTTTATTATCTTTATAGGAATCCCACAGGAATGTTAAAAACACCGGTTGTAGATTGTAATTCAAATTATATTTGTATGCAATTTTATATTTGAAAATAATATCCTAAAATCGACTCTAATTGTATAGATAGATGATTAATTTCGGCGTGTCGTGGTGGTGTGGTTAAATATAATTAGTGTTGGGTGTAGTGCAGTATCGATATCGTGTGTGTAGAATGCTGCGTTGCGGGCCGATAATATGCGGCGAGCCACGTACCGCCGACTCCGCGAACGGTAGTCCGACATTCCATAGAAATGATCGTATGACTGTACACCGAGCTTAATGACGTGCCAAGACCTAACCACACTCGTAAAAATACACTAACCAAACATGTACGTATGTTCATAACTTTAATTGAAAAAAAAAAACTAAATTAAGGTACAACTGCTGCTAGTTGTATAGGTAAAATAGGTCTGATACAAAAACCACCAACAATAAATAGAATACACATTAACAATATGGTTAAACTTTTAAAAAAAAAAAAAATCAATGATACAGTCGAGCAGGTAATCAATGATACCGAGTGCAGAGTCACGTGTAACGGCGCGCGATCATACTTCAATGCAGTACAGCGGATACTTATTCGGTGCTCTCGATACGTTCACGAATAGACATTGACAAGATGACGAAAATTCAAAATTTATCAGAGCAAACAACACTTTATACTTTCACCTCAAAACATCATTCAGTAGGTAGGTATTCAATGTTAATCTATGTACGGTACAAGTAAACTTGAATCACGTATCTATCTGTAACTGGTTTGGTTTATAATGTATCACATTGACCCATTAAATTAATTGCGTCAACATAAATAACTTACTTAATCGAAGCGATTACAGATACAGATTAAGGAGCGTACTGTACTTTTATGAAAGAAATATATATATATATATATATATATATATATATATATATATATATATATATGTATGAGAACACAAGTCACTTTTTTTATTGTTAGTTATCAGTATTATTTCAAAGCATGTCTGACGTTGCAAATAACTTGCAACTAGAGTCTTTTTTTTCTTCTTCTAATGAGTCACCGGATGTATCTCGGAGAGTCGTGTCTGAGATCAGATTCATCAAAGAAAACAATTCACTTGGATTAATTAACATGTGGCGGTAGAGCATTATTATTTCTGTTTAGATATTAGATTTATATTTAAATATAACTTCATATATGCATAAATAAATATAGAGGTTATTTTATTTATAACCTGTATATATCTGTATATGTATCTGTAGGTACGTGCGTACGTAATTACGTATATAGAGGTTCACCCTTCAGAATGTTTACCATTCATAGACAATGCGTGTGTACACATGAAGCGCTAACAAGAGCGGCCTAGTTCAGAGTGTAAAGACTATAGACAAATGGTAACATCACGAGAAACTCCGTCGGTCTGTGGCTCGTTTAAGTCGATTGTCGTCAACATTAACGATGAAATATTATTAGAATTAACTTTTAGTACCGAATGTAAGAATTACAACATTTTATATGAAATAAACTATAATATACATTTTGACTATGACAATACCAAAAGTTATAAAGTAAATGACCTAATTTTAGAGACAAAAGTATAAGGCAAGTGTCGGTGTCCTTGCGACAGTCGCGGGATCTATTAACAGGGTGTGGGGGAAGAACGTAGTACAATCATTGAATGTTTTTACCTGACGAGGAAACCGGGAGGAGTTAAAAGAATATCTCGCACCATTAATAGAGGGTGGAACGGGGTGAATGGAATGTCGAACCCTCCAGTGACCTTGACTTGATTTATCACTTTCCGAGAAACTGAATACGATTAGGCGGACGGCCAGCGTCGCAGCAGGTCACCAGATGGTAAAATTATAACAACACCATCAATTGCATTTGAGCATAAAGAATATATGTATTTTTATTTAGATATAACAGAATGTTGCCGTATCGTGGTACGTCGTGACTCATGCATAGTAATAACAAGCCATCAATCGCGATATAAAAAAACAACAAAACAATACTCTACGGATCGTTTACGTGAAAACGATCAAAACAAACATTATGCCGGGGATCACAGCAAAAAGCGTTTTGTTTCTCTCTCCTTTTTTTTTATTATTTAAAGGAGGTCGTTGGCCTCGTCAAGGACGTGGGACACGTGGCGGTAGACATTTGTATGGCGACAAAAATACTCAGGTGCACGTATGTGACTGACTGGTTTAGGATAAACGAATTAGTTTCCCCTCAATCATTACCAACCAATGTCAAATGTGTGCCAAACTACTTAGTAATAATCAAATAAATGGACTGAATCTGACTACAAAAGTACTGATTAAAAACCAATTATTTACCTGCATCATATATTACCAGTCTTGTGACTGGTAACACGCAACTAGAAACTAATTAAAAATACATAACAACAAACTCCTCTAACCGTTTTATTTATATTTTAATATATAATATGACTCACTCATGTAGTATTTTCAATTTGCATACAGATTACATAATAGTAAATAATTCATTCACTTCACAAGAAAATTCTCAAGTAGGATAGATTTTTTTTTATGAATTTATTATTTTTTGTAACCACACATATCATTTATTTGTCGGTTAATAAGAAATTCTTCAGATATACATATACATATACCGTATATATTCAATAAGATAAGCAAGACTTATGTTGCAAACTTTTGAGCTAAGTCATTTTATTTTTGGACCAAAGCAAGGAATGACTTTTAAATTTGGTTACGTTCGAAACCCGACTTATCTTTGTTGATGACATTCCACCGGTCGACCACCGATACAGGCAGCGGACTGACTGCGAAATGCTTTTAGCGCCCATATAAAACACATCCAGTCAAGAGATATGGAAAAATGAACTCTATTAATCATACAATAAAGTTAATAATTGAATCGTCCGTACCGAGCATAAAATTCGTGCAAAAGAAACCTTACGAATCAAAAATTAAAGTCGTTTTCGAAAGTCACGTTGCCGCATGCGGGCTTCGAACAATACGCAATTCACCTTCGAGCGCGTCGGGTTGCGGTATTGCGGCTTCATTGTGTTAATATAACGATGGAACTGGGATTGGAACCGGCTACAGTGCTACAGTGAGACCGATAAACAAAACATATTTTTTATATACCGACTCCGATAACATAGTATTAAATTATAGATAACATTTCCAAGAGAACAAAAAGAAGAGAACGAGTATTTCGTTCGTTCCGATCTCTTTTAAAAGAAAACAAATAGAGGAATGTCAATTGAGTAATAGGATTTAAAATGCAATAAATGTTTTTTATATCTCTCAACCTTTATATAATTGAAACTTTTAAAACAATTCGTAGAATATAATAAAAACTTTATCCTCAAGAGCCCGGTATAATTTTCCAATGAGAGACTTCATATATTCAGTGTGTTTATCGAGAGTCGAGAAGCCCGAGGAGCCGAACGGTTGACGTCATGTAGTCATGTTAAAACCTCTACCACCTCTACAACAAGGCGAGCGACCGACGGACTAGCTAGATAATATTACATTGCTCGTTTTATAATTCATCCGCACGGAGGGTACGGCAAGGAGGTAGCGATGTATATGATACATTGCCGTGTGGTTGGTGTCTTGAGTTGCCGGCGTGGTTCATAATAGAGGCGTATCGCGGTCACATAACCGGTATTCGGCTCGCACAGTCGCCACTCGGCCAGTCCTCGAGTCGATGTTTTGAGAAAGCCATGTTCGGCAAACGTTGACGTTGAAATAACAAGATTGCTTTTGGCCGTTCGCATGGCGAGCGTTGTACAACCAAAAAATAAATAACTTTTAGAACACTCTCCACATGAAGAGTAGTACAATGAACAAATAAAATTATTGCCGTGTGTTATTATTAATATATTTTTATATGAATGTATTTTAACGTCACTAGTAATAAAATAATGTTGACAATCTCAGTCACGTTACAGTACAATACTAAAATATAACAAATGCGAATATGCTATTATATATTTCCTCTGTCTTCTCAAATGGCTCAATATATTTGCATGACATATCACTGAACGGGGCAATTATTCTTATCTCGGAAAATCAAACTCGATGGCTATTAGTAATCTTATACGTCATTCCATATAGTTTGTACCTTCTGGTCGACTATAATACGTCTTATTAACGAGCGATTAGTATGATTTATAAAGGAAAAAATGTACCACTCGTTTTGTTATATATAAAAAAAACTTATTCCAAGTTAGATAACCGATATAAATCAAAACAATTAAATTCGGTAATGACGTCCGAATACCAAAACATATATATATATATATATATATATATATATATATAGAACGGCCATAAAGTAAACCATAACACAACGAGCACGTTGTTTCATCGCGTAATAACAAATCGTATAAACATAATTGTATAAATGTTGACCTCGTTACAGATTTATGAATGAAACGCTCTAGACCAAGATCGAATATCTAGGTTCTTACGGTAACAGTTATCTAAATGTCAAACAGACGTTAAGTGAGTGGAGGTGTAATGGCCACCCCAGTCAGTGACCCCGACGCGAACCATCAGAGGGAAGACCGATAGCGGACGATCCATGTAAATATAAATAAACTGTTTCATTTGTTTCTACAATTACTCAACTCGGAGAGAAATCTTTAATTTTCGGGACAGTTTAAAAAGTACACCTCTGGAGGACTCATTTTATATATAATAATTGAATGACATACGATAGTAATTACACTCAAAGTAAATCAAAAGTGAAAATACGATCAGCGAGCACGTTTTCATGTACAAGTCAATCAATCAAGAACTATCACTAATGAATGAAATAATAATTAACCGATAACGAAGGAATTAAATAGAAGATATTTTATTCAATCCGTGGTCGTAAATAGAGCTGCTTAGGATGTTTAATGACAGTTTCGATGCGGAGGCCGCGGTCCGACGTTGAGCTCGAGCAGGCACATAGGAGTGACGCGTCGACACCCGCCGGGTGGAGGTCCTGTTTTGCGTGCTCGCCTCGACTGTGGGGGTAAGTTTTTCACGAGACCCTATATACCGCGACCACCCTCATTCGTACATAAGGTGGGCGGGGGTGGTTCGCGCCCGCAAAAGGGGCAAAATACGGTGTACTCTGGGCGCCCGCTCTATGTGGGTCAATGTCGGGAAAGCCCGCGTCTGCTAGTGACGAAGTATGCACAATGAATCTCATCAACAAGCCTTTCACGAAACTATCTATACATCTGGCAGAAGGCATCCCCGCCACTAACGTACAAAGTTTTGCAATTGGCTTTACGGTTTTTGGCACATCGTTATTAAGCACGAATACTCTCCTTCACCACCTCTACTACTACAACCTTCACAGGATCACACACATAGATTACGCACGAGAGATTGGATAAATCAAATACAATTATTCCAAACTGTCGGGTAGTAAAATTAAACAACAATGAAAGCCTTCAATCATCGGGGCGATCGACACGGAACAAAGGCGGTTGAAAAGTGCTGGTACATAATATGTACTCACCGACAGCCGGTGACATGGATCGCGATCCACTCGAGCCGGTGGGGCTCGGCGTAGGCCTCAAGTGCGGCGTGGAAGCGCGCCCCGCGCCGCCGCTGCCGCCGGAGTCATTGCTGTTCTGACCGGTCAGATCCTGAAACAAGGGACATTATATTATAATTTATTATCACCGTCTAACTGATAGGATGCTATGAATGAAAAAATATACTTATACAAGAACATTATCAAATAGAGATTCTAATACTGAAAGCAGAATATTTGAATATATCAATTAAATATCTATAGAAAATTTTTGCAAAATATTTTTAAACATCGAGTATGTAATTTGTAACCTACATAAATATTTTCTATTAGTAGTGAATATTTTATATGCGTCAGTTTTTAATGATTCAATTATTTTAATACCTTGATTGCAATAATAGTTTTACTGGTTCACTAGCAAAAAAAAATACGACGAGGAAATTCTAATTTATTTTTAAACAAAATTTTGAAAAACTTATAGAAACCTCTTGGAGTTTAACAGGACATTTCTTTTAACTTTGCATACTTACAATACGAAATACATTCATTCATAACTCTCAAAGATTTTTATAATGACAATTGTCTAAAGGTACCACCTGTGTATGAAAACACATGTGTATAATTACTCTAAATAGATCTTAACGCTAAATTATTCGAGTCCTTGCCATGGGGTCAGTAATGAAGATTACATTTGAATACACAATTAGTGCACAAACGAGCATGAGGATAAAACACCTTGACACTGCAACCTCTGCAAGAACACCGACACAATTGAGCCAACGTTTCAAAAGAGCATATGTAATTGCAATATCGCAAAATACCAAGAACACGTCAATCAAAACAAAAACAATCCGTGCCGGAGGGTCCGTCGTTTTAATATTCCATCGCATAAACAAATAATCAAAAAAATTATGTAATTTATCAAAAAGGTCAAAAGCCGAAACAACTACGAAACTTTACCGCTTTAACAAAATAGATACATCAGATTATGAAGCAAGACTGAACTCACCGTTTCAAAGTAACCAAAGGTCCACCGATCGTAAATCAATCGACGGTCGCTTTCAATTGCAACGCTATCAACAACGGTACAAGCCACTGGAATATAAAGTTTACAGTCGAAAGCAAACTGCAGCAAGCCAACGTTAAAGCATTATAGAATCGAGACCGAGCGGTAATAATATAAAGCAAAGAGAACGGCTCGGCGAAGTAGCGCGTACACACTAGTAGAGAGCGAGCGAAGGAGCCCGGCAAGTCTCGACCCCCCGCTGGTGAGGTTAGCTCGGCCGAGGCTCCGGCGTCGATCACACGAGTCCGGCGCGGCGCGGCGGGGCGCGGGCCGGGGGCCGGGGGAGAGGGGGGACTAGCGCGGGGCCGGGCGTGGAGCGCGATAACCGCGCCGATGTTTTTGCCGTTCTCCAGCTCGCTCGTTCGGCGCAGCAGCGCGTTCTTCATTTAGTACCGAGTCCATTATCTCTCTCCCCGTCCCTCTCGCACTCGCGGGCGCCTCGTCGCGCCTCGCCGCACTGGCCGCTGTTTTATTGCCAGCCGACGATTTTAACGTGCGCTCGCAACGTCCGGAGCACAAAAGTTTTTATGGAAATTTCATTCCGAATGCGCCTCGCTCGCTTGCTCGCTCGGGAACGTCAATATAAAAGCACGATAACGAACGGACGAGTCAATTAATTATTATTGTTGGAAGCTGTCGGAACGTGCTGGGCGGCTCTATCTAGATATGTACCGAGCTGAATGTATTGTGCTCCGTGAAGCGAGCGTATTTTACATTGTAATACAGAATTGATTTGAACAAAGTGTAACCAGTCCGCACGGTCGCCTGCCGCCGTTTATTAAACTTTTCACTCCTCAATTACTAACAAACTTTTATGTGACATTAATTATTTTATCGCTTTTACAACTAACCCAGCAAGACAGAGCAAGTGTTATATACATATCTAACTCATTAACATTGTTTATAACAGATACATATAGATTGTAGTTAAGTGTTAATCAATTAGAATGCAATACTAACATGAAATAATTTATCACCAAAATGATCCCGAAAAATCTTTTTGTACTCAACTTGGATAGATACCAATCACATTAAGCGCACTATACATAGTGTTAGTTCATAGAGGATTATCTACCTACACCTTACCTTATCTAGTTATACTGTACGTGAAGGATATTTGATAACTTCTACAATGTTGTGCATTCAACTAATTTTGCAACGTTTGTTCCTTGATTGATTACAAACCTAACATAAAATAACAATATTGTGCAGAGGAGGTGATTAATCAAGTTACATGGATGTCTCTTAACTTACAATAAACTACCTACATACATACACACACACACACACACACATGGGTGCAGTGTGTGTACAGTTGGTTCATCTAGTGGGGCTAGGTCAGTGGCACGGGTTAGAGGGTACGTTTATAAATAGGAAGCTAGCTCGGCTCGACTAATCTACATAACTACGTGATCGCCTCTTCACCCCGGTGCTTCTGCACCGTGTATTATAACGCTCCATTTTGCATACACTTATAGGACAGGTGTTTTAATGTATAAACTATATCCTTTACGTAACACCAGATGGTAGAGTTAGCGCTCTGTCAATGTATAAAATACATTTCATATCTTTTTTTAAATTATTTTACACTTGTACAAAACTAGCTGTGGTCACGACTTAATGTTTTTTTTTTTTAAATAAAACTAGCCTAAGTTACTCCTTATAACATGCGGTATCCGCCAGTGAAAATCCTGTTACAATAAGTCCAGCCGTTTCAGTGACTAGCCGGAACAGGCAGACAGACGGATAAACAGAAAAAAGTAAGTAGTGTACATTCGTTAATTTGCATTTAGTGTAAAGCTGTTAATTTAGAATTACAAAGAGACAATTCAAACGTATTTATATGTATAAATTTACAACGACCGTAGGGAAACAATGGAGCGCATTGTTTTAGTTGACATTACTTGTAAGTTCAAATAAAAAGATATCAACTCATTTTTATATTCTTCTAGGGAGAATATTTAACTAATGTACTTTACATGTTGTGAACGCAGCATTGGGTATGTTAGTAAAGTGCACTGGTGTATATCAGTACATCAGTATAGGCGGCGAGGTTACGGTATAATATAAACATAACGCGAAGATACAACAAAAGGGTGAGCAATGTCACCCGAAGACATGTGGAGATTAATCGTCGTAAAAGCGTTCCAAGATCATTCGAGAGTTCGTCGACCGGCGTGTGAAAATGTTGCCTCGTAAATAAATAATTCACAAGGCTAGTGTTCTCTCTCGGAGAGCACGTGGTGTGCGGGCACGTGTAGTAAGGTACATACGTAAACATTTACATTACACAACCGGCTCGTCATCGACTACCGCGGCGTTGTGTATCGAGAGCGAAACGCCGCCCGTATTGCGAATTTCCATCTCTCAAGCGTGCGGCGGAGTGCGGCGGAGTGCGGCCCTAAACGCAGGCATCGCATCGGCCAATTATTGCGAACGTGCCGCAAACGTCCCATTTTCACTTGTCTACGCGACCGTACCAGTTTCTACAAACACTGTTGCACTTTGACGATAGGCGATTGTTTTCACTTTCTGTGTTAAATTGCGTTAAAAACGAAACCGACGCTTCCACTTTTTTGACACACTTTGCGGCTCGCTATTATCATGAAATAATAATAAGAATAATAATCAATTCAACAATGCGCGACTAACATGTACACTTTAAAGTACCCGCACACTACGTACATGTTTATAAATGTATCAATATAACGAGCAAAGATATCAATAATTCTACATTAATTAAGGACTCGTGAATGAATGTAACAAACAGCTAACATTTAATAAGGATAAGGCGTAGTGAATTAATTGAGTGTAGTAGTAATGATCGTAGGTAATCAATGCGATAGTTTCGTACAAAACATGAATGATGTAACGTTAAAGTTGATAATAGACAGTTTTAAAATTAATATCATTGTTCTCGACGAGACAAGTTTTGGATGTGAAAATTGTTAATCTCGTGTCGTGCGTCGGCTTGTGTTCCGTTGTAATTTTGTACCTCAACGATAACAATGACATTGGCAATATGTATTTTTATTTGAATATTATATTTTTCAATCTATTTAATAGCGCCGTAACACTTTTCGTTGAAGTGTGAAGACAAGTGAAGTAAGAGTTTATTGAATCTCTTTATAGGGCACCTGTTACTTGGGTCGGTGGGGTAAACAGCTGATCGAGCCGGAGCGAATTATTATTATTGCCGAATGCCGGGCCCTAGCTTATTTATTTACGGAGAGAGGGGCGGGGGTTGGGGGGTCACAACATTGCTCCTCCTCAACTCTTCAAAGAGAACTTGGAATAAAAAATTATTACAATAATTTTATATTTTTTCCAATATTCGATAACATCAAGTCGAATATTGTAATGCAGATGTCTCATCACAAGAGTTCTTTAGAGTCCATTAAGACATATACTCAAGAATCATATTTATTATAATTACCTACGATAACATTACATCATCCCATATTTCAAATGTTTTTCATCTATTTCTATGACGGGATTACTAGGTCCGAGTGTCAGTCAGTTAATCAGTGTGTCAGCTATGTACAAAGGTTTATAGTTTTCGGTCCAGAGTTCATTATATTCACAGTTATTCAATACAAGTTACATTGGTATAAAGACTAATTCAAATATGTCATACTACATACACACTACAAACACTACTGAATATTATTAAAAATCCAAAATAAACTTCATGAAAATTTAAAAGCACAAGCGAAGTTATAAAAAGTTAATTCAAAGTTATTATAAGTATATAATATAAATAAAAAAAAAACGGAATGAGCGCGAGAGGTGAACAAAAACCAAACTAAACATCACTCCGGAGGCTTCGTGTTGTCATTTGACAGTTGAAAAAACACACTACGATGATTGGAAGTAAATAAGGCCTTCCAAATGACGGTGCGTCGTCTGTAATCACCTACCGGACCGGACCTGACCGGACCGGACTCTTCTAATGAGACGTTCGCTCCACGGGATAGGGTAATCATCGGTACTTTCCTAGCTACATACACATGTGGTGTACACAAACACCTACATACATATTATATACTTACATATAATAGATGTGTGAGGTTTTTTATATAATAACGTGGAAGCGGCTTTGCTTTAATAAAAATCATCTAGTTATTAAGGGTTTTCAATTGGTAATTTAGTATAACTATTATTAAGATTAACTCTGGATACTAAATAATACTAGGTCAATGAAATTCATTTTACTACAGTACAAAAACTTTTATTCCCAGCATTTGAAAACTTTTATTATTGCAACAACTGCTGCTACTATAATATGCTAATTGAAAAACAACTTTTAAAAAACTGTTTTCAGCTGTATAAAAATAAATTTATAACATTTAACATCATAAACTAAAAGTAGTTCATAGGAAGTACAAAAATGTATCGTAAAATAAATAAGAGTACGTATACAATAGGTGTACTGACAAAATTGGCGACAAAACGTATTCAATAAAAAATAAAATAAAATACACAAATACAACAATCAACATAAAAATAATAAAACAAAACAGCCGAGTCCTCTTCAAAGCCGTCAAGTGAATAAAACGTAGAGAAATAAAAATATAAAAAAAAAAACAAAGCACACACAAAAAAAAGAGGAACAATGCCAGTGTCCAATTAAACAAAGGAGCACACACGTTATCAAAGGTGTTTCCCGAAGAACGTAACACACACGCGTATAATCAGCTGACTGCTCCGATTTTAACTCACACTACAACCGAACGACTGTTAGAGAACATAAATAATGACGGCCAACCTAAATAGCTATACGTAACATGGTATAATTTGTACAAGCTCCCCGTCCGTCGGTAAAATGTGCGTTACGCCAGTTTTCTCCGTCGCAATATTTTACGAGCAACATATTAAAGTTCCGTTCGATCCGTCGCCGGCGGTTAGGACATTCTGCGATTAGATATGAACGAACGTGAGATCGCATTAAATAATCACTCTCATAAACATAACAAAACACGCACACACTGACACACTGATTGTACTGCGAGTGGAGTAAAGAAAGCTAGCTGCCTTTCAAACTCTTTTTGTCATTATGTTTCTAAAATCATCTTTTGCAGAAAACAATAGTGACATAAACATATTAATTTAAGATTTAAACTGCATGTTCTATTCTTGTGAATACGAGTAAACTTAAAATGTATATAGTTCCTGTAGCTTTAAAAAATCATTGAAGTCCAACTTAAGAGAAGTATGCTCTATAAATAATGAACTAACTGCATTAAAGTCTCAAATTTAATCACGATAAAAAGCAAAGTTGAAAAACACGGTGCCATATAGAAACAGTATTGCTTCGGACCGAGAATACGCCTATAAAGTATCCGACGGCAAACAATATTGCTTGCAGAGAGACATATTAAGTTCTTTATAAAATAAATAAGGCTCGAATACGACTGACATCTTGACTCACAGTCAACTTCTAACATGTTGTAAACTTCAAGGTTAAGGGGGGAAAGAATATATTCTTTTAAATAAAACTTAAATTAAAAATAAATATTTATCAAGTGCTTGATAGTAAATTTTACTTAAACTTTCCAGCAGCCACCGGTCATATGATAATAAAAACAAACATCTAGTCTCTCCCACCAACACCGTCACTAAATAGAATTCACAAGTATTGAGCTAACTCACACAGACAAAGCCACGGTCGGATGTCACGCACACCGCGGTCTTATCGTGTCCTCGCGCACGCACACCACCAAGAAACGGCAGTAGATAAGAATCGTCCCATTTTACTTAGGAGTGATGCGCCCCCGATACTTACTGTATTCGCAGGCAGCCTTATGATGACGGCCGTCTTGAATAATTCTCGGAATGACACCGATACACAGATTAAAGTTAGCACACATGCACTCACACACGCGAGGAGAACACAATGCGACTTCGCGACTGTGGGACCGTCGGCCGGTACGGATGGGTAAGGAAAGGATGTTCGCCTCGAAATATGAGGACGGAGAGTGGAGTGCGAGCGAGTGTCGTGTGGATATAATAGGAGTAGGCTCGATTGCGCTAGCGGTGCGCGCGTTTCAGTTGGCGCACGGCGACTGGCGCAGGCGAGGCGTGCGGTGCGACGAGGCGGGCGGGCGAGCGAGCAGGCGATTTCACCGGGCCGATATTGCGACGGCGGCACGTCGCTCCACTGCGACCCATATGTATAGCTAGCGACCGAGCGAGTCGAGCGGGGGGTCGCGCTGTGCCGCGCTGCACGCACCGAACACACCCGCCGTACTCTCTGTTATTTGTTCGCGCACAGAACATAATTCTACATCAACGTACACGGCAAATCAGCTTACGTTCTGCTATGACTTTGCTACATAAGTATTTTGAATCATCTAATCGTGTCGTACAATGTAAATCTTGTAATATTTGTTACTGCCTCTTATTTATTATTAGCTCTATAGTAAAGAGTATTTTTATATTTTAATTATACCATGTAACTTACAATATTGATATTTCAATTTATAACCCTTCATATTATTACATCTTAATATATTTTGAAATCAACACGTAAAGTAACATCAATAATAATATCAAATACATAGACAATAGCAGTATGAAATCATTATAAACAATAATATTTGTTAGGAGGGTAATGTGTGTTCTCTCCTAAATAGGATAACAAACACGAGAGAGCAATAAGCGCCACTAACGCCTAGCAACAAATTAATTAGCCAATATTGATCGGACCGCGCGCGACTCTCATAATATACATATAATACATACAATGAGATAATGTTATGCATCTCATTACACTTGTGGTACACACAATAATGGCCTATTGGGAATGCGGGTCACTCGCATTTGCGCAGTGCCGCTTATATCTATACACACTATAAATATATTGTAATCGGATGCGCACAAATCAATATAGAAAATTAAGATAAATCAATAAGTTAAGTAAAGCAAAGAAATATCGTTTTAAATTATAGTAGCATGAAAAAACTTGACGTGAAATAAGAGCTCGCACGGCTGAGTGGTGAGGCGGACGAGAAAAAAATCTAAATAATGCGATGCTCCAAGGAACCCGGCGCCACGGCGGCGCCTTCGGTGTACGGGACAAAAGACGCCCAACGGTCTGCGCGGGAGTTCAATCATTACACTAATGCTTAAATAATCACACCATTGAAAGATATCAAAGATAACACTCACACAAAAATAAGACATATTCGACTCCGCTCCACTCTAATATGTATTGAATACAAATCGAGATTTCATAATAAATAAAAGAGTGAGATATTCTCAAATGTTTTTAAAAATATACAAAATATGCAGAGGGATCGAGCGGTACGGAGCGATTTATCGTAATTTTCGATATAGGAACCTGTTCTATAAGAGCCGACCGAGGAGAAGTCAGTGGGGTGTGTCGAGGGCGAGCGCTCTTCAAAATAAAAGAAATATATTTTAGTAGGTTAGCTAGCGCGTTGGCGGACATTGCGATTCCTCCCATTAGATAATGCAGGTAAGTAGGTTGTGGATTTAAACGACATTCAGAACAATGGTGTTTTTTTTAATATTTTGTCTAAAACAATATTGTTTATCAGTTTTGTAATATTTTCATGCGGATCAGCAATAATCGAATCCCTAGTTGATCAAAGATGATCATTTGCTTCGGTAAGTTTTAAAACTTGGAAGAGCTACATTGTACATGGAGAGGGGGCTCATGACGCCATCTGTCGGACGCTCGGTGCGGCTCGGACCGGATGCGCGACCAGTTTGTAGTGACACAGAACACCTGCGGGCGCGACTCGCACTCGCTATTGCCTTAACTTTTAATCATGAAAACCACTAGCAAGTGGTTTTTTCCTTCTATAAATCGTTTAATATAGAATCTATGACTTATTTGGAGCTACTACACTTTAAACGTAAGGATACATAAACAACGTTTGCTATTTGTCCTTAGATGATTCTGTAGAACCTTTAAGAATTCTATTAGAGCTACGATACAAAAAAAACTTACCATTAAAGTATCGAAAAAGTAAAAACTACATCAAATCAAATGAAGACAAGTGGAATGAGAAGTCTGAATGTAATGTTATTTATTTAGTATTCATCGTTGCAATAAGACAATAAAGCAGGTTACGTAAGAAAGCGCAAGACGCGTCAATGGCATCTCGACCCTGCCTCCGTTCTCGCCACTGACCCACATTACACTCGTGCACACAATCACAGTTCCGGTGTAAATAATGTTCATTACATCATTTACACTGCCGGTGTACTGTCACCGCTTATCGGTAATTGGACGATTGCACAAACTTCCGATGTGTATATTTTATCGTGACGTCATCTTTATCTTTATAAATGTTTGTTGTTTCGTACAGTTTTTGGTAATCGGAAAATATGAAATTAACACTAACCACATATTAGAATCTATGAGCACGTCTCCACATTATATGCTACGTGAGAAAAGAAAATATTTTCTATTCACGTTATTATAGTTGAACATTATATACGTTATATTAATAAATAATTATATTTTCAATAGTAATTGAATATCAAAGTAGTTTATATATAATAAAAAACATCAATCATACTGTTAAAATTGGCATTTACTTTTTATTAAAATGCATATTAAATTCGATTAGATTTTTTGTTACATTTCATTCATATTTTGTACAATATTGCTGGTATCATAAAACTGTTTCCAAGAATTATAATAAGAAACAAATTAAATTGTTTTTCAGATATAAAAGAGGTTCGTTATAAAAAACAACAATATCATAATTAAAGTTTAACTCCAGCTGTCAAAAGATAGGCAGGCTAATTAATTATTTAAAGAGATGTCGTATATGTCGTATGTGTCGTATGCAACATTGGCAAGGTTGTACAAGATAAGGATATAAATAGCTTCATTATGTAACAAGTTATAAAAACACGTGACTGTTATTTATAGTAATGTTATTAGTATTAGTGCAGACGAGCAGTGAGCACTGAATGAACTTTTCGTGAGGTATGGGCGTGTGTGCGTGTCCCGGTGTCAATGTAGGCCACTGTCAAGGTCGAATGTTTAATATAAAGTCTGGCGTCGGGACATTAAAATGGTCGGTCCCTCCCCGAGACCCCCTTTATCGCCGGCTCGGGCGGCGGTCGCAATCGTTGCACTCGTTATTTATTATCTACAAGTGGCCCCCCCTCCCGCCTCTCTCTCAAGATGCTCTCAGTCGTCGACCTACAGACCTAAGTAATAAAAAAGCAATATAGCACAAAAGCCATTCTTATTGAAAAGCCGTCCGTATCACGGTGCGGGGGACCGAGTAACAACGAACAGCTGACGGCGATAAAATAAACACATCCCTGACCTATTCCGAGTGTGACGAAAACAGCACCGGATGATTAACAACGAGCGTTCTGAGATAGATAAATATAAATTGAAGGCGTTATCGGAGAGCGGTATTAGGCCGCCTCGAATGTCATTATCGGACCGAGTGGCCGATTATGTGGGTCATAACTTTTCGCGCCCAGTATTTTATGACTGATTCAATTGAAAGCTAGATCAATTCGCTAGTTGGGAGCGTGTAAATCTGTCTTATATGTAAACGAGGTAAATAAATGCGCGGTGTCGGTCGACGTCAGAGCGTGCTCCCGAGAAACTTGAAACTTTCACTTTCAAACAAGAAAGGCTCGGTGGCTGTGCAGCGACGACTTCAATACACAAGCACAACTAATACAAAACATCCATGTGTACGACGTGACATTAACCCTGCTGCCTTATTTCCTCCAACAATGTTGTTGTTTCCACAAAACTCTGTTTCCTCTAGCGATTGTCACAAAGGGACACAAAATAGAAAATAATACGCATGGACATAACGGTCTGTACTAAATAAATATTATAAAGAACGATCGATGTTAAACATATTTTCAATCATTTTAATCACAAATATAAATAAAATTGTAAAACATAATACACGCACGTTTTAAACAAACACGTAATTATCAAATCGTCTGGTGAATCGTGGGGCATCCCCGTTGGATACTTGCCAAGAGGAAATAGGCATCTTAGAATAAATTTGATTATCAAATATTTCACAGTCCGTATTTCTGGCAGATGTTTTTAATGAAATTGTTTTGTATACGAGATATAGTAAATTAAATTTAACACAAAAAAGAGGAACGAACAATGTCTAGTGTTTGTAATTTGTGCCGTTGGATTCGTAAAAACGATGAATCATATTACTCAAAAATATATTTCATTTAAAGATACGTCAACTACTTCCTTCGTTAAACAAAGTGAGAGATAAAGGCAAAACAGTATTTTAGCTGCACTAGCACAACCCCATAGAAAGTAGCGCAGTAACAGTAAGTACAGGTGTTGTTATAATCTCCTGTCACGTAGCAACGAAACATAAAAGCGACTACAATTCTGCTCAAAGAATGCGCATGTGTTTGTTTGGCGTTAGTGCATACATAGCTACGAGAGGATCACAAATAACTCTTCTTCATTGCCGCTGAAATATACCATAACATGGTTTTTACACCGTAATGTCTCAAATTAAATAAACTAAACTTTGAAACTAAACTGTTATGAAGGTATTCACACTTTCCAAGCTGTATCATGTCTCGTAAATGGCGACAATGTAATGTATAAGATAAACTACACTGTTTGGATCGCTCGTTGCGTTGGCGTGACGTAAATTAAACAATACGGAGTTACGGGGCCAGGTTAGCGGCTGACGGGAGTTGCGAAACGTCACAAACAAGCTCTTGATTGATGGTTGCGGTGACACTCATTGCGTCGGTCGGAGGTCGCGGGGTCAATGCCGTTGCCAACACAATGCCCACTATTGGATATTATTATCCTATCAAAATCATAATTTATGGGTGCTTCTAACAATGCGACGTCCTAATTGTGGTACAAACATATGGAATGTCCATATGATTTTGGCCTACAATTAGATGATATTCATATTGAGACTTTGGAGACGATGCCTTCTTTTTTTTTAGCTTGAAAAATTTTTATAAATAAAAGAATTACTTACAATTATTAGAACAATCATATTTAACTACATTTGGTATATTTTGCTATAATAATGTAATAATAATAAATATAATCGTAAAACTAAGTTTAGAGTTGTAATAGATAACAAAATATGTTTAAGAAATAAAAGGAATTCCCGGCATCGGGTTTTTTTGCAGAACATCATAACATTCAAGTAATTTTAAATCCATCAACGTTTTTAACAAAATGTACAAACAAGTTGAATTGAAAAATATGTTATGTTAATGATAAATTCAAGTTCATAACGAACATGACTTCAGTTAGGCAACCGAGCACCAAGAAGAGTAATATTCATTTATTTTCACAGATTGTTGCAATATATGAAATGCTCGTTGATGTTTTCCTAGAAAAAAAAAAGTTATAGCAATCCACACACATTGTTTATGAAAATGCATTATCAAGAAGGTGGGGCGACTCTCTCGGGTTACGACCACCCGGTACGTCCACTCGGTCCCGTACCGTAGTACGTACGTGGGGTCGGATTGCCATAAAACGGCCCCGTTTACGACAACGGCAACATTGAACATACACATTAGAGTAGGTATTCTAAAACAATAACGATACGCCGAGGACCCGCGATAGGAACCACTCTCGTGTCATAAAATGCCCTCCCCGACACGACGAGCCCTAAGGAAAATATATTTAGCTTCACCTGCTACCTCAAAACGTTATTAACTCCATAAAACTTATACCACAACCTGTATCTAATGAGAGTCTATTTTGTAAGGTTTATGCGAATCATATCATATTGCTTATTGTGAGAGATCAAAAGTTGGTCTGTCTTATGACCGAGATTAGTGAAAGTTTACATTGTATATTATCATTTTAAATGAGTAAAGACAACCTCAAAAAACCAGTTCACGCATTCCTTTACATAACAATTAACAACAATTTTCTCTCCTTCAAGTAGGTCGTTAAAAATAACGGCATGGCGTCGGTGGAAACACGTAATCGCCAGTTAGGACAATCGTACATTCAAAATATTTATACGTTTAACGTCATTCCGTGAATATGTTGATAAAAAACTGTTGCGTATTCGTTACGTACGGGAATTAAGTCTACGCTTGCAGCAAACTGTAAGTTGGTTAAAGTTGATGTATAAACGCGACGAGTACGAGGGAAATATGGTAATACAGAGTGTATTAAAGCGTACACTTGCAGTTAACAAAGTAACCACACTGGCGACAGGCACGCCTCTGTGCCGGCTTAACGGACACGTATTTTAGTGGTCCACTACGCCTCTCTTAAATTTTCCTCTACATAGTTAAGTTGGAATGATTAGAAAGAGTGGCGGCCGGAGTACGTGTTACTACTCTAAGCGTATTATGAAACCACATAAAAAATACAACTTCTCTTGTTTTGCGGTTGAATTGTAAATAGTTTTTTTCTTTTTGAAGAAATGTTTACTTCTAACAATTGATAGGTATTATTATAAGAAATCAACATTATTGTTTAATTTTGTAATATATATATATATATATCAAGAGGGTAGAGCGGTTGCTCGAATATGTATAACTATTAAGCAGCAATTCTCATGGTTGCGGGACGGGTCTGTTTACAACCTCGTTACAGACGATCCAAGGTTTTTATAACCCGATTACACCGCCCAGTCCGCTCAACCTACGCACCCCGTAATTGGGGTAAATCTTTTTATTAAGGATTCCTAACATCGCATATAAACATTTATACAACCGTATAAACTTTACAATTGATGTTCGAAACGTTGATATCATTAAAATATATATAAATATCGAAACAAAAACACAAACAAACAACAGTAATTATCTATCAGAATAATTACGCATTCATCATTGGAATGTTTCACGTATAAAATGTATTGTAATGAATACATTAATGCCGTTTGTTATATATTCGAAACGAAACGAAACGAAACAAAACGAAAATGCTTTATATCTGTTTTCGGAGTGGTATCAATTATTAAAATGCAAGTATAACGAGTGCCCGACCGCATTTTGTTAGCGCTCGGCCTCGCGGCGCATTATCGAAATCGGACCGCAATAATTACATTCGACTCGAATGCGGCCGCGTCCACTCCGTCCACTCCATCCATCTGTCTAAATGACCGACCAAATAAAATATATAAACTGATATAAACTTTTATCATCGAGGGATTCGTTATTCGTTTCTTTATATATAAAAAATAAAATAAAAATAAAGCTCGTGTGTCGAATTACAAACCAGTCTATACGACACTCGAGTGTGAAATTATTTAAAATTTAAGTTCAATCTTCAAGATATTCATAATTGCTATGAGATATATAAGACATTTTATAATAATCGTGTAAAATAATTAACAAATATTATATGTGAAATAATGTTTAGCACCTCGGGGTTATTTAAAGAGGATTACAATATGCAGATACCGCAGAGTGCATTGTTAACTTTTTTTTATTAATATGTAAGACGATGAAATAAAATAAATCTAAAAAACTAAAAAATATTAAATAAAAACGCATATTGTATATTACGAAACATAGGAGGATACTATAAAAGAGACCGAACAAGAGAAATGTTTTTAAAAGGGATCAAAAGTATCCTTTGTAAACTCTTGGGTACCGAGTTACGTAACCGGCGAATACCAACGATGAAGACTTTAAAAATATAAAAGGTTAGTTTTATGATAAATTTCAATGATAGTAGAGAGGAGATAAATCATAATTTTTATTATGATTTATGAAAATAAAACAAAAAAATATAAAAAAGATCTACTGTACGAGTGTGAGGGCGCGTTTGATTCTGTGAAACTGTAAACAATGCGATGGATGGATGGCGTTCGCGTATCCCCCTATACATTTTTCGGGATATAAAGGTATTTGTTTTTCACGTAGTCGCCGGGTGACGGCTGATTAGGCACTGTACCTACACTGTACACTGCGGCAATACTCAATCTCGTTTATTATGAACGCTACGGCCCCGTCTCTCGCGTTTTACATCGGTACACTTTGCTACGTAAAATGCTTTTAGTGTCAACGTTATGTAAGTGTACGGTGACATTAGTCTAATTACACTCTCAAATAACTATTGATTTATATCAAACGTGATACACGCGGTTTCCATTAGTGGTGCTTGTGTATATTTATACAATAATACCAAATAATAATAATAATGTTACCGTAATATTTAAAGTATTCCATCGCCCTTTGTAACATTGTAGGTACTACGATTAAGAAGACGTAGGGTGCGTTAGCGACATTAATGAATACCATTGTAACGTCGACATTCTTATAAAGTATCCCCTTCGTCTCTAGGATGCATAATATTTCTTTTGAGCTGTCATTCACCGCTCCGAGTAGAGTTGCATAAATAAATAATACGCATCGGACCCTTCTCGACCTCAACTTACTCGTTACTCGTAAATGTAAATGACTTGCTTATACTTAGAAAAAATATATACATATTAGTAATCCATCTCTTGCATATTTTATTAATATCATAACGGTGTATTATGATTATGAGTTACGTTAGGTTAAATGTGCTAAAATGATCGATTTTATACTGTTGAATTATTTATTTTATTTATAAACGGGTAAATTAAGTTTTGCATTTAAAAGTGAATCAAACGTTAAAAAAAATGATTAAATTATGATTTATAAATCGTAATTTTTTTCAATGTTTATAAACGAAAAGCCGTTTTAACACAAACCGTTAAGTAAAACAAAAAATCTCATTGAAAATATGAAGGAGCTAAAAAGTTAATAAAATACTCCGACGAAAACTCGCACAAAACACCAAAACGAGGGTCGACGACTCGGCAGAGTAGGCCGCATGCAGCCAGTGCCGTAGGAAAGGTAGAAAGGACCGTCCCCTTGTTTTTGGTAGCGCGGCGCTGGTACATTCATTACAAAAAGCGACACATCGTCGGGGAGGAGGGCCGCGGGAGCCGCTTTAATAATTCCACTCATTTGCCTTCCCTCCTCGCATTCGCAAGACAACGCGCGCCCGTCTAACTGTATCAATAAACATCAAACAAACAGCCGCTCAATCTTTTGAAATACGTTTATAGGGCTGCGGACGACGCCGCGTGAGAGATATCTGAAAAACTAAATAAAAGTATTTAAGCCCACTTTTAAATGGATTTGCTGAAGAGCGATAGGGGATGAATCCTAAAACAACAAAGCTCGAATCTATGCCATTCAACCGACCCGCATCCAGCCAACTGCGCGAAGCCAAAGAATAACTATACACAAAAAAGGATCTTTTAGGGAACAATAAAAATGCCAAAATAGATTTTTATGCTTCGTAAAATCTCATAACGTCGCAACTCACAACCCTACGCGGTAGGGTTGGCACCGTCATCGACATTTCTTTTATCGAACATTTTGTAATGCAGCGCCGCCGGCTATGTGTCTCTCAAATAAAGAGGCGCGTGCTTTGATCTACGCTTAATGAAATAGCAGGACGATACGCTCCCAAAGCAAATATAAATCCCGATTTCATCCCTTTGCGGATCGAGTCTCGCGTCCAATTCAATTCCAAAATATGTTCGACTATAAATAATAACACGACAACGCGCTTCGATTTCCTCCGCGAATTGCATAGGAAATTGCTTTCATTTTTAAGCGTCAAAACAATGTAGAGTATAAATAAAAAAATGTAACGCGCCTACGCAATTTGTAGTATATTTAGCTCCGGCATCGCGAGGGCGACACAATTTAGCAAACAGGCTTATTGTCAAGTGTCGCGACAGCGGCGGAAGGCCCGCTAACTACGAGCGTGGAGTGTCGGGTCACAAACAGACGGCTCACTCGCTGTCGCAAGCCGCATCACATGCGCTCATGACACGCGACATTTATGATTATAATTAATGTTGTTTTTACTCGGCCCATTTCAGTCACATTGAGGTTGCGAGTTGTGCAGTAGAGTGATATTCATTTTGTAAGTTAATGATGTCGCGTAGTTTGTACTGTGTAGGTTTTACTTTATATTTCTTTAATATTCGGTGTAAGGGGTGTGATGTAGAATATCAAAATTGGACTTGTTTTTTTCTGCACAAAACTTAATGGGTTAGATTAGACTAGGTTATGAAAAAAACATTCATGTGAGACTTACCGAATCTTGATCATGTGCATTGGGTGTAGAAGGCTGTGCCGGTCTGGGAGGAGGTGGGTAGCCCTGCGGATAAAATTTTTCTGCTCGTTACTTGTTATAATACAACCACATTAAACATTTTTGCCATTATTACAATATCTCTTATAATATTATTTAATTCAGTATTGAATTCTTATTACCAATAAAACTAAAAAAATATATCATGACCTTAATAAAAAATAAATCTATAATTAATTAACTCTATCCAGTAATTTCACAAGCGCTAGCGTTAGGGTTATCAACTGCTAACAGAATATTGTATTATCGTATGTTAAAAATTTAACTAACAGAATACGCTAACAAAATAATTTTTTAATTGAAAATAAAATACTAAAAGTCACTCCCACACTCGTACTCATATAACGTAACGTAATGATACAATAGATAAACAATAACAAACAAAATTCATATCTATGTTGACAAATAGTTGTATGTATATACGTTCTCGTTATGCGTAGATTGATTAGTGATAAATTAGTGATAGCGTTGTCAATGATACGCAGCCGAAGAGCATTTAAACTAATCTAATTCAATTGAAGTACCGACTAAAAGTATCAATAAAGCGATGCAAAAACCGATTGCATGCTAATATAGAACTAAACGTGTACCGCACAGTGACCACTTTCTATCGATTATATCAGTCACGCATTAGGCACGTGATAAATGGTGCGGTGCGGTGCGGAGGACGAACAATAATACTTTTATTATTTACGGGAATACGGGTATCGCGAGTACGTATCAAGTATCTAATATAAAATCAATAGTATCCAATACCTATATAAACTAAAGTATAATCATAACTTACAAGGATAAAGTATCGTACCGGAAAAACTGTAATCTCTACCTCAACTGGAGATTTAACAATACTTTTGATTTAAATAAAACATGCGGGGGAATACGTTATACACCTGTTATAATGATTGTATGATATTAATGCAAGGTAAATATATATATAGTGCGGCCGGCGACTGTTTGAAATATTATTAAAAGACGTGACGGTATCTTATTAAGTGCACGTCACCGACCAAGCTCGACCGACCCATTAAATTGATATGACGCCGGCTACTGCAGTTAACCGACGCCTGGAATTGTATCCCTACTGTATAATTTTGACTTTGATCCTAACTTGTGTATTTCTAAAAACATTATATACGTGAAATATAAGTAATTAAGTTATAAGTTATATAATGCGTTATACAAAACCTTTAAATATAATTACAAAAAAAAAAAACTGTAAAAGTTTGTATACAATAGAAAATATTCTAAACAAACTTGGGGAAAGTCAAACTGTCATCTGTAGTTTGATTAACATAACATACATTGTCTCATAACAAATAAATATATTATAAATCTACATAAACGTATTCTAAATGAGATGTACATTTAAAAACAAGCCAGCAATTGCACAGTCGAATGTGCAAAACACACTAATTTTACTTTTGTCTGTCGCTCGACGCTCTGCTCTGCCGCGAGGATCTATGTGCTTAGTGAATGAAAAATGCAATTCAAAATTGTATGATTGGTCCCTTTGTTCGTTGAATACGTAACGTCGTTGACAAACAAACCCGTTTGTTTTGGATTGTGTAAACCGAATTTTGTTTGATGACAACAATTATTATTCGTATACGAATCGACATTTGTTTTCAGTTATTGATTTGTATACACGACGCGTGTGCCTCGTACAACGCTTTTAATAATGTGTTCGAGATGGACTGTGTATGTTCTTTGTTATAAATAAACATTATAATAATACTTATCTATAAAAACATACTTTAATATTATAAAATTGAATAAAACAAAACAACAGATATAATCAAAGCAAAATTACAAAGGCAGATGATGCTAATCTCTCTTTAATCATAAGAAGCGATGTCAAAAGCGAAATAAAACAGTTGCAATGTCCAATTAATGGACGAAAGAGAGCAGACACGTCACTCGCAAGCGGGGGTTTTATTCTTCGAGAGTATTATTTGCGGAAAACGGCAAAGGGAACGGCCGTCATAATTTATCCAACACGGCAATTCACGACAGCGTCGCCGCTGCCGCGCTGTCGCTAAATGTACGTACAGTCAGCGCTTCACGGGTTTCAGAGAGGACTGCGGTAAACTTCCCGGAATCTAGAGCATTTTGCAGTTTGTTATTAGAGCACTCCGCGCTCCACTCCGACGATAACTTGCTCTTTATGTACTAAGAAAAACATAGACACGACGTTAAGTCGCTCCGTGGTTGCATTGCGGCCCGCGATAACTTAGACGTAATAAGATTAAATTGAGGTGAACTTACGTAATACTCGAGCAATTTACGCTTTAGTGATATAAGCCAGCCACTGTTTAAAACGATATAAAAGGACTAGATGAAGCCATCGAAGCGCCTCAAAGATTTCTGATAAATATATCATTTTGACAATAAAAATGTATCGAGGCGGTAGTTGGATAGAGAACGGGTAGAGCTGTCGCACACAACCGGTGCGCCCACTGCAGGGGAATATTAAACGGACCCGCCAGACGGAACATTATATCTTGTCACTGTCTCGGTCATATATTCTAAATCGAACACGTCGCTTGCGGATATCACAAATAAATTCATCCAAAATGTTGCCAATCTCGCAGAGTCCACTTTAATAAATGCTAATAAAGTTTTATATTGCTTAAACGAATAATAAATTTATCGTCTGCCCAAAATTCCGCTATAAAAATATTAATATAATTAATAACGTTTCAGTAGTATAGAGTCCAGTAAAATATAATTAGTGATTCCTCATTACCGCGCGGCATGGCCCCTCTGGACGTTCGTGCGTCTGCTGGCTTATGGTTATTAATAACGCTCGCCTCCCCCCCCTCCTCACCCGCCTCGCCTAACCCCCCTCCGCCCTCACTCGCCCGCGACCTGCGCCACACGCCTGACATTTTAATTCCGGACTTGGGGCTATACGTCCACCACGTGCCCGTACTATCGACAAACATTTATTTATTCATTTCAATCTGCTTTAATTTAACTTAATCCAAGAGCCGATAGCTAAGTTTACTTCAATATTATACTATACTTTTAATATAAACTAGGCCACATTATATTTTCGCTACTTTATAGCCAAATAACAAGTTCATTTTTATGTTTTTATACAGCAATGAAAAAAATGAAATAAGCCGCTATGGCTGAAACACGCCATTTGGGAACTATAAAACATCGTTATAATAACATCGAGCGAAACTGTTGAACATCACTAGCTACAAATGCTACAATGGCGGTCGGGCGAGCGCAGGTCGAGCGCAACATGGCTGCCTAGTAGGCGGTTCGAGAGACAGAGACAAAAGAAGCAGCGGGTACGGCTCTCCCGCTCGCACTTGCACGCAATGCTCGCATCGATCTCTACTCGCCGTGCTCGCCCCCAGCACCAGAAAGGCGGAACTAACAAAATTACAAAGCGCTTTCGAGCCGCTAATCATAAAATAAGATACGACGTTTCATTTCGACCGTACGACTCTCGAGCGATCACGACGCCGGAATGGCCCTCGACTCTCAAAATTCTCTCCTGACAACGTGGAGTATTAACCTCACGTCGAAGTTCGGCGGAGCCGTAGATGGTTTTTAGATTGCGACTCCCGCTCAGACTAGATACTAGATTAATGTCCTAGATATAGAGTGGAATATTTAGTTTGGAATAGTTTGCCCGCAGCACGAAACTGAGCAACAAATTGCTTCCGTACATAATAATTACATCAGTGAATACAACACTGTCGAGTTTTAACTCGGGAGTGGAATTTTTAATTACGTTTGTTTCTTTGATTGGTAGCGCCAATTGCTTCACGCTCGGGATAAAGTAAAATGGTACAAAGAGAGATCTTATCATTGTCGGAGCTCAGTATCGCTAAAAATTGCGCTAGGTCTGATTGTATATTATTCGAGATCCTTCTATTATCGGGAAACACCCCTCGCGCGGGTGTTCTGCTCCGCCGGTCATATGATAGTTGAGTGACGTTTAATTTTTCTACCCCCACAAGAATTTAAACACGCTGCAACGGCTGCGGAGCTCTGTTTAATATTTATAACTACCCTCAATATCACTTTATTGAAACTATAACAATGTATATGGATATTTGGAATTACCTTATAAAAATATCAATAAATATATATAGATATTATAACATAATTATAGAAATATATTTGTTTTCTTTAACAATATATGGTAATTGTACCTATAGTATTAGTGAAAATGTTAGTGTAAACAGTCGACAGCACTAGGTACCCTACAGCCGCTTCATACATTAGAGAATGTCGGACGAGCCGTGCCAAAAACAATCCGTTCCACGTTCTATAAATTCCGATCGGTGACTACACCGAGGATGACGGAGTGCCAGCACCAGCTATACAGTGCCATTAGGTATTTAAGATACAGTCAGCATTTAAAATGTTATTGTTATTATTTTGTTTGTTTTAATTTAAAAAATATATATTATTAACACTGCTAATTTAATCATAAACGGTAAAAAATAAATTATAATGCTCCTTTATTTACATAAATAAATAAAGTTCAACAAAAAAATAATAATAATAATTAAAAAAAAACATCGTAAAGTTATTTGACATCAAAATATAATTAAATTCCTCCTCATAATTATAATTAATTTGTAATAATCACGAAATTACTACACTTGTTAAAATAATAATTAACGTACAAACAAAATGATTCATTCACAAGCACGCGTAGAGGCTTACTCTGATTTATCAATAAATTTAAAATCAGACTGAAATAGTAGTAATTTAATCCGTTTATGGTTCCCAATTAGATAGTAAAATATAATTATGACAAATCACAACATACTACTAACAAAGCAAACGAATAGACAAAGATTAAAACTGAATAAAGGGAAAGAGACAAAAGAAAATCAATCTGATTAAATAAGACAATTATCTTTAAGATGTATACAGTGAATTAATAATAACACTAATGAAGGTTAACGCTATCGTATATAGTATAATCAGATAGTGCGAGCGTGACTTAACACAGTGATTCACACACATACGTTAATGAACGGCAGTTAGACAGATTCCGCTCCAGGCTGTGCCTACGTAACGACCTAAATTTTACTTTGAGCGGGGTGAATGTATAATGTTTAAATAAAACTACGGGTTACATTCAATGTATTAGTGAAGTAATCCCCCATACTATATTGCAGCTTGGACTGCGTTCTTTTAGAAAACACTTTATTCTCTGTGATTTTTCGCAAACAAACATCCGAAAATATATATTTATAAAGACTTGCATTAGCTATTTCAACTGATATAATTTAAAGAATAATAGTTGGATTTTAACCTTCCATACTCCAAGAAATACTTTTGGTATGGTGCCCGAATATCTTAGCGAGTGTAACGTTATAGAAAACAATTTTTTTTTCTACCCCAAGTGATTACATCTGTGTCTTTGTATCTTTTATATATAAAATATGTTTGTATAGTTTATTTTTTGAAAGCAATTGGTAATTATTTGCGGCACACTAACAAAATCACTGAGCTACACAAAGAGGAACACTAATGATATCTTTTTAGATTTCTAAGTATATTTTACAAACTGTCTGTTTTTTTTGGTGTCTTCTTTAAGAACAAGGAGGTTCCCTTGTGTATATCTTCAATTTGAAAGAGTCAAATAAAAGTAAACTTTTAACACTAAGACCATGAGACTATAGGAATAATTTTAAGACAATAACATTTTCAAATACAAATTATATTATATGACAAAAGAACAATTCACATAATGTGTGAGGTATCTGAAATAAATGCTGTATCGATACGCCTAACATCTGTAAGTCATGAGCTACTAATGTTTTTCTTGTTTTAGTCACAAAGAAACTAAACGAAGAACCAACAACAACAACAAAAACAACAATACCCTTAAAACATTAAGAAAAAAAAAGTCCGAATCGAACAAAAGAAGAAATATAAAAAGCGGCATCAAAGTTTGGGAAAGTAAAAGTTATCCATTAGGACGAGCACGACCATAGACGGTTTATTGAAATAGTTATTGTCGGGGAGGTAATTTTTAAAAATTGCCTACATTTGGCAGCAGTTTAATGGCTGCGATAACAGTAAAGTTCATAGCCGGCGAGCCCCACGGAGCCCCACGGTCGAGTTTCGTGGATTACTCCTACTATCTATACGGGGGGGTGCAATTTCGTTAACGTTACAGATTTCCATATAAAATAACATCACACTGTGAACGTTAAAGTCTAAATAAACTACGTTTATATTAAAGATGAAATCTTCGGTATTTTGAATTGGTATTTAAGGCACTGATTCGTACAATTTCTTGACATTTTCATGTTCTAAATGGCGACAAAATAGCACGTTATACGTTATTTCGGAATAACTTCGTGGAACTTACTCTGTAGAGAGACATACCGACTTCATTGTTTGTCTATATCTAAACTTATTTTATTAAGTACTTCTTTTAAATCCTTGAAATGATTTTATGTATAGTAATTGCTTTGCACTAATTTTTATACTTTTTTATGATATAAAAGGAAAGGAATTTTAATGTTCCAAACATTAAAGTTTTTCAAAATTTTATAACACCTCGAGCCGCCGCATCTAACTATAGGTATGGAACATGCAAATAACTCCATCAGTGCAAAACAAATTTTCATCAAAATCGGACAAACCGTTTAGGAGAAGAAAGACAATATTCAATAAAAAACCAGAGATTTTTTATATAACACCAACATTTGTTCAAAGTTGTGATTATTTTTCAAGTATCAATTAGTACAGTGACTTATGTACGGTAACTTCTGTATAGAAGTTAAAGTTTGCTATTTAAGGTTACGAATATCAAATCGTGAGTAGAAGTTCAAAGATGATTGCGTCGCATTCACTTTCAAACGCCTGTGTCATGAACTTTACGTACTTTATATACCTTCATATACCTAAGGCATGTTTTAAGAGTCATTCTTCACCGTATATTTGATAATTTATTTATTTTCCAATATGCTAATTTCAGGAATTATAGTATCCGAATAACAGATAGATAAATATTAACTTTATGGCTTAAACAAGTCAAAAGTTTAGAGAATTATTATTTGATCCGAGGGGATAAGCGTTGATTCGCTTTGCAGAAACTGTCTCTGAGGCAATGTGCCACTTTCTCGTAATGGATCTTCGATTTGAACTCAACTTATAAGTAATAACAGTAGTAAGAAAACTCCAAGGATATCCGTTTAGTAAACTATACATGAAATATACGAGATATGACGTAATAGAAGAAGTGAAAACTTATGAACATTATCAATATATTTTGAAATAATATAAATAGGTGTAATCTAGTAGACAACAAAATGGAATGAATTAAACTAGAATCAACGTGTATTGTACGGATGCCTCACCTGGTGCGGCGGCTGAGCGCCGGGCGGCAAGTGAGGCGGGTGCTGCGAGTCCTGTGTGGGCGAGAGGCCGCCGGGCGCATTCTGTGCTGTGCCGGGACTCGGCGCGCCCGGCGGATGGGTGGGCGGCTGTGGTGACCCACCGCGTTCGTAACCCTATTAGAGATCTTCGTTTAGACAACAATTTGATAAATATTCTATATATATAATTTATCTCTAGGACGCTATTTGCATTTTTTTCCCTCATATCGCTCCATCGGATAAGCACGGACAAGTTCAGTCGGATTTGGTAACAAGTTTGATAAAACCAGCTATTGCTATAAATATATCTGAGAATGCCATTAGCATTCAGTGAGTTTTTAGTTTTAGATTAAAAGTTTAAGATTAAACGTTTATAATCTATATAATTTTATAGAGGTCTTAAAATACTCATAAAATATTAAATGTCAATGTTCAAGTATAACATTTGTGTCAGGACGTAAAACACAAAGTGTGTAGATTTAAGTCAATGGGGTTTACCATAGTTACCGGTTCTACCGGAAATTAAGATTTAATGCAAAAAAAATCCACTAATTAACTAATAGACATGTAGGATAAAGTATTATATAATTACTAAAATTTGGAATGCTTAAAGTTAGAATCTTTTAAGCTTCTGTATTGGGAGAGATTCATAGAATTATTTGTAAATCGCGTGTTCAGTTATAATAATCTTCTTTTGGTATTACTTACTCTCTTCTGGAATCGAAACATGTTCTCAATAACAATAATGACTGAGTCCATGTCGGAAATTACTTAAGATAACAATTAAAATAGTATCAATGCAGTTTCTCGCCTGTCACGCACCCACCCTTTAAAACTGTACAACTAGCACATTAAGTTTCAGAAGAGCAATGGATGTCTATTAGATTGACTTTGTCAAATATATAATACTCATAGTATTGTGTATTTTCTGTTCGGAGGCCTAAATGCAATTTAATCAATTATCAATATGCGAGATATATCTAACGCCGCCAACGCCAACGCTCTAAACCTTGACCGTGCTCTTATCGCCGGTGGTTATTTATGAACGGTGTCACGTTGTATTTCTAAACATGTGACGTGCACTCGTGAAAATTCTAAAATAAGATTGATTAACCGAGGCCGGTGACATTCCGGACGTCGGTAATAAGTTTTATAAATGATACTTGGGAAATAGTTATGGTGATTAGAATATTATCACATTAAAAGATTTAATGTGAAACTCTAAAAGCTGTAGGACGTGACCTTTTAATACTTTTTTTATCTTAACTTTTTAACTTATTTATAGTATTGAAAAATATATAACCGTAGATATACTTTGCATTAACATTTGAACTTAATTTAAATGGGATTGTTTTATTAAACACAGATAGTCAAGATTCATAGCAATCTAAATATAATAATGTGAACTATGATGAGCTCTGTTAGGGTCGATGTAAAATAGATAAACAAAAACTATGTAGTAATTTGGTTATTCATATAATTATTTACTAAGTTTGAAAGAACTTTCCTGTGCGAAGTACACAAATCACTTGAAAGACTAATGCGATACTTTAAATTTGCTTTCAAAAATACTAGTAATAAATTTAAAAAAAATGCATTTAGATTTATTACCATTTAAATGATGCAAATTGAGTTCTTAGTGATGGAGGCTTGTATGCATGTACGTGCATACAATTGGTCCGTTAATGTAATCTCAAACTAAACAATGGATCTAGGGCATAAATACACGTGCGTGCACCCGAGGGCGGACCTTGACCGTGCGCATTCATTATGTTCGGTTACTTGCAGAAATAAGTACATTAAATTCTTACTCAATCTTATGTGCACAGCTTAAGGTACTACGCGACGAATGACTAAATAAAATCAAAGGTATTTCTGCTAACTCTTGCAGAATACACTATATTATATCTTATTTTTTATATCTGAAACTGCCGGTTCATTTGTTTAAATCAAATACATGTAGGATTTTTCGGAACGTGAAGAAACAATTAGGCGGTTGGCACGTATTGATCAAAGACGAGGTCTGCTTGACGTGCGGTTAAATCGACCATGTTATAATTGACTAATTAATCGCTCCCAATACACCTCACCGGTTCTAAGTCAATGTACATAACATGTCTTGGCTGTTTAAATAATGTATATTATTGATAATAATGAAACAAAAAATAAATAAAATGCATGTATTAAGACAGTGTAATAAAATATATACATTTTTTATAAACCAATTGCAATTGACACGTTCTTTTAAATCCAAGAGGGAGCACAGTAAAGACGCTAAACGGTTTGAAAGTCAGATCGCTCATTACAAAACAGCAGCAGCGAGACGTCCTCGACATAGTTTGCGACACTCATTGCCTTAATCGCAAAATGCTTTCACTGGTAGACACTTTCTGCGTCACTGTTCAAGGATGTAAACACAACCCGTTTGATAGTGTGGTGAATGTAAGCCGCAATATATATACCACCCTGCTGTAATAATACTAAATATTCGTTTATGTTTGTTTGTAATAAATACTTTTTATAACAAAACCCATGATGTTTTTTGACCGTCTAAAACATAGTGCTACGTATAGATTAGAATAAAATAGTCAAGTTACCTTACTTCCGTTCACCCCTTTTTAAAGTAATTACGTTAAATTAAACAAACAAAGAAATAAATCGCATAGTTGAATATTAATGTGGACTAATTATATTATCGAAGATACTACATACTATATAATCAAGTGAACAATATTCATTATCAAAGACTATATATATATATATATCAACAAAGTTATTTTTACACCTCAACGCCTACGTAAAAGCCGTCATCGCAATATTTAAATGTAATATTATTGTCAAGGTCGAGATGAGTCATTTACTTTTTGTATTATCCATTATTACACTTTGATAATTGATTTCAAAACGTTACAAGTTCTCGGCCGTCGTGACGTCTCAATTTAAGGAAGTAATTGAAAACATCGATGTGCTTATAAAGACATTTAGTGTAAATAAAATGTCAACTCCTACAACTATTACCATATGCCTATTATCAGCTGTCGAAGTTGGTGATTACGAGATATTGAAATTCGACTCGGTGGTGCTAATGTTTTAATCAGCTTAAAGAGGATTGAGTGTTAAACTCCGAGCGAGGGTCGCCTGAGGGGTCTTTACTTTATAATTGGATAGATTTTGTGTCTCACTCGTCAACACAGCAGTGACTTGTGCAATGATTGTCTATGTAGGTGTAGCAATGAACCTTAGTAACATACGAACTGAGTTTAACATTAAATTATAAATACCTAAATAAATGTTAATTATTTTAAGTGTTATACGCTAGTAACAAACCGAAGATAAAGATTCAACTCCAACTATTGAGATGGTTCCCATGCATATTGAAACCGTTACAAATGTTATTTAACAATTGTGTCAACGGAATAACTTTGAAGGAGCGGGTGGTTGGGGGGTGAGGTGGTCGGGGTCAAAACAAAACACAAAGAATTCCAAGAACTTTCGCTGAATAATAATTCGGGGGTAAAAGTTTTCGCTTTGAGGTAGCAGGAAATCGGGACTAACGCCGGTTGCCGAGTTTGGCTATGTTTCAGTCGAACCACTCCCGCCGGTCCCCAACCAATCCATCAAAGGAGGGTGACTGGATCGGGTGTGGGTAGCCTCCCCAGGTACCCACATAAATATTGCGGGTAGGTGAGTACAAACCCTTTGACCGAGTTCTGTTTACTTTCATTTTCACTCAGCTGACGGGGCCGCCACCCTGCCTATTCACCGCCACTATTATTACGATAATTAGAAGGTTATTAACTCTATATCCTACCAGTTATTAGATAATAATTACATAACTAATAACGACCAATGAATAAATTTATTGTCAATATCTATGACTACATCTAAACGATCGTTAATTGTACGTATAGAAGATGCAACTGTGACAAAATGCCAGACCTTCATGTCGTTACATGAAATTGAAGGGTAATTCTTTAAGGACATTGTACGTATATGGGGTCTCGTCTCAGAGAGTACTCAAGGTTGCAGCGGGTTCGGACGCGGTAGACAGGGCGCAGACGTGCATTATTAGGTGGGTGCCGGAACACCCGCGGGAGCCTAGGGTGGAGGTGGGGTGCGCGTATCGTACGTCATCACCTGAGGCGCGCCCTTGAAACCGTCGTCGCATTCATTGCACTCGGATGCGGCCCGTATCCCCAAGCAGGCGATACTCGCACTCAAGATCCCCCCTAACAATCTTATATACATCCATCCATCTTAGAATAAGACAGAGCAGACTGAAGAAATCAAATTTCTTGCTTAATCAGACATGTCGTCAGAATTAGGATTATTGTAAATTGATAGACCATAACATTATTGATTGCGATACAATATTTCATGCTATATTGATGACATATATTAATTACAAGAGGGGACGCAAGTCGGTACAGATAGGACGTAAGCAAAACAATATTAGAATGCGCCATCCATAAAGGCTGACATTTAGATAGATAGCAGTACTAACGGCGTGCAGCGGTCGCCCCACTGTAGGATGAAACCCTATAAATCAGCAATGCAACGAGACCGGCTCCGACACACTGAAGGTAATAAACGTAAATATCACTTATGTTATTAAATCTCTATTTATCGAATGCTATTTGTCCCGTTCAGTTCCCTTTTTTAGGGTATTTTAATCAAAACCTCTAATATATTTCTTAATTTTTTAAACATAAAAAGTCTAGATTTACAATTACAATCTCAAGCATTTAATTTAAATTGATGTAAAACTAAATTTTTTCTGTATACAAATAAATAAAGATACAGATCGTCTTCAATTTGTATTTAACAACACTACGACTGGGATACAATAGTAAAACAATTGAACCAATAGACCGGACAGCAATAGCGCTAAATGAGGAAGCAATAAAAGTAGTGAGTACATAAAATATAATACATCGATGCAATGCATCAAAGGGTGTTCAGCATTGCTTACTTTGTGAAAAATAAATCTAAACAAACCCTCATTTGTATAACAGAGACACTGCACTTTTGTATTGAATTTGCAACTGGAACGTGCAAAGTGGCCACCGCTGGACGCCAATTTATATGTCGATGAAATTGGTGGATTATACAGCAGTAAAATATAAATAATTCACTACCTTCCTTCCTAATTTTTTAAAACAGTTGGGGATTTCTTCGCGTGATTGAATGAGTTAAAGCATCAACAACTAAACAAAGTCTACGATAAGTAATGTCACGTTTAATATTATTTGTGATTATTACAGTCTGGTTTAACGTAAAGCACATACACATATATATATATTTTATGGCTTTATTTAAAATGAAAATGTTTATTTGTCAGTAGCGCTGATGACGCACTCGTATTAAGTTGCACTCAGTGATAATAAACGTTAGTGTCGGATAATATTTTATAACTTTGACAATACAACCAAACGACTAAATTTTGCTTTGTAAAGATTAAATATTAAAGATATTGATATAAATATATAATATATTAAAATTATTAAAACAAACAAAGAAATTAAATTTTAAACAAAACGTCGATAAAAGTCGATATCGAAATGAAAATTGTGAAATTAACAAAAAACTTATATAACAATAACAAAGTTTTTACATTCATATTAAATAAATGTATTATTAACTTTGGCGTTACGTGTGTTTCTAAAGACGGCTTCAGTAAGAAACTTTTGGCAAGTCTGGCTCAGCTTAAACATACGAGAGCCAAGCAACTATTGAAGACTAAATGTTGCCAGCAACTTCGCCTGCCCTCTCTTTATATTACCACGTCATAGATTTAAAATCATTTGAATTTTATTTTATATATATACTGCTAAGCGATTCGTATCACCCATAAAATTAATAAATTTGGTGCAAAGAACCTTGTAGGATTTAGATAAGCCAAAACCACACCAATTTTTTTTATTTCATTGTAATTATATTCCCAACACAAAATACATTACATTTAATTTATTTTTAAAGGTATTGTTATATGAAGTTAGTTTTATTATAGTAATATAAAATAATAAAGTAATCATAAAAACAAAATAAAACGAAACAACGAAAGGATCGAATAAAGTATTGAATTGTAAACGGTTTATATTTTTATATTGAAAACGGTAAAAGTTTCATGAAAATGTTAAATGTGAAATATTCAAGTGTATGTTGTTAATTGTAATTTTATTCCAACATTGTGAAGTAGACACTTACAAGAATAATTATGAGAATATAAGTATAGGAAAAATTGTAACATGATGCATCCATCGCCTGCATCGTATCTGTTTATATTTTTTACATGATATTTCTCAGTAACTCTTACGGTAAATGTCAGCGTTTGCCGCGACTCGGAGAGCTGACTGTTGTATTTAGTTAGGGTTGTCCTCCATTAATATTATTACACACAATTAAGTCCGCGAACGTTTTAAATACAATAATACAATTTGATTACTTAAGACCAATTTTTGAATCGCGTTTTACAGTTTTTTTTTTATAAAAATTTTAAAGTTAATCTGTTGTTAAAAAGTTATCCGGGGATTTAAAAATCGAGTTCCAACAAAGATTTAAAAACATTTCACTTTGTGGAGTTTTTTGATGTTAATTTGATTGACTGTGGAATCGTAAAGTTATTTTCATATTGTTTCAGTTAGTCACATTCGAGTGTAAAGTACAATCCTTAATTGTAAAATATAAATGTGCAAATAAATGTTGGTTCCTTGGTGTATAAATTCACCACGGATTTCTGCACTGCTTGGACGAACAATAGAGATGTGAGACTTAGAAGAATAGACATCAATTTCACACGATCTGTTGAGACCGGCTGACTCATAAGATATTTTCTTTGTGCTTTAGACTACACTATTCAATATTAAATTATCAACTTGAAACGAATGGACGGTGACATAATCATATACGGGCAGGGGGGCAGGGGGACAGGGGGCCGGAGACGGTGGAGTATTATTCATGAGATATGGTTTAAACCGACCTTGTGCGTTGTGAAGGTTCATTTTTTTCACAACGATTTCTAGACGAGTTCGCTCCAACAGCCCTGCTTGAAAACCGTACCTCCTCCGGCTTCGTTGCACAACGAGCTTACGTCAGCTAGCGAGAAGCGGCTTACGTCATTCAAGCATGATGATCCCAAGCTAAAATAGAACCTACGGCGGACGCTTTACGGACGTAGTTGCCGTAGCGAGGGGTTAAAGTATGATAGAGCGTTTATGTTCACGTGAGTGGATGAGGCTCCGACGCGCCGCCGGCTCAACGATTCTGAGAAACGTTCGAGGCTCTCTAGTTTCGGACTTGAATATGAATCGTGTAATACGACTATGATGAATATTTTCAAACGACTTTGTTTTGTCGACGCTTTTTCATGTATAATATAAATACTTCTTTTCCACGTATTTGGTTAAATAACATTTTCACAGAAATATTCTTATAAAACCACAGTATTAATAAAATAATCTTTGTTATAAAAATACATAATTTCTTAAATAACTATTGGAACATATTTAAAATTAATCAAAATATGAAATTCAGAAAGTTAACATACTTTACCTACGACTGCAGTTGTCGGAACGTCGGATTATTTAATAAAGCAATATCGGAGCGAGTCAAGCTTTAGATAATGTCAGGCTGCAGGCACATTAAAATGCTTTAGAGTTTACTGACTTCAGCTAGTCCGACTCGAGAAAAACTTTTCTTATATAGAATAAGTAAATAAATAGTACCTTTAATATGTTAGCATGCTAATATTTATTTTATTTTATATGATATTATTATTAAAGATGCTATTCTATTAGTATTGAGAATGTATTTTGTTTATCTTCATTGACTACGAATAAGATTGACCATTTGTATAATATTTATAAAAACAAATAGAATATTATGATTTAACATTAAGTAAAGTGAAATAAAACATACAATATTTCCAAGCCAGATCCGTAGAAACGTAAATTTAGAAAGTATAAAAATATGTACCTACATCGTCTCTTCTAATGTCCTCCCCCTTTCAACTATTGTCAATTTTCATACATTAGAGGGTTAGAACTATTTCTAAGGGAAAGAACGAATATTGTGTATCAAAATAAGGACATTTTTAAATATAACATTTTCGACACTATATAATATAAAATATGTAACCTGTTTTTTTTTGTTATTCTAAAGCATCACAAAAATACAATACCGAAAAATAAAATCAACTATCATACGTATTCTACAGTAAGACCTTATAAAAATAGTATTCTAAATATCACAAAAGTTACGAGAATTCTCGTCGTTAGACTTTTTAAATAATAACATTTTCTGTTATGAACGAAATGATGTCACTCACAATGTACGGCATGTCTTTTTTTATCTTTGAAACGAGTGGCTTCCTCCGTTTAAAACAATAACTATTATAAAATAAATCATAGGGAAGCGAGGTTTCTTTTTTTGAAAATAAAAAAAAAAAAACATCATGGATTAATCTTCAACGACTCGTTTAGTTTGAAAGCTATAATTTCATTCAGTACCTACAAATTGTTCTCGATCGAATAAAGTGTGTTTAGTTTAGTCAACCGAACATAACAAACGTATCGTATATTCGTAGATTGTTGAGTTACGTAACGAGTCTTAAGTCATTAATCAAAATTCACGTCTTGATATAAAATATGGGTACTGTTATAAAATATTCGGCAATGTCGGTGGAGCCGGACGCTCGTGTAAAAAGGTGAAACAGCTTTTGACGGTCCCGTTGTTAGTTTATTTAAATATATTATATATAAAAATATCTGTGAAACAATTTTAGACAAGATATTTTCTATGTTTACAATATCGTATTTTGTAAACAAAAATTAAGAAAAAATATTCATGATTTGATCTCGTAAAAAGTTTTTCTAAAATGTTTAAAATTTTTTGTATCTTGATATTTCGATAAAGCTATTTGAGCCAGATTTTTACAAAATTTTCACGTTTTCTCATTTGTTTATATTACTTTAGTTGATGTAAAAGGGGATTGCAATCAAAACAATTCCTTTATAATGTGTAATAGTAAATTGTGCAAATATTTTGAATTTAAACGATTATTTTATCGTAAGGTAAAACTTATCTTTAATATAATAATTTTATGGTGATATTATTTACTGTGACTAATAAATACCTTGTCTAATTGGAGTGTGATGATAAGTTATTGTTTCTAAATTATGTATTTAAGGCCACTCCCCTTAGGAAACAGGAATAGGTGAATAGTTATTGAGAAATGATTTTTTTTTTCATATACGTTAAGGTTAAACATTGATTCTCTCTGTACGTCACGATAGTAGTGCATCTGTTACCATTATTCTACGATATACTATTCGAACTATCCACGCTTTAAACGATTTCGGAATATAGAATACTTTTGCTTTGAAAATTAGTAATATATTTGATATACACATCTCTTTCAGGGACGCGTTAGTTACTTTAACCACAGTAATAATTAATATTAGATTATTATGATTTTTTGTTTATTATTATTGGGAACATGAAACCGGTTGAGAAACCACTTTTTATATTAAAGGTATCTAATAATTCATTTAATTTATTATTATCATATTGAAACTAAGAGACTGATAGTTTTAATTTTGTAAACAATCATATTGCTAGTAATATTCAATGTTTATAGTATATATTAGTGTATATAAATAAGGATTTTGTTTTATGATTATATCAAAAATTAAATTATTGTTTTTCAATTTTCCTTTAGCCGTTTAACATTCCCCCGTGTCTAATAAAGATATAAATTGCAATACCTTTTCAATTGTTTAAATGTAAAATAGTAAAGTTGTATGGTATACTTAACATATGTACTCAATACTGTCAACACTCAGTCTCAAAATGTTGAAGAAAATATTATTATTTTCATTAAAGGATAATTTGTGAAAATAATGATATTATAAGTTTTAGTTAATACTTTTTCTTCTCATAATCGACCGAATAAAGTAATGACCGTTTTTCAGTTCAACAAGTAAGTGTTGGTAACTCCAAATGAGTCTTTTTATTTTCAGAGTATATAACAGTAAGTAAGATTTGCCACATTTTGAGCTTATAGATAAGAACTACAATACAATGTTATGATAATGACATACCTGATGTGAGAAAGGCGGCCGCGAGTTGGGAGCGCCGGGCGGACCTGGCGGGTACCTTGGCGGGTAGGACCCTGGCGGACCGTACGCTCCCGGGGGCTGCTGGGGACCACCAGGAGCCCCCGATCCATACGGCGGACCGTAACCACGTGGTGGCTGTAACAGACGAATTGAACATACGTTGAAAAAAGAGTTTTATGTTATATTAGATGAAAAACAGCAACAAAATAACCGTAAAAAACTCTATTCGCTTAAAAATGCTCCATCATAAGTTACAACTTCAACTATAACATCTAAACTTTATTTTTCAATTTAATCTCATTCCAGTATTAAGTATTCAAGTTTAAGTATTAAGTTCATTTATTTATTCCAGTATTAAGTATTCAAGTTTTACTTGTATGAAAATCAATTACCAATTTTTGCCAAGTTGTAAATTTTCATGGTATATTATGCTATAATCTATCAAGAAACTTGATTGTAATGTTTTTCTAGATTGCACTGGTAGTTTAAGTATTAAATTGTGTATATTGCTTGACATTTTTCCATTTAAAACCTACATTTAATTTCACGGTGTATGTCAATTAGTCGGTAATTTGTCATTCGTATCCAACAATTTTATAATAAATTCCATGTTTCAATTATTGACATCAAAAAAAAATATCTTCGAACAAACTTCAATAGAAAAGATGTTTGTAAACCTGTTTTTGTGAAAATTTAAGATTCTGTCTTTTGTTGTTTGCATCCGAAAAACTATGACTAAAATAATACAACTGTTGGAAGTAAGTGGCAAATTAACTGACTGACTGACGGACACGTACATCCGGTCTTCCCATATTAATAATTGCTGCAAAAACGATTTAAAATGTTGCGTTAAAAACAAAAATGTTATGTGGTTTAGATTTTTTAATATATTTCATTTATAAGTCTTATTTAAATTATTATCATTAATACAAAGAAAACTTCTCAATAATTAGAAAAAAAAGTCATGTTCTTCGATATGATCCTGTATTAACACCTAATATTAAGTAAGAAATACATAAAAACAGCTAAAGATAAACAGTTGGTAATAAAACCCTTCTTCTAAAGTTACGACAAGTCCCCTAAATGCTATATTGTAATATCAGTTTTCAGGCAGATATCGCATCTAAATAATTGAAGTACAAACTAATTTGCTGCGCCTACAATGCCGCCCGTTTCAGTTTTCAGCTCTCATTTTGTTCTATGATGGAAATTTAATTATTCCGTACGAGCCACGCTCCGAGGCAAACGAGCTCCGGGAATCAGTCGGTACCCTTTGATCGAATGTTTTACATCTCGAAAGGACGCTCGATACCGGAGCCTCTGGAGCTACTGGGACTAGGCGATATGATCCGTTTGTCCGCCAATTAGACTTACATTTTTACGAACATCGGGGTGTTTTATAGCGGATTCAATGATTTATGAGGGCGGTGTGTTGTCGGGGTGCGGCGCGCGAGGGGTAGTGCGAGGGTAGCGGGGCGCGGGGGCGGCGTGCGGCGGGGTCGGTGGCGCGCTATTGGCGGACATTGCATCGATCGCGCGACGTTCTTCGAGCGGCCCGCCCGCGCCAGCCAGCCTCCACCTACGTTAATAAGTAATCATCCGACCCCGCGATGCCTTAGCGAGTTTTCCGGACATAGCTGGAACCACTGAGACGGGCCTCGCATCTCCACTCCGTTGGAACAAAGAGCCACCGCATAGGGCGACATCCGTATTGATTTATGCAGTAATTGACCTGCGGGTTGATGCGCAGCCCGCGCATACCTCGACCCGCTACGCACCTATATAGCCTCTACACGCACCGTCTCTATGATATGAAAGAGAACACAATGCATTTCGATCAATGTAACGTTATGCGAACTTATTGACCGTTTTAGAAATAAACACTTTGATACATTTTTCAAAGGAAGTATGTCATAATAATATAATTTTATAATATCTTTATATCGCTATCTGTAATCCGATCCTTAATAATAAATCCGGCGTAAAAGTGACCTATTGCCTCGAATAAGATGCCTCTTCAAAAGGTTCATAAAAGTTCATTTAATGTGAGGGGGATTTTTGTAAGGCTTCAAATCAGTTAGGAGTATACGAGAGCAATAAAAGCGCATTTCGTTTGTAGCTTTTATTTTTATCGACACTAATGATGAATAGCAATAATAAGTAATATTTTATACTTGTTTTATTTTATATTACTTATTTTTTTTAAGCTGCATATTGTAATCATACTATTACATAAACTTCATACCGACAACAATTATTCCATAAAGCACACAAATTGTAAATTGTAGACAAAAAATAAACCGTTAGAATTCTACAAAAGAAAATTTAAACTATATCCAATAGATTTGACGAAATATATTGTTCTAGCATTTTATAAATATCGTTCTATAAATTTTGATGTACTATAGATCTGCGTATTCTGACGTTGCCTTAACTATAAATATATTATAACAACATATAACACATAAATCCCATCAAATCATAGAATTAAGTACTATTAGTTACTCGTATAACATTATCTATCATTACTGTACTATGTACATTTAATAATCCACTTACATTGTAATGAATTTTCAATTATATACCCAATAAAAATATATTATTATCAAGAAAACAATTTCATATAAATTTATTATATTACATAACAAATAACATTCGAAGCTTCTTCTACAGTTAAACACGATCAAGGCTCAATTTACTAAAGCAGGTTAAAGCGATAACCTGAATAAAGCAGGTAGCGAGCAGTTCATGAATGAAGCCGGCAGGCATATTTAATTAGATATAATATTGTGGGTCGCTGCGACTGCATTGCATCAAATGCGACAGTGCAAGTGCAAACCGTTAGGAATGCGACCGGATTCCGAACGGGCCGGAGCCGCTGCATTCACGCTTGAATCATTATTATATCACTAACGTTACCTAAATATCGTGAAGCACATTTCCATTAATTTCATAAAATTTACGTATATAGAGCAATTAACTACGTTACCTAAATATCGTGAAGCACATTTCCATTAATTTTATAAAATGTACGTATATAGAGCAAATAACTATTAACTTTTTAGTGGTAATCTCAGTAATTCAAAACGCTATGCAGTACCTACTAACAAATGTTAAATTAATTTAATTACAGACAAAAAGTTGTTTTATTTACAATACCAATAATTCTTTTTGATTTTTTGATAACAAATAAATATTCAGTCACATTTTCACGCTAATTTTATATATTATTTTTATTTCCCTAAATGTATAAAAAATATATTATATTCATTTCAACAAACTTTTTTCGTTTGGGGGTTTCGATGTTGACATTATAGTTTTTCCAAAATAAATAAATATATAAACTGCAAAGGAATTTACTGACTAAGTATAATTTATCCTGGGTAAAAAGGAAATCGTTTAGTGAGGAAACGAAAAACAAAGTTTAGTTTTTTTGTCTATTCAAAAAATATGACCAAAACTTGAGGAAACTAATTTTTTCATAAACATTCAACCGTTAATCATGGATGAATTCTAGTAATAATAAATAAATATTTTTATAATGAAGGAATCTCAAGCGATTTTCTTTATTTTTTAAAATTGACTAAGGTTAGTTAGTAGTCCACGTAACAAACAATTGCAACATTTTTTTTTTATATAGTTTTCAATACATGCCATGCTCATGTATTAAAAAGATGCTCGTCTGTGTTATAATAACATTTTGTACAACAATTTGTAATCAATCTCGTCATATTTAACTGGAAGACTTAGATTTATTCCGGCTGTAGTTGGTTTATAAAGGCTAATGTTTTTATTTTACTTAATTAAAAATAAAACATAGTTTACGCTTTTTTCTTTAATGACAGGTTTGAAGTTTTCCGTACCGACCCACTTTTCATCAACGATGTTCGTTCCATATGTCAGAGGACGTGAATCGATCGCCATGTACTTGGGTCACGTATTCAGGAACATAAGATCCAATTACACTATCTTGGTTTCGATTAGAATGCAAATCTTAATAAACAGACTAATAAGACTAAATTAAATCTGAAATTAAATCTTAATGTATACATTATAGCGATTGATAGTAATCAATAGATCTGCCTTATGTGCCTTATCCCACAAATTTGGTAATAAATAACCTTTCGTCAATAATAACCCGTTAGGTTAATCATTTCATTTCACATAAGCATAAAAAGGCGTAACGACTTTTGCTTATTATTATTAATACGGATTTAACTCGGTTGAAAGGTCTGACAAAAATGATAATGATCGAAGTGACGCTTATGTATTAAGGCCGATTATAATTCACGTTTGTTAGACACGACATTATCAGCATTATCTTTTAAGACCATTCACAAATAATATTCCTAAATTTACTTTACATGATTCATTGAAGAACAATATAGATCATGCATTGGCAGTAGATCTTGATAATATATGATTATAAATTTATATGTGTTACAAATATATGAATGTGTGTGTAATCATAAAAGCGTCATAAATATCTATGACGATTGTGTTCACAATATGAAAAAAACTAAATTATTTCAGTTGCCACACGCCGTCAAGGACACTGAACCAATATAAATGTGTAAAAGTAAAAGGCGTATAACAAAAATGTTAATGACCTATGACTAACACAGGAGGTTGTTAATATACGTATGTATAATATCGACATTCGGGCAAACAGTAGCGGTCGGTATACGCTTACGGATATGAACAAACATTACATAACTCTTTGATTGTGTTTATAAAAAGTTGGGGATTCCCTCAACTACATGCGCATCTCACACTAATGTACTTACGTATGTGTGGGTGTAACCTTGCCTTCCTTTACATATTAAACGCCGTCGGGCTATCCCTTTTGCGTATCTACAAAAAGCCGAGGCATAACCGTATTGTGGAAGAAAAAGATAAAATGAATGAGACGGGATTGACTGTTATTACTATTATTACTTTATTTCAATGAGCTCCTGCGAGAAAGGATAAAAGGAACGCTGACCGGTTTACTTTTTATACTTGTTTGAGAATCAACAATGGGACGCAAACGGTATTCACATCAGTCATCCGTTCTGTTCCTGTGCGTGGCGGCACGTGCTACGCACTAAAAATAAGGTGAACATAATCATTCAACTAGCATACATACATCAGGTCATTAAGTATAAATAATATGTTAATAGCCATCATTATTTGTTATCGTCAATTACAAGTTATGACGAAACGAAACGCCTGCGCGTTAACGTCAGTCTCTGACGGACTCATCGACTAAAGTAGATACAAATGTCGGTGTATTTAATTATAAAGTTCTATAAATAGAAACAACATTACGTCGTATTATGCGGTCGTTTACGGCGTGTTATTTCGGTCTCTAGCGTCACGAGCCCCTGTGAATGTCAAGCTCGCGGTAACTAGGTGCATAGGCGGTTAGGCAACAGGTGGTATGTATGCACTACGATCTCTTACAAATGTCAAATGAGCACTGCATTCATATTTGTCAAATTCAATATTAAGTATTTTGTTAACCGTGGATACAATACAATAGTGCAATTTGTTGTTTCGTTGCTGAAAGAAACTTTATGAAATGTTTTTAAGTAGTGACAATGGGATATTTTTTTTCAGTTACATTTTATATTTTTAAACCGGACAAGATGTCGATGGGCCTTAAACGCAACCCTGAGAAAAAAAAAGACAAAACTATAGTTTGGCGGAACAAAGAATTTAAATGTCAATCTAAAGATCGATAGCTCACACGCAACAAGTGTAAACAAACGGATTACAAGTGTTACTGACCTAATAAAGCGACCCCTTTTCCACCCAAGACGGTTCAATAAAGAACTCCCTCTAGGTACATACTATATAAGAGTGGCGTATATAAGAGTGGCGGTCGTGACCTTTGATGTAGATACTCAAATGTATAGTCGTCCCGCCCGTTATGTACCGACAACTCAGATTAAAAATGTTTACCCCTCCGTGGAGGCAGCATTTTTTCATTTGGAACATTCTAATTCATTCAAAACCTTCGAGCTTTGTTGGTTTTTAGAATTTGTAAGTTCCAGGCCATAATTTGATTCATAAATATTTCATTTGTTTCTTGTGCACACGTAAAAACCTAGTCGTCCCTTGTCCACTGCACTAAGTATGAATTTTAAAGAAACAACAAGGAACCCATCGAAGAGCAATTGACAAGAAAAATATTACTTTTATAAGTTAGAAAGTATACAAGAGACAAGATGTTATATATAAAACGACAAAAGGCATATTAAATATTTTAGTTATATGTAATATAATCATGACATAAATGAAAATAAAATAATGGACGCCATTATTACTCGTAAAATATATCACAGATGTAAATATTATATTCAAATTTTAAATCAACTCCATTACTTTTTGTCATATTTAAAGCCATGGAGTAGATCGCAGGATTATATAGGTATGTTTATGTATGAGTCATTTACCTTTCTGAGTGCGTTCAGACAGATCCTTGGCAATGGCCCCTTTTGCATTCATATATATTTATGGATGTATGTTACGTAACAACGTTTATGTTGTAAGAACTCGTTATTAAACTCCTCATCCATTCATATATGATGCAATTATTTCTTCTACTTGTAAGTAATTATTAGGAAAGTAATTACTCATTGTGAAAATATTACAAAGACTATTACGTCAAGTACAATGATTATGTCATGTCAAGTACTATTGTTATTGCCCACAAGCTTTAGACATCCTGAAAACTATATTTATATTCTGAAATACATAGAAAACAGAACGAAACGGACGAAAGTGATCACCATTTTGTGTGTAAATATGAAACAAACATCTGTCGGCCCAATTTAACGGTTGTACACCGATAGGTAGTATAACAAATAATAATGGTATCTAGAGATAATTGCAGAAGTTAGCCACATGATTAATTAATCTTTTCGAAGCCCGACATCTGTCTAGCGCTTTGGCGCAAAGTTAATGGGCTTGACCTATTTCCCTTTCCCTTGTTATTAATCCGACGTTTTGATTTCAACCGACGACGGCCAAAGGGGCCGGCAATTATATGACGTCATTGTGGTTTAACGACCCCATTACAATATGTATGAATGAATGAATGCAGGCCGTGTAGTGACGTTTTTGTTCGCCAATACAAATTATGATGTAAGATTGTCCCACCTTGGCCTTGGAGATATGATTATCACACACTAAAGAAAATATCGTGTTTTAAATTAAGTCAAGGTCGTAAATAATATAGAAGTTTTGAACCAACTTTACAAAAAATATCTTTGTTTTCGTATATCTATTATATTTTTCTTGTATAATCGATTACTTATAAAAATAATAATTTTATAGCATTCGTATTCTTATGCTTCAATCAGCAAACATCGAATACTATAAAACCGACATTTATAAATGACCAATGGAGCAAGTCGTAATCAAGTAGAATTGCAATAATTGAATGTTAAGCGGTCAGTAACCCACAGTAAAATGTAGCGCAGAGAGCATTATCTGGGCACTCTACAATGACACGATAATCGAGCACGCGGGTCCGAGACGGCCAGCATTGATTTTACGAAATCCACATCACGGACTCAGAATGAACGGTCTCAGTCGGCCCATTCATCTCGTTTTCATGTACACACCGCTATTGCGATACGAAAGTGAGAGCGAAATTTACTCGGGCTTGCACTACGCACAACAACCTACCGCCCTAAATACGAAGAGAATAGAATATCGACCACTACTACGTTAATTGATGTATTTCAAAGTGTTCAGATGAATCATCAGTTATAGTCAACGCCGACTTCAAATGTATGCTCTAAGAAGTATGGTAAAGGTATCTTTACATAAACGATCTTTGAAACAAATGAACTGTCAAGATATGGAAATGAGATCGGAAGCCAGGAACGAGTGCACTACATACTGTATATCCACATCAAACAGCTAAATCTAAATATAGCGGGCGCCGATATCAGCGGCTCGCCCTTGAACCAGTCGCACGGAAACATTTTATTATTATTACCGAGCTGTCGGCGAGCACGAGTATGTCGGGTCGACGACCCCACAACCACGTGTCTCCTTATCGACAACTATCTAACACGATTGTGGGTAAACAACACGCCGAGATAAATGACTAATTTCACAACACTTGTTTATTTGTGCCATTCATAAATTAATCAGCATATCGTCAAAACGATTCCGATGACAATGATCGCGTATCAAATAGTTGGGACAGACATTATGTACAAGATAACAGTGCTTCGATGATAATAATTTATAAGAAAATATGACATAACGTTTGTACAAATTATCAATGACAAACAATAGAACAATCAAATGTCTACAAATGCTAGATGGTAATTCAATGTTGAATCGAATTGTCTGCGCCGTGCACATTGTCTGCACTCTATTGATACAACAACCAACGGATCCTTCTAGAAAATTGTACATCTAAGGACCAACCCCCCCGAACAATAAATGAGCATTTCAAAAAGCCTCGACTGAAGAGCGGTTGCATCGTGGGAAGTGGGACAGTATTACGTAACCGGTATTTGTTCGCCGGCCAACCTACACAGGTACATCCTTACAAATGCGTACGACCTTGAATGTGAACTCTAAAGTGTAAACAGCACGTGCTCGATGCATTGTTTTATGGAGGCTAGTTGTGGAACGGAAACAATCGGACTAGGACTTTAGAGCAAATTAAAAGAAAACTGTATCAGTTACAATCACCGGGTTCAAATTCTGTCTTATTAATAGTAATCATCATAATATTCGAAATTATATTTTTACTGCAAGACTAAAAACCAATGAGTACAAGTAAATTGTGAAAAAATGAAATGTCTATACAAAACTCAGAGTGAAACAAGTACACGGAACTAACGTAAATTTGTGTAAAACTGCGCCGGGACCAATAATAAAATTCAGGATGCGATAGCTACAAAGTAAAAAGAACAACCCTTTAGAATGTAGACCTGAGCACACGTGTCAGATGTCAAGTTCCATTCACGTTGATACCCTCAAATACGTTCCGGCGCCGCAGCCTCTACATAATGTATGTGCGAAAAGTGGAAACGACGAACTGACGTAGAATCACCGCAACGCGGCAGACTTTACCCCGTTTTGTAATTGAGAAACGAACGCACAAATCTCCGCCATGAAGCGAGTTATATTTGCCTACACATCAAACTTTCACTATCGTCGTACGCTTTCGTTTTTATATCCGCTAACAGCGACGGCCAGCTTTGTTATTCTTCCACGATGTTTTTTCCTTTTTGCTTCCAACGACCGACATACACGGCCGTGACGAAACGTAAAATTAAATTCTCCGTGTGTAAATGAAAATCTTGACACTGAATAATAAGACATCGCTTTTTAAAAACCATTATTTTAAACATAAAATGTATTTCACGCTTTATATATCCAATTAACTTAATGCTGCATTCATAGTTTACATTTTAAAGTCATTTCTTAAGCCACAGTTGCCCGATTTTAGTTTCTAGTATGCACTGCAACTCCAAGTTTTCAGATGAACAGTATACTTTACAAACAAAACATTTGCAAATGACAGTAGCAACAAAATCTCACTCTTAGGAATATGTCTCGAGCATTATTTACTTTGGATAAATCATAACCAGTGAGGTTTATAGATGTAGTTGTATGATAAACCCTTGTGTTACAGAAGTGGTAAAAACAATATTTAGTTAAAAGAAAAAATAAAAGCCTTATACGTACATACACAAGTTAAATTAAGTTTTTATTTATGAAAAATAGAATAACTTTTTTTTATATACTCTCTAACATAAATAATATACATGCACAATCAATGCACGATTTGTAATCCGCATAGACGGGTGGTGAGCCTGTGCTGTGCGGTGTGTATTTGAGGACCACATTGCAAACCAATATTGAATGCAGATATATAATTATTGTAACTTTCCATTATATTGTAGTATATATTTCAGTTGGAATACCATTTATTTTAAAAGTTGTAGTTTATACAATTATAATCCTCTGATAATATTACTCAGTGACTATCTACATCTATATCAATATAAAAAAGCAAAAGACTTCTTTTAATAAGTCTGCAACCATGTTACAATCCCTACATTCCAAATTTAAAAGTAACTTCAAAAAGGTATTGGAAATGCCTTCTACAAAAATATGATGAAGAAATATTATTGGAAAATACCATTTTTAATCTTGTATTAAAACCTGTCTCCGAATGTGATCCAAAATGCCTTCAAACATGTAATTGCCTTCCGCAAAACGTAGAGGTTGAAGTCTCTAGCAACAGATCTGACAAGTATATATATCATATATATAAATCATCTATGCTAAAAACAATGACTTTCTTTACATTAAACAAACCTCTGAAATTAGAATGTTTATTATGTAATAATCAACCCTTTAAAGATGGCAAAAATTAATCCTTATATAATAAGTAACAACTATACATATAGCCTTATAAATTCTATTTCAATAAACTTTAAGCTGATTTAGTTATTTATTAAAAAATATTTAGTTTATTGTTCTTTTAATTTAGTTGTTGAGTTAAAGAACCAAGCTATTTAATTTTAGTATTTCCAATATTAAGTGTCTATATGACGATGATGATGATGAATATATATGTATTTAAAGTAAAACTATTTTTAGCTAGATAAAACCTATAATGAAGGACACATTAAAGTCCTTGGTATTCTATATCTATCTATATATATATAAGGGATTCTTGGTATTCTATATATATAAGGGAAAACAGAAACAATAAGCTCTTAATATATGTTGGATAAGAAATGCAAGTGCAAGTTCATAATTTATATAATTGTATTCAATATAAAGACGAAGTCAGAAAAACTTAATAACATCTATTGCACTGCCTCTTATCATTTCTAATTTATGTACTACTACTGCTCATAGCACAAAAATTAAGATTTTTCTAACAATTTTTATAAATAATTTGCATAGGTACAATTTTTTAAACATTTAAGAGGTACATTTAGAAATACAATTACATCAACAAAATAAGAATGCACAAAAAAGTAAACATACTCTACTAAGTGTATGTACCCTTTTTTTGTGCATACAACTCCATATCCATATTTTCTTTCTGTTAAAGTATCTAAAAACGTAATCTAATGAAAATAATTGTTTAGTGACAATAAAATTAAACACATTTACTACATATAGTACAATATAAACTAAGATTGTCTAAAATTACAAAAATGCTTGTAGAAAAAATTCTTATACATTATCATAAGCAACTTTTAACACGTGAAAATATTTAATCATGAGAAATAAAATAGAGTCAAATAGATAGATCCCATAACCGATAGCAAACATCTTTTAAAATGTATCTTTTAAATGACTTATATTTATTATTAAAAGAATTTAACTGTTGTTGTTTTTAGATTCCAACCTTAATGCAGCTAAAAGAGACTTTTGCGACATGATTTCAAGTATAGAACCTGCACTTAACAATTACAAGTTCGGCATTCCTCTGCGCATTATATCTATCAACTGAATGTTGATTTCAACATTCCATGATACACAAAATTCAGCAGTAAATATTTAGTATATAGTTTCATTTATGATACACGGCTATCACTGTGTATTCAACGTGTTGAAATGACAGACAGTTAGATCTTATAAGATTGAATTATTAAGTAAATTAAGAAATAGAGACTTCATAACATCAAAAATAACAAAAACCATAACCATGAATGTCTATTATAGTAGAATTGTAGTATCAGACATTCAATATTCACTTATTTATAACTTTAATGTTATCAAAATACTACTACTAACTACTACTAGTTTATCCAAAATCATAAAATAAAACTCACCGTTGAATTTCTGTAAGGGCTTCCTTGATTATAGGGTGGCATGGGCCTTGGAGGTGGCCACCCAGGAGCGGGTCCATAGCCACCTGGGGGCTGGTCATAGCTATTAGGGTAGCGATGCGGTGGCGCCCCACTAGATTGCAGCAACGAGTTTAAGGTAGGCGTAGGACCTGGCGCCTGTGACACTGTTTGTCCCGGGAAAAATCGTTGCTGAGGCGGCGGTCGCGGTTTACCGGGAAAACCGGGTCGTTGAGCATAATAAGGGTCCGCGCCTTCCGGATAACGATATGACCCATACTGGTCCGGTATCGGCCGCTCGCCGATCCGGTCGTGGCCCGGCGCCTCACCAGCGTCGCGTGGCTGCCCCGAATCGGCCGACATCGGCGATTTACTCTTTGTGTTCACAACGCCATCGGGCGGAACGCGCCCGATGGACTTATCGGTGCCGTTTTGTAATAAAGCGTTCCGAGATTCACTGAGCTGTTCTGATGGATTCTGATCAACGTTCGCTTCGCTTCGCTGAGACTCAGCCTGCGTCGCAGCCATGTTCGGCTGGTAGCGGCCGTCCCTGCTTACACTAGCTTTAGCGATCGACCGGCTCACTTACGTTACATCGAAAACGGGCGTCGGATTGCAAAACCGCGACGCGGACACTTCCATCACTAATAAGACGAATAACTTCGCACTAATTGTAACGCGAATTTGACGAAAAATCGTTCACCGTTGCACACACATCGATCACATATCTACTCCATTCGCGTAAACGAGGTTATGGAAAAGGTTACATATCTAGCGGGCGCTTTTGTCATGTTCCAATCACACATTTCATATCACTAGCACATTAGTAACACTGCCAATCCAATCACTTAAAACAAAACTCATTCCTGAATATAAAATTGATGAAATACTTAAAAACAGAACAATAGAATCACGAAACTTCCAAAATTATTAGCGTCCGCCATTAGCGGACTTGAAATTCTACAGCGCTTGACGACGCTTCTGCCTATCTTCACTTCGGTGAGATAAAATAAAAATATGAGAGTTGTATTAATTATACTAAGCACTTATTAGTGTTTTACAGAAGTTTTAAAAACATTTATATTTCAGTTAAACGGAATTATTTTGCTTTATGCACCAAATATAGTAAAATTGAGAAAAATTATCTGTGCATGTTTACATTTCCGCAATACTCGAACCACGTAGTAAGTACAGTATTACCAACAACGAAAACACTGTGACTATTTCCGCTGGCGCCAAGACATTCGTGGCTATGTTCATTCTATAAATTATAACCTAACATTTTTAAAACGTTGGTTAAGTAGTCGTAATAAAAATATATTTAATTGCTACAAAGTTATATATAACACAAAACAAATTTCAATTCATCAATATAAATTCAAATATCTTACAAGCAAATTAAGGTATTTTTAAAAATATATGTGCTGTTGTACCAACATCAAGAAAATAATTTACGAAAACATTCTTTAATTAAGGCAAAAGTAGGGAGTTTCTATTTTAATGCAATAAGAAAAAAAGAACTTATATCAATAATATATTTTATTATAAGAATGATTCAATTCAATACAATATTTCTTAAGTCGTGTATGTGGTTTGAAGGGCCAATCCACCATTAAATTTAATAAAAAATATTTATTAAATTAAACAGATTTAGAAAAACTGTTATAATTTTGAATGACGTCATTTTTCGAATAATAATGATCAAATTAAACCCAAAATATGTAATAAAAGAAGTATAAGTCATAAACTTATACAATGAAGCGCTTAAGTTTGAAGGGGACATCTTGCTGTTTACTTCTACAGTAACTGGTAACTAGCGCCACATTTACAGGCATACATAGTGTAAATTCTGATGATATATTACTGATATTAGTAACTTGCTACATAAAATTACCTTACATTTACATTATATTCCTTTAAAAACAAAGACACAAACAATTTCTAAATCATAATTAGTATTTAGAACATAATTATCTTTAAGTTTATGTTATAATGACAAACGGACAATTTATAAACTACTAAAACAATTTAGAATGGTGCTTAAGGAGAATTTGATTAAAAATCCTAGAAAATCTTTATCAATAATCAATTAATTTATTTATTAAACGGAAGAAGATTAATCGAATCAAAACGTAAAATAAAAATAATAGCTGGACTTATTTTTCTGTCATATTTAGAGGCAGTTTTTTTTAATATTATATTAATTCCTATAAATTTATATATTTCGTGAAATTATGTAGTTCTTTTTATATTTTAGCAATACTCCAAAGGGTTATAACATTATTCTATAAGTTACTAAATTAAGTCAACTTTAACCGCAATCACAACAAGCGAGTTAAAAATCTATAAGTTAACTTTGGAACGAAAGACGTTATTTATTCGACATATTTTTAGGGAATAAATAGTTAATGAATACACGTTTTTTATAATTTTACTTACGATGTATTCATTTTTATATTTAAAGATCAAGAATTTAAAATTCAAATAGGACATGCTGCATGTGTCTTTTTATCTCCGAGATAAGTTTACAGACACATTGCTGTAACTTTTTTTTAACATTTTCGTATAGAAAAAGCTGTTATCATTTTTAATTTACATTTTTTTTGGGATAGTTAGAATGAATCTTGTAAGAAAAAATTTATTCCTTCTCGGTCTAAATTAAAGTTTTCAGAATTAATGAATAAAACAAAACAATATTTTTAAAATTGTTTATATTTTGTTGTACATAAGAATTATTGTTAACACGGATGCAAAAATATTTTCTTTTCAATTTTTAATAAGCAGTCAATGACTGTTTCTTTTAAGGCGTTACTTTTAATATCTTTAATATCACCAATTTATCATTATAACGTAACAAATTTTGTATGCATTCGTAAGTGTTAAAATTTTAATAAATGCAGGCATAAGTAACAAACGGTTTATGAGATGAACATGAAAGAACAAGTGTTGAAATGTAAAACTTGGACTGAAGCAAAAATATGCATAATACTAACTTTTAGTTGCAAGGAAGTTTATTCAGAAATATTTCGTTTCAAATCTAAAATGAGCGCTTTATATTTCTTAGAAAAAGAAACGAAACATTAACAGAGTGATTGCAGTCATCAAACATTCATATTTGAGGAAAATATAACATTTAGGTATTGAAAAATTATAAAATCTATCAAAATACATATAAATTAGTTATGGCATAAAATTATTCTAAACTATATAAATCTCATAATAACCTAAATTAAGTACAAAGGTTAAGGTATATTCACATATTATATAGACAATGTGTGATGACAGATCTCGTGGACATGTTGTTGCTTGTTCGTAACATACAAACTCTCCTATGATAACAATTTGGAGTCGGTGCTAACTGTACACATATTATAGAATCCTTATTCAGAAAACTCAATTGAGATCTATTTACATTTCTTCATCCAATGGGAATGTATTATCAATGCATTACAACAATTTGATATGCTACTCGAATTTATACTTTTTAATACTGAGACAAAGTCTATCGTTTCAAATTCCACTTAAATTTATTGCAAGTTGTGTTCAACACCAAGTCATATAATCACTTATAGTCTCATCGGTACTACGTCAATCAGGAGGATCCGAATTCCGCCATCCAGGTGAGGTATTTTTGTATGTCGCCTTTGGAAACGGACTTATTGCACTTGGCGAGCGCTTCTATAAAGTCTTGCCGCGTCACTGGCAGGTCCAGCTCTTCCTTGGCGAGTTGTTTGATCTGCTCGGGCTTCAGGCCGGCAATTTTGCGACGCATTGACATCATTGACGCATCTCTAAAATATAAGAAAAAATATTTTTACTGTATGTTGTTAATCCATTGCATAATAATACTCGTACACTATCTGATAGCATAATAATGCCGTTAAGCTAGGCCAGGATAACATGTACCATACCTGCAAACATTGGTAATATCTGCTCCAGAATACCCATCAAGTTTCTTGGCTATCAGTCGCAGGTCAACTTCAGGGTCCACTTTGACCTCTCTCAGATTAATATGTAGTAATGCCTCCCGCCCCTCCTGTGTAGGCAGTGGTATGTATATTCGCTTCTCCAGCCTTCGTCGTAGCGCCTCGTCAATGTCCCACGGAAAGTTTGTGGCGGCTAGCACCATCACCACCTATACATTTTGAAGAAGATTAACATAACATTTAATGAGGTTGCTGGGTACTTTGTCTGTATATAAATATTTATTTATTTATTTCTTATCCACTTTGAATGTTTTTTTTATTGTGACCACTGTTTCACACACGTCACGACCATATCACGGTGTATCGGTATACCTTGGCGGGTTCGTCGGTGGCGGACCCCAGGCCGTCCATCTGCACCAGCAGCTCGGACTTGACGCGTCGCGAGGCCTCGTGCTCGCTGTCGGAGCCGCGCCGGGAACACAGCGAGTCGATCTCGTCGATGAAAATCGTGCTGGGGGCGTAGAAACGAGCCTGGAACCGACCAATGATATTAGTAACTATGAAATGAAATGTCAAATATTTGCCGGTTTTTTGTTATATACCAATACCTTACCATTTCAAACAGTAACCGGACCAGCTTCTCCGACTCCCCGCGGTACTTGGAGGTGAGGGTGGAGGAGGACACGTTGAAGAAGGTGGTCCCGCATTCGGTGGCCACGGCCTTGGCCAGCATGGTCTTCCCGGTGCCGGGCGGACCCACCATCAGCACGCCCTTCCACGGACGACGGATACCCTGGAATTAAACAAAATTTTTCTTTAAAATGCTTTCTAACTCAATTTATTTTCGATCAAGATAACGTCTTTCTGTCTATTTAGAATAATTGGTAAAGTTGATACAAAATGATAAAGCACTTAGTGGTTCATTCAATAAAATATAACAGTTAGACTATAAAATTTACTAAGGAGAATTAAATTTGGACGAAAAGATAAAGGTATGAAATTATTGCTTTATTCATTCTCTTTATATCTTAAAACATATGAGTAACTCACCTTAAAGAAATCCGGCATCCACATAGGTAAGACCACGGCCTCCTCCAGCAGCCTCTTAGCCTCGGCCAGGTCTGCGATGTCATCCCATCTTATATTGGGATTCTTTTGTACTATATCACGCTCTGAAACCATACATAAAAATTATATATATATTTTCTGCTTCAGTAGATATTATAATTTAAGTAACCTCCGTACACTATGTAGTTAAGTAGTTATTTGAGTGTAGTAATGTAACGGTGCTGTCACCTCGTGAATACATGTCACCGCCCACTTTAGTTTTTTTAAACGTAGTCTACTAGGAGATGTTTTGTTTAATGACTCAGCTAAAAAAAAATGTATGTAACGACTTATTTACTGTTAATATTTAAGTTAATATGTGTAGTAAGAAAGTATTAATTAATTAAGTAACTATTAATTCTTGCCAAATACATTACAATAACTATCGACATAAAAGTTTTCAAATAATTTAAAGAGATCATTTTCATATCTTCTGCCCTTTGTTCTTGTTGAGTTAAAAAAAGTTAATAGAATTAAACTTTTAAAACCTTTATTATTTTGTTTGTTACTCATGGTGTGGTACCAATTAAAAATTACTATGGACAGTTCGGTATTTTTATATCATACTTGTAGAAAGACTTGTGACAGAAGAGACACATGTGGCGTGTACTTTATGTGTATCCTTAGCCCCCCCTCCCCCCTCACCGAGCATGTCCACGAGGTCTCCGTCGGCGGGCGCGGGCGGCTCGAACCTCTTCTCCTCCTCCTTGTGTTTCTCGTCATCGGTGTCTCCGTTGTTGTTGTCTCTGTCCTGTTTGTCCTTTGTACTGTGTTCTTTCCCAGATTCCTTTGTTTTGGCTGTAAATTGAGACAATTTTTTAATTTATTTTGAATTATATTAATTATTTGTATTAACATATAATAATTCTAATAGGGGGAGGGGGGGATATTAATCAAGACAACTGTTTTTTTCTTATAATATGTTACAGGACAAAACTTTTAAAATATGATAACCTTAAAACATGGTTTTTTTAAATCAGTTTTTTAATATATTTATTAAATTAAATATATATATATATATATATATATATATATATACTTTTAGAGTTATAGAAACAATAAAAACTTTAAATGACTACCAGCTGTTACCGAGCTAAGCTGCTCATGGTTTCATCTACACAGTGAACCTTAATAATAGACCACATTATTAGATACTATTAAATCAAAATACTTTTTACATATTGATTAATCAGTTTCTATTTTATAGAAGAGAAAAAAATAATTCCCAAGTACAAAGCTTACATCTTGACTCAAAGTAATCAGGATTTTTATAAAATCAGGAAATTAAAGAACATTATAAAAATTTGTGTTCAGGGGACTTGTATTATGTACATACTACATGACTACTATATATATATATATATATATGTATATACAGGATTGCATTATATGAAATAGATATCAACCCGACGGTCGGCTTATCAATTTACATGGAAATTAATATATTGAGTAATTATAATGCGTTTGACATATCATGAAAGCCTTCACGAAGTGTTGTTACTTTTGATAAAATACAATTTCTCTCAATCGATGGCCGCTACTCAGATAACAATTTACTATAAACTGTTTACGTAATATAGTTATCAGTTACAGGAGCACTATCACACGATAATGATACACTTATCACGATAATATATTTTGGATTAAGATAAAAATTGGTTAGAGAAATATTGATTCGCAATATGGTTAGAGAACTCTCATCGTCAAATTATAAAGGCGCGCCTAGACACATTATTTTATAATAACTTCCTATCAGAGTCGTATCGGGAGTATCGATGTGTAACGATTATTTATTATCGAATCGATTTTTCTCACGTCGGGGATTTTTTCATACGACGGAATGAAATGAACGATAGGAATGTGTGAGAAAAAATGTTTGTTATTGACGCACTTTAATTAACCATAATGACGTGTGAAGCCGCTTTTATATCCTTGTTAAGTCGCGATAAAGATACTATATGTTAATCAAATAGTGCAGTGACGTCACTGTCTGCGCCTGTCTGTTTGTCTTCTTAAGTCTTGTACAATGTAGGGATTTGATATGAAGTATAATATGATCAAACATTATATTATTAACCATATAACGTTTATAAAAGTTTTTTTTTTTTGCTAGACACTCAAAAATCAAAGTGAATCGTTTGGAAAATTTTCCGCATGCGATAGTCTAATATTAAAAAAAGGTATATTACTGGTTATAAGTGTGTGTGTGTGTTCTTACCGCTGTGTGCTTTGTTGGTATTGTTCTTGGGGTTCCGTGCGTCGGAGGTCTTCCGCTGCGAGGTGGTGGGGATGCGGGCGCTCGTGTTCTTCTTGTCAGCTGTTCTGTTATTTCTCGGGTTGTTTCTTGCTGATTTCATTGTCGGTGGGCCTCTGAGAAATAACATGTTAAAATATTAATAACAAACTAATTGTTACATTATATATATTTTTTCAGTTAGATGTGTATATACTAACTTGTGTTCAACACTGGTGGGCGAGGGCCAGGCGGGGTCTCTGTCGGGAGGCGGCGGCCATATATCGGGGTCTATCTCGTGTGGTGCTGGTCCCCACATCTGGTCGCGGGTCGGGAGGTCTTCTAGCGCTGGACAAATGAGCATCTTTTACTTATGTGGCTAGATAATTACATTTTTATTAAATAATATTATATATTGTGTAAAGGTGTTGAAGTACATTACGCTGTTCCAAGAAAATAAACTACAGATGGAATTGTGTACGGACTTGTAATTACTTTCTCCGGTATGAACTCGACATTTTTCTCGGAAAGCCATCAACGTTATTCCAAGTACGCATCTGTCAGAGGTGTATAATGACTGACTGACTCGTCTGACTCACGCTGGATCACTTTACAACTACCACATTTGGTGATGAGGAAGTTTAAACCCATAAGATTAAGGATACCTTGAAGTGGTTTAAACTACTTCGGTTCATTTTATACACGTACCGTACCGCGTCATTGCGTGCTAATGATCTAAGAGACGGCGTTTAAAAACACTTAGCTATGACGTAATTTAACTTAATAATAATGATATAGTTTTATTTCTTTGGTTCCATATCTCTTAGAGTATAAATGTAAATACTTATAATGAAACGTTTAAAATCCGTTATTATCCGAACACCTATTAAAACTGTAAAGATATTTCTTCTGTGGAGAGGTGTACGAGATGGAAACGACCGCGACAAATCTCCGCAGTGGTACCGGCGATCTTTGAATTCCTATTGAAAGTGGACAAAAAAGATAAGCTTTATCTTTATGGACTAAAGCTAGTCTCTAAAATATATATTTTTTAATTTTAGACATACATGTTTTTTCCAATATATCATCATTCTATAAAACTGAATTCAAACTCCAATCGTGAAACTTTGTAATGAAAATCACGAAGCTGTAAAAGCTACTTTGATATCACAGCGCTAAAGGGAGAGAAGTTGTATGTCAAGTGTGCACTGAACATATACACGTTTATTTAAAATTCATCTTTATTTATATATAGATAAAGTATGTTTCCGTGTGTATCGAGTGTCCGCGCTCCGAGAGACATGCAGATTGGAAAGTAGTTTTATCGGATGGCGTCGCTCCATTACCGCAAGGTCTTGTATGGAGATCAATTTCAGTACAACAGATGTAAGAAATTAATTAAATTATAATTAACAAAGAAAGTTATGTTAAAAATATATATATATATATATATAATATTTCTTGACCTTTCAATGTCCTTGTTAAGTGTCCTTTAGACGCTTTCAACGAGCGACGCTATGAATAAATCATTTATATAATTGACGTATAAAATATTAGTGTTTTATTGGTTTAATATAGTTGTTCGTGTAGTGACGGGAGTCGTCATATAAGAACTTCTCATGTATTCATTAGCTGGAGTAGCGTTGGTTTCGTATGGACAATATATGACTGCATTGCGTATTTTTTGTGTAAACCTACGCTTTTAAATAATACTTTATATTAGATAGCGTTTGAGGTTTTAGTATTTAAGGTCATTGACCCGGAAAAAGGCAAACATTACATATAATTAACAAGTGACTTCTCAGGCTGATAGTAACTATAAATTAAGATCAGTAAAAGCAGTTCGTTAAAACAATTATCGTACAATGAAACAATCTAGTAAAGAGGTCATTCATAATATTATATGATAAACAACCATACAGCGCGTCGACTTCACTAATTGATCATTCGTTATGAACATCCTAAATAACGAATCAATTATAATAACAATCGCGCCCTGCACGGAGGTGTGACACCCATCGTACCGAGTATGTATCTACTTGTCGCACTGTTCTTTGCATACGTGTCACCGGTATTAAAAATTATTAAAATTAATTAAATATTTAAAATCTCTATCCAATTATACGTATTTAGTAATTTAAAATATAAAAAGAGATGTTGTGAAATGTAGTCAAATCGACTTTACAATTGATTCCCCTCCCCCCTTCTTCCACCCCTGTCTTCCACAGATGTACAAATTGGGTAATTTAAGTTAAATCATTTTATTTTGATTATGCTATATACATTTATACAGGTATCGAAACGAATGTTTGTTTCAGACATGAACAAAGTCTTAAAACTTAGGTACGGCAATCCATACTATGTTAGATAGATTATTATGTTTAGTATGCTCACTGCTTGTTAATGGGGTGATCGCCTTTTCACCCTCGTGCTGGAACATCTGGAGGGTCGCCACTGTCGCTTTTAGCTGTTCGTACTCCCGCGCCATTTGCTTCTGGACCTGTTAAATAAAACATTTTATGCTAACAATCATAAATAATATATATATATATATATATATATTAATTAAATTTTGTTGCATTTTTTCATTTTAACAGTGGCTTTGATGTAAATTTCATATCAATACACAAGGGAGCGGATGATTCAGACATAATTATTATTTAATTAATTATCAAATCAACATATTTATCAACCTCCCGTACGGTCAACGGTCAGCGTCAGTGAGTCATCAGTATCAATTGTGTCTTTTGGAAAGGGGTGTGCTTTCATGTTAATCGTTTAAATAATTTCTTTAAGGCCACTGCAAGTCGTCTGTGACATGAGCGTACAATATTTTACATATAGTCGTTAATAATACTAATTGAAGAATACCACATGGTATATATATGACAAATATTACTTTTAAATTATGTAATAAAAAATCAAGACTAACTATTGGTTATTGATAAAAAAAATACATTTAGTAATAATAATACGTTTTTTACAGGTTAGTGATCAAAAGCCTTAATTAGCAGTTAATATTTTCGACAAGATTTCAGTTTCGGGAACCTCATATAACTTTCTTATATAAAACCGCTCCTGAATCGAATCTGGGACCTCATGACCAGTTTTGAGCACACAGCACTCAACTCACATCGCACAACAAACTAAATAAAGAGCGTATATATAATAAATTAAAAGAAGTGTGCGTACGTAAGTACTATAGTTACAATGTAATTAATGAAAACAAAATAACTATAAAATATACATATATATTACATTAATTAAATATAAAATTAAAATAATTGATAAGTAATTAATTATGACAGCGATTAACACACACCTTTTGTGCGATTTAACAGTTTCCTACAACACACACACACACACAACATCCGCTCACAATACAACAATCACACATTAAAAGAGTCCGCGCCTTTGTTTTACGAATTTGATGAACATTTCTTGGAAAGCGAGGTACGGAGACAATACCGAGATATTTCACATTGATTATCAACATTCATAGAAATGAAATTTTTTTTAACACCTCCCACACGGCTGTCCCATTGAGAAAACGTACGACAAATTGTTTTACCACCTTGACCGACTTCGTTAAAATTATATTTATGTTAATATTATGAGTCAATTAAAACTACCCACATATATGCTTAGCTCAGCAAGCGTCGGTACCAACTTAAAGCGTCCGACTAATTTGGACCAATGGCGTCGCAGTACGGAGGCTTATGGTAAAAGCCTCGGTTTCTACGAAGTAACGTGTCGTGAAAGTCTTATAAAAAATAATGGACGATGGTTGAATTTTTATTTTTTATCAAGTAACTTGTATCATTAATTCAATTAATATATTTCGTTTCCGTTATACTTTATGTCGTTCAAGATTTTTTATATGAGAACGGATTTTATTTAATCGTAATATTTATAACAAATACTACATTTCTTAGAGAAACAAAGAAATTGGATAAGAAACAACCATTCTATTGTTTGATTTCTTGCTTCATAAAATAGTAGTAATACTCGCTACGATAGTTTAGCAATGTGAATTTAGTTTTACGTCTAAAGTATACATAACCCGTAGAAAACTTGTAAAAGCTTTAATTAGGTTAGGTGTAGGTAGCGTGCGAGTGAGTGCGAGTGCGAGATGTACCCTCGAAAACGACACGCGATCGACACAAATTATGCAAGGGTCAACGACCGCGGACGGACCAATTGTATCGGCATCGGCGATGTACATACAGCACGGCGCGTGTGCGACAATAGAACAAATGTTTGGCGTCTATCCAGACACCTAATTAGACTAGGTGACCTTTACTGTTGGGTCCTAGCCTGGAATAATAATTATTAAATCAACGTTTTTATTTAATCAATTTCCTATTTATTTTTGTTTAATGTTATTGGGCATTCAGTGACAATTTAATTACATAAATAAGCCTGAATCAGCCTACACAGCCGAATTCCTAATTTACAATAACAACATAAATAATAATGATTTGAATATATTCAAATTTTGTTAGAACCCATTCAACCATTCTTTTCTTGATGTTAAGTAGGTAATATGTATATATTTATATCAACCTACGATAAATACACGAATCTCCCAGGGAATATCACACTCGGCTACTATTTGTTATAATTCTATAGCAATTGTGTATTTCTAATCTTTCAGAGAACTTCATTATCCATGCAGTATATTTAATTAATGTTAAACGATTAGCACGTAAAGGTTACACGTACTACGGAATACGGTATTTATTGAATGGCTTCAGACAAATTTAAAATGTTACTTCCTTTCCGTTTCCTTTCACGATAAAAACACAACATTAAAATTATTAATTTAATTGAATTGAGGATTAAATCTCTTAAATATTATTTCAGTTTCTTTTGTGTAGCCATTATTTGGCTAAAGCAATTCTTCAGTATATTCTACTCGAGAACATGAACAAACCTTATTGATATATTAAATTATTAGGTTGTTGATAAAAAAGCTAAATGTGGTACCATCGACCACTCGATAATGGTTATAGGTTATCGAACTCCAACGAAACGCATTGCGTATTTTATTTTAGTATTGTATTTAAAAAATACGGCTATATTTTTCAGAATAAGTCCTTTTTTATACTAATTACTAATATATATATTTATTAAGATACATTTTGTGTTGTTATATAAATAGTCACACTAGTATAATAGATTAACAGGAAACGTGGAACATCTTTTACACACAAAGAAGGATAAAATATTATATATGTCAAAGCTACGAAAAGTCGCATCAAGCGTGTCTGTCCGTGTCGCGCAGTTCAGTCCAGGAAATACCATTTAACGCGGTAATTTGAACCATTATAACATTTTTGTCACGTCTCTCCTTCCGTTGGATGCAACTTTTAGAGTTGTTAAATGCACTTACCGTCTCGGGGACACGTTGACAAGAGCATAATATTTTAAATGTTTTCAATTAATATATTATTTATAATGTATACAAAATTAAGAATTGCTAATGTATTAAAATTAAAAAATGAATAATAACGGAATCTTCCGATTCTTACTACATTTACATAAAAATACGATCGATGCACAGCAGCTGTCTGTGAAAGACTAATTAACCACACGCCGACTTTGAAATAATTATAAGAGGAAAGTACAAATTCTTAGACGAAAACAATTATCGAGACGATTAGATTTCGAATTAGTCCCGATAAGACATTATTTACATGTATAAATTATGATTACATAGATAAGTATAGAGAGAGGAAAAAGTCAATATATTTATAAATCGCTTAATCTGATATAAACAAAACGACTTTCTACAAATACTCCGGGGTCTGTTTACTCTTTACACCTCTCTGATTGTTATTTAGAAAGTCTTCAAACTCCCAAAGGGTAAGAGTGAGTGACAATAATCGATTTTGTATTATGTATTAATAATAATACATTTTATCCAAATACAAGTCGAGTGATC